>JAUBNQ010000001.1:19452402-19469020 GCA_032353495.1 Ctenopoma kingsleyae | reverse complement strand
ATCTCTGACTTTTACAATTGCAATCCTCGAGATGTTTGTTCCCAAATCAAAAGCTCGTCAGTCAGCCGATTTAAGGCCAATGCAGAAACTAGAAATGGTGTCAAGAGGATTAGGCGGAGGTGTGTGTGAAAGTGTTTTTCTATTCTGCCATGTAAGTATTTATTTAAATAAAATATGTTGTTGACCTGTTGCAATTGCAAGCCCCCAATCCTAGCACAGTAATGATTTTCCATCAGACATGGCCATGGTGCTTATTTTGTAGGAAAAAGCACTGGGCATGTACATTATGTACCAGTGTAAATGTTTATTACACTTAAATTAAAAACTTATCTACACCTTGTGCCGATGTCATTTGAAATCAGTGTATCAAAGATATTCCCTTTGTAAAATCAAATGTAGCTCCCAGAGAAGGATTTCTTCTTCCAAATGTTTTTTGTCACAAGTGCCCTGGATAAAACAATCGTTACAGTTGAGGAGAAGAGATTGCGTAGTGTGTTGGAGATAGTGAGAAGGTGGTGAAATTTGTTTATTTGCACATTTCAAAGCTGATATATGTTAATTTTTCATCTGAGGGACCAGGACATAAAGCTCCTTTATCGTGTTAATGTCCTCAACCAAAAAAAAAAAGCAGGGTTTAAAGCCAGCTGTCTGTCGATAAACAAACAAAATGTTGTGTTTAAACCAGCATAGACAGGGACTACCTCCAAGTCCTGCAGCTGCATTTTATCATGAATGGAGGAAAGGACGATGTATTAACTGTAGGTTTTCCAATGTCTTGCCTCATACCAATGTTTACACATGAATGTAACCTGATCAGAGCTGTTGAAATTTTAGCCAAACTACTTTAATATAGATCAATAACTGCATTTTGTTCTCAGCACCTACTGTACTTTGTCTTTTATTCTGTTTGCGCATTTGGAAATTTTTAGTTTGAATGTTTTGTATGAAGGTTTTTTTTTTTCTTTTTAATAATGTTAGGTTAAATGTTAACCTTGCAATATGTGTGTATTGTTTGTCTCATTTCCAATAAAATGCATGATAATCAATAATCAAGCTGTTTTGTTAGTTTTTTCACATAACTTTTACCGTTGTGCAAATCCACATAGTGAACTATTTCCAACTAATTACTATCTTAATTATTAATTATTATTGGTTGATTGATGTTTATAAAATATGTAGCATTAATAAAGTTTTCTTACAATGACATTCAGTTACACACCAAGAAGCTTTGAAGTTTAATTAATGTGTTTAATGTATTTCCTTCCTCATGACGCAATGACCCTGTTACAGCCTGACTCTTGTTTTGCTTACACCATATGTTCTTGACATGTTCCCACCACCTGTTGATCATTGTAAAAGTGTGAAATCATTGGCTGTGATATGTAAAATGTCACCGCACAGTTAGCAATCAAAACTGACACAATAAATAGTTCTTATAAAACATATACTAAACCCTAAAACCCCAGTGTTTGCTCACTGCAAAACACTAAACTTAACAGAGTTAGTCAGTAATTATGAACAAACTGAAACATTTAGGAGCTAAAGAGCCAGTTCCCTTTGGTGACAAGCAAATAGTGAACTTAAAGGTAAGTGAATGTGACTTTGACACTGTGACAGTTGCGTCTCTGTATGTATGTCTGTATCTGTGTGTAAACAGTAAAGCGTATGCACTGTATAAAATCCATCCATCATCCATGATAATGAAATGTTATTGTGTATACATGTCCACTGCCCCCATTCCCAAGTGGGAACTTTATTCAAATTCAATTGGAGGAAATATCTGATTTGCATGTATTTTCACATTTTGTATTTATTTTCTTCTGGTATATATAATTTAGTAAAATATTAAAGCGGGACATATTGTTAGACAGAGTGATTGGTTTAGCTCTAGTAAAAAGCTGATTATTCCATTAAGTTTCCACTTTTTCCTTTTCATCACCCCAGAAACTCCTCTTGGCTGCCATTAACCGTAGCTACAGCCTTCAAGATGCTTGTTCCACGAGCAGCTCCCCAGTCGCCATCTGACCTCTCACTAACTCTTTGCAGAGGTAAGTACACACAACAAATTAGGTTTTAGAGGCAACACTGCCAAAGCCGGTGAACTACTAATTGTACGTCTCCAGATATTCTGCTCCACTTCCTTAATCCTTAAAGCTGTGTCAGGGTTTTTCTCCCTTGTGAACAACATTCACCGCAGCTGCTGGTGCACATCAGTGCTTCTGCAGGTGTTCACCTAAGTGAGAACAGTTTGGTTGAATTGTTCCCACTTAGTTTTATTAAGTTCAGGTTCCCTATAGGCTTTGTTGCTGCTCTCACACTGCTTGCTTTTATTGAATATATATATGTAACATCCCTGCAGTGCTGCTAATAAAAAATGTTTTAAGTAAACTAATTAAAAATTAATATTAATATGAAATATTTGCCAAGTGATGCACAGCATGTGCCCTGCACACTATTTAGTGTAATTTGAGCTGTCAACAATGATTTATAACCTATGCCGCTTCAGAGTGAATAAGATATATGATGCTAAGGTGTGTGTGCAGGATGCTGGAGTTACATATTCTGCACCTCATTGATTGACCATCATTGCTTATGGGCATTGGAGAGAAAAAAAACAGGAAAAGACAAAAACTGGTTTGTCAGCAAATCGGGTATGCAAATCCACTGCAGGGTGACACACAACCAGAGTTCTAAAATAGTTGCAGTCTGACAAAAGTAATACCTTTTTTCTGAAAATCTTTATCCACATGAGTATAAAAGATTAATAGTGTCAAATAAATTGCTTAAAGTTTTGGTTAAAGTGCTTAATTGCTTTTGTACTGAGAGATAAATGATAAGATTGATAACGCTCTCATGTCTGTACTGTAAATATGGAGCCACAGCCAGCAGCCCGTTAGCTTCACTTAACATAAAAAAGTGGAAACAGGAGGAAAAAAACAGTACCCCTAAGGGTATTGATGAACAAATTATGTTTTTGCCAGTGGAGAGTATGCTGGCAGGCAGAATTCATTACCTCTGGGCAGAGCTAGACTGGTCGTTTCTCCCTTTTTCCAGTCTTATATGTTGTGTTAAACTATCTTCTAGAGCTTACCCACAGTAAAAAAGGTGCAGACCAAAGTGAGCTTCAGTACATTAAAATCTATCAATCAATCAAACATATTTCACAGCTTTTCTCCAGTACACACCACTTCATTTTCAGTGTTCTTGATTTCATCCATGTGGTGTTTCCCTGGAAAAAAGTAATTGGAGCCAGATCAGTATTATGACTGGGTATACAGAAAGATCATCACTAAGTGTCTAGGTCTTTCAGAAATCTGAATGGGGAGAGGTCCACCACTCTTTAAATGACTGTGTGGACAAATCATTCACCAATTTAAAAATAATGTTACTCAGTCAAACAATTGACAGTTTCAATATCTACAGTTCATAATATTAAAAGATTAAGAGTATCCAGAAAGATGTGTCTCAATTTCTTACTGCATCCACAAACATGTTAAGTAAAAACGCCACCAATTAAAAACCATACATAGGTCCATAAGTATCTGAATAGTAACTTTTCATCAACTTATCTCTGTATAGAATGCCACTATATAAACCCCCAATTTAGATTGTTCATAACTATTTATGTAGCTGGATGCTCAGCTGTTGTATGACCTGGTGTGAGTTACTTCCTCTTTAGTTCAAGTAAGTAGATCAGAGGTCTGCGGGTGATTTTGAGTGTCGTTGTATTTGGAACCTAAATCCCAAGAGCTGTCACTGCCTGTGAAAAACTCATCATTAGGTTGACCCTAACCCATCACATTCCTGTGGTCTGATGAATCAAAATTTGAAATTCTTCTGGTTCTGGTGCTC
Source organism: Ctenopoma kingsleyae (assembly GCA_032353495.1). NCBI lineage: Eukaryota > Metazoa > Chordata > Actinopteri > Anabantiformes > Anabantidae > Ctenopoma > Ctenopoma kingsleyae. The sequence goes on along the minus strand of JAUBNQ010000001.1, from coordinate 19,465,168 downwards.
CAGGCTAAAGAGGAGAGGGACCATCCAGCATGTTATCAGTGCCCTGTTCAAAAACTAGCATCCGTAATGGTATGGGTTCATTAGTTCACACGGCATGGGTAGCTCGCATGTATATGTTGCCATGCAGATGACCTTCTCAGGGAAGACCTTGTTTGTTTCAGCAAAACAATACCAAACCACATTCTGCACCTTTCAACTGTCTTTCACTGATCACCCATTATGAAGCAAAAAATGCAACCATGAAGTGTTGACCAGCAGAAATCCTACATCAAAGAAGAGTGAGAAAAATTTACTTTGAAAAGTAATGATCATGTACATTTGTTTTTCAAAACACATCAAATCTAATTTTACAGTTTCAGTTTTGAAAAAATTAAATTCCTGTATTAGTATATACTGTATATAGCTTAGCATATAGTATAGCATTTTGATTTACATTTTACACAACTTCCCAACTAGCTTGTATAATATATTGATTTGCCATGTCATTGATTTGTCTCCAGAAATATTGTCCAAGATATCTATAATGGTGTTTTTGTTATTTTAAAAATCATAGCATTCTTGTAAAGTGTGCGGTTTATGAAAATTCCCATCTTATTTACATGTATACCAATCATATGGCATCTTTCTGGACTGGTGAAAAAAAGCTTCTTATAAGGTGAAGCTATTGTAGTTCAGGACATTCTCCCTCTCTGCAATGTGAAGTGCAAATGGAAGAAATTGGATTTCATACAGTTGTGTGTGTGTGAGGGTGTGTACGTGTCTTCATGTCAGATGTCTCCTCACACTCCTCTCAATCAGATTACTCTGTTTCACTTTCTGCCTTTCTCTGTCTTGTCCAGTGCAGCAGCTCCTGTTGCACCTCTGCCCCACCCATCCTGTCTGGGAGAATGTACTACATACAGACAGACACAGACACACACAACCTTCCTAATAAGTGTGTGCGAGGACACACTGGTGCTCTGATCACCAACAGCCAAATGCATGCTGTAGCTCAGACAGCACAGAGACCAATAGTGGCTGACTCAGCTACTGAATGATAAATAGAAAAGAAAAGAGGAAAGACAGGAGTGACAGCATCTCTGTAAGTGTGGCTGTGAATTTGTATGTGTGTGTATGTGTGAGCCTGTGTGTATATGCACCAGTCTGTGTTTGTGCCCCAGCAGACAGTGACACACAGGTCATCAATGGAGCTGTCGGATGATCCAAGGTCGAGGGGGCAAAACGAGGCTCCCCCAGCACTCCTGCCCTGTGTCTCCCAAATGAAAAGCAGCAGCTACTGTACTTTCCAACAGCAGAACTACTCTGCATCTATCTTCGTCGAGCGGAAAGTCACGCTGGAACAGGTGAGTCAACTGTCAAGGCTCTCTCAATCACATCCTGCCATCATTTATTTAACTGTAGATCTGCGTTTTGCAAAGTAGGGAGGTGAATTTAAAGGTTGGAAAGGGTGCACTGATTTAACAAGTATGTAAATGCATATGCAAAAGTAGTTTGACTATGTCAAACTATTTAGAGAACAAACCATTTACCAAGGCATGGCATGCTGTGAGCCCAGGAGAGGCATTAGTTTCACCCACTGGAAACCTATTCATTTTCCATGCCTGTGGTGCATTAGCCTCAGCACTGGAGAGTTGCTGCTGGATAAGTGTGCAACTGAGCTCTGTTACCTCTGTGAGAATTGATTACCATTTCCTTCACTGCTGCCACACACCCAGTACACACACACCACTCAAAAGCTGTAAAGAAGCAATATTATAGTTTATTTTAGATATGTTTGTATTTTAATTTGTGTTAGTGAGACCTTCACCTTCACTTTGCAACGGTTTTGACGGCCCTTCAAAAGTTATAATACAAGTAAATGAATTAAAGTTAATATCTGTTTGCAAATCCCATTTTAAGTGAGCGACTCACAGACATAACCAAATTGTCAGTTTCTCCTTATAAACTGCTTTTCGTTTTACTTCAGCCTCCTTCAATTGTTCTTTGTTCTCTCGTCAGTCTCCTATTTAGCAGGTGACATGCATGTTCAGTTGAGTTAAAGTCAGGTAGTTAGGTTTGATGCAGTTCTCTGTAAATCAGCAGACAAAATGTTTCTGTACATCTCTGATTAGTGAGCCTGGTCCAGAAGCAGCCATGCAAACCCAAGTAATGACACTATCTCCATCATGCTACACAGATGAGCTTGTAACGTGTGGATCACGAGCAGAGCATTTCTTCCTCCACACTTTCCATCTCTTTGATGGTGGGTAATCTTGGTTTCAATGGTTCATGAAACTTTGTTGCAGAATTTGTCTTTCTGTACTTCTCTGCAAATTTCATGTTATTACTGCTGATGAGGCGTTTGCATCATGTGGTGTGGCCTCTGTATCTCTGCCCATGAAGTCTTCTTTGAACGCTGGATTTGAAGAATCACCTCAGCTCCTCAAAGTTTTGTGGTTATGTCACTGTGACTGTTTGGGGTTTTTCTTCACAGCTCTCACGATGCTTATGTCATGAGCTGTTGTTGGTTTTTTTTTTGGCTGGTTATTTGTATGTTGCTCAGTACACCAGTGGCTTTTTTCTTTTTCAGGATATACTTTCATAGACAGCTCTCAGTCAACGGTTTTCATTTCATTTATTGTTTATATAGTCAATGTGTTGTGTGACAGGACAGGAAACATTTTCCAATACATTTGTCTACTTAAAGTGTGGGTGATCTGATGCAAAAGGTGCTATATGCTATTTAGTTTTATTATATCTAGATGTAAATAAAAGCTGAAATTCAGAACATAGCTATACTATATAATTTTTCACTGCTGGTTTCCCATCTGCACCCCATCCTCAGCCCCTTTGGCATACGGCGCAGCTGTCTCCTATGGCGTTGTGCCCAGTCAGCTTTCACTCAGCACATATCACCCAGACTATGACGTTTATGGCAACATTAAAAAAAAAAAAAACACCACATCATGTGCGTGCATGGGAATGTGCAGTCACCCTCTTGGTGTGAAGGTGAACCAACGTTTTAGCGTCCTTCATAGGAACTCACAGAGATGTGTGTGGGTGGGAGGGGAGGTTGACATAATTCATGTGTATCTAAATAGCAACAACATGTCATCGTTAAAATAGGCCCCAGTGTTCTTTCACAGGCACAGACACACATAAAGTGTTGAATCCTTTAGATGGTGTAGAATACCTCTTGTATCTCTTGTTTAATGATTTGCTTCGTTTATGTGTAAAGTCTGAATATGCCTCACAGTGTGACCCTTACAGATGAGAACTGTTCATAATGGGTCCCTTGTGTTGGAGATGTGTGCTGTACTTTATCAGATAACAATGTCCTGCATGAAGAGGTGGGAGGGAGCAGGGATGAACTGTAGAGGCTGCTGTGACCTCTGAACTGCTGTCCTGCAGCATCACTTGCAAAGTGAGCAGATAAAAAGAAGCCCCTGCAGCTGTTCAGCATAACAGAAAGCAAAGGACTTGTACATTAGTAGTCAATGTTGCTTCAGTGCGGTGACTGTGTAGTCGGTAAATTGTTTATGTCAACAGTTTCCTGAGATGACCGCCACTGACCGTTAGCTGGGAATCTCATCATGGTGTTGCTTAGCTAAAAATGACCCTATGGTTCTGTCTCAACTGAAGTGAAGATCCAGTCCAGGCACTTTGTTTTTCTCCCTCGTCTGAAAGCTTGTTTATTTGCCTCCATATGTGCAGCTTTAGGAACATTCACCTCTCCTGGGAAGTGACTCAAACATTTCTGTCCCCTCTGTCGCTGTGTGGTTTTTTTTCTTTGCTCTCACAGGCAGGGTGACGTGCAGAGGGCATCTGCCCTGAACAGACACAGCAGGTTCCACTGCTACGACTTTGTTTCTTTCTGTTTTTTAGAATTAAAACTCACACTCATGTTTTCTACACACATTTGGGAATTTGGGAATTGCCATACTGTTTCATTGGCAAATTTCTCATTAAGTATTTAAATTTGACCCATTATTTTTAGGTGGAGATCTTTTTGCTGTGTAAATTTGTATGCTGGATATCATAAGATATAACAAAATGTTAATGGTAGCATATACTCACAGTAATAATGCTAATATGCTGATATTTAATTACCATGATCTACATTTTAGTATAGCATTATGACATGTTCACGACCACACTAGCATGATGATACTGCTGCTTACCATGTTCACCATCATTTTTGACAGATTTATGAGAATGTCACTAGCAAGGCCAAAAATAGCATCTTTTAACCTAACGTGGCAGACTGCTGTCCATTATGTTAGTTCATATACAGTATTGCTAAATACTGTCAGTGTGTTAGAATTCACAAATCCATCCATCCTTCTCTCATTTCTCTCTCATCCCCCATTAGTGTTGCCTGTACTCCATACAGTACTGGACTGAACAGAGCAGCAGCTTGCCTGCAGTCAGTAGCATATGTTGTTTTCTGCTATTAGGTGATGCTATATTTATCTGTGAGAAAAGGCGAATAAAGGAACAGGAAAAAAAAAAGTTTGCATATTTTATTTTTCCCCACCCAGGCCATTTCATTTACTATTGTGCAACAGAAGTGCACAGAGCTTTAAATTTGAAGCTGTACACAGAGTACAAATGAAACATGAATGAGTGCCCTGGATGGGTGTATTACTGTAAAGCACATTTATTACAATGATTTAAACACAGTGGGGACTCAAGCAGACAATATTGCTGACCTACAGTGATGCTATAGGGTTATTTTTAATTCTTTTGTCTTCTCTGAGCTGAACACTGTGTGTTTGTATGTGTACAGATCCCATCAGACATGTGCGACCTAATGAGTTCAGAACAATTTAGAGAGTTTTGCTGCAGCTGTGTCACACACACACACACACACTGGATCATCAGTGGCATGTTTCAGCATCACTCCCCTCTAAGCCAAGACCAACTGCCTGCTGCCAGATGAGTTTTGTTAACAAGGCAGATAAAAGAGCAAGATATAGATGGGAGAACGAGGAAGGAGGAAGCAAGCAGGGGGGCGGGGGGGTGGTTGCTGGGGCTCAGAGCTACAGCTCTGTATTGGCCGTTTGAGCGGGAGGGGTTGGTCTATCTTCATCTTTCCCTCCACTGAGAAGCAAAGATTGAGCAGCACACATAAAGCACACACATAACACACACATGCAGTCTGAGGCTGGGGGAAACATGTCAGGAAACGGGACGGACCAGGAGCTGAGTTTCACACACATACCATCCAGGTTAGTGAGGAACCGGCAGGATGAAGAGAGGCAGAGAGTGAAGACATCAGGGAGGCTTGCCGGGTAGTGAGGGGTGGCTGAGACAGACAGAGACAGATAGACTAAGATGTGTGACTGAGCTGCTGCTTCCCGCCTGTCGGAGAAGTTTGAAGGAGTGTTGCTCTCATGGCAGGACCGACCACACAGGAGCCTGTGAAGGTGACGTTCACACTTTACTCAGCATCTGTTTAATATGTGATATTACTCTCACTTCATATGTCGCTTAGATTTTAGTACATTATTAATTTTGGCTTTTCTTGCAGTCTTCATTTACTTTGATTAATTAATTTGGATGAAGTATTAGATTAACTGGATGATGTCTTAAGATTGTGATCTTCAATTATCAAGTGTATAATCAATACAGCCAAGGCTGCAGCTAATGATTGTTTTCATTATTTATTAATTAGATTTTTAAATTAATGATAAATTGATTAATCTATGACATATCTGCAAAGAATAAACCCACAGATATTCAGTTTACTTCCATATAAAACAGAAATCCTCAAACTAGCCAGTGTTTGAGATTTTTTGCTTGATAATTAACATTATACAATCACATTAAATTGCTGACAATACATTTTTGAGTAATATTCTAATCTATAAAACCCAGAGAGTAGTGGAAGAAACAACAGGCACAATTTTCATTCAATTTCATTCATTTTCAATTCTCATCATTAAATCGCTTGTTTTGTCCAAAAAACAGTTCAAAACCCAGACACATGCAATTTATGACATAAATAATAAGAAAATGTACACATTTTAGAAGCTTGGACGCCCTGATGACGTCTTTACTTAATAAATGATACGAGTACTTATGCTGAGTATGAAATTCTTGCCATTTTTTTGATTTCGAACTTTTTAGTTTGTAAAATGACAAAAATGATGCAAAATGATGTAAGAAACATGTTTTTTCTGTTTCCTAAGAGGACATCATCAATTTACTTGTTTTGTCAAAGCAACTTTCGAATGATGTACAGCAGAGAAACATTTTCACATTTAAGCTGTAACCAGTTAATGCTTTAACATTTTTACTTGGTAAATACTTGTTGACTCTTGATGTCAGAAAATAGTGAAAGTGAAGCATCCTGAATACCAAGGAGTCCAAGGACATGTCTTAAAAATCACTTGTCAAAAAAGAGATTCAATTTAAAATGAGAAAAGAGGAAAAACATCACTTTTACACTTTTGCCAACATTAAATAAAACTGAGTATCAATGATGTGTCAGAAAATGTCAGAAGTTAAAAATGACTGTCAGTGTTGCAGAGCCCAGGGGCTGTTTCCAGATTACTTGTTCAGAGAAGCTGGGACCTAAACTATGAGTATATTGACCCTATTTTCATTGTTTGATTGATTATTGGTTGATTATATTGATTCTATCTAAATTTACAGTTAACTGTCTTTCAGTTGTTTAACTGTTTAATCATTTCAGGTATAAATTGAGTGGTAGATGTCAGGTTATTTTCATGTTCGTACTAAATGTGTTTCTGAAGTGAAGTCTCATTACCTGAGACAGACAGTGTAGAGAAGAAAGGGGGACAGGGTTGAACAACATCCTCAACCCCCCATCAATTCTGTGACAAAGTGCTGAATACAGTTTTTCTTTGGTTCAGTGGTGAAATACTGGTCCTATAAATATTGTAGCTAGTAGTAATCTTTCTGAGAAAAACTACTGCTTACGCTCACCAAACCTGTCAGCGGGATGCAATTCATTTGATTGATCAAACACAACAAAAGGGAATACGTAATTTGATGTTGACGGCTAACAAAACCAACAAAGCCCAAAAAGGGCAGAGAATGAGACGGTAAAAATCTATAGTCGTCAGCAAAACAGAAGTGCCTAACTGCACTTTTGAAACAGTGAAAATCACTTCTCAGGCTTGATCAGGGCTGCTGCATTATAACCCGTGGCCATGCTGTCACTCCACTCTTATTACATCCAGTATATACTATAAATACAGCCTTTAATATCCCCGTCATAAATGCGACACTTGGTGTATCCATCTTGGCACAGAGGTCATAAAATCCTTTTCAGCTGGGAACTTGCCAGGACAGCAAAGCAGGCGTACACAGAAAAGCATAAACCAAGCTTTCCAATATTTCTTATAGTCTGTATCAATTTGCCTTTAGCCAGAGAAGGTTCCCCTTCACATGCCCTCTGCTTTGTGGCATGAAGTGGGATTTGGGAGGCTGGGAGACTCCTGAGCGATTCCTGGTTGTCAAATCAAAGGTTGCTACTGTCGAAAGAAGACATACAGTTGGTGTATTGATCATGGCTCCTAACATCTAATCAATGATATTGAACAAAGACATTAGCTTTTAATGGTTTATAAGCCATTCCCTTTTGTACACCGCCCAAAACTAGCCATGTCAGTGTCTTTACTACAGGTGGTATAACAGGAAAGAAGTTCAAATGATTAATAAAAAATGATAGGTCTGACTTTTATTTTCTGTATGTGCATCTGTCATCTTTCAGACCCAGCAGAAGTGTATTGCTGTATTTGCCCTTCTCTGCTGCTTTGGTGTCCTGCTGGCACTGATTTTTTCTTCAGTGGACATATGGGGGGACGATGAGGATGGAATTACTGAGGAAAACTGCAGCAAAAACTGCCGGTAAGATGTTCTGAAAGAGAGAAAGTGGGGTTTTCATACGTATCAAAGTGTATCTGAAATAATCATAATCATTCATCAGTGTAACAAGTCTGTTTTGTGCTAATTCATTCAGTCCATTATTCAGAGTTATTTAGGAAATACAATCACATTTCCATCTTTTTCAACATGTAGTAGTACTCCCAAAAAACTACAAACATACTTTGACACGATATTTAAAATGAGTGCAGATCCTATTTAAGGCTCCAGAAACTCATCTTTCATGTGTTACTTTCAGCATCGTACTTGTGGAAAATATTCCCGACGACCTCTCTCTCTCCATGGATGGCAGATCCCAGCTCCCTCTCTCTGTTGGCTTTCACACACTGTTGGACCAAGCAAAGCACTCAGTTGAGGTGGTGTCACCTGTCTGGGTCTTAAATTCTTGGGACCTGGAAACAATGCCAAGCTCTGCCAAACAGGTACGAAGTTGTGGTAGACAGCCTGAACATAACTTTCTGGTGGAACATGAACCAACTGCATTTCCCACGTGCTCCGTGAGAAGAAATGCAATTATTTTGTAGTAAATCTGTATGTAGTCTCTTAATGAGGTTAGTCCTGCTGAGACATACTGTAGGTATTGACCTTTTAAAAGACATCTCAAAAAAACTGTTCACATGCTCAACTACAGTAATACAGAACATGACTTCCTTCCTCAGGGTCAGCTTTTGTTCCAGAGACTGCTCAGCCTCAAATCTCATGGGGTTAAACTTAAGATTGCAAGTAGTCTGACTAATTCTGCTGAACTGAAGACCTTGGCGGCACACGGTGAGTGGCTGTCCTTATTTTTTAAAACGCTATTTGCTACGCTGCTGTAGCAAACCGAAATTAAGATCAATATTTCCTAACACAATCCACTTTGCACAGAAAGCAACCATCCTCATCCAGCACGCGTCATGTGCCCTCTCATGTCTGCCAAACTTCACAATGAAGATTAAAAAAGCCGTGAATGTGCAGAAGTACCTGACGGATTTACTGTCAGAGCCTTTGCCTCTCAGGCTGCCCGCCTGCTTGCTCTGCCCACATGTCAGTAACACAGTCCAAGGCCAACTGGCATATTTTACACATTGCATACTTTGACTACTCTTTGTCTGTGTTTCTCAGATGCAGAGGTTCACTTTGTTAATATGACAGCCCTTACAAGAGGAGGACTCCGTTCCTCATTCTGGATAGTGGATCGGAAGCACATTTATATTGGGAGCGCTGACATGGACTGGAGGTCACTCTCCAAGGTAACAACAAGCCTCATCAACATGGATGTGCAGAGTAAAACCAGGCCATGGGATAAATGAGCCTCTGCAGTAAGGTGTGGTCAATTCTTTTCTGGATTCAAAATTGGCGACAGGGTTTTTCAATCTGTCTGAAGTAAAAGCTGCTTTTCACCCTTGCATGGTAATCCAGCTGACCGACACCTATGTGTGCTTCTGTGTACTGTAGATAATGCATCAAAATAGAACAAGCACAAAAGCAATACCATCTTTTAAGACTAAATATTGTCAAAACTAATGATATTCCTGTTATCTTTAGCCTGGTAAAATCAGCACGTTAGCACGCAGCACTTAGCTCAAAGTGCCTCTGTGGACATGTACAGCCTCACATAGCTGTAAACCCATAGATGCTCTTTACATTTCCCTCGAAAAAAAGTCTTTTTTTTTTATATATGATATATAAATTGCCTATTAGATTATAATGTATAATATTTAATATAATACATTTAATCTTCTTGAAGCGCATTATTATTCTCACTCTAAATCCAACATAGTTTCCACTTTTTATCTTACTCTTTTTCTTGCATGTGTAAATCATGTCCAACCAAAAGTCACACTTAAATTCAGGTTGCAACTTTTCTGCTGCATCACCGTTTCATGTGTGCTCTCGTTCAACGCCCCACAGAGGAAAGAACTGGGGGTGGTGGTGTATAACTGCAGCTGTCTGGCTCTGGACCTCCACAGAGTCTTTTCGTTTTACTGGCAGCTCCATGAGAGGGACTACATCCCCTCCATCTGGTCGAAGAGAGTTACAGCCCTCTATGGGAAGCATAACCCCCTGGAGCTGGAACTCAACGCTACCAAGGCCACTGCCTATGTGTCTGTGAGGAACATCTTCGTTATTTTACAGTATTTACTGCATGTTAAGACAAAACATAACAACACAATTCACAAACTAGAGGCAATAACGTCTGTGGCTGGTTTATACTCCTCTTGAGGCACAATGGATTAGATGGTGAACATCTATATAGTTTCATTACCAACTAATAACAGACACACATAGGGGGTGATTAATCATGTTAATATCATGCTGAGGAGCATCTTGAGTCTGAATATCTCTGTACCTCAGCCTAATTTGACAGTAATGAATCTTGTTACCCTCTAAGCGACAAGATGCTTATCAGTTGCATTCAGGGCATTTATCATCCTATAGCAACTAATGGAGCCACGCTGTCACAGGCTGCTGGCAACTCCAACCTGCTCTTGTGCTTCACTTCTTCTAGTAATGATACATGGCTGTGAAAACGGGCCTTGTTGTTTTTCTAGTCATTTACTCTGTCAAAATGTTGCACTGCAGCTTTCAGACATTTTGGCAAATTATATACACCCTCGAGTATGTTGTTCTTAATAGTGGAACATTTTTCAGTTGGGTGTAATCTAATAGAGGGTGTTGTCAACATTTGTTTGTTGAAGTGAATATTGAAAACTTGGGGTGAAAACTTTGATTTATCCTCTCCTGCAGACCTCTCCTGTACTCTTCTGTCCTAAAGATCGCACCAGAGATATAGATGCCATTTATCAAGTCATCCAGAGTGCTAAAACATTTGTCTTTATTTCTGTGACCGACTACCTTCCTCTGGTGAAAAGGAGCTTCAGGGGAGCCTCAGTCACAAGGTATCAAAACATTGTAACTTAAAATCTTTGACATTCAAACATGCATTTTCTAATGACGACATTTATGAGATCAGTTCATGTTCATATACTGTATGTGTCTGTGACATAAGGCAACAAAGTCTAACATTACAGCATCTATAGCATTTCTATTAATCAGTGGAATTAAATATAATCTTTGCTGATTTCTTGTCTTCAATTTGATGTATGTCCTCAGTGCCTTTAGACCGTTACTCTAAGCATTGTCCAGTAACAGTTTTTCCATAAATAGGTATTGGTCACCCATCGATGAAGTGATCAGAGAGGCAGTGGTACTGAGGGGACTCAGAGTTCGCCTGCTGATAAGCTTCTGGAAAAAGACTCACCCCCTCACCTTTAACTTTGTCACCTCCCTCAGGTCGCTCTGCATGCAGCTGCACAACTGTTCACTAGAGGTGGTATGTGAATCAATGAGAGCTGTAGTTTAGTATTTTCAGTGAATGTCTGGACATTCTCCTTACATTAAACTGAGTCTGTGTGTTATCTTTACATACTGATTGTGTTAAATTACATTTTTTGCAGAGGTTTTTTAGTCACAGAGAGCATAAGGATGACATGCAATATGGACTCAACCACAACAAGTACATGGTGACTGACAATGCTGTATATATTGGTAGGTGATGTATTATGTAATAATACTGTACAGTTTAATTTCATTAATTTGTAATGCGTGCTCACATACACAAAGACAAATGAGGACCGAACTGTATATAAGGTTTGCTTCTGTCTACAGGGAGCCACGACTGGGTTGGGAGTGACTTTGCAGTTAATGCAGGAGTTGGTCTGGTCATCAAGATGAAAAACAGTCTTAACGACAGGGGAGTGACGATCCTGGAGCACGTCAAGGCTGCTTTTGACAGAGACTGGAGGTCACATTATGCTAAGAGTCTATAAGTAGGCAAATTGACAAATCTGCAAAACGTACAAGGAGAAATCAAATGGAGCAACCAATGTCTTTCTACAGCTTGATGCCTCATAAGCCTGAATGCTATGTGCTCGATATAAGAATGTAGACTTGACCTGTATTGTATAAGATTTGACTTTCATTTTATAACACAATTCTAATAGATTCAGTTGTAGTCAGGATATCAGTGAAGTAAAAATTAGACTCAGTAACGGGTTAGCAAGTTACACTAATAGTATCTATTTACTTTATAAACTGTTGACTGTTATATGAGCATGCACTGCTGCATGAGTTTTGAAAGCAATATTGTACAAAATATAGAATGTATGAGAAGCAGTATGACAATTATAAAATCAATACATGTGAAATCGATAGAAATAAACTCCTCAAAGTAAGTCACATTCAGTATTTAGTGATGCACTATTTTTATTTAAAGTTTTAATCTATATTTTCTAAACTTGTAATGCTTTTTGATTTAAACAGCACTTTGGGATTGTAATGCTACATTAAAATGCTTGAAATTGTAATGGATTAAATTTCTTGTATGGCACACACGCTAATGCAGTAGTTTTACAGATACAACAGCTTTGAATCATCTAACTGAAAATTTCCGTCTGTCTTTATGAAATAAAGTTTTTTACTAATTGTTGTTGCATTTATTTCAGTATCACTACACAGGTAAGCATGTGGCCATCATTTATACTCAAACTCCAGCTCTTTCTCCACAGAGAACCATAAGAGTTTTATAGGCTATGAGCTTTTCCTTAATTTGGTTCCAGCTACAGAAAGTAATTAGCATTGACTAATGCAACACTTCTCAACTATTCTACATATTTTCTTTTTATCTGAACCACTAACAAGCTCTAAGTTACTTACTCACAGTGCTCTTTCATAAGGTAAAGTAAAGTTTATTTATATTGCTCCTTTCAGACACAGAAGCAACTCAGGGGCTTTACAACAATACATGAAAAAGATGAACAAAGCATAGCAACATTTAAGATGTCAGAACAGTAAAAGTAATATATGTGTGTATATATATATATATATA
>JAUBNQ010000001.1:19407851-19430991 GCA_032353495.1 Ctenopoma kingsleyae | reverse complement strand
TGTTAGAATCTTTTAATGGATTTTGCTTAAAATATCTTAAAGTCTTCATCAGATCAAACATGCAGTGGCATCTGTTTCCTTTGTGTAAGAGAATGCAGTATAATATTTTAGACTTTTTTTGTATTTTATCTACATAAAATCACTCAGATGTGACTGAGGGATATTTAAAAGTCATATGTTTTTTCAATCTTGCAGGAACCCAGAGTGGGGACTCCGGGATATCTCCCTCCTGTGCTCTTTAGCACAAAGAAATGGTTTATTCCTGGAAAAAATAGTAAGTTCACAGCAGCACATTTTTTATCTGTGAAATCTAACTGTTGGAATTATTACTAATGAAATATTTAAAATGTTTTATTTTCTAGGTGGACATGCCAGCAAACAACAAATGTCTTCTCTTCAGGAAGGAGAGTTTGGTGTGAAGTAACCTGGTCCTCCAGGACCCTGTCCTTCTTCAAAGAGCCTTAACTTAGATTTGAAGCTCACATACGTTGCCACATTTTTCCAGAACTGTAAATGAATCATGTTTGCCCAAGCAAACTGTTACTCCCGTAACTATGATATTCTTCTGTGTTGCACATTTAAATTGCCTGTGTATTATATTTACCTTAACAAAGCCACATACTTTTTAAAATCCTGAATTCAGTTTGCAGAGATTGGGAGTCAAACAAACTTAGCAGAAGTGCTTTTCAATGAGATGTAAGAGTGAGAATACGATGTACAGATCAGATCATTATACGTAAAAACAAAGGAGAATCTATGTATTAGTCGTTGGGTGTTACTACAATAAAACAGAAAAAACATACACAATACAACATTTTGCAAGTTAATGCCTGCTTTTCTGGCTACAGTCTTATTTTTCAGAATGCAGAAATACAGACTAAAGAGTAGAAGAAACAATATCTATTTAAAAGCAACATTTCAGCGCTGGTATAAATGGACTCAACACATATGGAATGTACTACAACCTGTTATAATGAATATATGCTGTACACAAAAATTATCTCATAATCCATTAATATTTATAATATTGAACATATTTTCTTTTGATTTAAAGAATTAAATCTTTTTCTTGTTGCAGTTCTGATTCCTCTCTTGAGTGCTAAAGGTAGAGGTGACCCCATGCCTTTTGTTAGTCGTAGGACTTTTATGATGTCTTGCAGTTCTTTTTGTTCACAACTTCTCTTAGCTTTTTGAGTCTGCGTTCGGTTATGGTTCTAACATAGCTATCAGACTGGATGATGGCCATGCCATCCTGCACCATACCCATCACCAGAAAAGGGTTTTCCTCCATGGTCATGTTGGGACAGGGACAGCTCCAGTCTATCTTGGTAATAGTTACCTCGAGGTGTTTGGTATTGAAGAAAGTTAGTCCCATCTTTTCGTCTCTCAGGACCTCTTCCAAGCTAAAGCGGGCTAACCCGGAGTCAAGATCCTCAACCAGCTCTGTAAGCCGCCCCACAATAGCAAAGTCACTTTGGCAAAAGCTGGGCACCATTTTCCCCTTCACCCTACAGGTCTTACAGGGTTTCTTTTTAGGTTGTGGGCAGTTTGCCTCACACTCCTTTTTGGTACGGAAGTTGTTGGCATTCCCGTGGCAGCCACCATAAGCAAAGGCTTGGCACTGTTTTATGAGGGAATTCCAGGCCCAGCGTGCCTCCCAAGATTTGCATGGACCCTGGACAGCAGGGAGGGAGCAGACGCCCATCTCCTCCCTCTGACAGGAGGCCTTGCACTCCTCGTAGGTCTCAAATCGATTGCGACTGTTCTCACATCCACTGTTGCTGAAGGCCATGCAGGAGCCGATCTTGCTGTCGTAATACCAATCCACATGACGCTCTCCGCTGCACACTCTCAGATCTATTTCAGCAAGACAGTCAGCTGGTGAGAACGGCCGTCCCATGGGCATCTCAGGATCCTCAGAGAAATCATCATCAGCCCGGCGAATGACAGACAGCGGATAGTCTGCACGAAGAACTCCTGCAGAATTCCGTGCGATGCAGGTGTAGATACCTGTATCCCACACCTGGGCGTTGTAAATGACCAGTTGTCCAACATTGGTGATAACCACATTGCCATACATCTGATCTGGCCTCATGACGAGCCGCTCACGCCTTTCACTCTGTTTCTCCCATGTTACATCAGGTCTGGGTACTCCAATAACGTCACAGTGGAAGCTGACTGTGCCTCCAACATAGATGGACTGGTGGTGAGGGTTGGAGTACAGTGCAGGAGGCATGGGGTCCTCCTGGGAGGATGTTGGGGTGGGATTAGCTGTAGTATGCTGAGGCAGTGGACTGGTGTGGGGCCCGGCGAGGTAGAAACGACAGGCAACCACAGTTAAAGTCACCCCACGGATGCAGGCCTCTGCATCCATGTAGCAGCGATTGAAATAGGTGAGTCCATCTGAAGCACAGGTGAAGTTGGGTTCTTTTTCACATCGGTCCTGGCATTTGCAGATGGGCTGCCCGTCCCAAATGTCACAAGTTGCTCCCTGCTGGCTGCAGATAAAACCCTCGCAGGTAGCTGTGGAGGTGGGGGCATCATCTCCTTTTCCGCCACCATGTCCACCTGGCTGTGCAGGGGTGCCATCAGAAAAACGTGCAGCTACACAGCTGTTGAGTCCACACACGTTGGTGCAGCATTTCTCAAAGTCTGCACAGTCCTATACACGGAATGTAAAAAAATAACAGCACGTATGTAAGTAGTAACACAAAATCACCAGAATAATATGCATGTTAGTTTTTTTAATTTAACAAATTTTTACCACTGATATTGAACATGAATATAAATGACATCACCTCATCTACGTCGCACTCCCTCTCACAGGTGCTTTGCGCGTCAACCCAGAGATTGGCATTCAGTTTGTTTGGACAGAATCCTTCGTGTTCAGCTTTGGATCCTGCCACACTTGCACACAAAGAAATGTCTGGTAATTCCCAAACCAACAGCAGCAACCAATACACACGTATCCATCGTAACCCTCGTTTGTTGGAGTTGGGTTTATTATGCCAATTTGTATCCTTTACACATTTATTCTCCACGAGCTGTAGAGGGATTTTATACATCGTTGCCTTTTTGCCCACTGAGTAATTCCATTACTGCTTTAGATGTTTAAAAGAGGAAGAAGACAGTAGTCGATTTTCCAGCGTTGTGCGTAAACATCCAGAACCCGTTCGCTGTGCGCAGGGAGAAAAGTTGTATTCTCAGCGATAAGGAACCGTTTCCCGATGTGCCGTTCTGGACATTTATTGAGTAAATATATTCCAGAAATTAGGTTAAAAAAATCATTTATGCAGCAAGATATATTTGTCTTGTATTTCAAAACCAAACTCTTGCAAAAACGGGCAAGATCTCCTTCAGGTCGATCCCTCAGAACAGCCAAATAAGCGAACAATGGGAGAGAAAGACGCAACATCAGTCTTTCAGAGTGTGAATGGAGGTGGAAGGGGAAGCCCCTCTGACCGCCCACATGGTCCAACAGTGTCTGAAACTTTTATGAAGCAGCTCCATGCGCTAAGCAACTGGACAAACATAGTAAAAACATCAAAGAAAACACAGGGCCGCGGTGGCAAGCTGTGCGCACGGAGTTACACGTTCCGGTGAGAAATCCAATGTTAAAATGTGTCCAGACAGAATTTATAGAGGTGTCATTCATAAACAAGGTAATGAGCTGTTTTCTTGTTCAGAGCTGTTGTTTCTAATTCAATCCTAGGTAATAGTCAAAAGTTTCCAAATGTTTTACGCAATTCAAACCTATGCAAATACTTTTTTCTTAAACAAATCAAGTTGCAAATAATAACAAGTCGTGTGGGGCACAAAGCGGAAAGCGTGAAAACCAAACACGGGGCGTGTCGCATCATGTCCCGCAAAACATGTTGGTTACGTCCTCTTTGTCTAGACGTCGGTGAATTTACCACCGTCCATTCACACGGAGCTCAGAGATGCCACGGCCAGGCGGGAAGACATAAAGCATCACATTTTCAATAGTATGCGACTGATCTTTGTACGGACGCAGCGTCGAGGCGATGAGAATCAGCTCCCCTCATCTTTTCATTGGAAGTGACCCTGCAACCTTTGGTTGACTTTTGACCGCGCTGCATTCAGGCGCCGCGGCGACGTGCCGGTTATCCACAACTGGCCAATACAGAGAGAGCGGCTAATCAATTCAGCACCCCCCTCCCACGGGTTTTATTACACGAGCACCGACGGCCTTACGGACAAAGGGGACAAAAATATTCCCACAATTCGCACAATGACCTTGATTAATGTCTGAATGAAAAATCATCGCAGTATAGCAGACGAGCTGAAGAGAACACACATCGACTTGTAGTTTTACCCTTTATTTTGACGGGTGACCGTTTTCAATGGAGACAAGATGAAAATGAATCCAGTATCCAGACCTTTAGACACAGCTGAGATAGCAACTATCGTTATCTCAGGTTTCCACATAGTGCTTTGAATGTTCACTCAAGAGTTGCGTTAGTTTATTGTACTGGCCTCACACCATACACCACATAAAACAGGCGCTAGCAGGAAAACATGCACCAATTTGTATGCTCTCAATCACCTTATCACATACATAATGCGATGACACCGCGAATGCTGAAGTGGAAAAACAGCACACTGATCAGAGGTGGAAAGAAAATGAGGATTTATATCAAAATAATCATGTCTGTAGACAAATAAAATCATAGTAGTTCTGATTAAAAATAAAACAAGAATTTGTGCCTTTTCTGAGAATAACTGTTCTACTGTAAACAGAAAATGTAATCCTTCCTCTACATGCAGGTATAATAAGGTTGTAAAGTAAGAACTGATTGCTTACAAACACCCAGACAAACAGCAACCCTCAATAAAAATCTGTCAGTAGCAGAGCTTTTACTTTCCACCTCTGATTCTTAAATCCCAACATATTACCACACGGTCACAGAAAGGTAGCAGAAGGAAACTTTTACATTCATAAATACAGAGCATTTACATAAAATATCCAAAAAGCAATCAAATTAAAATGTTCCTTAATGTCCTGTAAGTTTACAAAATCCTGTCGAGAACTGAGACACAGATGCTGAAGGCAAAACACCATCACTGAACGAACAATCTGTACATCTGGCTTTGTACAAGGTTTCCTCGTCAGCACCAAGCAATCTTTTATTTGCCCTAGAAGTTAACTGATTCAAATCAATCATGCTGATGATGGTTTAAACCAGTTAATGCAATGATACAAATGAGAATATAAGATTTAGAGCCATAAAAGGCCAGAGAAAGTTAACAATAATCTAAACCAATGACTGATTCAGATGGAGGGTGAACTCATTTGGGATGAAACTTTAGGGGCTCCACAGGACAACTTTGCCTGACTTTCCTGGACAGTTTCACAGATCAAGTAGAGCTACACTAAGAATGTTTTAATTTTTTTCAATTAATAAGTCTTTTACAAAACATTTCTCAAGTCTAGTACTATTCTGTCTGGGAAACCAGGCCCGTGTGCTTTTGACATCCAATTTAAGTTGTAAACCTTAACTGAAATTTTAAAAACGCCCTGCAGCACCCTTAAAATAATTGTGTACATTAGATGAATAATATAAGACACAAATAAGTTGTACATCAAAATAGGTCTCCCAAAACATTCAAAACAAAACAAGCTTAAGAACCTCCTTCCCAAGAACAATCACCATACACAGACTAAGGCAACAGCACAAACAGCATATTTACAACTTCAAGTCCAACTTTAAATACCAGTAAACAATCCTTTTCCAAATAAAAGCTAGTTATTGTCCCTTCACTGCTGTAGTGTTAACAAGTGAGTGATAATCCATTTCACATGTGTTGGTCCCAGGGAAATCTCATTCTACTTAATCACAGTGAGACTCTGTAGTAAAAAGTACAGGTCAACGGACTTCCATAAGGTGGCACCCGCAAAGACAACAGAAACCAATCCAACCATCCAAGTGAGTTCACAGCTATATCCATTTCTGATGAGTTTGCTGGTAGCTCTCCCCGTGCTTCTCTGGCCTTGTGACCTCTTGGAGCAATAACACCTTTAATACCGGAGGCAATCCTCAGTCCACTACTTCACTATGAGATTTTACAGTTCCCCTTAGAGGACACTGATGAGTGCTTTGGAGGACTCTGGGGGGGCCTGAATGACTTTGAACGTTTGAGACTGTTGGCTTTGCTTCCACCCCCACTACCACCTGAGGCTGCGCTGTTGGCCACTGAATAGGAGCGTCCATGCATCATAACTGCATTCATGCCGTTTGCCATGGAGAAGGACTTGAGGTGAGACTTGATGGCCACAGGGAGGGGCAGTTTGTCAATGAGGTGCACTGGTGTGCAAGAGACGATTGAGCGGCAGCACAGATCTTGGAGGCTGAAGACTGTATCACAAGGCAAAACAAGAAAAAGGAAAACAGAAGTTTTAACTCACACTCATGCAAAAAAAACACCATGAAGTTTCACTGCAGATGTCAACAGTGTTAATTCTGTGAGCAATTATTTCTCATGTTGAAAATAAGAATGAAACTAGACACAAAGTAACATTTGAAAATGAGAACTATGACAAATGTATTATTTCTTGACCAATAAATAAAACAAAATCATCCTAATTGATTCTCCTTGCAAGGGGCAAGAGAGTGTTGGAGCCTATCCCAGCTGTCATTGGGTGAGAGGCGAGGTACACCTCGGACAGGTCGCCAGTCTATCATATAGCTGACACAGAGACACACAAACATTCACACTCACATTCACACCTACAGGCAATTTAGAGGAGACCTGGGCATTTTACGGCCCACCGGCCACATACGAGACAATAGCTGTCCCTTACGGCCCCACCTATGGTCAATGAAAAACCAGGAATCAACCTTGAATAAGTGTACTCTTCATCATACACACAATACAAATACAATACTTTCATTTTGAAGGTGACTTCTACTTGTTTAAGCTACGTATGTTCACTTGCTCGTGCTAGATCATTCACTGTCACTGTGTCCATATCCATAAATTTGCATATCTACCTCAAATATTTAGCCTGATTTCATAGCACTTGTTGGCAAGCAAGTGCCAATGCACTTTTTTGTATAAAGTAAATTTAATGCTATTTTTTATAAACTGAAAAAATGCAAATTTGCATTGATTAAATGTTCATACTGATTGAATATTGATATTGTTCCCATTTTTACTGTACCCATTCCACATTTTCCAAGCTGCTGATTAGAAGGAGCTATCTAAACCATACAGCTGACTGCTTTTTATAAAAGGATGTAATTCATATTGAGCAGAATTGGTCTGGCCCTCCACGGGTCCAGTTTCTAATGTAACTGTCATCAATTGTAAATACACAAACTAACACTGTAGCGGTTAGCACTACGCTGCCTACATAAAACTAAATGATAATATAAAAGGGATTACACTCCTTATCGTACAGCATGGGAAGGTAAAAATGATCAACTAGCTCACCTCTGTTGGGCCTCCAAAATTTTTCCATCCCGTGCCTCATGAGCACAATGCGTGAAAGCTCTGTGAAGGACTCAATGACGTTGAAGTTGCAGAGCGGACTGACCTCGAAGAAAGTCATGCTGTTCTTTTCTGCATAAGCCCTTGCCTGCTCCGTTGGCACCTGTCGTTTGAAAGCCAGGTGTAGCCGGTTTCCCACCAGGATCCTTGGTACACCTGGGGCATGCTGTTGGACATAAACAATACTGTTGTATTCTACAGGTGCAACTCTTTGGTATAGCAGAGGCAGAAACGAACAACAAACATTGCCAGCACTGTGCTTCACATATTTCTTTGTCAACAAGAAATGGAATGAAGGAGATTTACCTCATCAATTTCCCGGATCCAGCGGTCAATGCCATCAAATGACCAGCCATTAGTGATGTCGTACACAAGCAGAATGCCCTGTGGAATAGAAGTCAAACATGTTGACATATTTTCAAAATTACACAGTGAAGGAGAAAAAACTCAAATGGCTCTGTAAGTCCTCACCTGTGCACCACGAGAGTAAGACCTGAAGATGGTGCAGAATCTGCCTTGCCCTGATGTGTCCCTGATTAAGACAAACACACATATATGTAAGTAGGACAATATGCTAAGGGATTGTTTATTACTGCAACAAGTATTGGCTTGATATTAAAAACACTTACCACAATTCTAATTTCACTCTTCTCCCATCCAGCAGAATGGTGGTGGTCTTGTAGTCAATGCCTGAGAATACACACAATTTACAATTAATCAATTAAAATTAGGTAATGATATGTTATTCTTATGTCTTAACAACTATACAAAAGCAGATACATTTACTCACCACTGCTGTAGGCATAAGGAGACTCAACCGATCCGTCTTGCAAACTGTCCAAGATTTCTCCCTTTCCAACATCGCTATCTCCCACCAAAAGAAATTTCAAGAGATAATCGTAACTCTTGACAGGACTACTCTGGGACCCCATCATCCCACGCATTGGATCCGATTAACACAGAGCTTTTTAAGCTCGCCAGACGTCCACTGTTGGGGTAAGGGACAAACCAGACGGTCCCCAACAGTGCTAGCGAAAGCTAAGTGACTGCTGTTTTACGTTGACGTTAGCTAACCAGCTAGCTGGTGCACTACTCACGACTTACATGAACTATACATTTTACTTCGTAGATTTTAATGGATGGAAACATCGCTCAGTGTGTTGAAACCGAACAACTGAGTCCAGACAGCATTGATGTAGCGTTAATGTTATTGTTTATAATAAAAAGCAACGTTAGCTGCTAACGTTAGCTGCTTAGCTAATCAGATAACACATAAACAAATAAACGATAATAACGTATTATGACACAAACAGCGCAAACAAAGTAAAAAAAAGAGGCTGTTTTGTCCTTCATTAAATTATACTTTACGAAACACAATATGCCTGTTTCACTTTGCTTTTAAAGAAAAAACCCGACGAGGCAGACTCAGCTTCCGAGCACAACGTCAAGTCAAAGCGACTGTGCTGGAACTTCCTACTCTTCGCGTCATTACTTACGTAACAACCGGCGACTCAAGAAAATAAAAGCCCCCCTCCCCCCAAAAATTTAAATATATACATACTTTACATACCATAGAGTTGATTTAGTTTTACCTTTTGATTTTGGAAATTAGATTATGTGTACATATAATTAATGGCATTTAATTATTATTTCGAGACACCTCCCGCCGTCCTAAGTCTGAATGTCTTTTTCTGTGCAGCTAACTCAGCTCCGTTTTCATCTCTGAGACGGTGTTGTGCCGGTAACATCAACGTCGCACGTTTTTTCCTTTGTTTATTTTTTCCGCTGTGTGTCAGAACAGACTCTCGTGTACAAATAATTCAACTCTACAAACTCAGTTGATAAAATAGAATCTGGACAAACATTGAACGAGAAAACAACTAAAACTACTTAAAAATCAATTTAATTAAAATCCAGTTATTTTGTAAATGTATATTTTTTTAACAGTGATCTGGCGACCCCCCCGAAATTATCTTGAGACCTCCAGGTTAAGAAAGTCAACGCAAACGAGTTATTTCATTTACAGACAGATAAACATAGCTTGTTGAAGACAATTATTAGTAGTCAGCCCTAATTGGTTGTTCATGATTGCAAGCATCTGTCTGTGGGAGGTCTCTCATGATTGCATAATACAAAAGCTTGTTGAAACCACTTCTCTATTCAATCTGTTTAGGTGGGGGGGTCAGGCTTAGTGGTAGCCAGGTGCCACAGTGAAAATGAGGTTGATGCATGCTGGGCTTTTGTTACTGATGTTTTGTTCTGCCTGGAGTTACTGGTTTAGAAGTGGAGCTCCTCGTGGTTTGTTTGTGCAAAATCCTGATTTGGAATGGGCAAGAATGGAGACCAAGATAAGTAAAGATATTATGCCACTCAGTGCAACTGAACGCAAACTCTGGAGGAGTGCATCAAATAATCAAACTACACCTAAGGTGTTTCCTCAGTATTTGATTATGTCAGCCTCCAAAGACCAGAAAGAGGTTTTCAAACCCGGACAGGGTACCGGACCCCTCCCTGCCTGGGTTGTGAACTTGTTACTTGGTAGTCCTTCCAATTTTCTTCCAATTGAAAGTGTAAAGGACCCAAAGCAGTCAGTTGAAATCCTATGTCACGTTGACAGACTGTATGTAAGAATTAAGAGAGAGGTCTTTAAAACTTCTGGTGCATACAAGTATTTGAAATTAGGTACCTGTCCTGTTAATGCTGGTACCAAAACCTATTACTATCTTCTATACCTTCTGACAACTGACTGTGGATTCACACAACAGGTTAGTAAAACACTTCTTTCTTTCTTTCTTTTTTTTTGTTTTTTTGCCTGAATGTGACATTGTGCCACTAAAACAAATGTTTGTTACAGAGTAAAGCAGATTATGTGTACATCAGTAATGTACTCAGCTATGTGCCAACCACTCCAGTTTTAAGGGAGATGCCATTTAACATTCCGCTGCTGTGCAAATATCCCAGGTAAAACATTATCTAGGTTCTTTAGTTTTAGCCAGAATATCTTAAAATTGTGTTACAACTTTAAGTTGCTTTAATTAGCAGCATTTTAATGTTGGGCCTTAAAAGGCAAGATCTCCGGAACATTGGCATACTCTTAGGACTACAAGATAATTAAGTATGCTTTGTGCTTTTCCAATTTTGTACTAAGATGAATTTTCACACCTGTTGCAGGTCTTTTTATTCCTATGAAGCTGGCTTCCGTCCCAATCTACAAGTAGGCACAGTTTTCAAAGCTCTTGGACTACAGGGTGGTTTAACCCTTACTCCTCAAGATGGTATGTTTTATTTTAGTGTTTTATTTTATTTTATTTTTTTTTTTACGAGAAATTATTCACTCATCTTAAGCTGGCAAGTAATATGTGAATTTCTCAAATAAGGGTTAGGTGAGCATGTACAAGAGGGGTATGTTTACAGTATCTGAGACAATAAGCTTGTAAGCAATCTCAAAAGAAAATTTAGACTTGTTAGTTCATCCACATTTTTATTTTCGCATGCCACTACAGCTGAATGTTTGTCATTTGAAAGTGAACTAAAATGCACTGTATACAAGCATATGATAGGAATTCAGCACAGCATATTCAAACTAATAACTCGGGTTTTCAGTTCTGATTGTGTAAGCCGTTCACTTACATGAACAGTGTTAAAGTTGACCATGCCCTTACTCACTCTGCCTCAGCAAAGGGGGACGAAATCACTAATGTTCAAACCTACACTATGGGTGTGCCCATGTCCTTTGAGGCCAAGCAATCTGAAAACCCAGGTGGTTCTGGAGATCAGAGGATTTACATCAGCAAATGCTTCATGACTGCCTTCCCAAATCCAAACTCCAGTCCTAAATATGCAGTCATTGATAACCAAGGGTAAGATCAATTAGAAGTGTTTCAGAATTATAACAGACTTCCCTTGTTGTTTTTAGAGGTTAACATGCAACATTTTCAACTTACAGCTGTATGAATGATGGCAAATTGAGTAATGACTCGCGATTTCTCACTGGTGCTTCAAAGACCACACAGAAATTCAGTGTGGGTGCCTTCATTTTTCCAGATTTGGTCTCCAGTTCGGCTTCATCACAGGTACTATCAAGAGAAAGTGGTACAGAACTGTATACTGTCAAATACTATCATCTCTTATGCTAATATCTAATGTTTTTCAGAAACTCTTCATGCACTGTGAAGTCACCATAGGGCAACTTAATCCAACCTCAAGCTCAAAGGCTTGCAATTATGATCTAACTACCAAGACGTGAGTGGACTTGATCTGTTTGGCTCATTATCCCAATTTCAAGACCTGATAACCCTGTTTATGGTTTAGGTGGAAAGAGCTGTATGGTGACAGTTCTGTGTGCACTTGCTGTAATTCAACTTGCCCCTCAGCACAGCCTAAGGGTAAGTAAACCTGTTTTGGGTTTACACACTCTTCAAAACCAATCTGTATAAAACACAGTATAATGTAATCTGGCATGGAGCTTGACTTCAGCATCGGTCAACTCCAAAAGCATTTTTCAGTTATGTACAGCTAATGGTATAAAGCCAAATGTATAATTTATCTTGCTGAATCTTAAGACATCACTTAAAAACTATGCTTCATGTTGGTTGTAATTTATGTCCTTTTTCAACAGCTTTCAAGAAGATGATCTCAAGTCCTTCCTGGAGTGTTGACCTGAGAGGAAAAGATGAATATGTGGGGGTTAACCCTAAAATGAGGCCCTTTGACACAGGCACTTCAAGTTTGGAGGACTCTTACTGGGTGGCGCGTAGAGACTTCCCAACCAATGGGGAGTATGAGTATCAAAAAAAAGCACGTGTAAATTACTTTAAATAAAGGACCTGATTTCTATTGCACAATAGGTCATGACTTTGTTAATAGGTGTAACTCATTCATTACTTGGGGTAAAAGTATAACTTAAATTGTACAATTAAGCCTTGAAACTGTCATTTTCACAGGTGGAACAAGCGGCACTGTCATTACACTGATCAACATAATCCTGTATCAGCATGTGTGCATTTCTAAGCATCTCCTGGAAATGCATCACAGCATTTCTGTAGATACAGTTATGTACCATAAGGGGATGGAAGAGATTCACTGGCTTTGTTTGAGTAAACTCAGCAGGGAGTTGAATAAACGTCTGTGTTAAAGGGTTCCCAATAAGAACATGATGCAGCAGTTTTTTCTCCAGGCTTCTTTCCATGAAGTCCATTAGGTCTTGTAGCCTATGAGCCACACAGTTGGATTTCCACTGTGATGGGTCTTTGACCAAAAGCAGATGCATTAATGCAGTTTTGAAATGAAACTCCTTGACTGCACTACTTCCTAAAAGTGTTGTCTGTCTCCTGTGAAGGAAACTTGCAATTTCAAGAGTTTGGATGTGGCAGGGGTTTTCAGGCAGGCGTTCAGAAAGGCATTGTAAGAGATTATCCTCATAGCTGGTCAGCGAGAGCGTCCAGAAAGTATCCAGATCCCTTGGGGAGCAAGGTGTAATGTAGAAATGTGCATCGGTATTGAATTTAACCACAGGATTCATTCTGAAACGAATCATCTTCCCCGATCTGAATCGAATGATGAGAGCACCTGGACCATCAATGTAGCGAATGATGAGCTCAAAGTCATACTTGTGTGAAATCAGTGCCCACGCTTGTTTGATTGTGCTCTGAAACCATCTGGTAACCCGTGATTTTGACAGAAAAGGAGTGTTCTTCAAACAAAGGTCTTCACAAACATTACTAACTTTTGTTTGTGCTTTATCATTCCCACAATGCAACAGGCAAACCATATCATCATCTGCATCGGAAGACTGGCAGTGGCAGCTATTTGGGATTTTCTTATTTTTCTCCATTTTTACTTGACCACAGACCTGCATATCTAGTAGCAGGTCACTAGCGTGATTATTCCAGAGCTCATAGTGAAAACTATATGGCTCAGATGGGATAAAGGGGATGTTTATGTCACATGCATCCACCATGTCAAAGTCCTCAATCACCATACCTCCATTTCTATGGGAGATGGTCTTCATGGTCTCCAACAGATCACTTGCAAATCCTTCTAAAAATTCATCCTCCCTCCACTTCATTTTGGATGAGACTTGAACACATTTTGTATGAAAATTCAACAGTGTGTCACTGTCTGGTAGCGACACCTCACCAGCAATGCAGGTCACTGGGAAAGCCTTGTCTTGTGTCACTTGGAAATTGTTTCTCAAGTATTTGCTTAAGTAGCAGATCAGGGAAATAACTGAGAATATATTCAATATGCAGCAGAGGAAATCCTTCCCCCAGTCAGCAATGGCTTTCTCTGAGGTTTTGTTTTTTGATGTCTTGATTTGGACTTCTGGTGGGGATGGTGCCCCGTGAGGCTTTTCATCTTTTCCTTGTGGTGGTGTATTTGAATCTCTAAAAGAGTCATCAGTCCGTATGTCTTCTCCCTGTTTACTCTTCATGTCCAGCTGTAAATTTTCTTTTTGCGCCACGTCCACCTCTTCTGGCAATTTATGATTAGAGCTGTCTTCCTCTGAATCGTGTTTGGTGATGGTCACATCTTCTAACACTGTCACTTTATCTCTTTCAGTAACATGCTGACCTGACTCGTGATGTTCCTTGTGAATATTTCTTACATCATCCAAAGGTCCTTTATCGTCAAAACGTGTTATTTCCTCACTGACAGGTGCCATTTCCTTGTACAGTTTCTCTTCTTCTTTCAGCTGCCCAAATTCATACTTATGCATATCCTCTCCATCCCATTCCTCCTCCACTCTGGGGTCATCCGTCGGGTAGGTTAGGAGACCCAGAGCCACCACAACCACTTTCAGCAAAATATCTTGCATCATCAATAGTGTCTGTGAATAGTTGAAACATCATAAAGAATTGTTACAATACTTGCAGTGATTCTGAAAAATGCATTATTGATCTGAAAAATGTAAAAACAAAATCCGTGCAATCATGCGCAACAATACTTGAGAGATGAGAAATCTGCTGTCAAATTTCACAATGATGCAACGCGAGAAAGAAGCTACTTCCTTGATGGTCTTGAAGTATTATCTGTACTAGTTACTCTGGTCCTATATATAAAACATCATTTATCACTGTATATAAAATAACATTAAAGGAGATTGACCAAAATACGCACCACAATAAATTGATTATCTCAACGGTGCACTGTTCCGGTAAAGAGTGAGTAGGTACAGAGGAGGAAGCAAGAGTAACCCTGTACAACCACAGGCTCAATGGTGTCTTCCTATTTTAGACGTAGGTTGACTTTTGTGACTTATTTCCTGCACACCCTGCCCATGTGTTCTGCTATGACATCTTCCTGCGTAATACGTTGAACCTAACAGATAGTACTAACTTCCTGTAAGTTAAACTACACGCGTATTCAGAAAAGTGAACTATTTTAACACAGAGTCACTGAGTTTTTTACATCAGTTTTAATGCCACTGTTTTAAACTATGATAGGAAATATTCAAATATTAGGCCACAAACATTTTGTTTAAGCAAAAATTATGTCTGGAAATTGTATCTGTGAATAATGGAGT
Organism: Ctenopoma kingsleyae; assembly: GCA_032353495.1. Lineage (NCBI taxonomy): Eukaryota > Metazoa > Chordata > Actinopteri > Anabantiformes > Anabantidae > Ctenopoma > Ctenopoma kingsleyae. The sequence continues at coordinate 19,415,954 of JAUBNQ010000001.1, read as the reverse complement.
AAGCTCTTGCCTTTTATCCTCTTGTGAGCTTTTAACTGGTTTCTAGAGCAGTGCCTCATGCAGCAGGTGCAGCTGAGTTCAAAGGGTTATGTAAAACATACATAACTTGGAAATCTAGCAATGATCATGTTTTGTTCCTAGATTTATTTCGGTGAAAACATTCACCCTTCACCTCTTCCAGTTTCCAGTCAAAGCCACAGATATTTGAATGGTTTGAGGCCAGTTTTGCATATCTGGATTGTGTAGGTGCCTCGAGTTAAAACTACTGTCCTAGTACATAATTCTTAGTTAGAAAACGCTTTGGTGTCAATTGTTAGAGTGCAGACAGGAAACTATGTGTTTTCAGAGAACTGCAACAGGTTCACTTTTGACAAAGTGTGGGTTAAATGAGAGTCTTTTGTTGCCTCACACTGTGACACCTGTGAAGGGAGGGGCCTGATGACAGATGATGTGATCTGCTCTGAACAGCACCACAGAGAGTTCGAGAGACGCCTTTCAGTCGATCAGAGCTACAATGTCTAAGAACTGCAAGTTACTTACTATTGATACTGCCATTATATGAAACTCTGCTTCCTTTTGTTGATCCACACTAAAATTGGTAAGTCTTGAGTTTGCATGTTGGTTGTTACTTCGTGAAAAATGCCTATAGACACCTGACTATGTATTACTCTGGAAACCTCTGGTTCAGAATAAGAGTCACTGCTCACTATGAGCTTATGTTTCTGACTCCACTTTCTAATAAGGTATTTGTACACAACATTGTAAGTACTACATAATGCCTTTAGTAAACAATTTATTAACTATTAATAATGTTTTATTGATCATTAATAGATGATGGTGTTGTTTTGATTATTCTAAAAATGACTTACTAGCATTTATAACCACGTACATGTTTATTTGCCTTTTTTGGTCATGTATTAATATATATGACTGCTGACCTGGTGGCTTATTGCTTGAAACTATCAATTCATTATTGACTCAACAACTGGAATCAATCAACAATCTGGTATTCCAAAAGTTGTCCATATTAATGTTGTTAGTAACGGATTATGGGTGGTCTATGTAACATTAGTAAGTCAGTTATCAATTAATGAAGAATTATTACTAACCCTACTACTACTAAAAGAAAGTGTTTTCTATATTAACAGAGGAATAAACATGACGCGGCACTTTTTTCATCACTTCTTACTGACTGATTTGAAACTTTCTTTTCACAGATTTAACTGCATCTGAACTTACGACACACCACTTCTGCAAAGATGGATAAGTTTCGTATGATGTTCCAGTTCCTCCAGTCCAACCAGGAATCCTTTATGAATGGGATCTGTGGTATCATGGCACTAGCTAGTGCCCAGATGTACTCTGCCTTTGAGTTCAGCTGCCCCTGTATGCCAGAATACAACTACACCTATGGGATCGGGCTGCTCATTGTTCCACCTATATGGTTCTTTCTTTTAGGATTTGTATTAAACAATAATGTGTCAGTTCTCGCAGAGGAGTGGAAAAGACCCACTGGGAGACGGAGGAAGGATCCATCAATCCTTCGCTACATGTTTTGTTCAATCACACAAAGATCCTTGATAGCACCAGCAGTGTGGGTGTCTGTCACTCTCATGGATGGGAAGAGCTTCCTTTGTGCTTTCAGCGTCAACTTGGATATTGACAAGTTTGGGAATTCCAGTCTTGTCAAAGGGATGTCAGAGACAGAGAAGTTAAAACTGCTGGCAAAGATTCCATGCAAAGACCTGTTTGAGCATCAGGAAATACGAGTGGCAGCATCACGATACATCAAGTGTATATCACAGGTAACCTTCAAAATCTTTCTACATTTGGTTTTAAACTGCAAGATCATTAGTAGTTAACCTTTTGTCAGAGTCTGACCTGCAAATCTGTGGATACTACTGTTGGTTTGCAGCTGCTATTACTGATAGCTATTACTGTAGACTGTAACAAAAGCGTAATATTTAAGCGTAATTAATAGACCCCAGCATCTATAAATCTTGGTTACGGTCCTGCTCCTCATTTCACTGAGCCTCAGCCTAAGTTTATTTTTAAACTTCTTTTTTGAGTCTGCTTCCTACTAAGTTTAAACTCAAATGCCTGTTAATTATAACCACTTAAGCAGTCCCTGCCTTATCCCTCAAAAAGTGTAGTTAACTTAAATCTCCCCACCATACTTTAACTCACTTGGCACTTTGAGTTCACTAAAGCTTTCCTCTTCGCTTGTTAGAGGGATAGATAAGCCTTTAAATTTATTATTCATGGAACTTGCCCTATTTCAATCTCTACAAAACTACAAAACACCCACACAGTTATTTGGGTCTTTGATCAGCCAAGGGGCAATTATTCAGACTTAAAAGTAACATCTCAAAAAAGCCTATTGATATACTGTACCAGTTCTTTTAATGAGCTATGAAACTGTCAGGAAGCTGCTGGATATACTTTTCCCATCACATCTTTGACTATTTAACTTTAGGTATCTTCAGTAACAGCACAAAAAACATTGCATGTGCTGTTCAGATAGATTAAGGGAGATTAATCTACTGAGAATCATTTCAGTACTGTCTATATTTTGACCACAGGGTATTGTTTTGAGGATTATGGTTAAAATAATGCTTAGCTTTCTGTACCAATACACTCATACATGTTTATATTTCACAGGCATGTGGATGGATGTTTTTGCTCATGATGACCCTCACAGCCTTTCTGATCCGGGCTATTCGACCATGCTTTACTCAAGCGGCCTTCCTCAAGACCAAGTACTGGTCTCATTACATTGACATTGAGCGAAAGATGTTCGATGAAACCTGTAAGGAGCACGCCAAGAGCTTTGCCAAGGTTTGCATCCACCAGTACTTCGAGAACATCAGTGGAGAGATGCGAAACTTGCACCACCATCATTCCAGCAAGGATGACAGCGATGAAGATGAAGACAAGAAGAAAAGCGATGAAGACAAGCTTCTGGGTATCAGGGCCCAGGATGATATGAATAAAGTTTTGTGGAACTGGCACACCTGTAAACCAGCTCTGGCTCTGAGAAAGGACCAAATGGATGGTGAAAACAATGGCAAACTGAATGGAGAAGCCAATGGAGTACTAAATGGCTTTGTAAAGGGACACGCCCATGATGTGGCAAAAAAAGAATGGGCAGTGTATTACAGTAAGGTCTGAAGTGTTCAAAGGGACAAAGAAAAGTTCCAGTTGGATGTTATTTAGCCTTCAGACAATTATACTGTGTCGGAATTCCAGTAATCGAGTTTAGTCTAACTTTATTTCAATGCACATGATTATGAATATACAATTAATGGTCATAATATCTAAATATATATATATATATAAATATAGATAATATACTGTATATATGGATATAAACAGGGATTCACTGCAGTTTCATAATATAACACTTGGGCATAATGACCACAAAGTGAAGTGAGTAAAAAGCAGAGATTGTCAACATATTCTTAGTTACCACACAGTTCAGTTTACTCAAAAGATACCTGGTATTGTGATTGTTCTTACTGTTGTCAAAACTATGTTTTATTTATTAGTGTTGAAAACACCCTCTGCCGCTGCTCTGAGCTTCTGTATCAAACTGATAGCAAAGCATTGCAACAGAGTTCTCATTGATAACAACATTAATGAATGTTTGTGTTGCTCTCAAGTACGGCGCCACTGTAAATATTTCCAGAGCAGGAAACAGAAACTCTTAATATGCACACAAAAAGAGAAAAAGAAAACTGCTGCATGAACTTCAAGCCCCTTCTGCTCATTGCTTTAAACGAAATCTTTTAACAGCCACTATCTTATGGTGGCCAATGTTAAGTAACCTAGCTAGTGAATAATAACAATAATCCCCCTATAATAAGATTAATAAATCTGTTTTCTGTTACACTGTGCTTCAGATTTTCACCGTTATCTTTTAACTATATCACATTCCTGTATCTTGTGGTTATAGTGACCCCTGTTCACTAAATGTTAAAAAAACATAGTCACTTTAATGTCAGATTCAAGCTGAACAGTCTGATGGACTTCAAACAAAGACTTTATCTGCACTGACTCATGTAACAAGGGTTTATCAGAATTCTGTAAAACATCAACTTTGTCATTCAAAAATCTAAACTCCTCTGTTATCACAGCGCTATAGTCTTAGTTTATTATGCTTTGTAAACACATTTCTGGCCTTAAACCTTGTTGTGAGCAGATAACTCTACAATCTACAACACTGTACTTCCAATCAGGCAAACCCTGTGATTTATGCAAAAACAAAAGGTTGTGGCAGCCAAAACAATTTACATGCCACTAAGAAAACAAGGTCAACATTTGCATCTCTCTCTGTAGCTCCCTCATTTTCTTGCTCAGTTCCTAGTTGTTACTTTTCTAGTTAAACCTTTTTTCAAAGAAATGTTGAGGGATTGTCGTCTGTCTTCGAAAAATAATTTAATCTTTTACAGGACTTTCATTACAGTTGAATATCAATAACGTGAACAATTCCATATCAGAAACATACAGCAGCGTTTTTACCATATTTCACAAGAGGGCGTGCTGTCATCACAACCACCACCCTTCACATGCCAACAATGACAACACAACCCCGCAGCTACAAAACATGTCTTTGATTCCACCCCTCAGTGTCAGCATATTAAGGACTGTATTAATGCTCATGCATCTGTGCAGCCAATCCAGCTGTTCCTAAGTACTCAGCAGTAATGTCATTACTAGAGCAGGAGGGTAGGAGGAGGAAGGGTAGAGTGAATGAAAATGGCATGGATCCCATTGAAGCCTCTCCCTCCCCCTGGGGATTAGTGGGGCAGCACTCCCCTTGACCATCTCACAGCTCAACCAGTAGCCCAGCAGCTGTTCTCTCCCTCACCGAATTGGCACCAGTAGTCTGGTGTGGGGGTGAACATTCATGCAATTCTTTGTCCAGGCTGTGATTTTTTCCCTGTTTGTCTTCCTCTATTTTATTGTTTCCCTTCATATCGTCTCTCATGCAGAGACAACTCCTCCCTCTGTCACTCTTCTGTATGTTCTTTCTCTGTGAAAGAGTAATATGATGTTTATATATACATCAAACAAAGCAAACATTGAAAATATTCCACTGTAGGTCTAAAAATACAATCTGTGTATGTGCAATGGAAGGAAAATGGTGAATGAGGAGTCATCATCTTCTCTTCTCTATTTCACACAAATGGCTTTGTTGTGGTTGTCAGGACATCAGCCTTGTACTCGTTACTGACCGGGGCCTCCCTTGACTTTGCTGCAAGTGTCTCTCTTGTCCCCCTCTCTCACATATACATGCACAGGGGTGTGCGCATACAGACACACACACAGCAGCATGCTTGCAGGCGCCCTATTCGTCAGTGTCTGGCTCATTCTGCCTTCCTTCTGCCTACAGATTGGAGGACAGAGGTAGCGAGGGAGGGCTGAGTGAGAGGAGAGTTGCGAGGCAAAACGGCTGATCACATGAGCACAGATCTGTTTACAAACCTAAGGCAGAGCGGACCAAGGGGAGGAAGGGAAAGGCGGATTGCAGGTTCTCTCTGAGCACCATTATGGATTGAAAGTAGAAGAGGGGAAACTTGCCATGACAAAGCCAGCTGGAGTTGGGAGAGACTGAATACGACACATGCAGACACACTTGAGCACACACCGCCTTTGTCTCTAATTTTTTTTTTCTCAATTGAAGGAGCAGATGGTTAGAGGGAGAGTAGGATCCCCCCCTACGCACACAAACACACACATCCACTGACTGACGTACAAACACACACTCACCAGCAAAATACCAAACCCAACTAGAGGACTGTTGTTGAGTGCATGGAGCTGTTCTCACTTCGTCTGGGCTTTGATGGACGCACATATTTGTCTTGTATACTGAGGAGGAATATCTACTGCAAGATCAGAGAACTGGAGGAGGAGACAACAGACAAGAGGAGAGGGGGATGAGACTTGTGAAAATCCTCTGTTAAAAAAAGCAGCTTTGGGAAAAGACAAAGCACAGACTAAAGCCAGATAATTACCTTCATTGGACGAAGACTGTCATTTTGAATGGCGGATGTCACTGCATTTGGTGAAGAGACTGTACTGTAGATGCAAAGTGAAGTCAAAGAAGCCCTTTTCTTCTGGAAATGTAAGTATTTCTTATTAACAAACAGCCTGTGTTGTTTACATCCTTGTGACTAAGTGAGATTCGGTTTAGCACAACAACAACTCCTGAATAACACATGGTTTGAGGCATCTGAAAAACAATCATTTCTTGTCAACAAGATTTCTTTGTCTCTCTCCAGTGATGACATCATTCTCATTGGGATCCAGGAACACTTGAAGTCTCCAGTCCTGGTCCAAACCCCAGTCTCAAATCTCCCAATCTTTACACAGAGTGCTTAATCCAGATTTGGGAATGCTAGGCAGAACTGCTGAGCCAACAAAACTGCACCTCCTAAGGATTTGTGGAATCTGAACAAATCTGAAATTCTTGATTTTTTTTTTTCGGAGTAGTTAACACAATACAACAAAAGAGAGATCCAGCTCAGAGTGACTGAATCCAGGCTCCAAACAGTTTCGCTGTCCTGAGCTTCAGCCCACAAGCTTGGCTCTTATCCAGTCTTCTTCTGACAGGGCCTGAATTTACTGCTGCTGCCCTGGGAGTCAAATTTCATGCACCCATTCCAATGGTGTAACGGTAAGTGAGTGGATTTTTCTGCCGACTGCCAAACATTGGAGAGGTGGAAGCACATGTACTTACTCGTATCTCATAAATTCAGACTTAGTTGCAGGCAGCGAGCTAATGGGATCCACACAATGGATGTGAGTATGAAATGGAAAAATATAGAAAGAGTGGAGGCCTTGGTTCGTTTTTTGAATTGGGTGAGGGCACTTAAAATAAGTCACATTCGAGGTCATGTTAGTTTGACAACTATGACAACCAGAGTGGAAGATAACTTATTGTATTTTCAAACCTTATTGCATATTATTCATATTCAAAACAGTGTTTCCCATTATCCTATCCTATGTATTCCCTGCACTATCCCCTTCCTCTAAATCCCCCAACCCCCAGTCACGTCAAATTATCCAACCCATACCCCCCACAGTGTACAAGCTGGACCCATTCATTCATTCTAAAGAGTGACATAGACATTCAGTGGCTGCCAAAGAGCATCCTCGCTGCAAATTAATAGGAACAAGACTGTGGAAGTGGGGCTTCCTCTGCTATTGTTTTACCAAATGGTCCTCTAGTCCCCAGGGTTTATTCTGTATCTGTAATCTGTATATGCATTCTGTATATACCCCACCCCCTGCCACCTGCCACCTGCAACCTGCAAACATACACATTTCTGTTATACAAATACACACAGACAAACATCATACATATCCCTATTCTTCCATCGACTGACACATACGTTCAAAAAATGTAATTAATTTGGAACAAATGGTAGTGTGGTAGAAGATATATCTGTCTAGCTTCTGTTTTTGTCTTGTTTACAGCCAATTAATACACAGCCCTGCGAGCACCCCAGTTGCCACCATAGTGCCAGTCACAGCTCCCTGAACACACCTGTATCCAAACAAACACCCACTATTACTGTACGTTTAACTCCTCACCATAGTTTATGTTGCTGAAACTCTTGATTCTGTGATAATGACCCACAGTAGCGCAAGCGTTCACATCTTAAATCATTGTGAATCTTGATACTCAAGGCCCTGCAGGCACCAGAAGTCTGCGGTAGTTCGACAGGTCCACGTTCTAGTTAATGATCAGCAATCACAGATCTTAAGAGCTTAACTGCTTTCTAGACTATTAAGCAACTGCCTGTACAAATTACGCTGTCTGTTGTTTATACTACTAATTTAGACTTCAACTGTCAATGCTAACTGCTGTATACTGTAGTGCTTAGGGGATTGTTTCAAGATGGGCGATTACAATGGGAAAGTAAACAGTAAAGTTGCAAAACAGGTTTTTATCAGTTGGTCTCTATTTTGAGCTGGAAAATTCAGTTTAAAACACTCAGGCTGTAGACAAACCCAAAACATGTAAATAGAAAATGTTTTTCTGTCATGGAAACACAAACACAGAATGACAGCAAGGGCTAAGAATTTTTAGACTTA
>JAUBNQ010000001.1:19394190-19407751 GCA_032353495.1 Ctenopoma kingsleyae | reverse complement strand
ACTTAATTTAACATGTTGGACCCTTATAGGTAACAGTTAAATGTGTGCCAAGTATGTAATCTGTATTTGTAAACTCCTTCTGGCAGGATGCCTGTGTGGTTTGGGTTTGGGTTCTCAGCGCTCTGAATACTTCTGCAGCATGACGTCTGACATCTATCACCTCCCGCTCAATGTGTATGTCATTGTGCTGGGCATCGGCCTCTTTGTCTTCATGCTCAGCCTCATCTTCTGCTGCTACCTTTTCAGGTAGGTGACTGTGAAAACCTGGGAAATAAGTGAGAAAGATACAGGAGAAATGTGGAAGAGTACAAACGAGACATGCCTTTACAGTTTAAAAAGATCTACTGTATTTAAAAAAATGTATTTTTCACAGAGGATTAAATTAATTCAAACCACAATATTAGGATCTTGATGCTGATGCTGCAATTTAAAGCCATAATGCAAATTTATGAAGTGTTACCCTGCAGAGGTGTTTCAAAACCGCTAGATATATTCTTTGATTGTTAGAATAGTATATAAATCAAAATTTGGCCTTTATGTGTTACAGCATAGAAAGTTAGCAACCAAGTAGTTGATTGGCTACTTAGAATGACATTGTGGAGGATTTAAAACTAAATGCTTTTACAACTAATAATTTCCCTCACAAGCTGGTGAAGAAACATGAAAGCTAAAATAAATACTTGACTTACCTTCACCATGAACTTACAAACATTACTCTAAATAACTGATAATTTTGCTGTGTTTGCTGCCTGTATACAAACTGCTAACACATTTATCATAATTTACCATGTTCTAATATGTCAGCATTTTGTATACAAGGTATAAAACAATAACCTGGTATTTAGGGTTTATGTATTAATTAATTTTGGAAAAGGAGGATACCACTCATACCTCTCTGCTAAAGTTGATGCCACAGCCAGTTAGCTTAGCTTAGCCCAAAGACTGGAAACATACAAAGGAAACACTCCTGCTCCTGACTGTAAAACTTTAAAAGGACAAAGTCTTTATTATTATCTATCTTTTATCCTTATTTGACGCAACTTAAACAAATGAGACATAATCTAATTAAGAACCAGGTTGTAGGCTGTTATCGATCTATGAAGCCAGGCTAGCTGTTTCCAGTCTTAGCGCTAAAGCTAACAACCCGCTGGCTTTGTACTGTAATGACCGACTTCTGCAAACTTCGTCTCAGTCAACAGATCTTTACTAACATGTTCACAGTTCAATTGTAACTTAATAAAGTTATATTATATATTATAATTATTATATTATGTCAATATTGGACTGCCCCAATGTGGTAAAAAAAATAATTTAATGCAGGTTTACTAACAAATCTAAAACGTCTTATCAAACATGTTTATGTAAAACAAATTCTATATATCACTACATATCAACATAAAATATACACTTCTTATTGGCCTTAAAAATCTAGTATAAACCTGACTATATAATAAGAGTGAATTTAATTAGCTGAGTATAATTGCAAACAGGTTTCTATAAATGTATGCCAGTGCCAACTTAACCACAACACCACTGTGATGCAGCTCTCTACAATCTGTGAATATTGAATTTATCTATTATTTAACAGACTCTCTAAAATCTTCTTCTTTTTTTTTTAGATTATTTTGATCTCTGTTTGTCAAATATTTTGTTTGCTAGATTCACCAAACACAGTTTCAGTTTCTTATATTTTTGTTATATTCATAAAACGACACAGTATTCAGGGATGGAGAGTTTTATTCATATAACTCAAACTCCAAATGCACTAACAGGAAATGGGAACGCTGATTAATGACCTCTGTTTTACAGATGTTGTTTTCTGTCTCACAGGTTGAAACAACAAGGGACAAGGGAGCAGTTCAGCTACAACGAGGTACGTCACAGTAGTATCTGTCACCGGGGATGAACATGTAACACCAGCTTCAGAAGCAGTTTATAAATACTACTATAGCATTTCACACTCTTATCATTAAGTGTGAGACCTAACACCACTCTTTATAGTTGACCTTGACTCCATCCATGAGTCGTTACCTATACTAATTTTAAAGTGTCAATGTGGTTGCAGTGTGAAAATGCCTGATATGGTAGCAGGTAGCAGGGTGTGACTGTTTTGCTTTGTGGACGGTTGAACTATTCAGAAAAAAACCCCACACCACCAAACCCACTCCTGCAGATATTTTAGGCCTGCCATATTGGGACATTGAACCCATCTGAAGTGTTTGTTTTGCACCACAGCTTCTGCCAACACGATAGAGCTGACACCTCACACACATGACCCAGTGCTTCTCTCTTTTTGTTCTCTTGTCCTACTGTAGGTGGTGCTGAAGGGGGCAAGCAAGAAAATGAGCCTTTTAGGAGTAAGTCTCTCTCTTGGACATGCATGAACATGTCACTCGGTTTGAAACATGTTAGACCCTAAGCAGCTGTGCACATGACCCTCCCTATTGCCAACTTGCATCACCCATTATGAGCTGGGAGGGTTTGGTGGGTTAACTCAATTTTTCCTCTCAGATGTGATTAACTTGCTGCACACAGTCAGTCCCGTCATGTCCTGAAAATATCTTGTATCTCAAATGCAGCCATTCAGTGAATGTCAGGAAACCTGCCTGCTTCTCTACTTGTTGCACAATGTAGGATTCCAGAAATAACTGCACTCATTCAAAATGGATTATAAAATGGTCTCTTCCTGTCTCTTGTGATAAAAAAAAGATTGCTTTTCTAAATCACCTCTTCCAAGGCAGCAATGGTGATTAAGGGTAGTTTCTTTCAATGTCCAATCTCTGTTTTGTACAATTGAAGGCTGACATGGTCATGTTCCTTAGAAACATAGTTAAGATTTTTAAAAAAATGTTTCTAAACACTGGCTTCATTATGTCCTAGGTCAAATAAAATTTGCTACTCTCTGACTTCAGTAAATTATAAATGGCAATCTACAGTTACAACATCACACAAATAAACTAAGCTTTCTGTTCTGCTTGCTCTTGCAGCAAACCTGCGCAGTGTGCCTGGAAGAGTTCAGGACCAGAGATGAGCTGGGAGTGTGTCCATGCTCACATGCATTTCACAAGAAGTGAGTAAGGTTATAATTAAAAATATAGCTGAAATGTAACTGCTTTAAAGAAACAGTTCAGCATCTGAGGAGGAGATACTTATTCCCTTCTGTTAGCTACAGTCATGAGAACTTACTTTAGCTTAGCATAAAAACAAGAAACAGAGAAATAATCCAAACCTTGTCGTACCCATGGGAAACAAGCTGAAATCTTCTAGTCTGAAGTCTGTTCTGAAGCTTTATTCCAGCACAACTGAACAAACGTCTTCACGTAATCAGGCATGGAGCTAGAGGGGTCACTGGTGGGGCACTGGCACCCTCACATGTCTCACTGGCCTGTGGTGCCCCATCTTCCACATTCATTAGCAGAGACTTTGCTTGTGTTTAAAATAAAATGTAAAAGCACAAGTAGAACTAACCAATTTGTAGGCTGAAATAAGTCATTCTTATTAGAAATAATAAGTCATGTTCATTCTTTTTTTTGTAATTCAAGCAATAATGTTATAAAGTGGTTCACTGTTTTTTAAAATCCCAGATCGTCGTCTGGGATTTGGGAAGCCGTGTAATATCTCCATAAAAACAGAATGCAATGATTTTAACTGCTCACCAGTCCTGGTTCTTCTACTACTATGAAGCTACGCTGTTGTCATGGATGCAGTATGTGGTTTAGCATTGTCCAGCTGAAATATGCAAGGTCTTTTCTGAAAAAGATGTCATCTGGATGGGAGCATATGTTGCTCTAAAACCTTTATATATCGTTCAGTATTGATGGAGCCATTCCAGATGTGCAAGCTGCCAATTCCACACACACTAACACACCCCCATACTGTCAAAGATGCAGGCTTTTCCCCAAGGGGATCAATAAAGTGCTGTAAGTCATTTTAAACTGAGGGCTAACAAAAAGGTCCCTCACCTCTTTACTCTGGAGGATGCAGCCCATGGCTTCCAAAAAAAAAAAAAAGTCAAATTTGGATTAATCTGTCCACAGATTCCACTTTACCACAGACCAAAGAAGATGGTGGCGTTTCTGGATCCTGTCCTGTTCCATATATAACTTCTTGTTTGCATGATAGAGCTTTAACTTACATTTTTGGATGCCACATTGAACTGTGTTCACAGACAGCGACTTTTAGAAGTATTCCTGAAAACATGCCTGTTTTTAATGCAGTGCACGAAGAGGCAGTATTGTGTTTTGACCTTACACTTTGCTCACAGAGATTTCTCCACATTCTCTGAATCTTTTTATGATATTATGTACTGGTGACAATGATATATTCAAAGTCTTCACAAATAGATTTAGGAACATTATTCTGAAATTGTTTAACAATTTGTAGATGCACCCTTTGACAGATTAGTGGTTAGTTCTACTTGTACTTAAGGTTTTACATTTTAAATTAATCACAAGATGTCCCTATGAGTCAGACTGCAAAAAAATATTAATGTAGGCTAAAAATGTTTAAAAATAAAAAATAATTGATTGATGGTCTTAGTTTATGGCCTATATTGAGCTTACTAACGGGAAGGTCAAAGGCTTAAAGATATTATAGGAAAATGGAGACAATTGAAAATACTCTTGTCATGCAGTGTTTTTTTAAGCCACTTGTCCTTGTTTGTCTTCTCAGGTGCCTGCTTAAGTGGCTGGAGATCCGCAGTGTGTGCCCAATGTGTAACAAACCCATCCTCCGTCTCCACACAGATGCTCCCCAAGGTGCTGAGGGTCCCATGGACCCAGAGGAGGTGTGAGGCATATTGGTGGACAGGAAATCAGACTCCTCCTCTTATAGAAAACACAAACATTAAAAACACTAGGGACGATGGACAGCGGTCATCTTTAAGACATCTCACAGGAAATGTTGATAATGATCCTAAGTGGCCACCTTGCTGCTGACCTTTGAGCAATACGCCTCAGTGGGAATTGGATATTGATAGCACCAAAATGATTTGGTCAGATCAGTCAGGAATAGAGTGGATGAATAGGATGTTTTCATGAGAATGCTCCTAGTTCTACTTCCATATAGCACTGATCACCAAAAACATGACAGGAAAAGTGCCACCTTAGAGAGAAGAATATCATTGCCACTGTCACTGGATGACTTATGCAGCACCATCAGAGACAACACTAAGGCATTCAACAGGACATCAGACTACAGGATCAGTATGGATACCTCTAATATCTCAGGGGTGTTACCAATACAGCCAGCACAAACCATGTGAGTCACCCTATAAACATGTGCCACACATGCATCTTCAATACTGCCAATGTAGGTGAAATGCTCCAGCAGTCAGGGTCCAGCTGAAACCAAGACCAGCGGGATTACAACCATGATGATTTCAGTAGACAATATTGTTACGGATTGTATCCCAGGCCCTTTCCTTTTAAAAACAGACTGATAGAAAACTAGTCTTGCCTGTATGTATTGTATGTAAACGTGCCCCTATATATATATTGTTATTTTGTATTTGTTGCTTTTAAATAAAACACCATGTAATGTACTGTAATGGTCCTGGGTTTATTGATAAGGAACTTTTGATCCATTCAAATACATAGAAAACTAGTCATGACATTAATTCTCTTCATAGCTCACACTCATTTACATACAAATAAGATTAAAATGTAAGTTGATGAATAGTTAAATACCGGGTTTGTTGTATTCTGCAACATTACATCATCATACTCAGACTCAACAGCTCTCAGTCAATAATAAAAAGCTAAATTACAAGGTAAGAAGGTGATTGTTTTTACCAGGAAACTGTATGAGCATCTGAAGCCACAAACCTGTTTCCCTACTGGTCCACACAATGTGTGAACTGTTTGTGTCTGGTTTCTATTTGGCAGCCTCTGTGCCTTTAGCTTCCACAAACTCCATGGCCTTTTCTTTTACTGCCTGGATGCTCTGAGGGGTGCCATGCTTCTTTTCATACTCCAAGTAGCGCTTAAAGAAGAACTTGATCTTTTTCACTGCAACACTAAGGTGAATCACCCGATCAAAGAGTGCCCTGCAAGAGAGAAGTGGGAGACACCATGAAGCACACTCTGTGTGATAATGAGTTTTCATGCACTTATCCAGCTCTCAGATGTCACTTTTCATACCAATACCAATTTGTTTATCTGTTAATAAACAGAAAAGCTCAAAGCTTACAAGTAAGAATCAAAATAATGCAAACAGAGTTTGTGTTCACCTGACTTCCTTCTGCGTTCCATGTTTGACCATGAGGTCGATGAAGACAGACCAGAGGTCCGTACGTTTTGGGTAGCTTGTCAGGACTTTGTCGAACATGGTGCGACCTTTTTCTGCATCACCGTAACGGAACTCCAGCTGAGCAAACTTGGCGATCACATCCACACCTAAGACAATAATGAAAATAATAAAGGTCAAAACCTGTGGAGAGACACAGTTGGAACAGCAAAACAGAACCTGATTGGTTACATGCACTGCACTATGACATACATACAGACACACTGACACCCACCCACAGTCACTGGCCGGATGTCAAAAAAATATAAACTGACATTTTGTCAAGTATTCAAACAGGCCATCTTACTTTCTTTGGATGGCAGACTCTTCAGCGCCCTCTGCAGGACAGCACTGGCAGCATCGCTCTGGCCCTGCTGGAGCAGGAAGGTCCCGTAGCTCAGCCACACTGCTTTATTGTGACGGAAACGCTTCACCATTGTCTTATACAAGCCCTCAGCCTCCTGAATACAGCCATAAAACAGAGCACGCAACACGCAGAAAGTGAAACATGTAGTTGTTAAATGCTACAAAACACAGTATTGCATTGAAGACGTAAAATGTCCAAAACTAGCAGTAATTGTACCTTGATCTTGTTGGACTTGGTGTAGAGGTCAGCCAGCTGCTGGTAGACGGGCATTGGCTCACAAAACTGCAGCGCACGCTCAAACACTTTCTTTAGGCTTTCCGCTGTGCCATACATGTTTTCCAGGTTCAGCAGGGCCACCCACACGTTCAGCTTCTCCTGCTCCTCCCTGGATTAAGACACGTTTGGATTTTACAAATATCAGTACCTGACCAGGCCAGTATCTGATCTGTAGAGCATTTACAAAGCACACTTGTATAAACGTGTGCATTAGAAGGATGACTCAACAGACTAAGCTTTATTTGAACTGAAATTAAATGTCAAATAGGTAAAAATAAATTAAATGTAAACAGACCTACAATGCTTCCATTTGTACAGTACAGTATATTGCTTTTCTATCAGGGGATACCCAAGGGATTTTCACTTCCTTAAATGAAATGGGCTTGGCCTGTCAGTGGAGTCTTGCCTTTTGTTTAATTTATTTCATCTAACTTTATTTTAGTGTTTAAGCTTGCTATTTTTGGCACGCCTGACTGAAAATGTGCTGTTTGCCCTCCTCTTGACTTTGGGTAGCAAGTTCAAAGAAAGAGGAGTAACATTAGGAGTAACAACTAAATAACAACAATCTATCAATCACCTGAAAGAAATGGTTTTCAGGGCTCTCTCAGCCACAGAGCGGGCCTGCTCGATCTGTGTGGCCTGCAGATGGTGAGCCATGTACTGAAGCCAAAGCAGCGAGCTGTTGGGTGAGGCCAGGAGCAAACGCTCAAAGGCAGCTGCATCTTGAGGGCACAGGTTTGGATCCATGAGCTCAGTTTCCCGCTGTACCAGTACCTTCTCGGCTGCCTTTTTCTCCTGCTCCAGCTCATGCCGAGACTTCTTCTGGGGCTGGTAGAGGGTAGTGGTCAGACAGACCCACAAAGAGGTTAGATAGGAAAAAGGAAACAGGAAACGGCACAAAATGCAAAGCCCTAAAACTGTACAATGATTTTACAGTTAGCTCACCTTACTGCTGTCTTGGTCCTCTCCATCGCTGGAGTCCCCTTCCTGAGCTGCAGAGACAGGCTTCAGAGAGCTCAGTCCCACATCCCAGGAGAAACCTGCTGCTATCTGCAGTCTGGACGGGCCTGCTGAGCTGGGTGCCACCTGCTGAGTGAGAGGAGGTGATAACAACTCTCTCAGGTTCTGTATAATAACATTACTGTGCTGAATCTATGGAGACTGGCGGAAATGTAAAATGACTGAGTAGCTGCTTACTTTTACAGGGTCAGGTTTGGGTTCTTCATCTTCTTTATCCTCCTCTCTGAAGTACACCTCCACTCCGCTATCGTTGTCATCAGTCTTTGCTTTCTTTTTTTTCTTCTTCGGGACCTGGGACTCTGCTTGTTTCTGGCAAACAGTAAAAAGTACCATCAAACATTTAACAAACCGCATTAAATATAATTTTTTCAGTTTGATTTTTCCATCTGATTGCAATTAAAGCTGCAGAGTAACATGAGAGACTGAGACCACAATCTGTGTGCCATTTATTACTGTCAGAGCAAAGAATAACGAGTTCACCCCCTGCACCTTAGCAAAACCTCAACGGCTCAGTAGTGAATAATTTAAAATTGTGTTTTTATTTAATGCAAATCAGGAAAGAAGGAACAGTTTGATGTGAGAGTGAAAGGAGACTGAGGTTGTTTGTTACCTCACTGCTCTCAGACAGTGCACGTTTCTTCTTCTGCATAGTATCATGTTTCTTCTTCTCCTCTCCGGTGAGACGCAGCGGCAGACCGAGAGACTCTGGAAGGACGTCTGGTTTTCCGGTGTCGACGGGGAGCAGAGAGAGGTCGACTAACTCTTCCACATTGTCAATACTGAAGACAAGAACAGATAGAGCTGCAGGCTAAAAATAACAGTGACAGTAATGATTCTATAAATGGCTGTTACGTAAAGCTGCACTGGACAAGATCTTATATAAAGAACCTCAGCATTAGGCTGTCAGATTCTGCACATTTGTTCAAAACAATGTCGTGTGATGATTTTCTTTTCTTTTGCACTAGTGTTACTCACGCTGGCTCAGTGTAACCTTAGCAACGATAAAATCTCAGGTTATGTGATGTTATCTTGGACATTTCAGAGATGAAATGCATTTTTTTACCTGAGGATCTTGGTGGTGAGCAGAGTGTTGGGAGGCAGGTGCTCAGAGAGGATCTTGTGGCTCTTAACAAAGTACTTGGTGGACTGCTGAAGTTGGGCTCTACCAGTAATACCCTGAGACAACCTGGAAGTCAAATATGTGGAAGAAGGATGAACACGTTTTCAAGAATAGCAGAAGGTGAAATAATGAGCAGCAGAGACATGTCATGATACCTGCTGAAATAAATACAAAGAAATGATATTTTCCAGAAAAGAAGGAGCATGTTGTTTTTTTTCTGAAGTTAGCTTTGTTTCTATATGTGAGTTTAAATGTTCAGTCCAGCCAAAGAACATTAAAAGCTTTATGCTAAATGAATCATTTAGTTACCTGATGAAGACCCCCTGCTCTCCCACAGACTTGACATAGCCTCTGATGATCTGGCCGGCCATCAAAGTGTCTACACGTGAAACCTCTGGGTCCTTCACTGGCTTGGCCCCCTGTGGGTTCAGCCTGAAGGAGAAGAGTTACATCCGTGACACAAAGGAAAAATCCACATTTTTATCTAAGCTCTAAATTTGATAGATAAATAATGTATGAGACTTTTACTGTGGTGCTTTGTCATACCTTGATGGACGGAGAGACAACTGCCACTTGCCATTTTCACACCCCAGGAGGAAACACCTGAGGTAGAGGAGGCAAACAGTGAAACTCACTGTACAATTTCCAATAGATGTATTCTGGACTACGTGGAAAATCAGTGTTTACAACGATGACAAGGCGAGAGCTGGTTTGATATATCAAGCAGGGTTTGTCCTTTCTGACCTCCCGATCTCCTCTTTCTGTATGACAGCTGGCTGTTCACTCTGCTGCTATTCTAAACACCTTTGCTGTTGTTCATCTTCAAACTCAACCCGAGATCTTCTTCTAATGGTCGGTGCTGCATTTACTGACCTGATCAGTTGATCCTTGCTGTACCCATCCAAAGGGTTTGGTTTATAAGCATCAGCCAAGTCAGTGACAGCAACAGTCCCCATGTTGCCAAAGGGTAGTTTGACCAGGAGGCCAACTTGTGGCTGAATATTAGTCACCATCCCCAAAGTAACGCTGCCTTTCTCCAGTTTATGGACACCTGAAATACCAAAGCAACCCAGAAATCTAATTATTCCTGCTTTTGCACTTTTACATAATCTTAAATTGATTGGAAGGAAGTGACACAGATTACAAGTAGATCAGGCAGCAATGATGAAAGTGAGATATAACCAGATAATGAGAAGGAGTCAACTACCTGTGAGAGACAGAACAAAGCGATGAGGTTTGGAGCTCACTTCTACAACTTTAGCGCGGACAGCTTGGCCCAGCTTGTACAGTTTCTCTGGGTGGCCAGCATCCTGAAAATAAGCACATTTATTAAGACTTGAATTTATATATAATTTATAATTTTATATAGTCATGATAACCCTAGACTGACCTTTTCAACACTTCAATAAACATGAAATGCTCCTGATATAATGTGAATACAGTTTTGAACTTACTTTAGGATCCGTGATCATGGCCAGAAGCTCAATCGTCCCAGTAACACAGGGGTCAGTGGTGACCTCCAAAGACTTCCTCTCTGGATTAAACTGGAGACAGAAACAAACACACATTGAACATCTAGACCAGGGGTCTCCAACCTTTTTTCCTTTTTTTTTTACTTTTACAAAATGAAAATGGCAGAGAGCTCCAAGCGCTTTCTAACATTTATCATCATAGCTTCCACACACCGGCTCCGGCGCAGCACGATGCCCGTACAGTTGATATTAAGCAAACAAAACCATCTGTTTATATGATTTTAGTGCATTTTCCTTGTTATGTTGTAGCATTAAATAACATATTTCTACAGTCTGGAACCTTCCAGTTGTATGTAGAATGATTTCCTGTGTGTTCGATGTGATATGAACACGTAAACATCTCCACAGTGAGAACGTCTGCGCATTTCACCCCCCTTGGCAAGCTACTTGAAAAGGGGCGGCGAGTACTGGTAGCTCGCGAGCGACGTGTTGGAGACCCCTAATCTAGACTGTATCAATTTTAAAGCTACTTTGGGTATATTTTTGATTAGTCAACTTGTGATCAAAACCAGAGCCAGCCACGGCAAGCCACTACAAACCTCAAAACCTACCTTTGATACAAAGCATGTAATTTCTTCCCCGACTTCGTAACTTTTTATTTGATCTTTTGCTGCAACAGGTTTGAAATTTACACTTGTGTCCAGCTTGCTGCAGAAAAAAATACAGAAAAATATCAGAAATCAGATGGATCATAAAATGATCAGATATCATGTTTAAATGAATTGTAAGAATGCTGTGTAAATTCACGCACTGTATTATGTAATGCCAGCTATGTTAACTGTACAATTCACTGTACTATACAATTACCTGGGTATAAGTGTGAGCTCAGGAATAGTGTACGTAAATTTGGGATGGGAAAATGGCAGGAATCTGAAAAAAACAATGGCTGACATTAATTTTATGTCACGATCACCTTCACATTTTTACAGAGACGTGGTGGTTAAGAATGTAATAACACGTCAACAAACAACATGTCAAATGAAGCAGTAGTTACCTATGACTGGAGGCTTCCCGTCCTCCGATGACCCTGGCAGTGACCACACTGCCCACTTTCACTGATGATGTGGGGAAGGATCCCTGACACACTTCTCTGGCCTCCACCACTTCGGACACATGCACGCTGCCTGTGCTCCCGTCCTCGAGCGTGACCTGAATGCAGGTGGGCTTCACTGTACGCACTTTCCCCTGCACAATTTCACCAAAGCAGTGGCCCTTGGAGCCTAGCTGGTTCTCTGAAGTTGTGCGCTGTCGTTTTGGTGCACTGCGTTCCCACAACACCAGGGGGAGCCCTTGCAGCTCATGGCAGCTTGGTTCCATTACCTCAACTGCCAAACTCATCCCTGCTTTCAGCTTCTCTGACTCAGACAAGAATACGTCATTCAGGCGGCAGCTACTTTGGATCACAGTCAGCTGTGCTGTATCACCCAACGAGATGACAGCAAAGTCTTTGTCTATGTACTGCACCATAGCTGTGAATTTTGATCCTTCAGCTAACTGTGAAAATACAAATTGAAACATTACAATCATAACAGCACATAACTGCAAAAACATTTAAAGTCAGACTGTCAAAACATAACTGGAAACTTGTCCAGTTCTTTTAGTAAGAAATATGTAAGCAAAGAGTAACACTCACAGATTTCTTCTTTCCCACCAGTTTGGAAAGGATGGAAACATGGACACGAGTAGACAGGATGTCAACATGAAGGATGACTGCAGTAACTTTCTGTCCTGAGGTCACGTTAACACCTGAAAACACGCAGACGACAGGAAATACATTTTGGTTGATGCAATCAAATCATGAAAATGTGATGCTAGACTGAGCCTGTATGGGTGCTAAGACACTGCAGGACATGTGAATAATACTGTATTTATAAAGGAGAAAAATGTTCAAATCATTTCAGAGCCTTCAGTCTAGAACATACATTACTATGTGGTGTTTTACAAATTTTCAAATGCTGGGGATCAAATACATACCCATCACGTGATGCTTGCTGGCCAGTATGGTAGCACCGGTCAAATCGTCAGACTTAAATGTTGCTCCACTGTCATTCGCAGTATCCACAGTGAGCTTCAGCTTCTGACCAACGGACAGAGTGGACAGCTGCTGATGGAGGTCACTGTTTTCTGAGATTCAAGACAAATAAAATAAAAGGTTAGACTTGTTTCATAAGATGAAGCCCGACTTCACCTGAAGAATTCACGAATCAACATTTTGGATTGTCATTAAAGCTGTTCCTGTCCAAATCTAAACTGACATCAGAGACGAGACATGCATATGTACCTCTCAGAGCCAACATCTCAGCCACAGCTCTTCTCTCCTGCAGGCCATTAATGAGCCTGGTCTGGACGTCCCCCTCAGGAGACATGACCTCTGAAATCTTCAGGGTGATCAGGAAACGGCGCTTTTCCTCATCCAGGTTCGTCACTTTAGCTAGAACAGTCTGGCCCAGCTGAAAGGCAGCTGTCGTATCACTGATGAACTTGTCTGTCATGGCCTGGGAAGCAGAACAGAGAATTTTTAGTGGGTGAAAATAATCAGGTTTGAAGACATTACGCTAAGACTTTTACTCACCGACTTGGGTGCAAGACCAACAAGGCCATATGGAAACTCTACAAAGACGCCATAAGACATGATGTTCTTAATCCAGCCAATCAGCTGCATCCCAACTGTGATCTCTGAGAAATCCTTGGCCACCACTCCTTCCTCCAGTGACCACCTCACTGTCGGCTTCTTGGTGAGAGTCTTAAAAAGAGGAGTAGCTAAGGAAAACTGAGACAACTGTCCTGCTTTTCATATTCAGGAAATGTGAGATAAGAATCAAATGCTAATAAAATATTTCATATTGTACGGCATCAGCCATTAAGAGTAGGTTGAGTTTTTTATTTTTAAAAACAGGATACAATGTTCTGTTTGTTCTTGTTGAAGCAGATGAGGTTTGAGATGTTGTCTCCCTCCTGCAG
>JAUBNQ010000001.1:19351195-19366268 GCA_032353495.1 Ctenopoma kingsleyae | reverse complement strand
ATTGAATTGAATTGAATTGAATTGAATTGAATTATTAATCCAAGTCTGAAAAGTAACTAGTAATTACAGTTCAAATAAATGTACTGGAGTAAATGTACAATATTTACCTTTTAAATGTAGTAAAGACAAAGTATAAAACAGCAGAAAATGGAAATACTCAAGTAGGAATCCTGAAACTGTACTTTAGCAGAGTAGTAAATGTACTTATTTACTTTTCCACCTCTTCTACCTCCTTTGTACATTAATTTACATCATCCCTGTTAGTTAAATACTCCGTGTGTGTAATATGTCTGCCACCTCAGTGCAGTGAACAGCAATGGCTTTGTTCCACAAGACGCTGACAAACAGTTGAAATTTATGGCCACAGCCCAGCCTGATTCTCATTTCCACCACCACAGCCCCACACAATACTTATCACCAGGCAGACCATAAAACATGTTTCTCACTCAACATAGTCTCTTTTATCCATCAAGGCAGCTAAGGGGAAGAAATGAAAAGGAATGCCCCTGTCAGTGAGGAGTGTGCATGTTCAGATTAACCTCTTAAACCCCTCTGACTGGTCAGTCCTTGCAAGTTTAATTACCAGGGTATCAGATATGTTAGGCTGAATTGGAGTGTAATGTGCGTATAAAGCTCAAGACACTAATGATTACTAATGATTTCTATTTTACTAAATAGTTTCACCATAGAAACACTGACTTGTTGCTGTGAATATGTCACTCTGTGTAAACATACTGTATTAATGCTTCAATGAGGAGTTGAAGCTTGATATAGCGTATATGTACTTCCAGACAGTGTGGAATTAGATTATTTATCAAACTTTACAGCGACTTAAGGGATAATAAATGGGAAAATTTATATAACAAGATGTGAGAACTCAGTAGAGAAATTTATGGTAGACTGAGTTTATCCTTATTACAGCATTAACAGTTTTTACCCAACACAGCGAGTATGCAAACACAAGCGTGTGTGTAATAATTATAGAATGTCACACTCGAGAATTCGGGCAAGTGCAGTGTATGATGATTACATCGACATTAAATTTTCAATTGAATCTCAAATTGGACAGAGTTTTTGTTCAATTTGAGGACAGGCCTGTTTCAAACCAGAGCTTTGGGAGTGGATGGCTCTCACCACACTGTCACCACACAGTCTACTCAGGCAGCATTGCAGAGGTATAAATCTTTGAAAAGCTGCAACCTGCGTCACACATGCACACCCAGCACCGAACTGTCCCACCCAGTTGGTGGGCAACGGAAGAGATGGACTAAGCAGAGATGGTCCAGGAAGCTCAAGGTCTCAAGGTCTGGGACTGTGTGTGTTTGAGTGTGTGGAGCACCAACATGGGGTACAAAGGTCGATGTACCGTACAGTATCGTGTAATCCATCATACCTCTGTAACGTATATCTGCACTGTGTCCCAGAGAAGCAAAGAAAAAAAAAACCGCATTCAAGAAAAGAGATGAAAACGCATTGGTCCAAGGCAATGTTTACTTTGCAGAGTTATCTTTTTCTTATTTTATGCCTAAAAACACATTAAAAGAATATTTATATGAAAATATTGGCAAACTCCCCACTTAGAAATCTGCTAAATCATATGAAAAATATGTGTAGTGTACAGGTCTAATTTTGTATTACAATTACTGCATCACTTTACTGTTGCAGCTGGTGAAGGTGAAATTATCGCTTACACTTTATGACACAGTATATTTTTACATGAGCATCCTTGTTTAAAAACTGTGTGTGGTTAATAAAAAAGAAACACAATGAGATGATGTGCAGCCTCAGTAATGTCAAATTTTTATTGATATGGTGTCACAAAACAATACAGTAGTAATAACAGTAAAGAGAACAGCATGTCAACTACATTCAACTCCTATGCGTTTGTAGTCATGGTAACTCTAATAAAAGCTAATAAAGAGCTAATAATGATTAAACATCCCACTGAACAGAATTACACACATCACACATGGCCAGGAAAAGCTGCTGGTGTTTTAAGGCATTTTACATCATACATTATTTGTCCTATATGGCTACATCTTGAAAGTTGGTTTTGGATTTGGACTGACTGTATTTTTAGAAAACGTTTTTTTTTTCTTAATGAAGCGTGTTTGCATGTGGATTTAGAAAAGTCTGGCAGTGCTGTAGAAGTAGTAGTGGCATTTTTGTTCAGACACACCACAAAAACCCTTTTGGTTCACAGATGAAAGATAATGCCTAGCTGTAGCTGTACACTACAAATGCTACATGCTGTATATGAATTATATGACTTTCTTTTCTTCTGCCTGACAATGGATTTTAATAATCTATAACTAAACGCCCAACTTTCAGATTTGCTGCCCCCCAAATAATTCCAGTTATGATAGGCCACTGTGTAGCGATACACACACACACATACACACTTACTTTAGTACTAAGGTACTTATCATAATCCTCAGGTAAAACTACAGGAGAACAATTCAGAACAGTCTGCTATACAATCAGTAGTTCTTTTTTTCATTCTGTAAGTGTAATTTGTCAAGGCGTGGATCGCCATGACCAGCAGCAAGAGAATAAGATAGCTGTGTTAAAGTTGGCAGTGCACAAGCAGAAAAGCATCGATACAAGGCTCTCATACTGAAAGATTTCTATTGGTGAGGTCATACTACAACAGACATTTTATCCAGTCATGGCCACGGTCAAAACAGGAGCGGTCAAGTTGATTCACACACATGGTGGTTTGGCAGGTTCTGACAGAACTTGGGATTGAGTTTGAGATTAGTTGGAATGACTGTCTTCAGGAGAGACATTATGGATTATGGAGCTTAAATGTGCCCCAACATCACTGATGGCACATGGGAAATAGAGTTATACATATATTTCATCATACCCTAATGGATCATACACATTCTTGTTCATTTGCACAAACTGCCTTTACAACATTTTTGCACCCTTTTCCTTGTATCTCATATCATATTAGGCAAACTGTTCATCATTACCAGGGATCTGTAGTTTAACTAAGTAAGCAGTCTCAAATGTAGCCTAAAAGTTAAGAGGCATATTTCTATTACAGAATAGGATGAAGCTCAGCAGTGTCAGTGGCTAAAAGGAAGGCATGGGCCAAGCTTTGAACTTTGATGGATGGTCTGATGGATTCCATGCAGGCGTGACATCGACATAAACCATGCAAATTATGTTGATTAATACATTTGTTTTCCTGTATGCTTAATTTAATTTAAATAGCTACATTAATCTGCTTTTGTTAAACAATCTTCATCTGGAGGTTAAAAAGGGTCAGTGCTCTACTGAGGATGCTCACCCTCCTTTATACTAGTGTCATGCTGAGCTAATTGAACCACAGTCTAATTGTGCAACAGTATTGTGCAAGAGATTTCGGCATTTTGCCTGTAAAATTGATTTTAACTGAGGACAGTTAAAATGATGGCTCAGTAAGACATTATCATCTATTATTGTTTGTTTTGGCTGGTTTCTTATGTGTGCTTTCTTATTAAACTGTCGGCATGTGTCAAGAATCACTGTCATATTTGCGCTGTGTAAATTTATGTAATGAAAGTATACAAACTGATGTGTTTAGATCTTTTCTCCTTGCTTGCACACAGTAACACTTGCACACGCATGCTTTCACTGGAAAGTGTTGAGAGCATCTCACTGCTCGTGGTACCTACTGTGTGTCGATACAACATATTGATGTAACATAAGTGAGAAAGACCAGTTGAATATTATACTTTGAAGACCATGCATCTGAAAGAGATGCTAACTAAGTGCTTGTCATTGTTTGATGTTGACTTTGTGAAAGAGACAGAGAGAGAACAGATGTATCGTGTTTTGTATTGAGTGATGGTTATAGTAGAATTATAATGGATTTCCTTTGGGAAACACATGTACAGGGAAGAAGGAGGAGCAGGGCTATCATCATTAACACAAGTACAGATGATCAGGGGAATGGACATGAAGGATGAAGGGAGGCTTTATGGGTCAGGAACAGGCTTACAGCAGGCTCTT
This sequence comes from Ctenopoma kingsleyae, assembly GCA_032353495.1. Classification (NCBI taxonomy): domain Eukaryota; kingdom Metazoa; phylum Chordata; class Actinopteri; order Anabantiformes; family Anabantidae; genus Ctenopoma; species Ctenopoma kingsleyae. The sequence goes on along the minus strand of JAUBNQ010000001.1, from coordinate 19,362,266 downwards.
AGTTTTTCTGATTGGTGGGAATATCACTGGAATCTTGCTGCTTCTCCATCTTCTTAGTGGTGACCACTGTCTCCTCGTAAACTTCCCGCTGGGACACCTTGCCTCCAGACTTGCTCTGCTGTTGCTGGTCCTCGTCCTTGTCCTCCTTCTTCGAGCTCTTGCCGGAGCTCGTGTAAATGCGGGTCTGGTAGTTGTAGCCTTGCCCGATGCCAGCACTTATGGAGGGGCTGGAATAGGTAATGCCTGTCCCGATGCGGGTCTCTTCCCCTTCCAGTAGTTTCCTGCAGAGAAGATGTTACAGGGAGAGGTTCAGGAAAAAATGCAAATTATGTAAAAACAAAGGTTACAGACATTTAACAAGGGAGAGAGAAAATATATTGTATAGTATATAGAGAAGAACACCTACCTGTAGGCAGCTATTTCAATATCCAGTGCCATCTTGACATTCAGCAGATCCTGGTACTCCCTCAGGTGACGAGCCATCTCGCTCTTAGTGGTCCTCAGCTCATTCTCCAGCTCTGCCATGCTTTCCTAAGGAAGACAGGCCAGGGGTCAATATTTCAATATATATATTAAGAACTGTGTTTAGCTTCTTAATGAGAGCCATGAGTATGAAACAGTTCGCTGTGTGTTACGCAGCTGGAAATTAGAGTCGTGTAAGAGCAAAATGTGTCGAATGTTTGACCTACAAAAGCAGCACCTGTATGATGTTAGTCATTTAGGGATTTCTACTGAGTGGGCGTTGTCAGTGCAGCTTCCGAGCGCACTGTCCCAGGGGAATGAGTTTCAGCACCACGGACAGAGCACGAACTGCAACTGATGTTCGTCATTTTATTCTTTCTCTAACATATAGGCTGTATTTCTTTAAATGAAACATTGTTCTCATTGCAAAGTAAATAAACGTATATGACGCTGAAATAAATGACACGTTGTCTCTTTGTCTATAATCTGTTTATCTGTTTATAAGGAGTTAGAAAGTCATTAAAAAGTAATTACCTGGTAGTTTCCGATCTCCACATTATGTCTGTCCTCCATCTCCCGCAGCTGCTTTTCCAGAGACTCGTTGGTTCCCCTCAGACTCTCTATCTCGATGGTCTTGGACTGCAGCTGCCTCCTGAACTCATTCATCTCCTCTCTGCTGGCGCGGATGGCCTCGTTGCTCCGGTTGGCCTGCTCAGACAGGTCCGCAAACTTGGTCTTGTACCACTCCTCGGCGGACTGCAGGTTCTTAGACGCCATAGACTCGTACTGGCTGCGGATCTCTTTGAGGGCGGAGGTGAGATCCGGCTTGGACACCTCCATCTCCACAGACACCTGGGCAGCCTGGATCATGTCTGTCAGCTCGGCCACCTCTTCCTCGTGCACCTTCCTCAGGAAGTTGATCTCGTCCAGGAGAGATTCTACCTTCTTCTCCAGGTCCAGGCGCACCATGGTAGCATCATCCACATCTTTTTTGAAAGCCTTGAGGGTAGCCTCCGCCTCTTCGCGGGCACGGAACTCCTCTTCATATTTTCCCCTGACTTTCTGCAGATCATCTTCAATATTATCTCTCTCGATCATGAACTGAGACTTCTCCCCGTTCAGTTCATCGAGCTGGGAGCGCAGCTCTCGGATCTCTTGTTGGTAGAGCTCAGCCAGACGGGACGGCTCAGCCTGTCGCTGGCGCAAAGCAACCAACTCTGTCTCCAGCACTTTGTTGTGCTGCTCCAAGTTGCGCACTTTCTCGATAAACATTGCAAATCGGTCATTAAGACCTTGCATTTGCTCCTTTTCATTGGTGCGGATGATTTTGAACTCATTGTTGAGGACGCTGCTCTGTGTCAGGTCGAAGGTCTCCAATGGCATAGGCGAGAAGGTGCGGCCGGACTTTCTGCTGTACAAGCCCAGAGACGGAATATTGCTCCGGGATGCAGAGGAGGACCGATAGCCTCCACGTGAGGACACGTTCATCGCTGTGCGCGAAGGAGAGGACGCATAACGGGGAGAATCCCCGAAAATCCTCCTGTAGGAGGAGGAGGAAAAGACTTCAGATCCGTAGCTCATCTTGGCTTGTATGGAGACAGAGCAGAGCACTGGGCGCGTCTCCTTTTTATAGGGGGACCGCCCAATCACTAATTAATGTCCGTTTGTACTTCGGGACCGAATAGTTTCCGATGCATTTTTTATTCAAATCAGTGATGATTTTTAACATTGTGAGAAGCCTGGATTTTCTTTGTTTACAATTAATCTACATTAATCGTTACATGCATAATTTTTTGTTCTTTGAGGGGCAGATGGACGCAGTGGTGATGGGTCAGTGTTTGATCGCTTGTAGCGTCCTTCAAAAGCTAATACTGAACTTTTCCACAAGAACCAAATATTTAGCTTTTATATATTTGAAGGGAGCCTTTAGCCTACCTTCAATCTGTCTTTAACTGAGGTCAAATATTAGATACTAAGAATTTAAATAGTAAATATTAAATCCAAAGTCACATAAAGTCACGGATACAGCTGCACGTGAGAGATTTTAGGCACTTTAGAAAAGTGCAGTTTGTAGAAAGGTACCATGAAGTTTGATTGACTCATTGTTAAAGATCATGTTTCTATTTCTAGACAATGTCACGGACAGGCCTTTGCTGCCCCCTGCTGTCGAATTGCTGGACACTGCAAGCAAATGTGTGAATACTGGGTACTAATGTTTTGAGGTACACAAACTCCTGTATACTCATGAGCCCATTTATGTTTGGGCAGTGACACACATGACACAACACACTGGCATTGTACTCCTGAAGAATGAAATGAAACAATGGCTGAGGTCAAAATACTGACTTTTAGCTTTGAGTGTGTTTGGGGTTTTTCAGATCCATGGAGTAAACAGACTCGTAACCTTTTTATACCCTGTACAGTCTCAGGACAGTGAGATAATGATAGTCTCTACACTGTCTGGTGAATATAGCCTCAAATTAAATCCACTTTAACTTCAGAAGTATTGGTTCATTCCAGACCTACAACAGAGAATGTGTCACTGTGCAGAGACTTGTGAACTGTATTATACTCTTTCTCAGTTGCTTACTGTAGTTGTATAACTCCATCATGTGGTGGAAAGTATATTTACTCAAGTTTTACGTACTCATACTTAACTATTTTCATTCTTCTATTTGCTCTTTTTGGTACTTCTACTGCACCACATTTCTGGCAGTATTTCTGAAATATTGTAGCCTATGTTATTCTATTACATTTACTTGATAGATATAATTTACTTAAAATTTAATTTAAAAAAAAAATCAACGATAAGCCTATAAAATATAATATACTGTTGAAGATAACACCATGATTAACTTGATTCTTATTTAATAACAACAACAACAATATATTTTTTATATAGCAACACAGTTTCAAACTTTTACAAAGAGCTGCACACGTGAAATATGACAAATATGAGGTGCAATACGATTAAAATGGAAATATTAATTTCTATTGGTTAATTTATAATTAACATACACACACAATGTGTACATTTGCATGCACATTCCCACATACTTTTACTTCAGGCGTTTACTTTACATTTAGCAGTCCTGGACTATTTTTTTTTTATAGATGATTTTGAAGGCAGAACTGTTGGTTTAATGGGCGTTACACGTTATATTACTTAGACAGTACAAATGTCTTTGTATGATTGATGTATTGTATTGCTCATAAACACCAGAGGCCTCATGCGTTTGTGGTTTTCAGTTTTGCCTCATAACCTAGGCCTGTTATCTCAGCCTTTAGGTTGTAATGTAGGGTGCTTTCTTCTTCTATTACAGTGACTCTTTGCACCGCTGCAGTTAAACTCAGAGCTCATTTTTTTCCTTCAGCAAGACAATCAGACACAGTTCAATCTCTGTACCTTGATGTACTCAGCAGATTACAGATGTAGGACCGTGGTGTCACGTGTCTGCGCCGATACTCCCGCCTCCTCATGACAGACATGAGCAAGCCCCGCCCCCTATGAATGTCTCATAACAACAGCTGGCAGCAGAGAGACAGAGAAGACAGCCGAGAGCAGGAACAGTCGTCTGCTGCCTCGCTTTACCGTGCACACATCACCGCTTCTACTGCAGCTTTCTGCGAAACACACACACACACGCGCGCACACGCACGCCAGAGATTTTTCTCCGACTTTATCCCGCTCACGGCGCATGCTCAGACTCACTGACGGTGCAGTTGTTTCTATACAGGAACTCGGAGGTGAGTACAGTAACAATCCAGTCACAGCTAAACGCTCTGAAATGTGCACACACTGTGTGTGGATGTTTTGTTTTCACAACAGAACCAGCTAAGGCTTTAGATCTGCCCTGTCTTTCTTATAAAATATAAATTAAAAAAAACAGCAGGACGGGCTAGAGGCTGTTTGAGTCGGGGGTTAGCTAGCATTTACAGTTCAGCAAATAATGCTCGTTGTTTTTTTGTTGACTCTGTGGACAAGGTTTGTATTAGCTTGTAAATATTTCTTTAGCTGTATTACATGAATCTGTCAGCTAGCTGCTGATAATGTTACAACCAAAGATAACACTTAAACATAAAATACATCCTGAAATTGAGTGACAGTTAACACTACGCGTATTGTGGCAGCAGACGTCGACACTACTCTCTCCCGAGAAAGACCTGAGGCAACAAACAAAGCCTGTCACAAGTTAGGTTTAACTTCTTTACTGGTGTTTGTGTAGTTTTCTGAATGTTAGCTGGGATTTCTCCCCCAACCCACTGGACCCAGTTTGCACAGTGGACCAAAGTGACATAAACGCATTAGAAAAAGCAGTAAAATAACTGAAAATATGTCTTTATGATAATAGTTGTGTTGCTGTTTGCACTAGGATCATATTCTCATAGTGCAGTGTAACAGCTAAACATGCTGAAGCTTTTGTTGACCCACCCCCTGTGAAGCTGTCAAGTCAACACTGATGACAGTGTTGTGATGAATTTACTCCAGATCAGTGTTTGTGTGGCCTTGTTCGTGGCTCTCCTCTGCCTCAACATGCAAGTCTCATTTGCATTTGTGCTGGCAGTAAGAACAAGATAGCTGACCGCTGCCTTTTTTCGTCCTGCACACCAGCCTGTCCAGTGGCAGGAGGTGAATGATAGAGTGTCAGCACAGGAGGAAAGAAGCGTACATCACTGGTCATTTAAGCTGAAAAAGACTATAAAAGGCCAAGACAAGGCTTATGTTCGCCCCAAGGTAGAAATTCACCAGACTTTCCACTGCTGCACAGATTGTTGTTTTCCTTCTGTGGTCTAATCTTGTTTGTGTGTGAGAATTTCATATTATGTTATCTCTGCAAATAAAGACTGGTATTATACTTCCCATATTAATTAATTTCCTGTCCCTTACATTCAGTCTTGGTCGTGGCTCTTTGACTTTGCTGTGTGAGTGAGAGCAGATGTTTTTTGTGACTATTATGCAGTACATTAAATAGACTGGGTTGAATTTCACAAATTTGTATTATGTGACCCCCCCTCCCTCAACGCTAGTCCTTAACGTACCATCACCTGCACTCTGCAATTGTAATTAAAGATGACTTGAATTGAACTTTTGTTCAAAATGCTACTTTATATACAACTTTAACACCCAGTAATTTAAACTAAGCTAATTACATCCCTCTGTGTATGGTCCTGCTCTTCTCCCCAGAAACTGAAAGGTTTTAAAGATGACCACTTCGTGGAGCGACAGACTGCAGAACTATGCAGACTTACCTGCCAACATGGACGGCCTGGCAATGAAAAAATACAGGAGAGAGCCCTACCACAGGTAAGAAACACATTTCAAGGTGTTAGGAAGAACAGACTCATCTCTGATTATAGTAACATAGGGGATACACCAGCATTTAGTGGAATAAATTGTGCAGCCAGACAGAGGAATTGGCTCGTTCTACAGTGAAGCTCGACTACTGCTGAGGGGAAGAATAACAAAAACACCAGGACTGTTGATATGTATAGAAACTCCCACTCCAGCAGTCTGTTTTTACCAAACTGTAATGAGCACAAAGTCAGTTATGTCTTCTCTGAATAACAAACTCCAGTAAGTGCAGTCCTACACTACACTACAGTCTCCACAACAGCAGAGTTTGCTGTCAAGTGTTACAGTAAGTTTTAGGAGTTATACAAAAAGAAGAAATGTAAGAATACGGTCACATACGCAGAACGCCAATTTGACTTTCCCCATTTTAATTTAGTTGGTAATTTCATCCAGAGGGGTTACTAAGGAGGGTTGCTAAGCCAGTTGTTCTAAACCAGCTGCCTTTGTTTGGGTGAGGATTGGATTTAAGAACGGTTTAAATGTGCACTGTTTTGTAATTTTCTGATGTAACTGGTAACTGGACTAGTGGCACTAGATAACAGCTTGACTGTTCTCTGTTACTTACCTAACTATTCACGTTTGCTTATGTTAGATTAGTTTAAAGGTGCTCCAAAGGTTTATTCCAGTGACTAATCTCTGTGAGCAGAAAAATTAGAAGATGATTTATAATTCTTAATAATAATAATTGACTAATAGGGTTTTCTAATACGGTGCAGTTTGTGATTGTTCATGCAGTTGCTTACATTTCAAATTCCTATTTCATTTATTATCACAAAACATTCAGTATGTATTTTTCTCTTGAAACTTTTATTTTTATAGTTAATTATCGCAGAAACTATGCTCATTGCATTGTTTTGACACAAAGTTGTTATATTAACTTTTGATGATGCTACACACATACAGACACTCTTGTTTCTGTACCTGCTGAGTGGAAACACCCTTAAGTGACTCTGGTGGAAATACTTATATAAGGAGGAATTTATTGTCAGAGTAATAAAACGTGTTGTTCAATGTTTAACTCACCGTAAGACATGCATGTCCGCTGCTCTCTTTCCACACCCTTATATAATATCTCACTCATCTGTTAGCTGTGTGTGTGTACTGTACTGACTTACTCGCACACCCTATAACAGATCTGACGTCTCATAGATAAAGACCATTCCTTTAATGTAAGAGCTCAGCTGAAACAGTGCAGTCTGATAGGGAGAGCTGTGTATCACATAGCATGAGGCTGACAGCTCTGCCCAGCACAGATAAACCTTCTGTCACAGAGAATAGAATCACTATCTATATGAGATAAGGGCACAGTGGAAAAAATCTGGCAGATTGTTGCACAGCTGCACTCAAAGTAAAACTCATAAGGGATTCTTTTGTAGGTGTGGCCCATGTGGGCTATTTGAAGCAGTACGGTCGTCAGCAGCACCAAAGTCAAGGCTGACTACAGTTATCACTCCCACCTATTGTCAGTATGGGTGAAGCACGATCCTACTCAAGTCATCATTTACGACTGTCCTTTACTGCACCACCCACAGGCATCCAGCAAGAGGTCCCATGTGGAACGGCAACAGCACAACAAAACAAAAGATTTAAATTGAAATCCCTTACTAGAAAAGGCTTACGCCCACTCAGTGCTGAGATATGTTGACAGTAAATAAGCGCATTTGTTGTGGTTATTCAGGGGTCCCTGAGCTTTAAGTAAGTTGTTGGAAAAAGTAAGGCCCCAAAAGATTTTATGTTAAAGAAAAAAAAACATCACATTGAAATTTCAGTATAATTTTATCATGTATCATGCAGCTTTGAAAAACAACAGAAGATTTGTTCTAATCTCAGATATCTAAAAATTCTAATGTTCAGGTTTTAAACTCACTCATTTAAACTCACTCATATGAGGGATGTATTTGCTAATTCTTGGTATATTCAAGTTTGATTTTTTATTGAATTATTTGAATTTAGCCAATCCAATTTGAGCATCTAGTTTTATTTTATTTTTGGCAACATGATTTTTTTAATTGGATGTTTGAATTTTCTTTTTGAATTAGTAAACCCTAGATTAGTTACATATTTCAGTGCCATACATTTGGTGATATTTAAAATTCACTTTAACTACTTTTGAGGTAATTACATTTCACAAACCGGTATTTCTTTGTTTCCATAGAATACATTCACATATAACAAAATATAAAATCAGAAAAATTTTGCTGCTTCTTTCTTTCTTCTTTTTTCAAGCTAAAACAAATAAGTTGATAGTATTTTCATAATTGATAAAAGACTTTAAAACAAAAATACCGAACATTCCTTTCTCTCTCTGTGAAATTTGAATATTTATTGGCTTTTATTAGTTACCTAAAGTAAATATCAGTAAAATGAAGATTAGTTGATCAAAACTATCGCATGTTGTCAGAAATGTTTTACGTTTTTTTTTTTTTTTTTTAATTTTTATAGTCAAATTGATCCATGAAATACGAATGATTAGTGAAGAAAGGTTAGCACTGCTGTGTGGTGATGTGAGCAGCTGTCGCTTGGGGCTGGGCCATGCTTGATTCTACCTGACTTGTGATTGTTCTGGATGTCTTTGAGGGCCCACAAACACCGTGCTGCACAACAACAACCCTGACTGACAGCACACAACAACAGAGAATGACGCAGAATGGCCACAATCATTTTTGCAACAAGTCAGAAAATTTCTGAATGACAAGAAAGCAGAGAGAGGGAGGGGGGGCATTGTTTGTGGACCATACTGTAGCTGGCCTGTGTTGCTGGAGCAGGTCAGACCAGTCAAACTGCAGTTTAATTTCTCACAGAATGCATCGCCAATCGTCTGCTGGACATAGATCGAAATGGGAACTTGTTCACTATGGATCTGCTTCCAGGTATTTCACAGATGATTCAGATACTGGCGAAGACAAGGAGGTCATTGTCACAGATTAAGTTGCCTTGCCGAGTTGGTGCCAGATGTTTGAATTTCAGGCTTGTTGACCACATTATTGTGCAAACTGTGTAACGTAACAGTTTTGATTTGATCTTATCTGATTGTCATCTCTTTCTAGCATAACTAAATATTGACTTGTGGGGAGATATCTGTGAATACAGCTACAGATTCAGCTCAGTCACAGATGTTGAAGATAGGTTGCATTGTGACTGGGTGACTTACTTCTGTGGAGAGTTTCTTTGGATGGTTGATGTTTACTTTACAATCTGTGCAACTGCTTCACTCAACCACAGTATGCAGTCTAACAAGACAATTAATCCTTTGACCGAAACAAGGAACTGACATGCTGGCATACATTTCTGTGTGATACTGTCATGCATATCATTTAGGTAAATTTAGGAGAGCAAATGACACATACCTCACTTTCACATGCCATGATGTCTTATTTTGCTACATATTACCAGTCACATTATCTGCTACTTGTGTCTGCTGAATAACCATACTGTAGACCGCTGTTTGTGTTATTTTCCCCATAGAAAAGTTCCTCGTCTTGATTGTGCTTCACTTGCCAGTGATTACGTTACCGCTAACACATTTGTCTTAACTTGTTTTCTCCAGAGTGTTTGTCAACAGAAGCTTGGCAATGGAGAAGATTAAGTGCTTTGGCTTTGACATGGATTACACTTTAGCAGGTAAGCTGATACGCATTCATCTAACTTATCACCACTGGTGCTGAAACAAAACACTTGATATATTGTTTAGTTGATCAACAGGAATTTGAGAATGGTTTGGATAATTAAGTAATCAATACAGTCATTGATTGAGCAATGAATGGAAAATATGTGTTTGCTTCTAGTCTCCTAACTGTGAGGTTTTAAATGTTAATCAGTTTCTGATAGTGATTAATTGATTAATTAGACATTTGTCAGTATTTTTCACAGTTAACAGTTATTTTTAAATGTAAGGAAAAGCAGTTCTCTGATTGGCAAATGACACTCTAGTTAGTCCCAGGCTCACACACACTGTTTTCACTTTCAGAGTTTTGGTATGCAGGATGTCAGGGTTACATAGCAGCTCCTGGGTTTACATGAGTTGTCCTTCCTGTTGTCATGTTAATAATGCTGACTGAAATGAGCATGTGTCACTTGGTAAATCCACACAGAGTGGAGTTAAAGTACAGTACATATGTGTCTATGGAAGTATGAGGGGAAAATCGTAAAAGTGTTTTTTTGTGAATGACATTGTGAATGTCAAAGTAAAATTAGTAAGATTAGATGTTGAGGGAGTTTATTTTCTGGTCTGTCAACAATGGGATCTAAAAAAACAACTTAATACTTTTTTGCAAACGTGAAAGTCTTCTTTTATCCAGTCACAGTTACTCTCCCCCCAGAATTGCAGCTTGCTGGCCACAAACTGTTATTCAGGTCAATGCCAGTAATGAAGGGAGCACTCTATAATAGTCTGAGAATAAAGGTTTTTTAGGCTTTTTCCATACCAAACATAGCTCCCTGACATACACTCTCAGTATTTTTCCTACTGACCAGTAACAGGGCCAAAAATATCCTGATTTTCTTCATGCTGCCTTCTTCTGAGACTCAGCTTTGGTTTTTGGTCTCTCCATCTCTATAAATAAATCTACCCTCACTTTGAAAAACAGGTCACGTTTGTTTGTTGAATTCACCATTGATGTCTCATCTGAGAATGGGGATCACTCGTTGTTCCTCTCAGGCTCTACAACCCCCCCTCTTTTTTCAGAGCTCGGTAGATTTTACGAACGCTCAGCTGTTGACATGGCTCTCTTTATGGGAGCTCATAACCAAGTTTAAATCTTAGCTGGAAGCATGGCTATCATGTATCTTTGGAGTGTGTTCAGAGTTTGACCACAGAAATAGCTAATCAATCAAGAATGAGTGAGAATGACTGCTGCTTAGCCACAGCAGCTCTGCCAAACTGAAGTGTTTGTTTCTAGGGGTGTTAGAGGCAGTTCAGTGCTTTTCTAATAGAAACATATTATGTACAGTAAAAACACAGAGAAAAAGATTCTCAGTGTTTATTTGATGTAAGTAATCATGAAAAAACATGATAATGTTCTTTATTTTGTGCTGATACAGGACAATAATCAACATACTGTGTAATTGATTATCTTATTGGAGATTTTTCCGTTACATTTATACCGAGGTTATTACATATCAAATGATAAACATCATGCAGTATTCTTGACTGAATAAACAATAATACATTTTACAACTTTAGGGAGAAATTATTTAAGATTATTTAAGAGCTATAAAAACTCTGCATGGGTGTCGTTTGATTACATTTGACTGACA
>JAUBNQ010000001.1:19325602-19338963 GCA_032353495.1 Ctenopoma kingsleyae | reverse complement strand
ACTGTATTTCAGATTAGAATTTGATGTTAAAAAATCTGCTTCTATTTCAAAAACATAGTCATTTCTGTATGTGTCCAGACTTTTGACTGGTAGTGTATATACTGAATGTAGGCTTTGCTTTTACTCATCCTCCAAAACACCTGGACTAAAAACTTCTGCCGTAACATGCTTCTTAAATAAGGAGCAGGTCATTCCAGTTTTTCCAAGATGTCAGATTTTTTTCTTCCCCCTCTCTTCAGATGCCCCACGAATCAACAGTGGAACACACACATGTAGACATCGACACAGAGTCACCGCTTGCCACACGCAACCGCACCCACTGCAGCGACTGCAAGGACCTTGAGTGCAAACGCAACCAACTGACCCGCTCCTTCAGTGAGATCAAACCTCCCAACCTGTTCCCCCAGACTCCCCAGGAGATCACCCACTGCCACGATGAGGATGACGATGAAGAGGAGGAGGAAGAAGAAGAAGAGGAGGAGTAATAAGTTGGACATGAAGATGAACCAAGTTCCCATTCCTGCATTCTTATGTTTTCCAGTATAGTCAGGTAGTGATCTCTCTGAAAGTAAGGTTGGGAGGAAGAACATCTCCAGTGTGGGTGTTGGTGTGTGTGTCTGCGTATGTGAATACAGTGACTTCAGGAAGTATTCAGACTCCTTCACCTTTTGCACAGTTTGTGTTGAATTTAGATTTTGAGTTGGTAAAATTACTCAAAAATCAACAGTCACTAACTCAGATAAAATTGCAAAAAAAACATTCAAAGTTCTCACGTAGTTCTTATCGGTTATTGACTGTAAACTGACAATATCAGATTTATCTGTTCAGAATTAAATACACAACACAATAAAGAGTACAACACTATATGTACACACACAGACATAAGGCACTGGAGATCTCTGTAGTATAAAGGACCAGTAGTGAGACGGATCATATGACTGTCAGAAGACTGTAACCGTTCTTGATCGTCAAAACCCAACTCTTTTTTTTTTTTAACACATATCTAATTGTTTAATTTTTCTTCATCAGACAGACAAAACACATCTTGAGTAAACATCAAACACTATTTTCATAATGTTTTATAAGCTGACTCTTAAGTCCCTCAGATATGGTCATTTAACTGTAGTTACAGACTAACTTCAACAGATGCACATACTGTATCAAAACCATAATTTTAATGCAACATGGGAACCACATCCAGTTTTTCAGCTGTTTTGTTTCATTTTGCCAGTTTTCTTGTCATTATAGAGGAGAAATTTGTTCTAATTTGTACGTAAGTGTGTGTGTTCTGTGTGTGTACCTGCCAAAGTAGACTCCCTCACAGGCTGTAGCATCCTGAGTGACAGTAAGCTAAGGATCCGTTGTACTCAATGGAAGCACAGGAACACTGAAGCACAAGCTGGAGTTTAACTGATCAATAATCAGATTTTTTTTTTTGTATGATGTATGGTTGCGAGAAGATGTTGCTGATGCTGATATTTTGTTACCAAGCAACGATGGGGACAGAGTACTGTAACCTTACTTTAAGCTGATTGTCTCTATGACAACCCTGAACTACAGTAGTGTTTTTATAAATACAGTAGCTATCAGGCAAATGGCTTTTGCAGTGTAATGAACTTGTGATTTAACATCACAAACTGCTAATACACAGTCATTTTTTTCAGCTTGTTTTTTTTTTTATGGAGATAAAGGATGAAGATGAATGATTATTGCATTTGACAGATTCCGACTCGGAGAATGTACATTACAAGATAGATTTGACCAGTAACAAAACTTAGTGATATTTGAAAGTAAGAAAGAAGAAGAAAAAGGCTTTTTTTAGCAGGTACAGTGTAAAGTACAGTTCAGTAGGTGTACTTGGCTGTAGACTGTGATTAGCTGAGCTTTGTTTACCTTCTTGGTTTGGGGGTTTTGTTGACCTTTTTTTTTTCGTACCCACTGACCCCGAATTGTTGCCATTATGCTTGATATGGTATGGGAACATGTGAAAGGAAAGTGTGTCTGTACTTTTCTGTTGGGCTTCTCAACACTGTGAAGTGATAATTTCATTATAGCAATGGTTCTTAACTGTGTTATTATTGTCAGAACTGGAAAACAGACGATCTCCAAGTTGAAGCACTTGACTTTGCATCTGCTTTAAAATTAGCAACTCAAAAAAACAAGCTTGTTCAATGTAACGTAAGGAAAAAAACAAACATATACCTATGGTTCATTAAGAGTTGAACTCTCAACAACGCCTCAACAGGACTGGTGGTTTGATTTCAGTGAACGCTAAAACATATGACAGTGATTTGTCATTCTCACAGACTCGAAAAAGTTGTTGGATTGTGCGCTTGCATGCACATGATGCCCATTGCGTGGCAGAATAGTTGAACCAGATCCATTGTTTGTACTCATTGTTATTGCTTTTGCAGGGTCCCTGTGATTCATTATTGCACTCCCCCCATTCAAATCAAAATGTTTGGATGAGGTGACGTAGTTGGTGGAAAGTCATAAGATTTTTATATCCATGAAGCAAGTGACTTAAGCAATGTCCATGGAGCCACTGAAGACAAAAAATGGCATGTATTGTAAATTTCATTAACATGTTGCGCCTTCTACTTTTGCTGTGGTTTAGTGGCACCCGACTGTTAACCTCAATGGCACAACTTCTAATATTTGCATAAAAATACAAATACATTTTGATGGCTCGTGTGGCTAAACAACCCGCTAACATCACATTTTGATTCAAATGTTGCTTAATCCTGATAGGTCAAAGAAAGTGTTTGACATCATCTACTTCTAATTGAGCACTGCTCATTTCAAACTAGTGAGAAGAGCACAAAAAGAAAGGAAAAAAAAAAACGTAAACTTGCATTTTGCCTATCTACTAACTTTTTCTCAGAGCAGCGTGGCTATGTAAGACTTTGTCGTTAGTGAGAAGAAAATACGCTTTCAGAGCCTTTAACCCAGGAACCACTGGCATCAGTGTTAGTATGCAGAACACTCAGAGAGCTACCTGAAACTAAAACATGAAGACTTGACTTTGTTTTTATTTCGCTTTTCTTTCTTTAATATCCAGTGCCGTGTGTTAACTTTCCTCGCCTTTGTCTTGTAAGTGTTGGACTGGCCTGTTTATTTAGGCCACAAAAGGGAAAGGAACATGCCGTCTACTTTTTGGTTTGTGGTGTGTGTTTGGAGTGCAGAGAGGTGAATGTGGTGAACTGCAACTTTATGTGACCATTGTGTCAATTCTTTGCATAAAAAACTTGTAGGACATTAAGAAACATATTAGTTTTTTTGTCTTTTTTTTTTTTACAAGTAACATATTTGTGTTTTGAAACTGTATTAATTGGGATATGCTATAAGAAGAAGCCACATTGCTAAAAAGCAGTTTGACTGTCTTTTGCATAATTTGCATATGCATGTGAAAGTAAGCATATCCGCTCTGCCACAGTGGTTCTGGTAGCATTTGTTTGACTTCTATGTGAACCGCATCATTTTTAGGAAAAGCTTTTTAGACATTCGTCATTGTAGTTCACAAAAATAATAGAAACTGTAAACCTGTAAAAAAAGAAAAAAGAAAAACTTACAGTGAAGGGATATGTGAATAGCATGTTAAATACCATTACTAAAATCTTGTAATCAACACCATGGGGTTATTTTTATTTTTCTAAGCAAGTGTTTTAAAATGGTCTTGGTTTACAGAACTGTAAATAGACCTTTCCACCTCTTTTTCTTATCAATTTTCCACATTTCTTGTTTATTTTTATACAGTACCACAGGAGTTTGTCACTCAGACTTTGAACTAACTGAAGCCTGGGAAGGAGTTACAGAGCTTTAGACGATTTCTATCCATTGTGATGCCCATGATGCATCCACATTTGCAACCGGTGTCTCCTTTCGTTTTCTGAACTATTGCAATCTTCTGTTTTTATGCATATCGATTTATGTTCTCCTGAAAAGTGTTTTGTTCGTTTGTTGTCAGAAATTGTATTACTACAGACTGAACATGGGGGTAAATTACATAACAATGTAGAATAAATAGTTTTTCATAATTTCCATGCTCTTTTGTTCAGATTTTGCTGATGTACACACACACACACACACACACACACACACACACACACACACACACACACACACACACACACACACACACACACAAAGTTCAAGTAGATTAATCACTGTAAATAACATGACACACTGTGTTCAGAAACCTGTTGCTGGTATCGCTGGTTTTTAATATTATAGTACAGATCTCAAAAGTTTCCAAAAATAACAAATCTATATATAACGCTGAATTTAAGGCAAACATATAAAGTTCTGCAGGAGTATCTATCTAAAGTTTGCTAACATTAGCCACCAAATAATACTGGTTACACCGCACCAACTATAACTGTATAACCAGAACCCCCAAATGTATTGAACATATTAAGTCAGAGTCTAGTACTTGTGACGTGGTAAGAGGAAGCATGTGTTATTTCTCCCTTGAAAAAAATACCTGTAAATAGCCTTCAGTGTGGAATAACAGTATTATGCAAAGGTTTGTCAGTACAGGCCAAGAGGAAGCCTGTGCTGCTGCAGCATTTTCTGACTCAGCATTTTGTCTCAGAGTCAGACCAGCAGAGCTGCTCTCCTCAAAAAACGATGACTTTCAAGTAACAAAGAAAAAGAAACTCAAAAAGTTTCTTTATTCAAAAGTTACATACTGTAACTGTATTTACTATATTTACTAAATGTATATTTTTATTACTAAACAGTATAAAAAGTAAAGAAGCAGCAGAGCTATAGATTGAGGACACTGAGCCATCACCTGTGTTGTTGGTTAATCATTCACTTTTTTATTAAACCACCAGCTGGAGGAGGCAATGGGAATGTTGTCTTCAGGTAGAAGAAGCATTATGGACAGCACACAGGTACAGTAGCAGCATTGGGATGAACAGAAAGACCAGTTAAACACCAGTCTACAAAGTATTCACATAATCAAATGTTGATGTTCAGCAGAGGATGGAATACATGAGAGAAAAAGAGACAGTATGTGTGTGTTCTACATCACAGGATTAAAAAAATAACCCAGTCGCAGCTGATGCTTCCCTCAGTATTTCCTATTGTGCATTTGGACTTTTGAATTGTCATCATGCTTCTTGTTCATCTGTCAGGCACTGAGATCCACCAGCCTGTGTGAACGTCACAAGCGCAATCTTAGGATCTGATCATCAACATTGATTTATTATCTCTGGAGTGATTGTCCCTGCGGAGCAGAGTGGGTCTGCTGCATAGGAGCATTTACAAGTAAACAATAAACAACAGTTGCAAACAGTTGCAAACAGTGCGGACGTACTCTGCTGTATGTGTGGTTATACAGGGACGCGCCTTGTAGCTGAACAGATTGAAGGGCTGTTTGTGCTGCTTTCAGCTATTACAGTCACGCACGCGCACACACACGCACACACACGCACACACACACACACACACACACAGAGTTACATGAGGAAACAGCGACCACCAGTGGTTACAAACTACAACTTAATTTTAAAAGACAGATTCAGTTTTTATATATGTTGACTGTGAAGCAGCAAACGAACTGCTAGCATACAGTACATATAATGTTAATAAACAGGCCTGGAAGTGGAATCAAAAATAATTTTATAGTTAAAAGAGTAATCTATACCCCAGTAGATATGAAATAAACAATTATTCTACTCTAAGACCCATGTAGCTTTCAGAAACTTTTTTTTCAAGCACACACACAGTAACGTTATCTTAAAACGCATTCCTGTTTTTATGAGGTAAAATAATAAGGGCACGAAAATACTACAGAAAAAGAAAACATAAAGGAATAGTTGGACATTTTGGGAAGTTTGATTATTTGCTTTCTTCTTTGGATTGGGATGAGAAGATCAATACCACAGTTGTTCCTGTACAGCAAATATGAAGCTAGAACCTGGAGACGTTACCTTAGCTTAGCATGGAGACTGACAAAATGGGAAAGTGCTAGTTTGACCCTGTTAAATGTTAACAGTTAACTCATTACTTACTCTACTCTACAAAGTCAGAGTCTGGCATAAAAAACAAAAATCACAACCAGACCTTTTACACTTGAAACAAAGATATTTTTTTTCTTTTGTCTTTTGACAGAGCTAGCCTAGCTAGCTAGGTTTTATGCTAGGTTTAAGCGGCTAGAGCCTTATATTTATTGGGTATAAGTAAAAGTTGCATAAATATTCTCATCTTTCTCAACAAGAAAGCAAATAAATGTATTTTCCAAAAGGTCAAAATATGCTTTAATCATGTATTCTTAAAATTGTGAAATAAACATATATGGCTACAGTGTTTCTAAGATAACAGGAAAACAATATAAATATGTCTCTCTTTAATAGCAGCCAACATTTGTGTAGAATAGTTTAGATTTTGATCTGAAACTCTGAACCCAAGAATGATTAAGCATAGTTTATAATCTACACTTTGTGGGCAGTCTCTTTCGTATTCACTGCCATCAGAAAACAGTCTGAATCACCAGTCTATGTTCTGTAGGTACACACATGCACCCCACCCCATCCAAAACAAAAAAACATTGTTCACACAAATAAACAGTGGAAAGGCATAGCTGTGTATCGCTGATGGACACATTTAATGTCGAGGTTGCTTTTTGTGACGTTGATGATGCTCAACATGTTAGATGAGGTCATTAATACTGTGCAATTATCAGGTTCGATTATGCATAAAATTGGCAAAAAGACCTCATGCATAGGTGTGGTGAAGGAATCTTTACATACCTTGCCACCTGCTAACCTCAACCCTCACCCACCTTTAATTACACTGTGGTGACAAGTCTAGGCATCATTTGTCCAATGAAAAACATATAGTAGACATATTTGAGGTCAAAAGATGCAAAAACATGAAAGAGACAAAGAGGAAGAGAGACTGACTAAGGGCAATTTTGCTTATGGATGGCTGCAGTTTAGCATTTTCCAAAAACAAATATACATATACATACAGTACATACATACAAATACATCTTTCAATTTATAATACAGTGATTTTTTTTATTCATAATCATCTCTTAAATAAATTGCAGTTCATTGCACTTTGTTAAAATAATTAATTATATGATTTCTCTTAAAGGCAATATGTGATTTTTTTTTAAAGGTGAAAAAGATAGTGTACCATAAGCCTGATTTAGGATAATAGTAAAAATAACAAGATCTGTAATATACATACTGTATCTGTAAAAGACCCTCACCTCCTCATATACATGAATGGATGTTCATCTCCATATATGTAGCATGTCCTTTTTGATATGACAGGTATGCCCCATGCACACCTCTGTGTACATACTTAAATGCCAGTTAGGTCATATCATGTTTCCACGCATACATATATACATAAAATATTATAAAATAAATAAATACAGGAAACATTCTTGGTTCATGGTTTAACGGTTTCTTTCAAAGCGGTTTTTGGTGCAGTCTTTGACTAACCGTTGCTCTCTGTGTGTTTGGGTTTGAGTCCTCATTGATGGGATCAACAGTCAACTGAGCCTCCCTGAAAGATGCATGGGTGGGTTTGGAGGGATATCATTTGTGAGAGTGTGCAGGAATGTGAGTGCAAAAACAGTTTGTGTCCAGTGTAAGAAGGAGGACCAAAGTCTTTGGCCTGAGGAGAAAGTATGAGTGTTACGCTCTGTGTGTGTGGGGTGGGGGGGTAAAGGGACAGGATTTGCACGCACTTTGTTGTCCTCTAGTCCAAGACACCGCTATGAAAATGTCAGATTGTCCCAAAAAAGAAGCTCAATGACTGGTACTTTCCAAGTGCACCCTCTGTAAGAGAACAGCAGGGATTCTGACAGCATTCAGGTGGGGGCATTCAGGGTGATGCAGCACCTGTCTTCCCCACTGCCCCTCCATGAAAGGGTCTCGCTGACTCACTGGGGGCTACTGGTTGGAGCAGAATCCTCACTCCATCCTCCTCTGCCTCCCTACTTTCCCTCATCTCCATCTATACCACCACTTTGTGTGTGTCCATGAGACAAGGTGGAGGGTCTGGGTCTCCACCGGGCTTGAAGGGACTAGATAGGTCCCTCGTTGTGAGTGCTGTGGTTGCTCCTGCTGAGACCCACACAGTTCTGCTGCTGGTTGAGCAAATGAGACGTCTCATTGGCCACGGCTATGGCCACTGCAGGGGTGGTGGTAGTGGTGCTGGCTGTTGTGTTGACGACAGTGGGGGTTTCCAATCCGTCATGGAGGTCCGTCAGTGTGAGCTCAATCTTAGTGAACTCACTGTCTGTGGACTGGGGTGTCTTGTCCATTCGCGACGCCATCACAGCGTTCTGGTACTGTTGCCGTGTTACCTAAGAAACAGGGAAAATGGTGTTGAGTGCCACGGAAATCGGTTGAGATTAACTGTATTAATCTATTTCATCAAAGTACATCTTAGCAACTGTTACTACCTGAACATACAGTCCCTTCTATTGTAACCACAACCAATTCATTTGTTTTTGCCGTACAATGAAGACAGAAACATTTTGTCAGCTAACATATCAGGAGAAACTTCATGCAGCAAGACAATGAACACTTTGCCAAATCCACAATGGGAAAAGGGAAAAAGTGGAATGTTTTGGACTGGTCAAGTCCATCACCAGACTTTAACCCAATCAAACACTGAAAATTCACCCTCTTAAGAGGAAAATTAAGAGAGAAGCCCCCCAAGCAAACAACAACAAAAGGTCTTCAGTGTACAGCAAACACAAATGTGTTGGTCTTGCCATTCCAATAGTTTTGGAGGGCCCACCAACACCTTGATCCACCCCAAAGATCATTTTTCTTTTTTTCAACAATATCAGTTTTTTAAATATAAGATTTAAGTAAAGTACAAACAGCCACACTAATTTCTCTTCTAACTCACAAAACTTAAAGCTGCATATTTTTGGCAATACTGAGATGTTATCATCTTATAAGGGTGTTATGGCGATATTGCCAGAAAACAGTTACTTATTCCATACAGTTGTGTTTGTCCAACAGTCACTCTTCAGCTTCACTCTTCAGCTGCTGAATGCATCACTGTGTTTCCAAGCTAGCTCATAACTGTTTGTTGTATGATGCTGAATAGGCAGTGGACAGTGGGTTTTTCTGCCTGTTGCCTGCCATTGTCTCTACAATGGATCCATTCCATAATACACACAATCATTTGATTAATGTCTCATAAAAATACTATATTGTGCTGCTTTAAATTTGCAAATTTCATGCATCACTCATATGATAATTTGAGGAACAGAATATTTTTTATATTATACATTTTTATTTCATACATTTATTAAGTTGTACACTTGTTGTTCAAGTAAAACTTTGAAATTTGATATATTTACAAATCACTTAATGTCTTGATTTATTACCATTAAGCTACTAATAAATTCCTTAGTCACCAACAGTCTTCAAGACCTAAATATTTAGCATCCCACAAATCTCTGTGTTGTAACAAACCCTTGTGAGCATAATTAGGAGTTATTATCTGGAGATTCTCACCTTTATATATTGCAGGTCTGACCGTGCTCTGACTGAGTAATCTGGAACATAGATTTGCAGGAAGGAGTTAAGCTGATTGTTGCTGCTGCCAAGTGTCGGGGTGATGGCATCAATGCGATCACTCCTGTTCAGAGAGTCTGAATGGTTGAGTCCAAATGGCCGTGGAGGAGATTTATTCTCTGTAATGAGGGTGGAAGAGTGGGACCAGATGTTTAAAAGACAAATGTCTAATTGATGTGACTAGACAGATATTCTTCCATCCAGTTTGAAACTGGTCCAAAAATTATCTGCACCAGTCTCAGCAGAACTTAAGATCCCGCATATAGATATTTTTACAGGTCAAATGTTGGATATTAACACCGATTCTTGCTGTGTGCTGTATGGAAATCTCATTTTCTTTAGATGACTGGAGTTTCATACAGCACGTAATGAGTCAGTGGTCTCCAGTGATGCTGCTTCCTTCCAGAGCTACCACCTGTTTTTTTTTTTTTTGTTTTTTTTGTTGTAAATTTTTAATTAAAGCCAGATTATGTTTTCCACTTCTTAAAGAAGCCTAGTGAAAATCACACACAACAAAGTAGAAACGGCTTGGTCAAAGCTAATGCTACTACGCCGACTGGAATGTATGTAATCCCATGTCGGAATATGTGTGTGCATGAGAGGGAAAGAGCAAGACGCATAGTGTGTGCGTGCTTGTGTGTGTGTGCAGACGGAGAGCAGTTGGCCAAACACCAGGCATGTGAACTCTTGAAGATTAGTACTCTACTTTCTAGGGGCCGAAGGGGCCACGTCAGTACAAAGAAAAAAAAATGGCCGTGTGTGTCAAGAATACACACATAGTGCATTTACGTACACACAGATACACACTCGAACGTGTGTGTGGCGCCACACTGGGCAAAAAAAAAAAACACTTTAAGAGGTGCACTGCAGTTCACTGCTAAAGACAGAAAGAAAGTGTATTTGTTCAACTGCATTTCCGGATACATGTGGGTGTGTTTGTGTTCACGGCAGCATGTCTGTCGTTATGTGTGAAATGTGTGTGCTCTATGTACATGTGCCTTCGTGTGTGAACATATGTGTGTGAGTATCTTTGTATGTGTGCTTGGTGGTGTCCTGCAGGGGGCTGTAGCTGTAGGTCTTGTTTATGTAGTCGGTGGGTTAAAGGCTAGGGGCGAGTGGGGCGGAGCCTGGGTCCACTCTGGGGCCTCCAGTCTCCAAAACCATTCAGCCACTTGACTAATGGCTCAGGGGATGAGGGTGTTAAGCCCCAATCCGAAGCTGTTTTGCTCTCTCCCTCTTTCTGTTTCACGTATGCACACATGATCATACGTTACATGTTTAATTCAGGTACATACAGACTTTTAGACACACACCCATCAAGTCACACTAAAAAAGTATGAATGCAGATGATTAGGATTAACATGATAGAACACACTCATGCACAATCATGCAAAGCACGCGAGTTAAACTTCAGACAATCTGCTACTTTCCAAACTCTCATGTCTAATTAGTCAGTGGGAGGATGTTAATGTGGTATTATATGAGAATATAGCTGTATATATAGACATGAAAAGCCACTGTACCTGGAGATCCTGCTAATGATTCAGCCCTACTGACCACAAATGTGCGAGACAGCGACAGAGGGACTTGAGGGAGTGGGAGAAGATACAAGTATAAAAGAAGGACAGAAGGAGAAAAGTCTGTCAAAGGTGAGAAATGATCAGCGCTTATACATAAATAGTAAACATGGATTAAATCTGCTGGAGAGCCATCAGCTAAACAACAACTGTCTTGCACTGAGATTAAATCAAAGAAAATGCATCATTAACTGTTCCATCAAGTAGAATCATGAAGGATTTGATTTAACGCCTACAGAATTAGAACCAGGTTGTTCTTCTTTTACACCAGTAGGTGTCTCTCAGGTCCCACCACCAAAGTCAATAAGAATAGTTGAGAAAAGCTGAGAAGAGCATTGTAGTTTATGAATGAAGTGAGAGGACTGAGCGGATCACTAGGTGACGTGTTCTCATGATGTCACTGCAGGACAGCCTCGTCAGTCTTACTAATGTTCATAAACATCCGTCAAAGGTCATTTACACTTTTAACCAGAGATTGGGAAAAATCATATGAACTTTGATGGCTTGATAGGCAAAGGGAAAGGTCCATTTCTAAATGATGTGCGAAAATGTTTTGTATAATGATCCTGTAGCTAGAAACAGAAAATAAATACTATTATAGGAACCCTAACTGTCTGTCTTTGGTGAGAATTTCCTCATGTTAAACCAAAAAAGGGGGACTCTAAAGCAACATTTGCAGAAACTAAACAAGCATTAAACTTACCTGGCGAGGCGGTCAGAGCCATCATGCCATAGAAAGAGAATGGTCCTGCTTCGAATTTCATCCCTTCTTTTCCCGCCTCCACTTCCACTTTCCCCTGTGACGGTAGGAGCCAGAGATGGCAAAAGTGTTAAAACTATAAAAAAAATAACAACGATGTAACACGTTGAATGTCAAATATGGCTTTGTCTACATGTTAACCCAATAATAACAAGTTAAGTTAATTAGTGCATCATTGCATCAGTTACAGTATATTTTCTAGCTAGGATTTCCACTACAGATTTGTGTAATTACACTTTCCCCTTATTCAAAATCTTGTGACACTTTTCCTGCTCAAATATATTTATACTATCTATCCATGCATTTAGAACAAATCCACTCTCCCCTCCCTCTTTCTTCTTCTTTTTACTACTTGTAGAAAATCCACACTCTGCATACTAGCTCCCAGTCTGCTCTTAAGCCAGGTGTCAAGGGCAGTGACCTCACATTTGGACACAACCTGGACAAGGATTGTTTTTAGGCATATGCAAAGAGAGAACGACAAGGAGAAACGACTGGGATGACTGTACCACTGCTATTACTATATTTCAGATCCTCTTTATAATCTTTACATTTAAACCTGGTAGTGGTAGTCAGCCAATACAATCAGTTGCTTGTAACACTGTGGTACAAGAAACACACTTCTGAAGCATTGTGAAATATAGTTTCTTGTACACTAACCACACTGTTAAGAGCACTTTGAATTGTGTCTCTTCAGTCAGACATTTGTATTACTAATGAGCTGTTTATCCATGGTTTTGCTGCTTGTTTTAATAGAAGCTGCCCTGCAGTACAATCATACCATGCATAACTTTTTAAGATGTGTGGCACCTGTGAGAACAAACCCCTGCAGTACAGCTCTGTTGGACGGATGGCTTTACTGTGAAAAACTGTAGGACCAAGGAAAACAAGCTCTAGCTGTACCAGCAGCAGCATGCCTGCCTTAAATGTGTGTAGTGTTATTTATAGAGTAGTGTAGTTTAGTTTATATTGTTTCAACTTTCTTAATGAATTAAATATTGTTCTTAGTAACCAACCTACACAAATATATTGGTGTAAATCACTTTGGGTCTGATGTTGGACATTGCTTTGGAGCTAAACTTCACTTTGTACCTCAGTGACTGCACAAACCTGCAGAATGAGGATGAAATGATCCACGGGCTTATTCCTGTGGAAGAGGTAGTGCTCTGGTGCCCGCTTGTTCTTATCGTCATATTTGAGCTCCTGGATGACATTTGGGTGCTTCAACAAGCGCAGCAGAATCTTTTCCGACATTTGAATCGGTGCAAATGGCTCAACCTCTGAGGTGACAGAGAGAGAAAGGTGGAGACGGTGAGAAACAGAAAACATACATTTTAACTTAACAGATGCTAAACATTAAGAATGGTCAATGATCAATAATTGAGAGATTATTGTGATAATTGAGAAAGAAAGAAAAGTAGTGATGTATTGGCCAACTGTCATTTTAAAAGGAAAATGCCA
>JAUBNQ010000001.1:19258169-19298651 GCA_032353495.1 Ctenopoma kingsleyae | reverse complement strand
TTACTGTCCCCCCCCCCCCCCCCCCATAATGGTGATACATAATGAGTGTGTATTCAGCTATGACTGCTGATGAATGACAACTTCAAATGAACTATTCATTTTCCATTTATTTGTGCAACTGTTCCAAGCTTTGAAGTATTTTAATAATACGAGAAGAAACCACAATAGTAATAATAAATGTGAAACTTTTAAAATAGGACACAGAATTACTTTATCCAATATTTGACAGGGACATCACACATTAATAAACAGAAGTAAACATAAAATCACTATACATGTGCAAGAGTTAGCCATAAGGCTAATTTTCATCTGCTGTCCCTACAGATCTTACAATGAAGCAAAAAACACAACTAACAACATTTAATGTCTGACAAACGAAAATAAAAACACAATAACAGACATAAAGATGCCCTGCACCAATCAGAAATTGGCAGCAGTTCACTCAAGTTCATTTCAATTCAGTTTATTTGTATAGCACCAAATCAGAACAAAAGTCATCTCAAGGCACTTCTGTGTAAGTGTTTAAAAGACCTTATGGTATATAACTATACATAGAGTTATGCAGAAACAAATATAAAACAATTCTGAACAGAACATTCAATTGATTCATTATAACACTGTTTACTTAACAAAAACATAAACATAATAATACATAATTAAAATTAAATTAAAACATTAAAATTCATTTAAAGGTTTGTTTAAAGTTTTAAATAACTACTGCACTTTTTTAAGGCAAACATCTAGTTGAAGCTCTGAATGACATAAATCATCATCCTCAAATGGACAAAACAGCAGCAAGTTATTTTGCACTCTCCAGTACTGTTATTTCAAAGTTTTGAATTTTCATTTTATTTATGCAACATAATTATGTCAAAATGAAGTACATGTTTTTTTTCTCATTAGGGAAGAATACAACAACTACAATTATGCATACACAGCGTGATGCTGGGCTTGTGTTTCTCTGTGCCCTTCTCACCATCACTGGCAACAGGCAGCAGACTGTGTGCTGCAGCATCCCCCTGTGGCTGAACCTGGACTTTGTTTCTCCAGTTGAAGGACCAACTCAAAAGGATCCACACTGGCTGCCTGTACCAACAGTTCAACAAGGTAGAAATCATTACAAGTTTACAATCTGCTTCCAGCCTTTCATCTAAGACAATTGTAATGAATGTCGAAACTTTCAAAAAGTGTACTTCCTTTTTCTTATTCCCTAGGATTCAACACCAAATAACATGCTGAAGGTTTTATGTAATTGCAGAGTACAATCTGATGTACACTAAGCTTTTAAAAGTACGTTTGCTCCTGCTGTACAGGTCAGTGTCATTTTTATCACATACTGGTTGTTCATTAAATCAGCATCTCACAGACACTTTGCTTCAAGAACATGCCCAAAGGCTGTTTATTACCATTATCACCAACTAGGCGTGTTGATTGGAAAGTTTCTCGTGCCTGATGTCACTTTAGAGGATCAGTCCAAAGGTTAAACCAAGGGACAGATTTTTATAAATCACAAAGATTTTCTTTTGACTTCTTTGCTCCACAACAAAATTAATCTAGTAGTAACAGCTTCAGTAGCAGAATGGGAGTTTCACAACTGATTAAATGGTTACAGGGGTCACTGAAAAATGTATAATGGTGTTTGTAGATATGTGTGTGTGTGCACAGAATGACAATGAGAGCTGATAAGATGGCATTCCATTAGCTGAGAAGAGAACATTCCTTCCTGTTCAAGGTTCCTCAGCATGACTCCTCAGTCTGGTTATGACTCCAAGACAGCTGCTTGACCTTGTGTGCATGAATGTGTGCGTATGTATGTTTGAGTGGGTATGTGAGTGAGCAAGTGTGCAAGAACTTGCAGCATGCGCACTGGTGCACACATGCATATATGACTATGTGCACTCAGATATCCCTGGGTGTGTCTCACACTTGAAACTGACATACAAATATACTGACCTCTAGTGCTCAAAGGAAAAAAAAAATCAAAGACATTTTCACATCTTAGAATTTAATTGTGACACCGACCTTAGGTTTGACTCCACAGGGCCCACAGGGGCCTCCATGTGGCTTGAAAGTGAAGTCTTCCACAAATCTGGAATGTGTCAGGATGTTGACCAGCTCTCCATCTACCTCCACCACTTCATCGACCTGTTAAATATATATAAAGTTTTTATAATTGAATCTAAAGGATATGCGCAGAAGACATTTGTTCTTGTACTGCAGAATATACAGACCTTGAATGTGTACTGACAGTCAAACAGGAAGCTGTCCTCTACTCCAGTAATGCTCCCATTATATATGACCTGACGGGGTTTGGTGTTGCCTTTAGGGACCTTAAACAGGCGGTACGTCGCCGAGACAAACTCAAAGTCACCTGTATTGCCAGATCAGTAAGACATGAAAAGATTTCGTCAGACTGGAAATGTTACCATCTATAATGCCTCAGTGTCACTGAAGTATTAACCTTGGGCTTTGTTTCAGCACGGTCAGCGTCTAGTGATAACTAAAGTTGACCAGCTTTAAAGTACATAAACTTTAATTAAACATGTTTCTATTATTTCTTGTAAAACAAAAGCAGCTCTGTACAATACATTCTTGGACACTAAATGACAGGATAGTTCAATGTCAACATTATTACATACTAGTGCACATAATATTTTATAGCATTAGCATCGAACATAGAAATTTAAGGTCAGAGGATATTTGGTGCTAAGAAAACACGAATCAGTGACTCATCAGGACTGAAGCGGAGACAAATTTAATGTCTGTCAAAACTAAATCATCTGTCACTTAACAAGTAAAAAAAATCAATACTCAAGTAAAACTGCATGCACTTTCCTAAAAAGTAGTGCACTACAGTGAAAGCAGAAGTACCACTTCACATTCATAATACTCAAGTTGATGTAATAAGTCACTGCCGTAAAATGTAAGTACAGAACAGAAGTACAATTACTTCAATAAACAATTTCTGTTGTCATCTGACTGAATTACTCATAAAAAGTGTTACATTAATTAAATTAATTACTACTGAACTTGATGCTGTTGTCGAGATTGTTCACGTTTCTGAAAAGTTTAATTACTGCACAGTTTCAAGAGAAATACTTAAAAACTACGCTTTTCTCTGAGAATTTAATTTGTAAAATCATCCAACATTAATTTAATTTCTTATATTCAGAAATGCAACCTTTAGATAGTAGCATTTAAAAAGCTAAATCAAAATTATTGGGGGCTACACACGTGAATTTTATATATTTCTTACAATGCATTACACATTTTTACTGTAAACCTCAAATAAACGTACTTAAGTTAAAAATACGGCAAGAAAAGAAAAATCGGGAGCAAAGATCTGGCTCAGTGAGGCACCACAACAGCAACCGGTAAAGGTGGAGCTAATTTTAACTACTGTACAAAGTCCATTTCCAGAAAAGTCTGGACTTTTTCTAAAATGCAATAAATACTAAAGTACAGTATGTGATTTGTTAATTTGCATTTTTTGCACCTCAAAATCTGCTAAGTTACTTTCCATCACTGACCACTGACAATCTAAGAGGTCCTACATACTATATACTACCAGAAGGGGAGTTTTCGTTTAAGGCTACTTAGACCTCTTCTGTGTGGGCGTCTGCAAATTCTGCTCAGTTAAGTTGATGACCTCATACTCTTCAGCCTCAGCAGAACCTTTGTTGTTCACCAACTCAATAAGCGGACACTCTTTTAGTTTATAGATGAATCTAGGCTGAAAATAAAGACTAATTCACAATTAATAAGCTTTCCATTTAATGTAATTTAGTCCTGTTTGTTATAATCTTAATGCAATAGGACCAATGTCATGTTTGTCACTGCAAACCACCCTAATGTATGCTTTAGAAACAAACAAATAAAGCAATGTACAGAAATATATAAATACAGTGGAAGTAACTTGGTCTACAAGTGTTTTGCAAGATGAGCAAGAATTTTTAATACATTTTAACTTGATGAATGAGCGATGTCTCACAATACGAGCAGTACGTACACGCTTTGTCTGATGAGTCTCACATGATCACAGCTTTTCTCTGCAGCGTATTAGATGAATGAGACTCACTTATATTGTCTCCTCATTCCAGCGTAATCTGAGTTGTTTCAGAACATTAATTAACATTAATAAGTCACTAAAGTTTTGTCTGTATCTCCTGTCAATTTGTAGACGTCGCTCATTAAAAGGATCCATGTGAAACATCTCCACGGTGAGAACTTCTGTGCTCATTTCTGCAGGTGTCGCAACATCGGTAACTTCATTAATTATTCATGATTAGTCAGGATCGGTCAGAACAGTAAATGATATTGTTCGCTGTCCTCGTGCTGCGTGAGGTATGTCCGCATATTTACATTTGTACAATAACTGCAGCAAATGTACAGAAACAGGTTTCATTAATGAGAGAAGCAGTGAAAGTTCGCTGGCCAGAGAGTTTCATTCCATAAAGTTAATGTTGGTTTGACTGGTTTTACTTTATATTTTGTATCAATCACTTTTATACAAATATTTTTGCGTTGTGAAACGAGTTTCCATTATTTCTTATGGGGAAATTCGCTTTGATATACGAGTGTTTTGGATTACGAGGACGCTTGCGGAACGAATTATGCTCGCAATCCAAGGTTCCACTGTAACTGAAGATAGAAAAGGAAATAATATCAAACCCAGAATGTCCTTCAGTTCTTTGTTGTCAACAGTGATGACACTGGCTGTGACCAGCCGTGGAGTGCTGAAGCCCACTTCCTTTGCCAATAGCAGCAGATCTTTCCACCACAGTGCTCCTCCAAGACATTCACCTGTCAAGACAAACCATAGTCAGGTATGCTAGCAGGTGTCTGTGATCATCTACAGCAGGAGGATATTACTCTTATTAATCTAACGCACCCCATAACACTTTGTGATTACTAATTTCCTCTGTTAGTCGTCCACTGCTGTAAACATCACTGAAGTACAGCTCACCACCATCCTAATAGAAAACAGTGAATTAAAAGAAACTATACAAAATAACACATTTAATAATTCAGAATTAAAAATATTGTTGCATTTTTGATGCATTCTGGTAACGTTTTGTGAGATTTGATTAAAAGACGAAGCCAAAGCCACATCAAAAGAAGCACACCTTGAGCACACTGTAGGCTTCAGCCAAAACTCGCTTCTTGTCTGGAGAGAGATTTACCACACAGTTGGAACTGACCAATAACAGAAAAGCAACATTTCAACCCAATTTCTGTAGAATTACAAAGCTGTAAAATATGAACAGATAAAAAAGTCTTCTTACATGATGATATCAAATGAGTTTGTTTCCAGACCCGCCTCTGTTAGCGCTTCAATATAGCCCTGGACGAAACTTACATTGGGCTTAGGGTAGCCAAATTTTTGCATGTGATAGTCCACATATGTCCTGGCAACTTTAAGCTAGAAGAGAACACAGACTATGAAGTTTCTCCATAGGGTGCACATTGGATTCTTAGCTGTTGTTAGTTGCATTTGAAGCTCAAATATCCACACTTACAGTAGTGAATGACAGACAATTTTATCATATAAAAACTCTTAAGCAACATCTACATACTTATGAACAGAATTTCTTTCCCTTAAAAATCCAGAATGTGGAAGTTGTTGCTTACAGATCAGAAACAGGATAAAATAAGCAGCCAATTTAGGGTTATTTGAGTTCCCCACATATCTTTTTACTTAATTTAATTATAAATGCAATACAACATCAACATGCCACTGCCAAATACTGAGGCATGCTATAATACTGCCATACAATACCTGGTCCTCAGTCATATCAATCCCAGTGACATGGCCCTTTTCGCCCACCAACTGACTCAGCATGTAGCAGTCCCTCCCACTCCCACTGCCCAGGTCCAGTATCCTGGAGCCCTCCAGACACTCAGGCAACACCAGACCACAGCCATAGTACCTAAAGTAGAGAGAAACACATTCAAACTGTTTGTGTATCACCTACTAGCAGTGTGAGCACAAGAGCAGAGACAGTGACAACAGCTTACTAACCTGGCAGTGACTTCAGGGTGGACGTTTTTCAGAGCCTGGTGGATGAAGGCAGGCATGGGCTGGGCTGGAGCCACGCAGGCATTGGTCTTCAGGTCTGAGATTTTCTTCAGCACCCTGCCGTAATAATCCTGCTTAACCAGACAAGATAGCAATAGTTAGGCTGTCGGCAGTGAGTACTGAGCAAAAAATGACTAACTAACACTGTGAAGAACAATTTTAGCACATTAACCATTTGCAGAATATTGTTGCAAGTTCGCCTCAAACCACCTCTGGTCCAGACTTCTTTAAACACTGATCTTTTGGATACTGTTGTACAAAAAAATAATCTATATTGCCCACAAGAAAATCCAAATAGTGCCCTCAAATTAGATCGAAATGAAATGGAGCAATTTATTGGCACTGTGCTATATATTTAGGGGTTTGGGGGTAAATGACTGTATATATTTGAAATACTGTGGTGACGCAACAGCAATTGCTGTGCACAAACGTACGTTGTTGTTCAATTTTAAAGCCCTGTTACAGCAATAGCAGCATCAGTTATATAATCGACATACCTCAGTTTAATTAGTACTGTATTATGCCTAATGTCGCTAATTTGCATTGTAGCTACATGTATATCTATTGTATGTGCTATATTCAAATTAACAATGTCCACATGAGCTTGACAGCAAAAATACAAATAATAAATAATGTTTTTATATAATTGTAAATACTGTACATTCAGGCAGTAAAGGGTTAAAGTACTTCAGGCACTTTATCATGAGAGATACGTGATCTTACCTTTACGTCCAGGTGAACGGTGCAGTCAACGGAGCCTTTTGCACACGCACTAAAAAACAAGTTACTCACGTTAGTTAACTTAAAACCTTCAGTGTCATGTACGATACAGTTAAGCTAGCTGCTAACTCAGCACGTCAGCTACAGCACAAGTTATATTTCACCGTTTTAAACTCATAACGCTGTACGAAATATTATGTAACTTAATTTACGTTATAATAAAATCACTGTCAATTACATTACATTAATTGGAGTGCAGGTTCAAATCTTGCACGGCCCTCGTTCAGCTTGTAATGCTAACATGAAAATGAGACTATTTATGACACGTATTTTAGGTTGTTCTAAAATACCTGTACCTCGTTTTTTCAGCCATTGTCTCCGTTGTTCACCAAGTTCACAGTCTCTGGAGCAGAGATCTGCACGGTGGTGTGCCCATTGCATAAAACTGACTTCCGGGTCAAGAGAGGACCACGTGACTGCCTCTTATTTTTTATGTAGTAGCTACAGTATAATAAGTAAGTGCAAGTACAGTTCTCAGATATGACAATAAAACTTTAAAACGAAAAATAATCCAGCAGTCAGCTTGAATTAAAAGAGTATGTTTATTGAACATACGTCCATCTTGGTAGTTGTAATAAATGGCTTATGATCAGAACATTCAAAGAATATGTGCAAAACCACCTTATACACACAGGTGAAGACAGAACAAGTGTCTTTGGTGAGATGCCCCTGATCCCATTAACAAATCAGCTACTGTGTTGTTAGTCAAACTCACTCATCAAACAACTTCAGGATAAGTCTCACTTAAATCTTTTCTGAACAGAAAAAATAATACCCATAATGACAAAAAACTGTCAATAAAATAAAGCTAATGATTTCATATAAATGAACATAACTACTGGGTTCTTAAGTATGTTACAGAATATTGTACTCAATTTGCAAATATAAAGTGGTTTTGAAATTGTATAATGTATCATTTTTAAATGATTCAGCTGATAGGAAAAATAGCTCATCTTTGTACTACAATGTACCATAATGGCATGTTCTATGTCACAAAAAAAGAAAAATAAATCAACATATAAAGCACTTTAGATTGTGTTTAGGCAGTCATTCTACAGTTAATACATATTACAGTGTAACTTGTGCTAGAAAGTCTGGGAGATACCTTCTGTTAGACTGTTTAAGGGAAAAAAAATATAATATATATATAATCTGTCAGGCCAGTGGCTTACATACAGTAGTTGTGCTTTGCAGATATTGAAATGTGGACATTTTTTAGTGTGGCCAAAGGGAGGTCTGAAAGAAACATTTATTTGGTGAAAGCACCACCAGTACAAGTTAATTTCAGAGTGCGACTGAACAAAACATTTATTTAAAACAACTCAGTTTGCAAAAGGATCTTTGTTGTCTGATAGGTGTATCTTACATGGCACATTCATCATGAGTCAACATCGTCTGTAAGATTACAATGTTCAAGATATTTTGGTTATTTCCAACTGATGAGTTTTCCAGAGAAGATGAATGACTGAAACTGATACTTTGATTATTTCTATGCTTCTTCTATGCAGGTTTTGTTTTATATTCACAGTGCAGCATTAAACACTCCTTGTTAATTTCGTCTGTTCTTCACATCCTGTGCTGAGGATGTTTTTATCCATCATAACAAAACATTCTCTTCTCACCTCTCAAATTTCCTGTTGCACAAACCCTTTGTTTTTAATAACCAAGGACAACTATCAGACTGTTATTTTATTACTTTATCTGATAATCTGTTTCCGTTTCTTTGCTTCTGTTGTGTTAGTTTATTTTTGATCCACAGTTTTCTCATTCCTTACTCACCAAATAGATATTTTTCCACTTACTGGGCCACAACAGTTAGACATTTCGTTCCAAAGTTGCAATGTTGTTTTAAATACTTGATGAAAATCCAATGCACACACACCAAATGTTTCTCACTACAAGGAGCATTTTGTTTCTTAGACTGAAAAGCACAGATGTAAAAAATGTTTGTCTTTTAGTAAAAAGAATTTTACAGGCCCATTTTTGACTGAAAAAAGTCTCACAAGTGCAGCTGATTTAATGAACCAAAGTTGAAGACTTCTAAAAGTTGTGCTTATACAAAATCCCAGTATGAAGAGTCTAAGTGTTTATACTTGTATAGCTGGTGATGGTGGTAATTCAAAGTGACTGACATGACAGTGAGGTCTAATGTTGACTATTTCAGTTGTAACCTCTAGGAAATTAAATCTCTCCTTGGTTTTGGTATCTGCTTTCTGAACCTTTTCACTAGAGCTTATTGTCCAGCAAAATTCGGCATTTTCTTGGGGTAGGTCCTTAGTACAAACATTCGTTAAATCAAGTATACAAAATGTATACAAAGTGAATCTGCTATTTCCTATCAATTCACAGACTTCAGTTTCTTACAGATGCTGCAAGAAAACCCTACTAAACTAATCATGTACTGCAATTTAAGACTGGATTGATAAAAAGGCATTTTCTGTTTACATTTTTTTTAACGTAAAAGCTTCATTTATAAAGATAAATACATGTTGTGCAAAATAGGAACTGCTGACATGAAGATTTATTAATGCACTTATACTCTATCACTCTATCAATAGTGGGGCAGATAGAGAGCAACAAAAACAGACACAAGGCAGAGTGGGTTTTAAATCGCTAAATAAGCACTTTTGAAGCATGGGTCTGATGGGACATCCCACACAGTCTTCTGATGTCCCTGTACAGTATCGTCTTGCATAAACACACACTGTCATAATTCCACATGGCACTCATCCAACATGTGCCTGCTGTGTGTTTTTCAAAAAGTAGTTTCCTGCCTGTAAAGGCTTTGCAGAAATGTTGCAAGCACCCAGTGAAAAGCGCTGCATTCATCCCATACAACGAATAACCTGACAACACAGCTTCAGCTATGAAGTCAAGTCTGACTGTGTCAGCAGCTACTGCTGTATGAGAAGCACATCTGAAGGACTGTGTGCGCTGTCACAGGCCGTTCAAGAGCTTGTACTGGCCAAATATAACCCAGAATACACAGGCCCCTGTTCCAGTGTGGGGAGGAGTGGCTTTCTCAACCTTTAGATCTCAATCACTTTTAGATTCCAGTTCCTGCTCCCACAGCTGTTTTATCTAAGATGCACACATTCGTAAAAATACTCACTTCATTTATATAAAACACGTGCTTAGATATCACAGCATATCCTCCTCCATGTCTTGTCTCAAGTGCTCTCCGCCCTATGTGCTGAAGGTGTGCTAACTTTCAGCCCTGCGGCTCAGTGCTGATGCTGTGGTGTGGTCCTTCCTGCTCGTTGATGGTGTGGAGGAGGAGGCACACAGGCGGGTTCAGTGAACTACTGCCTATCTGGTGAGCCGGCTGAGGAGGCCCTGACGGTCCGCGTGCAAACCGCCTTTCTAGCCCGCCCAGCACTTGCTCCTCCTCCACGCTGAAGGAGGCTTGTTGAATGCAGCTGTCGCAGAGGTCACCCACCTCCTCCCTGTCTTCCTCCTCTTCCTCATCTCCCTTACACC
Source organism: Ctenopoma kingsleyae (assembly GCA_032353495.1). Classification (NCBI taxonomy): domain Eukaryota; kingdom Metazoa; phylum Chordata; class Actinopteri; order Anabantiformes; family Anabantidae; genus Ctenopoma; species Ctenopoma kingsleyae. The sequence continues at coordinate 19,288,312 of JAUBNQ010000001.1, read as the reverse complement.
CCAGCAGACTCTCCAGCTCCCTCAACTCCTTGCCATCCTGGCCTGTCCCTCCTGCTCCATTACAGCCGTTGCTCCCACGTGTGCTGCACACACACACCTCAATCCCAGAGTCCCCTGTAAATCGCCTCCTCCTACCATTGGGGAGTCGATCTTTGTCCTCAGCGCAACTCTCTGACAGGTCCTTCAGCAGAGGATCCTTGCAGGAGTCATTCCTGCTTATTTTCTCCTGGCTGGTGAGTCCCTCATCATTAAGCCCGCCTGACAGCACTATCATGCCTGAATCTTGGGGTGCCTGGATGGGCTTGTTGTTGGGCTTTGGCAAAAAGTCTAAAGTAGTAGGTTGTGGCTCCTCAGTGTTGGATCTGCAACACAGACTGTCAGAGACCGGGGGCACTGGAGTGTCCTGAATGGTTGGACAGTGTCCCTCCTGCTGCTCAGAAGCCACTGGACTAGAAGCCACTGAGGATGGGCCCGTGTGTAAGGCACTGTAAGGAGGGGGAGGAGTTGGTGGCCGGTTGACCACCTCTTCATAATCAGGCAGGAGGTAGTTTGGCAGAAACCCTAAATAGAAAAAGAAATGAAACACATAAATACAATAAAATACAAAAATAAATTAAACTTTGGGATAGAGCCTTTAGTCATCAAGCTCCTCCACTGTGGAACCAGTTTCCAGTTCAGGTTCAGGTGGGAGACACCCTCTCTACTTTTAAGACTAGGCTTAAAAGTCTGTGAAGATTATCAGTCATCCAGTTATCCCAAAAACTGCTCTTGTTTTTCAGTTCTTGAAGACGTTTCACCTTCCACCCAGAAAGCTTCATCAGCTCAGACTTACTGGCTGCAGTAGCAGGATTATAAACCACAAGGAGTCACGATGGTCACCTATGGGTTGCTGAACCATCTCTTAGTTATGCCGGGGGACCTCCCACGATACACTGACCTCCTCTCCTGTGATTCGGGGCTATATAAATAAACTGCGTTGAATTGAATTGAATTTTGGCACTGATACAATTGTAGACAACTGAACACACTTTGCATGGCAATTAACGATTACATTGATTTGTCTTACATAATCAAAATCTGACCTCTACATATTTATTGGAATCTCACTGAACTTCTTAGACTACTTCAAGTATTACCAAAGCAAAAGGGAAAAAGTGACTGAAAGTTTCTGGGTCAATTCTGTGATGAGGACCGTTGTGGCACTGTGTGAGACAGTGTTGCAACACTGGCAAGGCACTCAGAGAGCAATGCTGGCTGTTTCCTGAAAACTGGGGCATGCAAACAGGGAAGACTGATGCTGTGTAAAACCAGAGATGGATCTCAGGGCAAACACTACATTTATGTTAGTGAGGAGCCACTGCTTTGTCTTTCACTAGTACGTTATTGAGTTTTTCCATATACTCAGCTCAGGAAAGTTTCATGAGTTTTTTTCCCCATTAAAAGCATAATGTGAAGGACGATGTGCCCTCTACAACAGACCCAACAAGAGTACGACACAGACTAAAACTGGTGGAGATTGTAATGAGGTCAAGTTGCAAAGCTTAGTCCAACAGATTTTATGTCAAATCAGTGTTTATTGACATCATCAGTGAACATTCACTGGTTTGTAATGAAGCTTCCACGGCATAATATACATAATGATTTTATATAAATTTTTACCAGGATAATATATAATTTTATACTCCCACATACACAGTCATCTTGAATTAAAATTAATAAGAAATTGATTCTATCAACATGATCAGAAAATGATCAATCATAAAGACAACTCATATACATGTATAAATTCTATATGATGTGTGTGTTGGTATTTATGTGCCAGTAGTTTGTCTTACTGAAGTAGAAGGGCACCGAGGGGTAGTTGTGTGCTTCACGGTAAGCTATAAGGTTGATTTCATGCTGCCTTTGCTGCTGCTGCAGCCGATGTTTGGTGCGACGATGGTGGCACACACAGCAGCAGCTCAAGATGAAGATGATCGCCCACACCAGCCAAAACCCTAAACAGGAACGGCCAACACAAAAATGTTTTGTTCACCAACAAAAAATAATATGTAAATATGTTGTCTACTTTGTATTTTTTAATAAACTCAGATGGGGATAAATACAGAGCAGAAATCCAACAACATCCATAATGTTTAGCTATACTAGCTCGTGGTGAACCCAAAGCCCCTGCTGCTAACACAAACATAACACCGCAGATCAAATTGTGCCAACATCTGGTTCAGTGTAAAGGTAGAGAAACATTCACATGCCTTTACACTGTCTGTACTGCACAGTATATATAGCATGGATGATGTATCTGATTTTATTATAAAGCATTTTAGTGCATAGCACAGCATTTCAACCATCAGTGAGAGGTCCAAATCTGTTCTTATCTCTACAACAAAGCACTGACAGATGTACTGTTCAGTCTTTCTCAATTCTTTCTCTATGAAGCAACCTCATATCTGACACCACAGCTGGATCACATGCTGAACTCTGAGTGCTCTGGTTTCTCACTTTGGGAGATATTTGTTCATATTTGTACATGTTGACTGGATTGTATTAATCCAACCTATCAGAAAAATTTACGCTAAAAACGTCTGTCATTTATTTTGATATGCTGAACAGTAATAAAATACATTCAGAGCAAACTCCTTTGCAGATTGAATTTGTCTTTGACTGAAAGGATCCCAGCACTATGTGGCTGTTTAAGAACATTTTGTGCTTTATCCTTATACCATTAAGTCCTAATTTTCTACAAAGGAATTATTTATTAAACTACACTATCTAGAATCCAGCCTAAACAGCAACAGAAACAAACACGAAGAGGCTCAGAGACAGTCAGTCAGAGACAGACACTCAGTTTATGTTTACTGTGCCTTTGAAATAAGTGGAACGTCAATACATCGGCACAAAAAAATGTGAAGAATTTAATTTCAAGAACTACTGAGCAGGGTGGACTGTGTCTCCCTGGGAAATAAGAATGTAAACTATATAATATGGCACTAAGTAGATTGCAACTCTGCTGCTGCTGCTGCAGAGGCATCTAGATATACAAATGTTGTTACATCTTTTATGCCTCAATACAAACTTCTTTCACATAGTACAAATTCTGAAAAGGATGAGTGATATCTATCCAGAAGTGGAGGCAGCAGTGCTGTGTTCTTCATCAGGCCATCAAACAATAGCTAATGTAATATGAATCCATCTGAAGTCAGTTTAAAAGTTGCTTATTTCTAAGAACCCACACCAGTTGTGATGCCCGCTCTCATCCTTGGAGTGACCTTTTAAGGTCTGAACAGACAGGGGCTTAGAAGCAGCAGAGAAAAAAATAAAGAAAAGCTAAATACTTACACCAGAGCTCATAGTAGTAACTGCAGCACTGCGACTCTCCACAGCAGTGTCCAGACTCGCAGATGTAAGTGTGGTTGTTAATACCTTCACAGTGCAGTAGGCTCTGCAACACAAGCACAGAAAGCACTGCCACCTTAACAGGAATGTCACATCAACATCTCAGCCTAAAAACATCTTCACGAGTCACCTAATGAAACAAAAGACAAACAGAATGAAACTATAGATTGTTTAAGGGGTCCTGAAGCTAGTTCTTCATTTACTTTTTTGTGGCGTACTAAGCAAACAGTAGCAAAAAGAAAACAATTTCTGAAAAAGTTCAGTGTTGTCTCACGATATAGTGCACATAATGTATGGAGGTATTTAGGAAAGATGGTGGAAAAAGGAGCAAATCCAAATAACTAAATAACCTGTGTTGATTTCTTACATACCAGCTATAAAAACAGATTCACCTAAATATTAGTATATAATAAATGCTGTCTATAAATACTGTGTGTCACAGAATTAAGAAACTGTCATTTTTCCATGCTTTACCCCGATCTTTGACTTAGAGTATAACAAGAACACTGCAGAAATCTAGTTGCCAACATGTATACTTAGCTGTGGATCTGGAGTAAACTAGTCCAAACCACTTGTGCTGTTAAGCAGCTAGAATTTCATATCATATCATATCAAGTGCAACTTTTGAGCTGCAGCCAGCACAAAACCACTCAGTATGTTGCTCAAGATCTGATACACAATTTCAACTTAAAAGCTGAGCTGAGGTCTGATCAGAAAATGTGTACTTTCATCCAAAATCAATAAGGTTCCCCCTTCAATGGTCTGTTACACACTTTAACTGTTAATATGGCAAAGTAGTAACCTGGTCAAAAGTTACCTTACTAAGCACATAACTAAGATCCATCATACTGGTGAAAAGGCAAGTTCTGAAAAGGACACGAGTTAGACAGTAAGATAAAAGACAAAAGACAAGGCAGAACTGGATTCAAAATCCTCCTGTGAGAAAGGTGTATGATTTTTCCTGGAAGATCCCATAGATGTTCTCTTCTAGATTAGCTTCATGATTAACTAGCCAAAGTTGTATTTAAAGAAAGTTATTGTTCTCTATAGATTACCCGTGCAGGTCCAAGATTGAGAGGCATGATGATGATGAATCAGGGTCCAGTAATCCCAGACAAGTCCCCTTCACCTCTTGAGTCATTATCCCATGGAAGAAAATAATTTATACAGCTCTCAGACCTACTCTCACTCTCTCTCTCCGTCCACCCTACCCACCCATATCCACACACAAAAACACACACTCCCTCACCCCACTCCAGGCCCAAACAGTAGACAAGGATTGCTCTACGGAAATTTCCAAGCAGCAGCAGAGAGTAAGGCCATAGCTGGGCCCTAGCTGTGCAATAATAAGACGTACGCAGCACAGCGTGGTGTGCGCAAAAACGTGAGGCAGGAAGATAAAGGCAAGAAAAGCACTGGGAAAGCCAGACACAGAGCAGCAACACAGGAAAGATTTGTCACAAATGACAAACCAGAGCAGCACAAAGCAAACTGCTGACGTTAACAGTGGCCACAACCTCAACCCTGACAGATTAATCATTTGTCATCAGCTGTTTTAGCTTTATCAACATGACATTTTTTAAACTGCAGCTGAATGCAGAGGGATTTAATTCTCTGTAATAAACACAATGGACATGATGTTCTGTTCCTCCACTTAGTCTCTGATAACTTCAGCTGTTTTTACTGAGTATTCTACAACATATGCTCTCCACTTGGCAGGGTGGGCCATTTCTGCAATTCGATACAGATAACCATCTACAGTAGTTTGTTTGGGTCTTCGGCTTGAGCTGCGTAAATATAGCCAAGTACTTAGAGGAGTTTGGTATTTTGCAAACAGGCCTTTGAATCTATGTAATCTGCAGATGAATCTGAAAAAACATCTGGGTCAAAACAGATCATTCCCAATATTGTTTGTTGTTACTTACAGACAGTGAGTGAAGTGAGTAAAGAATCTGGACACACAAGATTCCTCTGTCTCCCATCCAAACAGGCAATAATGAAACAATCCAACTCCCTCATGCTATACTGCCAGATTAACAGCGGTTTTGGTTACTGCCCCAGAAACAGTTGCTACATTAGAAAATAATCAACCTTAATAATGAGAAGCTGTTGAAATGAGCAGAAAATGAGAACACTTCTAAAATCCCCTAGTGACTGTCGAATACTGTTGCTGGAGATAAGTGGCTATAGCTATTAGTTAATTCTTGACTGAGCAGTCACAGTTGATCCACTTAGCACAGGCCTGTATGACTTGGCGAGGTAGCTGATGCTCACAAAGGTCTCACTGACGTCTTACTTATTATCCTAGTCCTTCAACAAAGAGGTGTTCTTTCATAGTCATCAAGGTTATGCAGAAGAAAGCAGTAGTGTCACCATTTGTAGTGAAAGTCTTCCAAAGATAAACAGCTAAGGAGGACAGTTTAACTTTCGTGAATTTTGACCAATTTTCACCAAACAGCACAACAGCTAGTAACTGCTTAACATAGAGCATTTAGGAGATAAGGAGCCATATATTTTCCTGCAAAGGTTGATAGAGTCCAAATCTTGAGTCAAAATGAGACTGGACATTTAATTCATCACGTGGATACAAGACCCCATTGGAATGTTAATGTTGCTGCATTGATGCTGAATTTTAAAAAGATCCTGTTCACAAACAATTTCACCACATGAACTTAAAGAGTGATGCAACTTGTTTCTGCTGCTGCCACAAAATGCCCCTTGTTGCACAGTGTAAAAACAGAAATTCATAACAAATGTGTAATCTGTAATATGGCTGTTACTATATCAGAAGCAGAAGGAAGAGGCTTTGCACATCAACATCAATGAGGTGTCTTCAGAACTGACTTTTTGACTATGACTTCTTCAGTAAGTAACACTCCTTTAGTTTCCTGACTGAGTCCTTTTAACTCCAGGTTCAAATAAAAATTGTTGTAATTAATACACAGTTAATTCAATATTTTTGACTAAACTCTTACAAACCAGCTGACAGCCACATGTGGATTATTTCATTTCACATCCACCATGGTGGTGTAAAGGGCTAAAACTGTGAAAACAGAGTCACTGTTCAAATACTTATGAACCTAACTGTATTACAAGTACATGGAGACATCACTTCACATCATGATTTCTTCTGTCATACAGCCACTCCACTCTTTGCAGTCTTTGCTGATTAGAAAGCCAGTTCTCAACAAAAGAAAAAAAATAGCATGAAGAAATCAGATTTCTTTAATCCCATTACCCAATTATGAAAACTAGTTTTCTGACAGCTGAGATTACTTAAGAAAGCTGACTGTAGCACGGTTACTTTAGTGCACGTAAAGGCAGCATTGTTGATGTACAGTGAACACAAAGTCCACTGCTACAAATCTTGCTGACAGCTATGATTACTCAGCAGCACGTTAGCCTTCAAGTTCATACACATGGCCATACTCAAAAAAAGGTTTCACACTGGACAGCCCATCACAATAATGTAAACCTCAACATATTATCCAGCAAGTGTCCAGTGTGTTTAGCCTTTAGAATAGCCTGCATACTTCTGCAGGTGCCACATTTCCAGGTTCTCTCATATTGTCTGAGCTGCAGCACTTGGGCTTGTTCAGACAGACTTTCTCTAGGTGTGAAAAACCACATGCGTTCATTTCAATGTAAGACTGTGTTCAACGGCAGTGGCTCCACACGAGGGCTACAACAAAATGACAAAGCCAACTGCGTCACACCATTATGTCAGCACAACGTTAAGTGGTCCCATTTACTAACCTTTTGCTTCATTAATGCTTTTCTTTAGGACTGGCCCCAGTACATCTACTCAGTCACAGCACAGTGCAACACTCCTGAACATGAAGAAATCAGTTCTGTTTATACTACAGAACCCTGCTCACAGTAGATATGATCACTAAACATTACTCTAAGTTCAAAAAGCAATAATTTTGTGTTGCACAGTTGTTAAAAGCTGTTTACATGCAAATTTAGCAGTTTCTTTTTATATTTTACATGTACATTATTTTTATGTATACATTACAGTGAAATTTAAACTTTATGTACTGCGTTTCTAATTCTATTGTAAAGTTTGTTTTTCATTTTGGCATTTAAATGCAACTCAATTTATTGTGTAGCAGACTTTTATACAAGTATATTACATTGCTCATATTACACAGCTTGCAGTGACCAGTTGACTTAGGTTTCTTCCTGTAATTCAATAAGAGATTCTCACACCTATTCAGTTCCCAGCAATAATTCTACTAATAAGCCCTTCTGTAATATTATGTAAATTCTTGCAAGTATGCAGCGTCATAACTCCATGCTTTATGTACACATACGTGCACTGATAAACACATTCAGAATCAGCATGTGATACTGCATGTGATAACAACAATAACTGGAATTTGTTCCCCAGGGAAAAAAAAAAAAGAAATCCTGAAACCCAACTTAGTCCATTAGTTTGTGACCCCTGTCACGGTGTTCTTCAAGACCAGAAGAACTTTAAACTTCAACACTCATAAGCCCTCAGAGATATTTTCACACATCACCTACTGATAAAACAAAGAGGGTGCTACCTTGTTTGAAAGCACCGATCAAACTCTGATATGAGCAGTAGCTGATAAGTTACTTCAGGACAAACAGAATGACAAATTAATATTATTTTCAGGAAGTGGCAACATAATCTGCAAAGCAATGTTTAGAATGATTTGATGTGATCTACGAATTAGCTTTTGAACTTTTTGGTCAAATGCAAAAACAGCAGCAGGAGTGATGCTAATGATGGTTCAAATCTAGATTTTTAAGATATTTTGTATCAGATCATTTCTCTTTTCTGTAGCACATGGAGAAATAGTCCTGGTGCATTATGTGTCTGACCAGCAACAAGGCAGACTACATGTTGTTTTCTGCATCTCTTTACTCAAGCAACTGCAAGTCAAAAATGAAACGACATAAAACTAAATATGCTGTATAAATTAGTTTCACTTTGGAGTTTGTGGTTTCACTCTCACCAAGTCAATAAATGTTTGCTTTGTTGCTTTTCAAATAGAGCTGTAGCACATACAAAAATACATAAATGCCTCAGTTTTGAGCATTACAATGTCCTTATAGCTTTCTATGGTGAACATTCATGAAACAATCCTCACTATATACTGTATATCTGAATTTAAATGCCAGTAAGCAACAGTTCTGAATGATGACTAATATCTAACCCACCCACTTAAATTGTGTATGAATAAATGCAGATGTAATAAACAAAACAATGTGTAATATTGAAACCACTGTGTGTCTCCAAAATGTGTAGCATCAAATGCAAATTAAAAGAAAACTATTTTGACTGGAACAATGATGTTTGAGAATGGAGAAATATCTTGCAAATATCTAATTTCTTGATGATCTGAGTTTACAATGTGAATACACTGAAACTGAAAGTGTGACTTGAACAGTGACTTATAGACAAATGATTGTAAAGTAGAGTAATGGCAGATAAATGTAGAATTAAATATTAAAAGGTTGACGGCCTATAGAGCCAGATGACCGCATCTGCCAAGAAACTGCACACAACAGTAACAACCTTTTTGTGTGTTTGTTTGCATTGTTGTCTAATGAAACAGCTTCTCAGTCTTGATAGCGATTAACTATTAACGTTATGCTATTTAAGATATGACTATATTGGTTTCGCAGGCAAATATAATTACAAAAGTCATGTAGCATGTGAGACTTCATTGATATGTACAGAAAAGTTTTTTTTTTTATTCTAGCTAAAATGTCAACCCTCTCTACCATAAACACAACAGAACAAGGCCCCGACTCCCTTTACTTTAGCAAGGCTAGGTACGTTAGCTATCACGGCTAACAGACGAACTTGGCAACTACGCTCACATCTTTCTTGACAGCACAGCACAAGTTAAAGCTAGCTGGTATCTAACGCCACCAGAGATACTATGCTGTAATAAATGTCGGTCTTTTGTTTAATAACCTAATAATTGTCAAATTGGACCGTTTCCTCAGTTAGCTGGTAGCTAGCTAGCTAACAGCCCAGTGTGAGAAACTTGTTTTTGACTGCTCAGCCTTACCCGGTCTGCTGCGGACTCGGTGGGGATGACAGAGCCAACAGCGTGCAGAAACAATCCCATTTTAAGGGCTGAACATACGCCTCTCATTCCTCCGAGAAGTGGCTACAGCTACGGCAAAACATACGGACGCAAAAGCTATCCTTTAAACAACCTGTTCAGGGATATTTTAACTACTTCTCGGCTCCTGTAGCGCTGAGAGGCCGCCACATGCACCGCCTCCTCTGCGTACTAGGACATTTCAACAAGGCACGGTGCTGGCGCAACTGGTTGCAGTCTGTGCCACTGGCTGATACAGCTGTTACACAAGCCGTTCCCTCAGCACAGACACTCTGCCTCGGTCTGCTGGACGTGGCGTGCGCACCTCCACCGGATCCATGTGCGCAACGTGATGGGCGTCGAGCTGCGTGGATCGCCACTGGTTTTGCGGACTGACCCGCGATTGGACAGATCCACAAACTTGGCAGTCTGACCAATCACTGATCTGTGCGTCTCTCGGGTTCCACTTTTCTGGTTTACGGGGCTTATATCCAGAACACAGTGATGTCCTGCCTCCTTAGCCAATGTAAAAACTTTTTAATAATTACCCATCTTTTAATTACATAATAATAATAATAATAATAATGATAATAATGATACATTTTATTTGTGGGCGCCTTTCTTGAGGACACCTTACACAGTATAAAACATTATAAACACATTATTCATTGTAAACATTCTAACATCAATAAACATTATAAAACATCAATAAACATTATAAGCATAAAAACAATACATAAAAATAATAAATACAACGAAAAGAGATAAGAACCAGGAATTGACAACAATTAAAATCAGGGTCTACATCATATTTATTGTACTGGTAGAAGTGATAGGACATTCATAACTGACCAGCCTATACTGTAAATAGAACTGTCTTCAAGATAAAACATCTGTAAACACTAAACTGATGTGCAATTCTCAAAACTAAAAAAGACACACAAGGAGATCAGGTGTTACCCTCTGATGTGTGATGTTTTATTATTATTATTACTCATTACAATGATTTTATGAATAATAATAATAATAATAATAATAATAATAATAACAGATACTTTATTAATTCCCTTGGGGAAATTCTTTGTGGACAGGCTGCCCCTGTGAGGTGCCCAGGGCCAGGGTATCGGTGTCTTGTCCAAGGACACCTCGACATACAGTCAGGGAAAAAATTATTTGAACCCCTGCTGATTTTGTAAGTTTGCCCACTAACAACAAAATGATCAGTCTATAATTTCAATGGTAGGTTTATTTAAACAGTGAGAGACAGAACAATAATAAAATAAATTTAAAAAAAAATGCATTTCAAAAAAAGTTATAAATTAATTCACATTTTCATGAATGAAATAAGTATTTGATCTCCTATCAATCAGTAAGATTTCTGGCTCCCAGGTGTATTTTATACAGGTAATGAGCTGACATTGGCAGCCTTCTCAACTCGTTGCCTGTATAAAAGACATCTGTCCATAGAAGCAATCAATCTATCCAGATTCCAAACTCTGCACCATGGCCAAGACCAAAGAGCTTTCCAAGGATGTTGAGGACAAGATTGTGGACCTACACAAGACTGGAATGGGCTACAAGACCATTGCCAAGCAGCTGGGTGAGAAGGTGACAACAGTTGATGTGATTATTCGCAAATGGAAGAACCATAAAATAACTGCCAATCTCACCTCGTGGAGTTTCAATGATAATGAGAACGGTGTGGAACCAGCCCAGAACTATTTGGGAGTCAAATCTTGGGTGAGAACCTCCTTCCCTCAGCCAGGGCATTGAAAATGGGTCGTGGGTGGGTATTCCAGCATTACAGTGATCCAAAACACACGGCCAAGGCAACAAAGGATTGGCTCAAGAAGAAGCATATTAAGGTCCTGGAGTGGCCTAGTCAGTCTCCAGACCTTAATCCCATAGAAAATCTGGGGAGGGAACTGAAGGTTCGAGGTGCCAAACATCAGCCACGAAACATTAATGTCTTGGAGAGGATGCGCAAAGAGGAGTGGCACAAAATTCCCCCTGAGATGTGTGTAAAACTTGTGGCCAACTACAAGACACGTCTGACCTCTGTGATTGCCAACAAAGTTTTTGCCAACAAGTACTAAAGCACGTTTTGTAAAGGGATCAAAAACTTATTTCATTCATGAAAATGCCAATTAATTTATAACTTTTTTGAAATGCTTTTTTTAAATTATTGTTCTGTCTCTCACTGTTCAAATAAACCTACCATTGAATTTATAGACTGATCATTTCTTTGTTAGTGGGCAACCTTCAAAATCAGCAGGGGTTCAAATAATTTTTTCCCCTAACTGTATAGCTTGCCAGCACTAGGAATCAAACCACTCACCCTGGGGTTTGAAAATGTACAGTATCAAGCATTTCCTATATTAAAATACATTTAATGGGCTAGTTTGCTCAACTTAAGAAGTCACATATTTTCCAATTACCTCTAGTGTTATCAGGTGGATAGTTTAGTTTTTTTGCTGCTAGTCTCAATCAATTGATGTTGATGGTTAACAAAAAAACATCAATGTACAGCAAAAGTATATTCACTAAGTTGTAATAGAGTGGCAGTATAAGTTTCAAATGTAGATGTTTTGAAACCTGACTGCATATAAGACAAACATTCTGGTGGGCCAGATCCAACTAGAAGTAAGAAAATATGTTGTTTCCGAGATTTGAGTGATCCAACTCAATAATTTATAGCGCAAAATAAACATTCAAGTAGAACAGGACTCTTACATGATTTGTGGAGCAGTACAACATACCTAAAATGTATAGTTTCAGCAAATCCTTTGTCACCATTCATCATCAACATGATTATTTTCTAGAAACCTATGCAAGGCATTGTGAATGGCAAACTATTACCAGTCCCTTTCATGAGGTTGTCTGTACGGTATGCCTAAAAGACTAAAAACATCCTTCTCTGTTGGTGTAGGAAGTGGAGTGCCGCCAAACAACTTCAGAGTGCCCTGACGCACCACATCTTTGTTCAGCGAGTGCTCTGATAAGCTCATATTTTTGGTTTTTGCCATGGCTCTCATTGAGCGGTTAAAGTGTGCTGACCCAGTAAAATACGTGAGAGCACAGGCAAACTCATTGTAGGGAACTACTATGATGTCCAGTCTGCGATGTCGCTGGTTGGGCCCCAGCAAGCAGCACACACCCATGTACTTCTTCTGTTCTCCATTGTCCTCCTGGTTTACCAGGTCATCTGTCAAAAACCCTAAAAAAAACAAAACAATTTTCTCAGTTTGTGTGACACAAACCTACAAATAGGCCACAAGATAAGTCGTTCCACTTAAAAAAGATGGAGCTTACCACTGTCATGGAGGCTTTGAAGCAATTTGCTGAAAACGCCCTTGTGGGACTTGCCATCAGGGTGAGTTATAAGTACGTCAACATCCCCACATGTGGCCTTTCCTCGACGGTAAGAGCCACATGCAATCGCCACCAGGCCTGGGTCTACCGCCTGGGCAGCATCCCTCACCTGCACATATCCAGAAGAAATAACATAAATAAAATAGAGGTTCTCATCTATCCTTGAATTTTGTATGTTTTCTCTTTTTATAGTTTCCCCCACTGGCAAACAAGTAACCTTTTACGTGTTCCTCACAAATACTTGGAGGAAGGCTTGCTAAAGCATCACATATTATTTTGACAGGCCTGAGAGAGTACACATGCTATAGTCATCTATCTCATGTGTACTTTCTATCTGGCAGCTTTAAAGGAAAGAAAATCTAAGTAATACTATCTGAAAACAACTAGTGTTGTATTCAACACCATGGTATCTGGCTAACTTACGATGCAGCAAGTTTCAAGAGTTAGTTTTCTCTCCTTTGGGATGCTCCACTTTGTGAGAATCTAAGAATTTGTGAGAGTCTGGTTTTCCCATTATCAAGCGGTCAAATTGGGCTGACACAGACTTTTTCCTACTTTTCCTTCCTATACTTCCAGGGTTATAGATGGGCTTTTCAAAGGCACTTCACCTTTGTGTAAACCGACTAAACATACTGAAGTGGTAAATGGTGCAAACAAACTTGAGTCACCATCACACAGTAATAAATGCAGGTGTTGAGACAAAAGAAGATGCATTACCACTTTCTCTATGGCTGCTGCTTCCTCTCTGGGCATTCTGTCCAGAAAGTCTTCGTAGTACTTGAGTCCTATTTTCTGTGTGTTGCTCAGATGGGCTTTTGTGCGGATGTCCTCCAATGAGCGAAATCCCTGATAGACAGACAACATAAAAAAAACTTTAGGAAACATGTTTACCATATTGGACTTTAAAACGTTTCCCATTTTAATCTTGCCTTTGTTTAGGGCTGCAACTAACAATTATTTTCATGACCAATAAATATGCTGGTTGATATGCTGGGTCTTGATTTTTCTTGACACCGTCACACTTTCCAACAGCCCAAGCACATTAAATACTGTCATTTGTCCAAATGACACAGTAAAACACAAAGGTGTTTAATTTACATAACAAAATGTCTGCATTTCTCCAATGCCACTTCTTGATAATTATCAGTAGACATAAAAAAACAATATTAACACATTGGCAGTAATTAGCTGCTACAGTATATTAGCTCAAGCTATTTATCAATCAGACTCTAATCCACAGCAACTGTATTTCTACTGTCTGACATATCTTTTACTACAAGCAAATATCTTGTCACAGTTAGTGTAATTAAATGTAAATGTACTATAATTGGAATAAAGTAACGCAAAAGTCTAGTCACTTTTCCAGTAAACCAACATCAAAGGAGAACAAAGACCCATGTCAGGCCTAGGTGGGACCTTTGATATTATCCTTCAGTTTCAAGGATAATACGAATTCATATCCCTGGGGACCGCCATGGTAGCTAAACAGTTAGAGTGCAGCTGCAACATTACTTGTTCAATTCAGGCTGGGGACTTTTGTGAGATATCGCACCCTCTCTTCCTATGTTTCATGTCTGCCACTCCACAACTACTAGATAAATGCTAAATGCCAAAAAATTAAGAACATCTTTATAATATATTAAATGTACTGCATGTTTGTGTGTGTGTATACCTTACCTGTTGGTACCACAGGTGTGCAGTCTTACTCCCAGCACCCCAGATGTTAGTGAAAAGCTCCAGTACTGGCACATCCTCCCCGATGTGATCTAGCTTCCGGAGATGACCACTCTCCATAATCTCATCTATTTTGTCTGCCATACGTTTTCCAATTCCTGGGATCTGACAAGCCTCCTTAAACAAATTTAAAATGTTACAATTAGAAAATTAATGTAAACTGAGCAATCCATGTATAGTGCACTAAAACAATATGCGCATTTCATAACTATAACATGTCAAAAGCATCTACAGTGCATTACCTGATATGATGTAATAGGCTTGTGGTAACTCTTCAGTGCGTTGACTGCCTTGGAGTAGCTCAGCGCCCTCCACCTGTCCCCCTGGTGTGTGTAGGCTTTGGCCAGCACTTCTAGTTTGTCTGTGATGTGCTTGTTGAAGTTATGACTTTTGGACTGAGATGATTGGGCACAGACCCACTTCCCTGGGACCAGCTTCTGAGCAACAGAGTCTGGATTGGGATCTAGACTGGAGCCAGGTGTTTCATCTTCAGGGTGATGGCCAGTGATGAGAGCTTGCAGGTAACTCTGAGAGACACCATCATCCTCTCCTCGTACTTCTTTGTTGTGTGGCATTGCCTAAAATTCCAATGTAATGTAAAACAATGATAACAACCCAACACACAAAGGCTTGTTGTTTTAATGTGTTCAAGGTCTAGCTTTTGTCCATGACTGCACCCAATGATTATTGACCTAATAGTTGATAAACTTGATCAATGACACAGTACAATTCTGTTTTCTTCACATAGCCTGGCAACTTACCATGTCTTTGTTTTCTTCTTGCTTGGTTTGGGAAAATATTGGCTCTGACGTAGCAGTTTCTGCAGCAGACTTGACATTCAGCAACTCTTCCCTAGTGTCATCATGTTGTGTTTCAGAGATCCTAAGTGGAAAGAAAAGAGAACGATGTATTAAGTTGCTCACAAATAGTGACTCACTGCAGGTTGAATGCAGTGTCCTGAAAACTACATGGCCAATTTCATAAATTGGAAACATTGTGAGATATACTTAAAAACTTTAACTTCTCATAAGCACTCTAAAATACAATTAAATAATTAACCTCTTAGGTGTAATAAGGCTGTAGCTGGATACATCCAGGACTTGTTTCTCACTGATGCACAAGCTCAACCATGTGCACTTCACCAGTTGGACTCCTGAGGGCATACTATCTACTTTCAGTAGGCGCAGAGCCCTGTCACTGTCCATGTTGTCATCCACAACAACATGAGTGACACCAGGACACAGTGAACTCTCTGTCTGTCCTCCATTCTGCTGAATTTGTCTTTGGAAGATCTGGCATCTGGCATATCCTATTCCAGCAGGAAGGATGTACACTGTAACACCATTAAAAGTGTTTCCTGTGGCAGAGAACAGAAATAGGTTATAATGAATGAATGTGTTGCATTGTTTGCCTTCCACTTCAGTGTTAACAGTACAGATCTACATGTGTAATACATCTTTATCTATACCTTCCATTTTTTTCCCACTCACTCTCTCTTGCACACAGAATAATAACCTGTTACAACATATTCATCAGGTTTCTTCTTTAGCGGAGGTCCATCCTTTCCCTGTAGCACTTTGGCCCTTTTAACTTTCGGGAAAGCCTTCATGATTCCGTAATGAGGCTCCATCTTGTCTGTTAAAGAGGAACACAATGAAGAATTTATAATAATAATTATAAAGTTATTTTCTTTTTAACATGGAAGATTAACGCTCACTCACAAATCAAGAACATTAGCTACCAATTTTACATACCAATTTAATTAAAATTCTAAGTATATAACAGAGACTAATTTATTTAGGTAGTTTTCCTGTTAGTTTATATTTTCAATTCTGCAATAATTTTTAAAAGTTATTTTAACAGTAGCAAAGCTGCACTGTAAAAATAAAAAAGAAAAGGAAAGTACGTGAATTTGGAAGTATTCCTTATAAACAAGTAAAAGTACACAGAAATAGCGAAAAGTTTAACCTGTTTCGGTATGCAGTCAGTAGAAGTATCCAGAAATATGACGCAACAGTTAAATCCTAACTCTTTTGAGAAATCGATATTTCTTTTCACAGTCATAGCGTTAGTTAGCTACCTACCTTTAGCTTATGCTAACGGTAGAAACACCAGTCAGCATTTAAGCTATAGTGTTTCAAGTATAATTTTTACTCAATATATAAACTAGACCTTGCCTATATCCAACATACCCTGTTATGGAGAAAACTCCTAAAACTGTAGTTTAAATGTTAACTCTTAACTTACCCCTGTTTCAACACAGCCATACATACAGAAACCATAACCGTAAAGGGACAACGTTCAAATGTTTCACTTCCGGGTCAATTACTTGTTTTGGTTTTTGCTTAAAGGTATATCTGAATCATACCCCAGATCTGATCATCACATTGAAGTTGTATTAATTGTTAAATTCATAACGTTTGATTCTTTTTATAAAATTGTCCCTATTTTGTTTGTGCATTGACCTCGGTTTCTGAGGTTACGGGTTGAGTCCGGAAGTTGCTCTGTTCAGCAGGAACAACCTCAGGAGCATGGCAGTGCAGAGCTGGATTGATATCCTAAAATTATCCAAGAAAACAGCTTTGATACACGATGGTAAGTACAACGAAGAAAACAGGTATTTTCTAATAGAAAGTACTTTTGTCAAATCGCCAGAATTTGTTTAGTTTTGCTTAAAGTTAATAGCTAGTTATTGTTTTTAGCTATTTGGCTAATGTTAGCTAGCATTAATGTTACTAGGCAACAAGCAAGCGGCACAAACTGACCCTGCACTAGTTGCATAAGTATTTTATAAAGACAATAATCAGTAAATACATTAATACTACTTATTATATCGCGACTGTGCGACTACAACACAATTTCTGTAAACGCTGTGTGGTTCAAAAGGGAAATGTGACACAATGCTATTGGTGTCTTTTAATGTTCTGTAGCTAGCTAAGCACCTGAGGAGATATAGCTAATCATCTGGGCTTGTCTAACGTCTAACGGCTTGTGTCTGCTGATGTTATTCAAATCTCTGAAAAAGTAACCTTTATTTATCTATATTCATATCTTTATGCTAAAATGTTTCTAAATTCTACCTCCAGGAAAAAGAAAAATCCACTACCTCTTTACAGATGCAAAAGAAATGACAGAGGAGTATGACTTGAACACAGATGAGCTCATTGGTAAACAACGGATTCTGAGTTTAAGACAGTTTCATAATGTGCTAAATTATAAATTACTATAGAGGGAATGTTTCTGTGTCTCATGAAATATTGGGTGCTTTTCAGTTCGAAAGTGGCGTCGTAAAAGCACAATTGGAGGTCAGAGCCAATGGCAGGTCGAGGTTGGGGAGCCAGTCGCAGGCTCTGTTACTTCTCTGGACTCTGATGGGATCAAGGAGAACTGTGCAAATGTGGGTTTTCAGCATTACAGTTGAACTACTATTATTTATTGTTAGTTTTGATTGCATTTGTAAATGTCACATCACATGGATCAAAAATGTTTTTGTTTTTTTTCATTTCAACAGCCAGTTTTTATGCGGAAAGACACCAAGATCAGCTTTCAGTGGAGAATCCGAAATCTTCCCTATCCCAAAGAAGTGTTTAATGTTTTTGTGGAGCCTTCTGAGAGATGCATCATCATAAAAACCTCCAACAAAAAGTAAAGATGCATGAGTGCACTGGATTTCCCTGACCACTTTTCTTTTGATGTTATAAACCTGTTGCATGTAATCCTTACATCTTCCCTATAGATGGCACTGTCTACAATGCTATTTAGTATGAAGTGAGGTGACAAACGTCATGACATCCTCTCCATGTCTTCCTAGGTATTATAAGAAGTTCAGTATTCCTGATATGGATCGCTGTCAGCTGCCATTGGACAGCACTGCACTCAGCTTCACTCATGCCAACAACACTTTAATTGTGAGCGTAAGTCCTACACA
This sequence comes from Ctenopoma kingsleyae, assembly GCA_032353495.1. Taxonomy (NCBI): domain Eukaryota; kingdom Metazoa; phylum Chordata; class Actinopteri; order Anabantiformes; family Anabantidae; genus Ctenopoma; species Ctenopoma kingsleyae. The sequence goes on along the minus strand of JAUBNQ010000001.1, from coordinate 19,269,796 downwards.
ACAAAGAAACATATTTTAATCTCTAATCTCTATCTCCAGTGTTATATAAAATAATGTTTTAAATGTAATGATATACGCATTACGGACCGATTCCGAGATGTCTTATAACCTAAAATGTTTAAGTCCTGCATTTAATATTTGTCATTTGATTAATCTGAATAGCAAAACACATTTTTAGATATCCCATAAAAACATTACAAAAATCATCCATACCCTCCTAACATGGTTTAGATACTTATAAAATACTATTTATACCCATAACATTTAAACTTTCTTAAAGATGTTTTTTATTCAACTAACGAAGGCAAGATGTAGGTCTCACCTTGTCTTTGATTTTGTACTCCAGTTTTTTTATAACAATTTCTACACTTTCTCTATGCTCATAATTTATACATACATTTAATATTTGCGTGTTTGTGTATATCTGTGTGTATATGTGTATATATATATACACGTATACATACACACTTTTTTGCCCTCTCAATACAATTAGAGTGAAAGATATGCACGAGGGACTAAGTGAGAGAGAATGTTGAAGCTATTATTTTTCTTCTCTCTTGTCCAGTACAAGAAACCAAAAGATGTTTTAACCCTTGAGCAGGAGCTACTGAAGGAGCTGAAGAAACTGAAAGGGACCTGCGAAGGGGACGTCAACTGCAAAACACAGTGAAATTTCTTTGCGGTAGTGAGAGAATAATTTGCCCAGTGCCTTGTCAATGTTCTAATGAGCTCCATTTATTAAAGTTGTTAGTTCTGAAAGCCATGCTATCTATATTTCATTTAAAGACATATTCATTAAAATATAACAAATGTTTTGCAGCCTGACAACCAGATTTCTTTACTTTGCAACTGGACAGTGAGAATTAATTTCTTTAATATAAAAATAATTGAACAAGTATTATAAAAATCTTTGTTGGGAAATTTAAAATTGCATCTCAAAACTACTTTTACTTCTTGTTACCAAACCTACTAGGGAGCAATTTTGATGGGGGTCACATAACCTACTACCCTCCTTTCATTGATGTCCTCGTAAAACACTCAAAACAGACAATGCCTCATCCCTGTTCGTTCCAGGGTCACTATTATGAGCACATCCCATTTGTGTTAACTGAATACCCTCATGTTCCTTGCATGTAGTAGGCCACCCTGAAAGCCATTACTGAAACTAGTGTTACTCTTTCCCATTACAACAGAGGCTCCCTCTGACTTAACAGTCTCCAGCTAAGATTCCACAACTGTTTTGTTTGAGAGTTATGTACCAAATTAATTTTAATATTTTCATCTAAGATGGACACACATAAAATCATTCTTTCACCTCTTTGGAATTATGTGTGTATATGACATGTACAGAAGAGCTGTATAGATCCGTGCTTCAAAATGGGACAGTCCTTAGTACTTTGGGACAGTACTTTTTTATGAAGTTCAATTAAAACACTGTCCAGTCAGAAATACTTAGACAGTGGACAAAAAAAGAACAGTGCTCAGACAATGGCATTTAAATATAGATTGTTTCAACCTTGTGATTCCTTGCATTTTTTACCACTTGTCCAAACCCAGAGAACAAGTGCAAAAAGCAGAGACAAAGCCACACGTCTCTCTTACCATTGTGCTTTGTCTTCGTCCAGATGGAAGAACAGGAATACAAGAAAACATCTTAAAAGTAGTCAGTCCTGTTGTTTTGTGAAGCCTTGTGAGGCACTTGATGAAACTTTCATATGACAAAATGCATTTGTGTATATTTGATGAGAAATTGTTTGTTAGGATTTGGAAGAGTTGTGGTCTAGTTGTACCAAACATGTAAAATGTATCTGCTGTTGCAGATGCATTAAATACAAGTCATTCTTTGATTGAAGTCTTAATTTTGGTTATTTACTTTATAATGCTTTAGAGTCTACGGAGCTCAAGCTTCTGTCAAAACAAATTCCTGCAGCAGCAAACACCAACTAGCAAATTGGACATCCAGCTCATGCATTGTGAGAGCAGCCAAGTCCCTCTGTTCAGGGTCGTCTTCCTCCCCTGTCGTTTGGCCTCTGATGGTCATGCTCAACTGCTTCTGGGAAGAGGGTTTCTTTTCTGCTTCCCTTTCACTCCCGAATGCCTCTTCCCAGCCATTCTCCCTCTTTCAGTCGATGCCACATTTTGCTGCACAGGCCCTGATGCTTTTTCTGTAACCCCTCAGCTCCCTCTCCACAACCCCCCAGTGCCTTACCCGTCCCTGTGTGACTGGCTTCTTTTTGATAACTGACCCCTCCTCGTGTTATTATTCGAACCCACTATTGTATAACATGCCCTTTTATATGAGGTTTCACAAAGGGCCCATTTGATCAGAGGGTTACGGTGTGCGATCGTGAGAAATGCAACTACATGGTGCTAACCTTTGTTTGGGCCAAAATGGTGGGCTGACCTCATCGCTTTTAATGCATAGCTCGGGCCATTCAGGACCAAGTCTCACTTGCTGAGCACATTGAATTCAGTAGCCTGTCACAGATATTGCCCCTCAGTTATCTGGGTCTCCAGCTTCAGGAAGAAGAAGAAGAAGAAGAAAAACAACTATTTTTTTTAGGGCAACCAACAATGTGTGTTAGCTTTCCATTGAAAAACACCCACTAAGTGGGAAAACAGGCAAGCACCACGTGAACTGATTCTTTAGTGGTTTTAATATACACTCTACAATAAATATTTCGATCGTTTGACGTAATTTACATTTTTACAGTAAAAATATATTCATATATGTAGAAAAAAACAGGTTAAAATTCTCCAAAAAGGCCCCCAAAAGGCAAGATAGCATGTCAACTGAGACTCAGATGTTGTAACCACAAGAAAATCCACAGATAGCTGCCATGTCTAGCTTCATTGTACTCTTTTAAACATTCTTTGTTGCTGAGCTGGCTAACTTCTAACCAAAGGTTTTCATTCATGTCAATGTAGTTGAGCTCCTCAGTCTTTCAATTATCCCAAAAAAAAGGAAAATTCCTAGAGTTTGTCTGAATTGGAAATTTCTAGCAGATTAGATAGTCAATGTTTACATACAACCCAGTACAAAGAATATAATAAGTTCACAAAATGAGGCACAAAGTGTACGGGCACTTGAGTTTAAAAGTTAATTTAGCTGGAAGCACTTGTTTTCTCTTATAGTGGTTCTTCTGTGCCGGTTCATCCAGTTCTCCCTCAGTGGTTTCAGACCTCAGCGGCCCCCTGAGCGCTGGTGATGGGAATGTTTAGTCCGCTTGCTGAAAGGTTGCACGGGGACAGGGAGAGGAAGGACATCAAATGGTCTCCTCTCACTCAGCAAGTGCCCCCTGGGTAGGCGCTTCATGAAGTGGGCCTCCCTCTGGTGCTGCTTGGTCTTGGAGGCCTTCCTCGGACGACCCTTTCGTGTGAATGCCATGTACCAGCCCTCATACTTAGCGTTCTGGAGCGCAGTGTAGTTGTTTTCCAGAACAATCTCTGTGAAGATGCAGTCTTTGCCTCGTCCTTTCCGCTAGGGAAGTGGAAAAGGAGGGAGAGGTTAAGGTAGTTTGGATCATTTCCAAGAAGCAGAAACATCTTTATTTCAAAAAGCCTAACATGGTTTCTTAGAGAATCAAAATCAAATTTGTTCTGGGTTCAAATATTTTTAATCAATGTCATAAGTTGCAAATCTGGAAAAAACATTACCAAGAAACACACAAACTTCATGATGCTGCTGTAGTCTTATGCAGCCACAAAACTATGAATTTCATAGTACCTTGCCGATCAACTTCCCCCTCTTGTTCATACATATGTAGTATCCTGTCTTCACCCCTTTAATACGAACACGACTTCCAAAAGAGTCGGTCTCCACCTCCAGTTTAGCTGCAAAGACAGAATGAATCAGAAATAATGAGATGACACAGCTCTGACATGTTGCAGATGATGACTTTCAAATGTGTGAGACGAATGATCTTACTTTCTCTGAATGTATTCTTTATGTACAGTAGAGACTGTGATGAAATGAAATTTAAATCAAATTACATCATGTCATCTTTAAATCGTTAAAAAAAAAAAAAGGATCATACCCATTGAACCAGTCACAAAGCAGACAAATCTATTCTCTCTCTCTACCCTTTTTGTGGTCCAGCAGCCACATTTAACAACGTGTGTGAGCCTTCCAAAATATCATCGGATGATAGTGTTTTTCACACGGTGTTAGCGTTGTTGAATGTGTATAAATGCTGTGCTGTGATGCAGTTCAGACAGGGGATAAAGGAGAGTGAGAATACTGTGGTCAGGGACACAGCCACAAGCACAGAGCAGTGGTCAGATTTGGGCCAGTTACAAGAGTGACACTCACTTAGGATGTGCAGACAGTGTGTGCATGACTGACTGTGTGTGTGTGTGTGTGTGTGTGTGTGTGTGTGTGTGTGTAGGCAGAGAAATTTAAAAGACAAAGAGTAGACACAGGAGAGGCAAGGAGGGGAAAAGGTATAAAGTGAAGATGCTGACTTCACCACTCCTTATAAATTGAGTCATACATTGAGTTGTAAAGCAATGAAAATTCCTCATAAAATCAGTCTCCAAAAAAGCAAAGCAGCAGGCATTGAGGAGTGGATGGATGGTGGTGGCTGTGGTGGAAAGATGGCTAGACACACCAAAATCCTTTTGGTGGCAGGCGTTCTGCTCCCTTGAAGTTTAGGACAGTTTTTCCCCACCAGAAGTAAAGAAAAAAAGACCATCATAACAGGTGTCAAGGACTTTCTAGACCACCAACACGCTAAAGAAATAAATTATCTTCATAAGGCCATAAAAGAAGCAACATTAATGTCACTAACGATGTTTACAATTGCTGCTACTGTTTCTCCTGGCTCAACTATTTTCCTAGTGGCTGCCAAAAACGACAAAATTCATACTGCTTTTCAACACCGCACCGCGCACCATTAGCTTTAAACAATTCCCGTGTTTGTAAGGGGAACGTGTTTCGTATTTTACTGTTTCCCTGAGGTTTGAACGTATTGAAATGTAAGAAATGATGGCCTTTAGCTGTCATCACTATTTGATGGATCTGGCCATAACATACGGGCTTTAAATGAGTAAAGTAGCTTCATCGTTTAAGAGACAATAAAAGTGCTTTCCCTGAGCGGATAAACATATGTGCACATTTATTCCATTGCCTGTTTATCATATAGAATATAAAACTATTTATTTATATATGTAGGCTAATTATATCCTCCCCAGCAAGCCACGGTTCAAAACGAATTCTCGCGATAGTTTGCACAGTTTTCTCATAAATTGATTTAATTGCTCACGTCCTCCCACATACTGAACTCTTAATTACGGGTTTAGTAATAATACCACACAGCTTTGTGTTTCTTTATTTATTATTATTATTATTATTATTATTTTTCATCTTACCGTGTACCGCTCCGTCGTCTCCGTTGGCGTTGACCCTCTTGTTGGCCAGGACCTGGACGTGTTTCCCGCTGGTGCGGCTGTACAGCTGGTAGGTTCGGGTCAACCTGCGGCTCATCCGGTCCGACACCCGGCTCTGCTCGGTAACATGGTGCTTGAAATTAGGAGGAGACTGCACAGAGCTCTGTTGGACAATATGGGAAACACATGTTAAGAAATGTGAAATAGCTTTTCAGTGTCGCTGGAGTTTACTTTTGCAAGCTTGAAAATATTCATGTCAACTGTGAAAAGACTTAATGACTGCAAACAGCCCACATGTCATTATGTCATTCATCGTATTTAAATAATTTATCCTGCATTTTATTTTTTTTTAAACACTTGTCTTTCCAAGATGCTTTCACGGTCCCTCGGGATTGTTATTCCCCTCGGATAGGTTGTTTTTTCATACTGATAATCTTTCACCCACTCTTGACTTTTTCTTTTTTATTTCAGCCGTTCTCCGTTCACATGTGTTTTAACAATTACTTTTTAGGCTGGAGCAGTACCTCTTTTCAAGATGTTTGAATTGTTGCCAATTGCAATCATAATAAAATGTTTTCATTGTTATTGCAGCCCATTGCAGATGTAGAGACGCTAAGCACGGTGCCTGAATACCTGGTAACGTTTACTTAGATAATTACATAACTTTATTCAACTGTAATGATTTTTGCTGAAGTGGAAATGGGAGTTACCTGTGCGTAAAAGCAAAGCGCCGTGAACTGAAGTAACCTGAGGGGGAAAAAAGGTATAACTTATTGCCTGGATTGAGTCAGTTACATATAAGCAACTATATTATCTGGGCGGCTCTTTACTTACAGATAACCAAGCCTCGATGTTCTCAGCCTCATCTTGTAATAGTTCAAATATTGCTTCATGAATACTCCAATGATTTGGTGCTCGAAGCTTTCCGAAATAAAGCTGCTCCTGAAGGGGGATTTCAGCTGACTTTTACTCCCCTCTTATTGCACATAGAAGATGACAGTCGTTACAATTAAGAGATCCAAGACCATCAAGATGTCTCATGCAGTTAAATGATCCAATCTCCTTTCTGCTCATACATTTAAAAGTTCAGGAGAAAGTTCAGACGGCACTGCGGTGCCAGTCCAAACTGAAAATGTCGCTGTCAGTGAGCCACATCCATCAAATCCTCTTCATGTCAATCACTTTCCCGGTTCAAGTAGAAATAAATCCTCTTTGACTTTCTGTGACTTTCTGGTTTTAGCTTTACGCACGGATCTGTGCGCATCATAGGTGAAATGCGCACAGTGAATTTCCTAAAAACAATAATAATGTGTTCAGTCAAATCAATGATGCCACACGTGTCTATCTATAATACTCTGATAGTAAAAGTCCAGCGTCAACCTTCTCCCATGTCTTGTGGTTGCCTCCAGTCCACATACAGCATCTGCCTCCCCCTACATTTAAACACTTTAACTTGCGGGAAAGTCAATATCCTCGGCGAGAGCAGGCGGAGCGTTCAGGCTGGAGCCAATTTGAAACTGAACACTTGTTAAAACACTTTCTCTGCACCTATTTACTTACAAATGCGTATAGACAACATCACCATTTAAATCTATATGAACACCCTTTAAGATAAAAGGTGAAAATGCACATAATGAAAAAATGAATTTATTTATTGGTTAGTAATCAGGTTAGAAACACACACAAAAAAATCTAATCTCAGCATGTCATGTAGGTTTGTAACTTAACATTTATTCACTGTCATACACATTAATCTAATTCAGCACGTCATTATATTACTCTATCTTCATCCATGCAAAATCACAGTGCACTTTCTATAAGCTGAAATGTCCACATGGAAAAAGTCCCTGGCATGTACTTAAGAGAATCTACAGTTACATTAACTTATTCCCTGACTGCAGGTTAGGGGTTGTTTTGTGGTCTCTTAGGACAGACCTTGATGTGCTTTTTCATCCTACATATGTAAGTAATATGTATTCCACGTGAACACATGACACAGTATGTTTTTCACATAACATCTAAAGCCTTTGCCTGGATACAAATGCTCTCTTGCTCACAATCACTCACAATCCTGGTTCGATTTTCAAAAGTGCGTGTCCTGGGCCCAGACTGCTACTTTCACAGTGTGGTTTCATGCACTACATCATGAAATGATATTGTAATTATTCTAAGCTACGAGATTTCTTTCAAGAGAGCAAGCATGGTACACATTTGATATAGGGAAGAAAGGGGATTGGTGGACCATGGGATACTTTAAAGACTGCTGTATTTGTCAGGAACTAACTCTAAAAATGGATTAACTTCTTTTAAACTAACCCACGAAGAAATATCTGTGAATTAAGATGTTGAACTTTTATTTCTTTGCATTAAATATATTTTATTTAATAATAACAATGCCCACAGCTACACACCTTCACAGTTAACAAGATAAGTAAAGTAATTACATTTGAAATAATGGCCTTAATTTACAGTAGGTAAGTTAAGTTACATTTTATTCAGATTCTGAAATAAACATTAATAGTTCACAAAAAGTCTAAAGTTGAACACACAAAACATGTTTAAAAGCATGAAGCATTGCTTTCTAAATCTTTCATGTAGGCCTACATGTGAATTCTCATGACACCACTATTGAAACAAATTTTTGGGAGACATCAGTGCCTCGTTACCCACACTTTAAATCAAACAGAAGTGTGAATCCTCAGTACCCCAAACCTTAAAATCTGATCCGATTGTCTTAATGAGCCAAAACCAAATGGTGGACCTACGGCTCTTACCTGTGAGGCTTCGTAAATGCAGGCTCTATGTGTCAACAGTATGGGAAACTTGTGCACCCTTCACACAGAACAGCTGTACAAGAGTATAATATAATTTATATATAATTATGTGAATTTGGTCAATGTCTTAGCTGTAAATCAGTCACTTTCGCCAATGCAGGGATTTAGATGGTGAAAATAGACCTGCCTTATTAGTTCCAGTGGGACTTTACAACAAGTGATTTTGCCACCTGGAACTATTCAGCACTTTGTTCTTTCTTATTTTGACCCCTGTGAAGAAATCATTGCACATCTTGATATGAAATCCAAATACTAATTAAACAGATTGAGTTCACTCGTCAAAAGTGTCTGAACTTTCAGATAACTGCAGTTCACTCATAAATGATTAAAAAAATGACTCACGTGCAGCAGAAATCTGGAGTCCTGGATGTAATGTATAAAACAAAAATTGGGTCTCTATTTATCTACTATACATAACCATAACTCATGGCCCATTGCATACTGTAACTTATGTTAGATTAAAGTTGTTTATGTGATACTGCTCATTGTTGTAGATCAGCAGAGGGATTTATTTTTGTCGTCTACCTTTTAGTGACTATGAATGTATAAGCTGGCATTAGACTAAAACAAATATGCAGTTTAATAAACTAAATCAGCCCATTAAAATGTTCATCTGTTAAAGCTCCCTCTGCAAAAAGGGAAACTGAGTCTTTTTCATACCTAAGATACTCGCAGGTTGCGTCCTTGTCCACCCTCGTCATGACCGTGATCCAGGTCAGCCAAGACCAGACAATGACAGAGGTCCTGTGCCTTGATTTCTAGGAACTCTGTCTGTAAAATGTCTGTTCCCACATTTTAGCAACAGGCAGTAAAGAAATTTGAGGTGAATTCAATAATTGCAATGTCTGTTGAATAAGATGATGAAGGAAAGTGCCTATATGAAGCTGTTTCAGTTGTTTTGTAAGATCGTGTGTTTATAGAATACTTTTGATTGACTTTTCATTTCAGATAACAAAATGTCAGTGTTTTGTTTTTCTCTTCATTATAATTTGTTTGCACGAAGGTCAGTCGCGCAAGGTGAGTAAATAGCTTTGAGACAGAAGAATGTGCATTAATTTGTACTTTATCCAGCACAGAAATAGTCCCACACATAACCTAAGGTAAACCATAATATGTGATTTTTAAGTCTTGGTTTTAGTTGTAATTAAACATGCAATTTGTTATGTTAAAAAGCGAGCAATTAGAGTTGCATATTTATTTACTTCAGAAAGCGCCAGGCTGGTGCTCTCCAAGTCTTTCTGCTTAACTAAGCTAACTAGCTGCTGGCTATAGAGCAAACAGACATGAGAGTGGCATCAATCTTCTCGTCTAAATCTCAGAAAGCAAGAAAGCAAAAAAAAAAAAAGTTTTCCCCAAAATGTTGAACTATTCCTTTACATACAGCATCTTGGTGTTAGCTAGATCTTCTCACACACAGATGCCCCACAGTTTTTAATGCTTTAAAAACCAGATTGAGAACATTTGGTTCAGTGCTGGACAGTCAGTACATCTGCTTGACTTCACTACAGTCTACAAAAGCCTCCTACAGTTTAGAATCGATTCCATCTCTGTAAACTTAAATGGCATTTGGTTAAGGTGACCTGTCAGACAGGTTTGGCTAAAATTATCCAGACTGTACATGAAAGGTTTCTTCTGAAACATGATCAAAAGCTATCATTTTTTATTCTGCTTTTTTACATACCTAACTGTCTGCTGCCTCACTCCTGAGATTCTCTAGTGACCAGCTTCTCTGGACTCATAATGAGTTTGAGAAGGTTTGACCCAGGTCCAAGTTTTGCCCCAGATTCCCACTCTTGCCTTTTTTTCTTAGTCCCCCAATGCTGCTTTTCTCGTTTGGATCACAGTTTGCTAATATAAAGCCTTGGTATCAGCGTGAGGTACAAAAACAGCAATCACTGGACACTGTGAAAAAAAAAAACAGAGAGGAACTTTTCTGGCAAAGATGCACATCGGTTATTCTTAGAAGAGGAGTGACTGAATGTCTGAAAAGGCCCCAGAGCAGACTACCATTCAGTGAGAGGTATTATTCCCCCTAGCTAATGTGAGACATAAAAATACACAGTCTTGCATAAGGCAGAGCCAATGGAAAGGTAGACACCATAGAGGAAGAGGAAAAACTAGAGCCCGGGTGGACGATGGATAAAAAATGAGAGAGTGTGTTTGTGTACGAGTGTGTGTTTGGGTGGAAAGAAAACGTGGGATTTTCAGTGTCATTTGGTAGCAGCGTCGCTCACCGCCCAAACCTCAGTGGGTTTTCAGAAGAAAAACTCTTCAGCCACCTGTTGTAATTATGGACCGCTGCTTTGTTGCAACAACCTGAACCACATAATGTGTCTGTAATCACATCACCACACCAGGAGCTTACCTTGAACCGACTTGAGAGTGTGCTGGCTCATCTAAAACATCACTAAACATCTCATAGTACAATTTGTCCCAGATGCATTAGAAGGAAAACATGGTTGATTCATGGCACACATGAATTGAATTTAAGCACCTCAATTTATTGAGGCTGTTTTTGCTGTTTTATTTTAAAGACTTTTGTTTGTCATTTTATTCTTGGTTTGAAAGCCTGACTATGAAGAGGAAAACAGGAAACATGGAGAGAGTGGGTGCATCCAACAATGACCCCCTGCTGTTTGTAAGTATTACCTATTTAAATTTGTATAGAACATACCTATTTTTAGAAGGTTGTAAAGTCTTGTAAATTTACCAACACGTCTGGAATAATTTCTTAAGGGTGCGTGGGCCCTTATTAAACCTATACCATACACATATTACTGACAAGACAGGGGGCAGTATGATGCAGGACCCACCATAGTTGTTGTTGTATTTTAGTGGTGCAAAAACAAAAAAGTATAATTTCTAACAATTAATTTGGTTAAACATTTAAATAGCATACTCAGTTGATAATTACTATTTTTTCACTAATGACGTCATTAATGATTTAACAACCACATTGATATTTTAACAATCTGGCAACTCAAATTAGTGTCAGTAAGGCATTATAATTGATCTGCAGAACATTACTAAATGATAAAGACAAAAGTTGCAGCATATAAACACTTATTGTGACACACCTGTGACTAATTGAAAAGAAAAACAGGTAATAGGTGCCTCCATGACTTCCCTTCCTGATCTAATTCTCATGTCTTATTTTTGATCTGCTGTCATCCCAGACATGAATTTGAACTGATGGAAAGACAGCACAAGCGGGAGGATGAGAGGTCTGGCACTGTACCATTTTAATGAGGTGGTCAGGGTGGGGGTGTCTGTCTACCTTTCAGCTGCTGTCACACAGTGATGATTTGGTGAGTGTGAGTATATTAACGTGTGTGTGTGTGTGTGTGTGTGTGTGCTGGTGTCATGATGCCAGACCCTGAGAAAATTGTTACAGTGAGAAAATTC
>JAUBNQ010000001.1:19229327-19247840 GCA_032353495.1 Ctenopoma kingsleyae | reverse complement strand
TTTCCCAGTGCTCAAGCTATCCTACAGTTTTAAATTATCAATACGAGAGAGGTGTCCTTGTCTCTGAAAGCAAAGCAGATCTTCTAAAATCAATTTGATGTGAAATACAGTGTATGTCATTAGTATTGTAAATTATTTGAGGGGGCTGCCTGTCCACAAGAATTGGAATTAATTAAGTATCAATTACAGAAAACTTGTCAAATAACTGTACTGTGGTAGCATCAAAAATACAGCATCTTCCTCTGAAATCTAGTAGTCTACTAAAACCTACTAAAGCTTATAAATATTAGTAGATAAACTATTTTGATGTTTTAAAACACACACTATCTCAGCCACCATTATTAGTTACCCTTCACCTGTTCTTCCAGTCAGCCAGCTTTCCTGACCTATTGTACTGTTCACGCTGCACATGAAACTCACTACACAATTAACAATGTGAGTGCACATTTTTACTGATTCATTAAATCTCTAAGTTAACATTTAAAACACAGTCACTGCATGCAGCACACACACCCAGAGCATCTGCAGAAATCCTTAAAAAACGTCTTTTTAAGTAATTTTTTCTTCAAAATCTGGCAGGAGACCACAGTTTATTTTTGCTCGAGAGGTGCAACACCGTGCATCAAACCAGCAGCATGACAGTGACAGAGGGACACCCAGTCATCTTGTGGTTGACCATAACCAGTGTTTAGCCTGGACAGTCTTTGGCCACTGGTCATTACAGCACCATGCTGGGCCCACTGTACCGCTGTCAAAACACCGTCCTTGGCAGGGACTGTGCACAACAGAATGTGACTGAAGAAAAAAAAAAGTATGAGTTTAAAGCTGTGGATTTGATAAGAAGGTTTTGAACTTGGCTGTCTTCTGTCCACTCTTTTGTTGTGTTATAACTAAATTGAGAAGCAATTTTAGTTGCTTTCAACGAGTCAAAGTGTGAAGCAACAAACTCCACCGCCTGTTGGTCTGATATGTAGTTAACTGGCTCCCCCTACTGTCTCCTGGGTTCTTCACAACTCCATGCAGCTTCGCTTATGTGCTAAAGTCAAATTTCCAGTCAACACAAGCGGATGCATATTTTCCATTCTATCTGTATTTCTGCAAAGCATTGAGACACACATCCTGCGCCCCCCCCTCCCCCCCTCCCCTCTCTCTCCTTCCTGATCTATAAATACTCTCTCATCAGCAGAGGTTGGCTGTGAGAGGCGTTGACCCCGGCCTCTCTCCGTCCAGCAGAGCAGTGATTTATGGGGACTCAGGCTGGCGCTAACCTTGCACTTGGGCCCTGGCAGTATAAATGATGGCAGGTCAGTGCCACCGTGGATGGAGGGGAGAGACTCTCTTTCTCTGCCTCCGTCTCTCTCTGTCTTCTCTGTGTCCTGTTATCATCACTGTGATGGAGACATCATCATCATCTCCTGGGCTTACGAATAGTGCTGGATAGGGTGGCAGTGCTGGCCCTGGCCTTTGATGGGAGCTTTAATTTCATGCCTAATTTCTCTCAGCACAGAGAGGATCAATGCTGCCCTGCCTGTGCTCCCCATCCCTCTGCTTCCCCCCTGCTGCAAAGACAGAGAGCAAAGAAGGACAAATGTTCACTGCTGAGTGATGTGCACGCACCTGTAAACACACATATGTATGGACATCCTTCACAGGGTGCAAACATGCTGACAAACTTAGACAAATGCCAGGTCAGGACGCACATGCAGAGATCAATTCCTGCACCCACAAATGACTTAAAGAATCAATACAGCTGGAATGGATAGCTTTGGAAATAAGAGCAACAAGCAAAATATAACTATAGAGCTACCCACCTGTGTGTTGTGTGTGTTACACATTGCCATGGTGATAAATATAAGCCCTCTGTCCCCACTCACAGCCCCAGGGAGGCATTGAACTCTAGCCCCTCCATAATGACTTTGTCTACCTATCGATCCGGCTATGATCCATGTACTGTAATTCTTATATCATCAGCCCCGGCCCCAGCAATAACTCCAAGTCATATTTCGGTGCCTCCCGTCCACTTGACAGCTTAATGATGCAGGGATCCTCGCCGAGTTTAGACTTTAACCCCCCTCCCTCCCCCCCACACCCCACCCCCACAATCCTCCTGCTCCTTCCCCTGCAGGGCTCTAATTTCTCCTTGTTCTTCCAGACTAATATCAGCAAAGGCACAGAGAGGCTGTTCTCTCTGAGGACTTCCCAATCTAAACCACATATCTTCTCCTTTTCACCTCTGTGTGCCTGCAGTATGGCACAGGGTTAGTGTCTGGGACTGCTGTGCATCTGTCTCCGATTTGGAGCACAGCCCCTGCAGGCTCCTGAGGAGACTCAGCCGTCCCTCTTTAGACCCTGTTCTTTTTCTCCCTTTGAGCTGGGGCTATATTTCTTTGTCATTTCAACCCTCTCTTCCTAGCCTGGATGTAATAGCGGGAGATATATGGCCTCCTGCTCCTGCAGCCTTCTGAGCTTTCTCAGCCTTTTATAAAACACTGTCAGAGTGACAAAACAGCAGCTCTTGGGTATTCGGCACAGATGCCCCCTCATCCTAAGGCAATTTCTCAATACCATGCACTGATCCTTTTAGCAAAGAGATAACATCTGGGTCCTTGAACAGGATGAGTTGGAACAGTCAGCGTGGACAGAGTCGTAGCTCATCTCTATAGCTCTGTCTGCCTATAAGCCATAGGCTGTCTGTCAGCTCTGTTTTTATAAGAGCTGATTTAGGGGGCAGCCCGTGAATCCTGAGCCAACAGAAGACCACAGGAGCATGTAGGAGTGATCCAAGAGCTTCAACCTGTCGAAGCAAGAATTCACCCAGACACTTTACAGTCTAAAAGTAAGCCCTGATTGAGATGTGAGTAAAAGAGAGATGGAGAGGGAGGAAGCAGATGGGCCCTGCAGACAATTAAAGCTGCGTTTTCTGTTGTGGCTCCTCCACTTTGTTCCTGTCACTCGCTTCATGCTTAGTGACATCTGTCCTCTTCTTATGCCATTACACTACCTCATTTCTCCTTCCTGCCTTCACTGTTGTCTCCCAAACCCTCTTTTACTCCCATTTCCATTTCAGTCTGCCCTCCTCTCATCATCCTTAGCTACTCTCCGTCTAACACTCACAAGACACACAGTCTTTGTCTTCTCTCCTCTCTCCTGCGGTCCACAGCTTTCTCTTTCTCTCTCTCTTCCTCATCCTCCCTACCACCCCTCCCCCCCCCCCTCCTTAATTGGGAGTCAGGGAGAGCAGTGGAAATCGCATTAACGCGGGCCCTGCCTGGGTGTGCCATCCATCTTCTTTTTTATTACGCCGCGCCGGGGCTGCCTGGGCGCTGCCGTTCGATTTGTCACCGGCCTCGTTCGCTGATAACAGGCATTTGTCATCGCCTTGCCTCCCTGTTAATGTTATCATCTCCTCCCTGACAGCCGCCCTCCGCCGGGGAGCGCCGGCGACAAAGCACATCCGTCAAGCGAATATTTCCACGGCTAAGGGGACCGCACACTGCAATAAGCCACATTAAAGCACTTATGAAGGGTGCAGGCCGTGCGTGTGCGTGTGTATGTGTGTACGCACCGGTGCCACTATGCGCACAGGAATCTGCGCGGCGTGCGCATACACATGTGCGAGCGTACGCGCGCAGGAGCGTGTAGTGCTCTTGTCAGTGCCGTAAAAGAGGCGAGGTGGGGGCCGACAGGGAGAGGAAGAGGTAATTTGTTGCAATTAATTACGCAGTGAGTGTGGCTTTGTTGTGTGGGAGAGCATTTTATCTGTTGGAATGCTTCCTTCGCCAGGCTGTGATGCTATTTGTTTGATTTATAGCTTCTGTCTGCCCGAGGCGGAGTGAGCCTGCGTGTGAGTGTGTGTTTTCACATGTGCACAGTGCTGTGGCATTATCCACAGAAATATACTGTAGTCCCTGTGACAAGGAGCCTTTTGTTTGGGAGTGACGTTACATATGAACAGCCACACAGCCCCTGTTTGTGGTCCTCTCCCAGGACTGAAACTCTTCTGTCCATTTGTCATTCCGCAGGAAATCAACAACTTCAAAGGTTGACCTTCCATCAGACTAGCGTGCCTCACCTTTTTCCTTTCTCTATGTGGCAGGAAACAATGTCTCCGAGTGCTGTAAATCTAAAATCTACTGCACCATACACCAGAACAATCAGATATGATATGCTGATGTATCTCACACTAACCCGTTTCCTCTGTGGCATCAGGACAAGCTGGGATGTGACAACATTTATCCATTCTACCTCAGCTGGGGGTTTGCAGGGCCCTTCTGCAGGGGCTGACAGATGGATCAGCCAGCCTAAAGGCAGTGGAAAGTGATAAGAGCGAGAGGAGCACCGCTTGCTATCCTTCAACATACTACATGACTCTCAAATTTGCCATAGCACATCACATGGTCTGGCAAATGTGCAACTCTGGCAAAGTGCTGCAGTCATGATGAAGACACTTTTACACATTCAGAGAACAGTGCTACAGTATGTCTGTGCAATATTTCACCAAAGCTTCCTCACACCATGATCACACTACACAGTTCGACGTGAATGACTAAAATATCAGAAGACGGTCACGACCTCTCTTAGTAAGACTTTAACTTTGAAAATGATTCTTTTACATCTAAATGCTAAACACACAACAGGTTGAAGCCTTATTCACTCACAAATAAACTAATTTACTCTGTTAGAAGATCCACTCCAGTGTGATCAACTTCTCATTAGGCATAAAAAAAACTATTCATACACTATTCATTCAACACTCTTTCTGTGCGTCTGTTCTTTAGTCATTTTAGACCTTGAATTAATCAGCAACACCTTTCCAAAGGACAGTTTTTGTATTATCAATTTATAGTACAATTATAAACTAGTTCTATACTAGTATAGTAATATTTTTAACTGTGCTTGTACCATAATTAATGAACAAACATCAGACAATTGATTTATTACAACCTGGTAAACCAAAGGTGATTTTCTAAGAAGCTTACACCTGTTTCATAAAGCACTTGTCAGAGTGAGAAAAGAATCGCACCATAAGAGCCATTCAGTAGTTTTTCCAGAGCTGCTCATCATAAAGTGATTCTCATCAGCAGACAGAATTATAAATGTTCAAATCTCCATTTTGTCCTGAGCATTTATACACTTTCAAGCTCCATATGAGTCACTAAATGGACCTTCAGCCCAGCTATGAACTTAGTATTTAATTATTTATTAACCATAAATAAAACCATATGTTATGAATAAAAAGTGTATTATTAGATACCAGCACCTTTATTTGTTTTGCTTCCACACTGTTCCATGCTTCTTCAGACTTTCAGTATTTCAGTATTATGTCAGTGTTGGGAACCATTTGTTTGTTCATTTGTTTCTTGATTAATGGGTATTTGTGCTGTAATTTCAAGTGCTATTTTCATTTCTGATAATAAAATATAATAATTGTCTCTATTTGATTCTTCTATGTACAGAAGCGACTTCTAGTTCTTGGCACAAAGTAACATTGGCCACAAAATAAATCAGTGTTGTGGCAGCTCAGAAGTGCTGCTTTGTACTTGATGGTACAGTAGGGTAAACCCGAAATACAGTATATGTATATGATTTTTTTCATTTTGCTCATATGTGTTTTCTTCTGATTATGTAAGTGCTGTACAGCTCAATACAGAGAAAGAGATGGCTTGAACAAACTTGTATTAAAGTGATCATGTGATGTTTTTATAAGAAGTAAAACTAACAGAGATTAAAACCTCTGAGAGCACCGTGAGAAACCAACTCGGCTCCCGTAAAAATGTTGTAAGATGCAGAGAAATGGATTAAAATGTCACTGATACTTAATTTGAAACACATGACCACATGACTTCCATCTCACATGATGTGCAGAAGCTATACTCGGACTAAAAATGAAGTTTTTCACAGGAAGCAGCAGATCTCTGTGGCCATAGTAAGTCCAACCCGCTATAGTCCAGTCATCACAAATTAAGAGAAGAAACCATCATTGACATTTTATCCTTGTTGGTCCACCTCCAATTCTGTTCTTATTTTTCTTCATGGTGGCCAAGGGCTCCATAGCTTTTCATCAGATCCAATTTCAGAAGACCATTGGGAGTCAGCTCTTCTTTGAGGATGTTGTTCTTGGCGGCAAACATCTGGCTGATCTCCATAAAGGTTTTGTTCTTGGTCTCTGGAATGATGAAGAAGGTGTAGAGGGCCACTCCCAAGCAGATCGCACAGAAGATCAAGTAACAGAAAGGACCTGTAGACATCTGTGGTTGAGGACACACAGGGCAATTTTTGTTAAAACAATACAAATCCTTGTTCAAAGAAACAGATCTGTTTTTTTAAAGTGTAAATTGTCCAAGGAAAGTACAATAAGACAAATTCTGAGCTTAGCTGTCATAGTTTCCACAGGAAAACTACTACTGCTTACTGCAAAAATATTCGAGGCTATGATCCAGCAGTGATGTGAAGTTAATGAAATCTAATGAAAACAGATCATCATGAATGTTATCCAAAATATTACCAGTATTTCAACAAATTACTTTATATTAATGGATTACAAATAAATGGTATAGACCTTTATTAAATTGTTATGGCTACTGTGTTAGCAAAGTTTGCCTATTTAAACATCCAGCACATGCAGATCAACATGAACTTTCATGTAAAGTTATCTGTCATCCGGGAGGAACGTTTAGTCCAGTATTAACTCTGCTATCACAGCTACTGTGGAAATATATACATATATCAACTATTTAAATATATATAAATTCTCTGCTATGTTCACCAGGAAGATTTTACTCTTGTCTGTCATTTGGTGCTGAGCAGGTAGCACATTCATATTTTCAAAGTTTGATTTCCAAAAAAAAAGAAAACATATTAATAAAAACAAAACAAAACAATCACCTGCCTGCTTTTGCTGGAAACAAAGTTGATGAGAGTGTTGAGAATAAACCAAAACTGTAAAGTTGTGAGCCATAAAATCAAAATGGCAAATGGAGAGACACTAAAATGCCCCGTAAAGCTGAGGAAAAACTCAGAATTGGGTAATATTTGTGGGATTGTTGGTTCATTCAACATCTTTCACATTACACATAGTTATTTGATCCAGCAGTAATATAAAAATTATTGAGTAGTGTAGCTTTAAAGCAGAAACTGAATACTATTTAAATAAGAAAAATTTAAATACTGTATAATGCTTTATTTACTCTTGTTATTCAAGCCACAGTCAATGTGAAAACATCATTTTCTATACAGAGGTGGTCCAGGACAGGGTGTTTGGCTTAACTTAGCACAAAGACTCGATGGAAGGGGAAACAGTTAGCCTCGCTCTGTTTTAGCTGTACATATTTTCTGTGAAAGTGAAAGAGATAGTGATGGAGATGGTGGTATCTTAACTCTGGTTCCCACAAACCCCAAAGAACACGCAGAAGATGCAGTTATCTCTCTCTCATGAGTTGGTTTATCAAAACTCACAATAAAACATAGTTATAGATGACTTTGACTCGCAATAATAATTTCATTAATGTGAATTATTTTGGCCGTGATATGGTTACAGTCCTAGTTTACACAGTCATTTTCCAAAAGACATATCATTGTCCTTTGGGCCTACTCACCTGGAACAACACAGAGCCCGGTGAGAGACGTCCAGGTTGTAATTTTAATTGGTAATTTTATTGGTAGTTAGAGAGTCACCTCTATTCAACCAAAACCAGACAGCCCATATGATAACAGGGCACATGTGGAACCACGACAGATTAACAGACCAATAATAAATAAATAAACAAAACCTTTCAAAGTCATTTGTCCACACACACACACCTGTGTAAAAAGTAGAACTTACCTCCAGGAATGGAAAGACGAAGCCAATGGTAAAATTGGACAGCCAGTTGAGGCAACCAGCCACAGTGTAGGCAGCCGGTCTGTGAGACTGCTTAAAAAGCTCTGCAGTGATCAGGAAAGGAACACCAGCTACACAGAGGAGACAAAATGTATTATATTATTTCAATAGAGACATTCTGACAACAGCAAAACTTCACATTCATCTGTTGTTTTGATCTAACTAGGCATCCTATCAAGCTGTCATAATACAAATCATGTTTAATCACTCACTACAACTGTATGAATCCCCTGAGTGCTGTGAAATCACTATCAGGGTCTTCGTTCATCAATTAGTTCATCAATATGCTCACTCAGGACTATTTTTTGGCAGTCATTCAAAATAAACAGAACATAATATAGCAAATGATAAACTCTCCTTGAGCCCCAGTGCTATTATATTACACTTTTTTCTGCATGTATTTCATTATGTGTTCATTAGTACTCAGTGATTATAGATTGACAAGACGGGAAGATGTTTGTCAAGTTGGCAAAACTCCAAATCTGAATCAAAAGACACAGATTAGCATAGCTAGGATTTGTGCAATTCATTAGTTTGATATGTTGGATGTATGAGGCATTGTCTTAGCTTAAACACATAATTCTTCATGGTTAGAAGTGAAAGCTATGAAGGAGAAATATGCATTAGTAAAAGCACTAATGATGAGCTTTCCGAATGATGTTCTCATTAACTGTGCATGATAATTGCATAGAGGAAGGTTTAATATCTTCAAATCAATAACTAGGCCATTTGTCAACATCTGTGGTACGTATGGGGGGGTGTCATTGTGCATGCAAGGTTTCATCTGAAAGAAACCAGATTCATCACGGCTAGCTTATGAACAATGAGCCATTAAAAGTCTAATTGCAGCAACAGAAATCCTCGTCCGCCTGCCGAGGTATAGATTTTGCCGGTTTGACGGATGACGTTATGAAAACCAGATTCGTCCTAATTCATCATCCTCGCAGGTCCACTCAACGTGGTGCCCAACGTTGTAAACTATTGCGTCTTAATTCACTCCACTCAACTCATCCAGTGTACAAATGGCTGTGGGAATGGATGTAGTGTGGCAGTTACGATTTCCTAATTTACAAGACTAATGAAATACAATATCTCTTCACAGGCAGAGGAGGAGTAGGGAGGGAGACATGCTGGTTTTTAGATTTTAGATGTGGTGCCACTGTGGAACTGTCCAGCAGGGAGCAGTGTTACCTTACACACAGGGCTGCCCAAGTGTAATATAGTGTGTGTAGACTGAGAGAGTTGAATTTAAGTGGTTGGAAGAGCTTGCAGTTCAGATGCAGAGATAGGTGAAGGTTTACCTGGACCTATGCAGAAACCTGCAATAATCCCGACAACGCAGCCCACACTGATGTAGCGCATGAAGGACAGCTGCGCCTGTGATTGGTCAAACACGAGTCACGAGTTGGAAGTCATGAGTTGTAAATGATAATAAACACTTTCCACAGTTTATCATAATTTTGATAACTTGTAACACATAGAGCAGCATAACTAGTATCATGTGGGTTTCCTGTCACATACTAAGATACCTACAGCATAGTTTACTGAAGATAATGTTTTTCTATTAATGATGTTTGTTATTTTCTCCTTAAAATCATATCCCTTGATGGTTTTATGCAAAAAAAAAAAGGCAAACAAAACATAAAAGAATTGAATGTAGAATAGAATAGAGTTTTATACATACAGATACCATTTGTAGTTTATGGAAATTATGGAAATTTGCTCTCACCCTAATTAAAACTGTGCACCCTACACCTTACACCACAATCAGCAAGTTCATGTTTTATATTCCTACACCAGCAGGACAATAGATGACACCATACCTGTAGGAGAACAGACACTGTGATCCCAGCACAGCAGAATGCCATGAAGAGGAAACCACCAATCATCAGAGGTCTTCTGCCCAGACGCTCGATGGTGAAGCACTGCAAGGTGGGCAAAGAGGCATGGACATGTTGTGATCAGGCTGCCTGCATGAGTCATCATGTAAAAACGAGCTGATCTTTTAATCTCGGATCTTCAGCCTGTCTCATGTTCACAGGCAACGCATGAACTACTGTATGTATTTCACGTAACAAATACTGTAGCTCATCAATACCTAACTTTTTTAGCTAAATCTGGTATCTTTGTGCTGTCGCTGATACAGGAATAAATAAGGTGTATAGTGTAGTGTGCAGAGAATAGATGAGTGCTACATACTAATTACCTGATGTAGTACGCAGCACCTAAACATGATCATCATGAATACGTGGATAGTCAATCATAAAATCTATTTCAACTTCAATTAACTCAGTCATAATCTAATTTACTTCTGTAGGAAAAGAGTTTAACATACTGAACAGAGATCTGTTTTTTTCAGCCTGAGGTAAGAGATGACAAATTATTTAGTCTAAATAATATTATATAATTCTAGTCTAGATATAATGTAGTAATTAGAGCTGAAAGTATTGACTTCATGATTAATTAATGATTAATGATTCAATTAATGACTGAAACTGTTTGTCAAATAACCAGTGACTTAACTAATATATAAGATATAAAATAGTGTAATTTAATAGAAATATGATAAAGTCATCTTAGTGTGATTAAAGTGCGATCATGTCTACTTACTCCCAGCATCCCAGAGATGACTTCAATGGCACCAGTTCCTACTGTTGTGTACTGAATCTGAGGGCCTGGGATTCCTGCGTTCTTAAATATATCATTTGTGTAGAACCAGATCTGAAACCGACAGGGATGTGACGTTTATTAAAATGAGGAATATGTCAGATCACAGACACACACACACACACACACACACACACACAGATGTTTTGAAACTCAAAGTTTAGTCTTTTTTTTTTCTTAAGAAGTCGCTCTGCTTATTTGGTGCTTTCACATGATTCATCATAGTGATCATTATCATCAGGCCGACCATCACTCATGCATTTGAGATGCAGCGTTTCATCAGTATGGACTCCTGACAAGCACTCCCCTAGAAATTAATTTGTGTATTCTCATTAATCACACTTTGCTGATGCAACATCCATCATTGATGAGGTGTGGACGAGATCGTGATTGGTGCAAACGCTGTCTTGTTGATTTAGTAACTATTCATATAGCATTTCATCAGCATTGCAGCACTTAAGTACACAGACACACACCTATATAAAAGCAGAAACATGCACAAACAATATTTTACAGTTTGAGTCAGTTATGTCATTTTTCACACATGAATGATCTTACAAAGTGCACATACAGTGATCAGATCTTCATCTACATTTCAAACTAACTAGTAATAAAAGTTCTTTTGAACTTGAACTTGAAGTTCAAAAGAACTTGAACTTTTCATTTTAACTTGTATCCTTTGTCCAACCATGCAGCGTCATATTCTTAGTAAGTTTCATGGTGGCAGCAAGATAAGCAGAGGGGCCTTGTTATATTCTCCTCTGAGGCTTCCTCCAGCTCCTCCAGGTCAAGCCCAAGTTGTTCCTGAACCAGCTGACTGGTGTAGTCCCCCTGGTGTAGCTCAGTCTTCAACAAGGGCTTCTCCCAGTTACACAGGTAGAGGGCAACACCTCAAGGACAAATTACACCTGTCTGAACAGACTAGTCTGAATTCTATTAATTCAAAAAATCATCACGTTAACCTCAGTGTCTTAATTTAATTCATTCACCTTTCTAAAAGTGAGTCTAAAGGAATGAAGCAAGATGATCAATTGCAAATGTGAATGAAACTGTATGAACTGCACTTCTTCCAAATATTAATAACAAATCTCCCAGTTTTAATGCTTTGGAATCAAATGGCCTGTAGCATCTATGCCATTTGTCCCTATAATCACAATCAGGTAAAAACTGCTTCACTCTTCAATGAGCAGGTGTTTTTCTTAAGTCTGACCACTCTGCAGTTGGGTGAATACCCTTTAATTTAATATTGTTTTCTTGCTTCATTCTCATTTTGATCCTAAATGATCAAGAAGACTCAGAGAACACAAGAGTTTCCATCATTTGGCTTGTGGCTTTGATATTTCCTTTCTAAGAAAATTATTCTGATCCAGTGAAAACAACTGATTTAGGTCGTCATGCGTAACATTCACTTAGATGTGTGGTTTTCCATTAAAAGCTCAATCCTGAAATTCTATGATCTGGCAACTATTTAAACCTTTTTTGGAAATATGGAAGAAAATCTACATATATATAAATACTGTGAAGATTTTTTTTTCACCATCTGGTGATATTATTTATTTTTTGTGTAAGAGACATAGTTTGTATTAAAATGATGAATACCCAGGGTTGTAAGGAAAACATGCACATTTCCACTTTATCTCTCATGAAACATCTAATGTTGCATTTGTGTCACAGATTTATTGCACACAGGGCTTGGACACATGGGTTCTTCTGCATGTTTGAAGCTTTCCAGTGTTCCTGTCTGGAACAGTTGGGAAAGCGAGACTCGGTGGGGTGTACCCCTGCTGTGAAATGGTCCTTGTATGCAAGCAAGCACACCTAGAGCCTCCATTCACATGGAGCAATGAGTATGAAGATGTGTTTGACTACGTGTGTGAACCTTCTTATAACAATGACAGAGAAGACCAGGAGATAATGAGGCATGGTCCTGGTGCCCCCTGCTTAGGCATTCAGTGGCTACATGTGGCACTGTGATGTATTGACATGAGGAGATGTAGATAGGGGGTAACACAGCTGGGAACTGTAACAAAATGAGCTCTCACCTTCATATAATAACTACACATTCTTTGCACATCTAAAATGTGAGCACACAGCCACACGAAGACACTTTGCTTTTCCACTCACCGCATCAATGCCAGACAACTGCATACCGATGTTGACCACGGCAACAGTAATGACCTGCCAGCGGACAGAGCGATCCATGAGCAGGCCGCCGACAGAGATGGTCTGGATGGAGGACAAAGAGCGTTGCTCTTCCTGCATCTCCTCAACCTCAGCCTGGATGTTTCCTTTGGTTCGGTACCACTTTAGGGCTAAAGGGCAGAGAGAAAAGCTTCTAGCATATGATAGTAAATATAAAGCTAACAATAAAAATGTGACTTTATTTTATTTTTAATATTACTATTAGACCATACTCTAAATATAGGAATGAAGAAAGGGGAAAAAAACACTTTCTAACCTGCAATGGTCGCGCTTACATCTCCTTTCTCTATTAACAAGAATCGTGGACTCTCTGGAAACCATGGCAACAGTAGCAGCTGGACCATGGTAGGACATACCACAAGGGACAGGAGCAAAGGCCAGTGCTCCTCCTGTGTGGAAAAAAGAAACATCACAGCTTACTAAAACTTTACAAAATGTAACAGTCAGTCAACTTTTACTGTTCCACCTATTATCTCCTAAATGTATATATTGTAAAAAAGATGTAAGAAGAAAGTGGAAGAAAAATTGTTTGTTTTAACGTAATGTTTCTGTGCAGCTGCTCTACAGACACATTTTTCCTTCCAGTTTACGAGACATATAATAAGTTAGGAGATGGAAAGAGCATCATCCAATCATTACACACAGGAAGAAGAAAATAGAAATGGGAGGATGATAAACATACAGTAAGTGATATGTGAATGCACAGAGTTTATTGCAGCACACTGGTGTCCTTGGTTGCAAACTTGGATCTGAGAGCTTGGATCTCAAGCATCAAAAATACACATCAGATGCTGTACTCTGTTCTGGATATTTATTTTCTTAGGGCTGCAATGGGCCTTGTGTTGATGCTGAGTTTTGAATCACAAACACTCATCTTGCAGCCAGATTAGGACTACTGTAGAAGACAGGACTGACTTTAGACTTCACAGGACAAGGACTAACCAGTGCTAATCTCTGTCTTTTGCTGAAAACATTGCCCAAGCAAACTACATGAGACTTGACATGTGCAGAATGCCCATGGTGTGAATACCTTTCCCAGGAGTTCATGGAGCCCCAGGATCTGAGCAATGAAGACTCCGAGACAAATGTGGATGCTGGGAATGAGGCCCAGAAAGCCTCGCAGATTCTTGGGAGCAATCTCACCAAGGTACATGGGCACCACACTGAGGGAGATACCTAAAGAGATTTATTTGTTACAATGGTCTAAACTAGGCAACAGCACAATGTAGTTTATGAATACAGTCAATCAACCTAATAATTGAAAAGTCTAATTTTTATCATGCATCAAAATTCTACAAACTTTATTGCCATGCACATGGCATGTTTATAGGTACAGTAGTAGTTATAGGATTCCAAAAAAAGCTTAATGTACAAAATAAGTGTAAATGTAACACGCTATTGTCGCTTTGAATCTGTTCTGTTCGTATTTTTCCAGTTTCTGCTTTAAGTCAAAGATGAATGTGACACATTATAATTCATTTTGGTTGTTAAGGGATCAGACAGGCCTACCTGAGTGTACTCCCATGATGAAGCGTCCAAAGATGACCATAGCAGGCATCCTGCACCCTCTGCTGAAGCCCATAAGAACTCCTGCTATAAACACCAGGAAGGTGGATCGCACCACTGTCCCTTTCCTATTTGGAAGCACATCAATCAATAAGCTATCTAAACACAGGTTGATGACATTTTATAATGGTAAACATGCACTGGACATATGTTATACAAACAAAAATCATCCTTCACACACCAACCTTCCATATCTGGTTACGAGTCTGCCCACCAGCAGGGCTCCAGCCATCCCACCGATAGCAAAGATCGACACAGTGAAGGAGTACAACACTGTGAGAAAGTCGTCATCTGGAATCCAGCCATAACTTTCAATAATAGTCTCATTGTAGAAGTCTCTGATGTACTGGTGGAGGAAGGAAACTTTATTTTAACATTGTCCGTCACTGGACATGATAAATAAATTCACTCAAATACTGCATACAGAAGAAAGGTTAACAAGATTTAATTCATACATGTGATCACTCTTATAGATGTGGGGCATTAAAATGGTGGCTATAAAACTTGGTATCATCATCATCTCAGTTATTAAATATTATAAGCTGTTATTTTCCCACGGTGCCACACATCCAAAAGCCAACATTAGTCTTGTTATTTGTACAGAAACAGGATGAATTCGTGCTTTAATGCACCTTATTCAAATTATTCTTTTTTAGCCTCCACAGTCAAAGTCAAATCCCATTTATTGAAAAAGGCATCATAAACTGCATGCTTGATATAAATGACAGCAGAAGGTGTGAAACAAAAGCACTGTAACAACATCTCTCAGATTTCATTCAGGTTTATCAGATCATGATGTCACAAAAAGCTTTAGACAATTTAAGACAATTTAACTTCATGAGCTGTTCTTGAGAATGCACTAAACCTAATTTATCTGAAGATCCAATTCATTTGAGCTGAGGGCGAGTGAAAAGACCATTCATAAATGGACATGAGACAGAACAATAAGAACTGCTTTTAGTACTAACACATGTATTCTTGCACTTGTATTCTGTTGGTTTGTAAAACAGAGGGATGACCTGAAGAAACTGGTGGTTCTGACAAAGTTTGTGTTCATAACCAACAAGAAGGGAAATACAGTACACATCAGCTGACTTCTGCTGAGTGTTAGAATGAGCTTTTAGTTTGACTGATGAGCCAGTGTCACCTGACAGCAAATCATATAAAAACAGAAAGGCACAGAGAATACTGTACATGCCAACTGGATACTAAAAACCTTAGCATGATGTGTAGTGAATCCTGTCTCCTTTTCCTTCAAAACTCAAGCCAGTTTTACATTATAAGGATGATACATTTCAATTAAGACTTATTAACACATAATGAAAAACGACTGAAACTGCAGTGACGTCATTTTTGATAGCTGGTGATCAACCTAAAAAGAGGCAACGTCTGTGACAAGTTTAGCTCTCTAAGTTGTAGTAATCAGCTTACATTTGCAAAGCCAGGATACTGCTTCTTATACAGTAGATAAACTATGAAAAATGCCAACAAATTTGAACCAATGCCAGGAATGAAATGAAATTTCATGCACATAGGCGTAACTAATGTCAGATGACACAGAGTAGTGAATCCCATAAAGAGCACTAAGTCACATGGACCCCGGTTAAAGGTTTTACTTCACTATGTTAGCAGCAGTTTGGAGACTGATAAATGATCACAAATTGAGCCAGGAAATGCTACATTTGAGCTGTCTTGTCATTGTGTCATGTGACAGCTATGCAAACAAATTACCTACCATAAACCCATATATACGTAACATTTTAATTTACATGAGCTGTTTCTGTGTGAATTAAACAAATGAGATACATGTTCATTTCCAGTGAATAAAGACAGTGATAAAGTGAAACAGAGATGAGAATGATAACAATCATGACGTTAATCACGGAAGTGGTACGAACCTGCGCAGGAGAGTTGACGACTGCCAGATTGTAACCGTAGAGCATGGAGCTGCCGAACGAGGCCAGGAAAGCCACTGCCACCAGTGACTTTGTAAGATGCTGAGGAAAAGTTAAAGAGAGAAATAAGCGAGGAAAAACTATACAGTTAAAAATCCAGTGGCCTTACAGAGAGCAAAGACTATTTTAACACTTCTTCATTCAGCCTATGTTCTACACTTGTGTGCAAACGTTTGAGATTAGCTCATCTGTAGAGAATGAGTATTTAACAACATTACTGCAAGTGAAGACTGGACTTTATGAAGACTGAGCAGAACAGGACTGAATCACAAGAAATGAAACAAACTGGATACAAGACAAATCACAGATCATGTACACATTAATCTTTGCATGACGTACGATGAATTAGTCAAACAAATCTGACCGTCTCATCTGAACATGTAGCAGATTGAGGGAAAAAAAGTTAACAAGTAAAATCTCATCATGGCCACTCAGAGTTACATAAATGTTAAAAATCTGACCACCTACATATCCAAAGTCACATGAGCCCCACTCTGCCCTGAAAGGGATGAGGGAGGTCTACTGTATTTTCATTAGGAACAGCCTGGAGCTACCCTCTTGGCTGCCATCCTAAATTCCAGCAAACTGAGATTAGCTGACCTCCAAGACAGAAGGTCGGTGGGATTAGTGTGTGTTTGAATGTCCACTCCTTTGGATGGAGCGTGAAGGAAACTGGTAGCAGCACAAATGACCAAACAATAACCCATTTTGGTCAAACATATAGATTATATACAATCATAAACATACATACTAGTGCATATTTTGAGTCAAATGAATCTACTGATGTCAGTGTGTTAATACAAAGGGTCAGAATAGAGAGAGCAGGAACCCTCTGCTCTGTCTGAACAGTAACAGCATAGATGCCTTAAAGAAAACCTAATTTAGCTAATAATAGGTTGATGGAGAGAGTTAGACGATCACACGTGAAAGCAGCTCATAGCAGTCAGTGGTGGTCAGTGAGAAATTAACTTAGCTTGATTATCTACTTTTCACATGCTGCATCACTTTGGTCAAAGTTCTGACTTGACTTTTAGTTCTACTTTTTAGTCATTATTCTGTTGTATTCAGTTTGGTTCTTTTTATTTGGTTTAATATGATTTATTAATTAAATTCTGTTTTTGATGTTTGCATTTGGCTATCAAAGGCTTCTGTAGATTGACATGTCACAGTCACAACAAGAAACAAGTCAACTTCAAGTCAGCATCCAAGAATTCTTTTTAGATATTTTTTGCTATTTGTCTTTTCTTTTTTTTTTCTTTTTTTACAAATGCACTGTATCTATTGATCTGTACTGTCTGTCAGTTCTGGATTATTTAAAGTCAAGGTCACACCAGGAAAGCGTCAGATTACCCAGAACATATGTGACAAAAAACATATGTGGCCCAAGTCATATATTTTCATCTAGAAAACAATAATATAATGTAAAACAGTAGATGTAACCTACATTTCACTCATATGTAAGTGTTAATTGCAGACTCACCGCTGTGGTTACTGCATCGTTCTCCAGTAACAGCTGTTCCGCCATTTAAGTCATGAATAATTATTCCCGTTTGTGATCTTGAGCCTGTCTAAGAGGAGAAACAGCAAATCTGCAGAACTTTTAAAACTCTCCACCCTGCATCCTCATTGGTGTGTCAGAGAGGGGGCGGGTCGTGGAGATGTGAGGGATTAACAAGCAACAGGCTTCTCCAGACTCCTGACCTCCAGTCACCATGGGAGAGCAGACTCGTTCTCTCTGGTCTGTCATCGATCACATGAGTGAATTGTTCACAGCTTAATGTACATCCTATGACAAAATGTGTCCAGGGACGTTTTCAGCACTAGTAAACATCAAGGTCCCGGCCAAGACCCCCTCATGGGGGCAATAGTGGATCCTTCTCCTAGTACGGAGTTACATATAAATAAAAAAAATTGAAATCCAAGCATCTAAATATCAGTGATAACAGAAGAAACTTCATGATGTGAAGAAGGCAATTTTCATCTGACTTTTAGATATCAGTGGTAAAAATCTACCATCATACATTTCAGCCATAATACAAATTCATTTCAACAAGGAAAGTGTCATGATGCAAACGACAGTTTCGTGATTTCACTTTTCCTTACAGAACTGTTCAAATTTATTTTTACACAAACTAAGGCTGTACAAAATATAATATGGATATTTAATACAGCTTATCTTTAATTTCTGTTTCTTTTTCTATATTAAAAATTAGGTGTGTTATGTCCAAATTAAAGAAGGCATTT
>JAUBNQ010000001.1:19197310-19223753 GCA_032353495.1 Ctenopoma kingsleyae | reverse complement strand
TCCTCGTTGCCGCTAAAATAAAACTAAAATCGAAATCCAGACAACAAAACAATACACTTAAGTAGAGTCAAAATAAACTTTAATGACATACTTGATTAATCTCCTTGGGGAAATGTTCTTTTTTTGTTTTCTTTTCTTTCTTTCTGCACTCAGCATTATGGTTAAGATGACTTTGACTCATGACCTCAGTATTTATAAATCCCTGGTGACATCAAGACCACCAATGATTAACAGAGGTGAATATTCAAATGCTGTGTTCATAAAATAAAATCAACAAAACAAAACAAAACATCACTGTGTCTTTCCATGAACAACATTTGAGTTACTCTGGATAATCCAGTGTTACCTGAAAATGTGGGATTAGATGAGGAAATGAAGTAGTTTGTGTAAAACTGCCGATTTAATGTTTAATCTAATATATCTAATATATTGAGACTGGAAATTCCTGTGGTGTAAAGACAAAAAGTGAATAAACTGCATTAGCCTTCTTAGCTGCTTCCGTTTGTCTGTGAGAGAGAGAAAGTGCACCTTGGGACCTTCCACCCTTTGACCTCTAACCTCTGACCTCCGCTGTAAATCTTGTGGTTTTCGCCCTTTTCTTCACACATTACCCGAACCTCTGACCACTTACTTATGTGGAGTCCTCGGAACAAGCTGCTAAAAACCTGGCAGCTGCTGGCCTCCTGTGAAGGAGGACCCTCTCCATCATGGCGGTGACACCTTAACTGTCCTGCACTCGCTCAGTGAGGAAGGCCCCCTGCCACCACACACACACACTAAACCGTGCACACACTTTCTCTTGTGGTGGTGAAAGGACAAACACAATGACGAAAACTGCACACAGTCACTTTCTTCAGTCACACAGGTGCAAACTTCCCGACACACACATAGAGAAACCTACGCACACTTCTTTGGAGACGCACAAACTGTCTTTGAATCCAAGTTCCCACACCACACACACTCCACATAATTAACAGAAACAATTCCCCCTTTGATACCCTCTTTCACACACACACACACACACACACACACACACATGAATACACTCACAGTGTAGAATTCAACCATTATACTATAATGTACTCTGGCCTGTCCCTGCAGGTGACCTGACCCTTACTGTCCTGTCTGTCAGAGAGAGTGGAGCCAATTGAGCCAGATGGCAGTACAACCGAATGGCTGTGAACAACAGGCAGAGTTAATATGTAGCCTTAACCATTGTCTCCTCTGCCTGACAATGGAGCGAGCTGGGAGGGAGGAGAACTCACTAGAGCTCCAGCTAAAGATGGACTCGGCATGTATTCTTGGAGGAGTTCATAAAAATGGAGCTTAAACCCACTTGATTCATCACTGTCTCATTTGGGCAGGAAAGCAAATGGACAGAAGGGGGGATATACTGTGCTGGTGTTGTACCTCCATGGAAACGCTGGAGCGTGGAGTAGAGAGAAGTGCAAAAACACCTCAGTTTATTTGCCTTGAAATAAACCTATTAAATCCATTTATCATAGTTGAAATGTAAGACCGAGTTTGCTGTTTGCATTCTTGGATAAATGACATGAAATGCATTGCAATCAGATCTTATAATTAGGTGACTACAGTCAAGTTAAATAAAAAACAGAGATCAAAGTACTGTCTTTTCTCAATAACCGCTGCAAAAACGCCCCTAACATCCCCATTGTCAGCTTCTGTTCCTTGGCGCTATCACTTTCCTAGAGATGAGGGTAATTTTCTATGCAAATGGGGCGCCGTCATTGTCCCCGCCTCGTTAATCTGGGCCTGGGCTCCTTTGACAAACCCCTCTCTGATTGATGAGGCCCTGACAGCTCCAATGTGTGCATGCATTTTCACAGATTGACATCATCATTAAGGAGCGAGAGCAGGGCCTGAATCACTGCAGATTTACTCCCCTCACCACCACCTCCCTTCCCACACACACACACACCTCGCCTTAGCATGCACACGCAAAGAGTTGATGCTTGTGTGCGTGCAGGAACACACACAAAAGCCGCCCACCATCCGTCTAACAGCTGAGGTTTCCCTTCTGTACCCACAGAGTCGGGCAGGCAGCAGAATGCAAAATGCTCACTCATTGGCTGCCTGAATCTGTCATGTTGAAGTTAATTGGTATAGGCTTTAAGCAAATTTCCAGCAGCACCCCAAGTCACCGCGCCACTTGATGGGTGAGCCACTGTCATATGGCACCTATTGATTCACACAGGGGATGAGATGACTCCCATAATGCTCGCTATATCAGTGTCACCCTCTCAGAGAGTGGCCGATAGCCTTTCTTCTTCCTGTCTGTTGATGTAGATCTGAGACAAGATTATTTTAAATCATGGTTCATTCATATTCATTCAATCTGGAGGCGATCCAAAGGCTGGATTTTTAGTGTTGCAATCGGCTAAAGTCCATTTTGGACTTCATTTGAAAATGGAAAAATCGTTACCTAATCCTATTGCTTTGGCCCCGAGCTAGAACATAAGAAACATGGCGTGTGCTGGCAGAGCAGAAAAAAAGACAGGCGACACAAACACTGACTGAGTGGAGGCAGCTGCAGATGAGCAAATAAAGCATTCAATATTTATGACTGAAATTAAAACTAGATAAAGATGTCACATATTACTGCTACCCCGCCCTCCTCTCCTCCCTCCCAGGCCTCTGGCCCTGACTCCAGTGCTCACAACTCTCTTCTCTCTCTCAGTGCGAGTGAAAGGGAAGCATTATTCCTTCGCAGCCCAATGTCTTCAAAGACAGTAATGAATGCAATGCAGTGACCCAGAAAATGGACTTTAGAGAGGGAGAGGGAGGAAAAAAAAGCAATCTTGCGTTTGTGGCGGAGCATTATCACTTTACTCCCCTCCCCTTCTCCTCTCCCCTTGCGGGCTGGTGCGTGCGATTATATATGTGTGTCTGTGTGTGTGCACCTGTCATTACGTGTGTCTCCAAGGGCCTATGTGCTTGAGTGCGTTCATGTGAATTTGTATGAGTGCGCACACTTGCCTCTGATTTTCTGTCTGTGTGTGTGTGCATGCATACATGTGTGTTTGATCGTGTGTGTGAACTGAGGTCTCCATCAAGAGAGAATGGGCGCTGGCTGACAGGCAGGCCCATTGTGGGGTTAATTAAACACTTCAGGTTTAACACCCCGTCCCTGTCGTTAACCCAAACACTGGCTCATCACTCATTCCGGCCACACTTCAGTTAGAGAGCAGGGGGGAGACAGGAAGGGAGGGGGACAATGGAGATGTCACTGAATGGGGGGGTGTGGTGATGGCTGGGTGATGTCAGAGTATCAGAGATGGTAAGGGTGGTGAGAGTTTGTATCAGAAAGACTCTTTTAAAGTGTTTTGCCATGACTAATAAAACTGTTCATTATAAACATGATGTGATATAACTAATCAGTAGATAATTTAACTTGCCTGTGATGCAATCTGGCATCAGAGTTTGATTCAAATCCAATGTGTGCAGTTACATCATCAAAACCTACGACACCTTCAGGATCAGACTACGACATTGTTTAAACCTAGGTAGGTATTTATTTTGTACTGTAAAAACTGTGATTAAAAAAAAGGTGAAAAAGTGTTTCACAGTCAGTCACAGTTGTGACTTGGTGGGATATGGTGTTGCACATTGAATTAACATATTTTTCTCGTGCAAAATCAATCGAGAGAACTGGAACATGTGACCATTACCTAGGTGTGTCCTTTGAGACTTGTTCAAACAATAAATAGAGCTTTAAATGACCACTCTTGGTTTTAGCCCATGAGAGCTGCATTCATTATTAAAAAGGATAAATCAGTGTGAAAATTAGAGAGCCATCTATGGCAGAAAGCAACCCAGTTTGAATCTGAGAAAGAGGGAAAGTCAAACTGAGACATTAAACACAACATTAGGCATAGTCAGTACAATAATGTTCTAAAAAAAGAAAGAAAGCCCAGTGTACTGAGCAGCCTACACAGAACTGGCCGACCACTGAAAACAACAACAGCTGATGACAGAAGCATTGTGAGAACTGTGAAGAAGAAAAACTCCCACAAACAACTGTTAGTGAAATGACCAACAACATACAGAACAGAGGCCACAAGATGTTTTGCATCAGCAGTAAGAGTTGAAAAGATAAGTTGTAAAAAAAAAACAGAGCTGAGCCACAGAAGTTCTGGACAGATGAGACCAAGACTCACCTCTAAAAACTGATGGAAAGGTCCAAGTGTGGAGGAAGAAATACTCTGCTCATGATTCAAACCATACAAGCTCATAAGTGAAACATGATGGAGGTCCTGATAGTGTCCTGGGTTGGGTTTGCATGGCTGCTTTTGGAACAGGCTCACTAATCTTTACTGAGACAATAACCCATGATGATAGAAGCAGAATAAAGAGGTGTACATAAACATTGCTAATTTACAGAGAAATGTGCAACAAGACAATGATCCAACACACAGGACCTTGTCAAAGGAAAAAAGTGGAGGATTTTAAACTGACCAAGTAAATCACCAAATCATAACCCTGTTTGTATTTCACCCCCCAGAACAAAAACTACTGATGGAGACTGCACGAAATGCCTGGGGAAGCATATAAAAAGAAGAAACTAACTAACAATTTGGTGATGTCACTGAATCATAGCCTAATACATGACCAAATATTTAGTTTTATTTACTGTAAAACAAAATGTTCTAATAATTCTGCTAATTTAAAATTTGGGTAATCTGATAGTGCTCTGTTTTTTTAAATATCTACATTAATATTCATGAAATGAATGAAGACATTCTGAATTTTTGTCTCATCTTATTTTTCTTTATCTTAAATCCAATTTTAATGTATTACTTAAAAACAGAGGACATTTACACTACCTGCATACAGCCTGTAGTTATCTTATCTGTTTAAAAAAATGAAGACTAATCATTAGTGATCATTAATGATCATTAAATACAGTAAGTAAGTAAAACTATGAATGCACTCAAGGCTCTGTGAGAGAAACTACTTGTCTGTAGTGTAATGGATCCTTACACCACTAGATAGCAGTAGTTTACACCACTGACAACATAATCAGTCCACTCAGTAACTGCAGAGCAGTGAGAATCAACTGATTGAGTGAACAAGTGAATGAGTGAATAAATAAAAAGATGAATAAATGAAGGGACTCAAATAACATTTTAAGATATGTCTATTATCCTACTCAACTATACCAGCTGTTACCCTCAAATAATTGTAATTTTATAAAATACTGTACTGGAATGAAGGTACGCAAACTTTACTTATGTACAATAATACTGTATGAGACGCTTAATCGTGCCTCAGGTCACATATTATTCTGCTGGTTAGAAAAGTTGTCATCAGTGGTGTTGAAATGCTGCTCAGTGTCAACTAGACTTGTTTTAAGTTATTGAAGACGTTTCATCTTCCACCCAGAAGCCTTCATCAGTTCTGACTGACTGGCTGGAGCAGCAGGTTTACAGATATGCCTTGATTATCATTGTACAAGCATATTGAGATGTTATAAACCCTGTGGAGTCATTAAGTCGTTAGCACTTGATGGTCATCTATGGGTTGTTTCTTTCTGGCTTTCAAGACAAACATTTACTCTCCAATTTGCACTCCTTTCCTCATAAAGGGCTTATGAATTGTAACTAACAGCTATTTGATTTACTAATTATTACTGTAATTGCTACTAATTATTATTAATGCTGTATAGATCTTTTAATAATAAAAGCAAATTGTGAGATGCCACTATGTGGAAAATCTTATTTGGGGTGTTTTATTATTTTTCTTTGGTAATAATACAGATATAAATGTTGGTAATTAATTAATAAATGAAAAATAACATCCCAGAAAGTCTACAGTTAAAAGTGTTGATTGGATTAAATAGATAGTTGGTTTTCAACTTTCCTAGAGCGTGGTCTACTTGTCAAAGGTCGTTTTTAAGACCAGGCAACCAAAAGTTTGCGGTATTAATGGCTTGTAATTTTTTAAATAATTTTTGCTTACAAAAACATAGTAGTTACTACAATATTTTCCATTACTACAATGCCTTATTATAAAGTGAGAAAAATTATTTCAGTTTTCTAACTGTGCTCTATAATCAGTGTAACATAATTTGTCTTAACAAAGAGCATCGTTTCTTGTTCGTCTCCACACCTAGCGTGAAACAGGTTTTTATAGGTCTGCAGGTTGTTTTCCCAGCTAGTGAAGTAATAATAAAGTAAACTGGGGACTGTAAACAAGTAAATTAATCAACTGAGCCACATTTCAATGTTGTTTTCATGGTCTTCTTTAGTATAATTAAAATTAGCTCGGCAGATGTTAGCAAAACAGGTTTGTATGTCTAATTCTGGTATTCCCACAGATTCATTAATGGTAGTGGAGTTTTTGCTGCCATGTTGTTGCCATGTCTGTGTTTTTGTGCAGCTTTGGCAAGACGCAACCTGCACCCATGATGCAGTCTTTCCATTAGCCATTAGCTCATTAGCCCGTTAGCACTTAGGCTGTTGGAACAGCTTGAATGTGTGATGCAAATGCTTCAGGGATCCAACCCAAACTGGAGCCCTGGCAAAAAGCCAAACAAGAGGAGCAGTGCAACAACTTCCTGTACCTATATTCTGGCTCTCCGACTCTCTCTCATATTAACTCATTGTCGTGTCTTGTTCGTCTGCTTTGAATTCCTATAAGATGCGAGTGCTTTAGCATCTTTAAACTACACTTTTCATTGGAGGAGCAGCTCTGTTCCATCCCCATGCCATATGTTAGTAAGCAAGACTAATGAACATGTCTGTCCAAATGCGGTGGAGACATTTTTCTCCTTCAATTCACTCGCTGATGCCCACTGCAGTTTATCCCCGGTTTGTTTTCCAAGCTTTTCTCATAAAAGTGATTTATCAAAAACATTTAATCCCGAACTGCCGATGTTTCATCCTGAATGATTCCAAAGGCTGCTGAAGCTGGTGGTTTTTATGGCTCAGGCTGAAAAGGGTACCTCTCGGGGGCATGTTGTGTTAGCTTCTTGTAAAGTAGTAAGAAGCACACATACACACACACACTCTGCCCCCATTGGTGTTGACTGGGGATGGGCGGTGGGGAAATGTCAGGAGGGAAAGAGGTCATTGCCTTCCAAAGGGATAAACACACATTCCACATGGCTCCCTGCTGTGTTATCATTTACTGCCCTATCGGACACGTTTTGCCGCCTCTGAATGTATTTATATTTCTAAACATATTCTTTATTTATTTTCTCTGAGGCCACTGCGCCGAGGAAATGATACTGAAATCTAACATTTGGAGAGCATCGTGACTGCCAGGATGCAATTTGTGTTCTATCTCCGTGGAAAAAAGGGGGCCGTGATGCCCCGGGGCGGCCATTTCGTTCCCTGCAGTGACATTTTTAACAGGGTGCCTGCAGGACACTGGGATGCAGCCTGAGCCACACGCTTCTCGTCATGGCAGACGGCCTGCGCACTGCACCGTGGACGCGCTGACTGTCTTTCTAAGGCTCTTAGTCTAACTCAGTATGCTGGACCAAGGTTGGCTTCAAAAGGCTATGAATGCAGCAAAGAATCTCTATGTGTTTTAAGGATTTACAGGTCACTCTGTGTGTATGTGGATGTATTTTGTAGATCTGATAAGTTTAGTAGCTTGTTAGAAGCAGTGTAGGTCATGTGAATGCTGTACATGTTTTAATCTCACAGGTAAGTCAAAACATCACTCAATCCATGACAACGGACAACCTGAATACCCACTGTGATCTTCTCAGTAGCTCAGCCATGTTTTCTACCAGTAAACAGTAAACAGACCTCCATCAGCAGCTATAGGAGACTTTAATGGCTGCAGTTGCCTCTTTTCATTAACAATGATATACAAATTTTGTGTGAGCTCCCTGTTCCTGCCCCATATTTGTCAAAGCAACATTAGGAGTGTATCAGCATCAATTTGCCATCATGAAGCATGGAGCTGTATTCCACTCATGTGTGACCATTATACTAATGAGGTTAATGGTTCAGCTGTGCTTACCATAAGATGGATGCCCCCCAGTGGAACCTGCCCCTCTTTGTGTGTGTGTGTGTTGTTGTTGTTGTTGTTGTGAGTGTGTTGTTGAATCTCTTTGCTTTTGTGGTGCACAGGACTAGTTTAAGTTTTTTTTTATTTTCCTCACAATCAGGTCTCCAGATCATGTCAATTCGTCTCCATCAACATTTCCTCACACACTCTTAGCTGCAGCCCCATTATCAGTCAGAGCTATGTATGGATCTCCCCGGCGTCCAGAATTATCTTTGAACTTTACAAACTAATGTGATGAACTAATGACTTCTTGTAGGCTATTACGAGAGGGCGAATTACTGGTGTCTATTTTTTGCTAATTACAAATGGTAAAACCAGTGAAGCCTTTTATAAGCTAGGATACTGTTTATGCCTTGCCACATGCTATTCCGTCTAAAAGTAAAACAACCCTCAGGATTGAGATTGCACCATTTCTTTAACAGATGGGGTGCCCCAGCCATCTGTATTTTTTTTTTCTCTCCTGCATTTTAAATGTGTTTAGGTTGAGAAATGCTCTTTGACTCTAACAGTCTACCTGCTAACTCTTCCTCAGCTGCTTTAAAATAACAAGAGGGACGTTCACCAGTATGAGCCCCACAGTTCAAACAAAGTGAGTGGAAAGTGATTAAACTAATAAACGCCCTTGTTATTGATTTTAACGCTTTGACATAAGCAATTAGAAGGGCTCAGATTTGTTGGTTTTAGTTTGTTTCTAATTTCAATTTCTGCATCCACAATGGTGTCATGGGCCAATACTTGTTTGCACACAACCCCAAAACCACAGTATTGCTTCTTAATTAGATTTACAAGATATTAAAAACACAGTAGGTGCTCCTAAACGATGATCATTGGAGACAGTGCTGAAATAGCAGGCTATCATACATCTTTTTTATACTGCTAGTTGAACCGTAACAATATCTGTTTTTGTTTTTATAAATGTATTCAATTATCACCACCAATCTCACAAAATATGAAAAATGTCAAATTAAGAGAGCAAATTTGGAAATACATGCTGCTGACTATTATCAATTTTATCATCTTCAGAATGGCGCTTTAATGAACAAAACGAAGTTAGCCTCATTTACTGTTAATGCAGTCAAATGCTTTTTCTCAGTGGGTGCTGCCCAATAAGCTGAGGAGAGGAAGGGCATTGGGTCTCTAGAGGGGTACAACTTTAATTGGATGATCTGAAAGTCCTTTCTTCCCCAATTCCAAATGTAAACAAGGCATGTCATGGCACATCTAACACCAAATGGAGAAACCTTCCAAAAATGCCCCTCAGAAGTTTAACAGTTTTTTCTTGTTTTGTGTGTTTTTCTCTTCTCTCATTGTGTGGTGTCACACATCAGTGTATTTTGTCTTTTAGTTTGAAAGGTGATAAAGCAGAATAAGAGCAACTTAGGACAGGACCATCCCCACTCTGTTATTCAAATCAAGACAGAGACAAATGTAACTGTGCCTTTTGGTATTTATCATATAACTGGGACAATTTCGAGGTAGTTTTATCTTTTTCAACACAAAAAATAAGGGAATAAATAAAAAGAAAGAGCTCTCTGTCATAATTATTTTCATAACCAAGTGCTGTCCTCAAACAGTTTCCAATTGAGTTTACTATGTTGTAAATCATCGTAGAAGCTGAAAGAATTTATGCTTAATAAATTAAATTAGCGAACAAATAATATCTATATCAGTGAGCATTTCTGCAGTAAAATGTCACTCATCTATTTATCAGAATATGTGAAAAAAGATTTTTGCCTTTTCTTTTGTCTTTTAAATTTTTGTTTTCCTTTTGTGTGAAGGCCTCAACCACTCCATGTACAAATGAACAAAATGAACAGCTTAGTTTGACCAGTGTTTGAAAGCATTGAATAATTTATTAGAATTTATAATTCAAAAAAACATTTCAAACAACAACAACAATAATAATAATGATAATAATAATAATAATGGATATGTATGGACCCACACAGTTAAATTGTCTCAGCCTAATCTTGTTGCTAAAAATATTCAAAGTGGGATTTAAAGAAATGTTTATTAAAGTAATGTAAATGTTCACATCTCCATTAATACTGAGTACATGACACATGAGCATGAGTTCATGAGACACAGTATTTCTGCTTAGACACATGCTTCTTTTACAAAGCCCACTAACACAAACTTCTGTGCTGGCGAAGAATTAACTGTTTTCTTTTGTTCTGATCCACTTAAAACAGACGAGACTATAATGGTGTGAAACAATATCAAAAAAGTCAGTTAACCACTAGCTGGGTAATTTTATCCTGAGGGCACTTAACACCAATGATTGTGAATTTTATTCTTATTTGAGCACCGTAGCCAACAATCAAAGTCTGGGCCAATGAAGGATGACTGGGACTCGAGAAATGCTCTTATCTGTCTTCCCAAAGCTCACTCCAGGATAGTGAAGTGAGTATGTTACAAAATACTGCACACACACCACATTTTAACCAAAAATACATTTTTAAAAATCACATGCCATAAACCTTACTTAGTTGTACTTGGGCTAAATATATAGAATAATCATGGGGAGCAAAATATCTGCAGAAAAACACAGAGGACAGCAAACAAATGTCTCCTGTGCTGTTGTGTTGCTCTGCTCGTCTACATATGGGTGATAATATTGGGCCTTTAAGTTTGTTTCCCAGTGCCTCAGCGAATGTGTTTAGGAGCTGAGCTAAAGAGTGCTGAGGCAGTGAGTTAGCTTAGCCAACCCTTGGGCCTTTAAAGCTGCTGAGCACAGCATAGCACTTTGTGCGCACACACACACACACACTCACGGCCCTGATAGCACATAAAAAGTTTTCAACCCCTGAAAACACTCGTGTATGCACAGTTCTATCTCAGCTGAGTAATTTAACAAGACTTATATCAACGTCTCAAGGATGTGAAATATGCAATCGACAGACAACCAATTGTACAGGAAGAAAAGTGTTCCATAAAGTTCACGCTGGTGCCTGGTTTATTGGCTCTTTTAGGATCAGTGAAACTCATAGCCAATGGGAGTGCTGGAACACAGACGGCATATTAATTCATCGCTATTCGTTAGGACCTCCGCATGTGCTAAAGATGGTAATCTTAAGTAATTTGTTAGTGCTGCATCGGCGCTTTGACTTTTTAGAGAGCTACTTGACAGCAGCGTTAGCCCCTGGGCTCCCGTCTCGGAAAAAAAACGATGCTCCAATTTGCAATTCATACACATTGGGGGAAATGTTTAATTCCATGGCCGTTATTCAACTCAGTTCATTAATTAAAGAAAAAACACTACCATTCTCTTCTCTGCTTTCCCACCATCTTTTTGATGAGCTTTCTTCAGGAGTAATTGAGTCCGTTAATTAGACAGAATTAGGCTCTAATTATTCTAAAAGCCCAGTGCCGGGGGAGAGAAGAAACCAAATGTGCCATATTTCACCGTCTTGCCACTCCAACAGCTCTCACTGAATCCCCTTTAACTCTCTTTGATGTCCCTTACACCGCCGGTTTCACAGGAAATGGATTAGATATCAGGCCTCTTAATTCTGCCGCTCTGCTCAACAGGAGAGCTCTTTTGACATTTGTGCTCACTTCTGCCTGATTTCAAGCCTGTGCTGCAGTAAATGCATTTCATTACAATGGGGTGTTTTATT
Organism: Ctenopoma kingsleyae; assembly: GCA_032353495.1. NCBI lineage: Eukaryota > Metazoa > Chordata > Actinopteri > Anabantiformes > Anabantidae > Ctenopoma > Ctenopoma kingsleyae. The sequence goes on along the minus strand of JAUBNQ010000001.1, from coordinate 19,212,090 downwards.
TTCTGCAGCTCACACTTTATGTTATATTAAAGGGGACAGGCATCTGTCTTGTTTATGTCCTCCCTCAGCCTCTCAGTCAGTGGCAGTCCTTTGCTATATCACATTTTTATGGCCTTACCTTTAAGCAGGTCTTTGTCATGCTGAGCCTTAGATTTAAAGATACTGAATTAATCCATTGCAGTAATATTAAAAAGATAACCCTTCTGTGTACATTACATATCACTGATTCTGTAAGAAAACCTGGTTACTAAACACATATGTATGGTTGCCAAACTGAAAACATGGCTTTTTTTTTTTTCATTTATTCAATTTTTGCAAGATTGGTTTTCTGAACATGCAACTAAAGTCACACAAAGACATTCAACTGTATTCATTTGGCATGAAACTTCTTCTAAATAGTCACATCCAACCAGCCTGGTTGTCAAGCTAAAAATATATTTACTATATATGTTGTAACTATTGGCTTACAACATGACAGATACTAGAAAAATAAGACATTACACTTCCCAATGTGTCCTCCCTTCTATGTTTATCTATAGTGTAATAATTTGTCCAGACTCTACCCATTCAGAGACCAGACAGTAAGAATGCAGCACTTTAGCACCAAAACAACAGGACACACACACACAGACACAGGAGCAGCCTCGTACACAGCTGCTCTGCCACAGTATCTCATGCAGATGTTGAATTGGACAGACCACCCTGAAGCTCTGGGGCACACAGTACCACGACTCACTCACTGCCGCCAAACCTGCCGTGATGGATCGCCCCACTCTCATGCCAGCTACGAGGAGTGAGAGACGCCTTGCTCCCACTGGTCCAACTCCAAGCGTTAATGGTTGCTCACAGATTGTAGCATTAAAAGACCCTTTAGCTGCTCTCATAAATATGGTAAAGAGCTTAAAAAAAGACTGAGTCATCACAGGAGTTAAGAAGGTTTGCACATGAGCTCAGACTATAACCAGTGGTGATTTTGCAAGGAGGAAGAACACAATAATAATTGTTGATAATAAAACCAAGGGTAGTGTTTTATATAAGTGTTTAATTCAAAACTGGCGCAACTTCTGAGAACAGAGTCAGAAACCTTCCAACAGACTCAAAAGATTACTGTGAAGCTTGTATATCAGTCTTTTATAGTACTTTAGGCCTCTGATCCAAGCTTCCCTTATGTTCAAGGGTAAAACTGTCGTCTAGTATGAAAACAGCCATAAACCAAGCATTGTTCAGAGGTATTTTCCTCTATTTTCAGATGCCAGATGCTGCATGTTATATGAAATGCCCTCGTCGTATTTTTCACCGTGACAGCATCATAGCTTACTCTAAGGGGACTGGGGTTAGTTTATCCTCAACTGCTGTATTACTCTTTGAATGTCTCTAAGTTAAACTGCTAGTGACAGCTTATCAGTCAGTGTAATGCACAATGCCTCTATGTGTGCGGAGCAGCAGAGTAATTCAATATCCCTATATGATTCAAGGCAAAAAGAGGGAAAAGGAGATTTATGCCTCCAATGGAGGCAAGGGACATTAATGTTGGAGCAGTCTGAACTTCCCGCAAGAAAAATCTATCCCAGGCATCAGTCTTCCATTTGTAATTTATTCTAATATTAAATTGTGTTTACCACCAAAGACAAATGGAGAACTCAAACACATGCAAATTCGGGGGAGAACAGGGCGAGGAAAATAAGGACAGTAAATAATATGAACATTTTTACTTTTTTTCTCTGTGTTGGGTGCAGTTTTATCTGTTGAGATCTCTTTGTTTGTTGTATTTGAAGACTTTTCATCACTGACATACAATTTCTCTTTTCCCTGTGATGTTGTCCCTGGTTATTTCTCTGTTTGTCCAGCGTGTCAATTTGGGGTTCTCTTTGTTTTTGCACCTCTGAGAGGCCACGGTCTCTCACAAGTGTCTCGATCTCTGCGTTAGCCATGAAATCCCACCGCCACGACCTCCGACCTGCCACTAAGCCCTTTCCCCAACACCAGCCATGATAATAAACATGAGTATCAGAGAGCACATCACAATGGAGCGCATGTGTGTTCATGTGTCGGTGCATGCCTGCACAGCTCCACATAGTTTCTCTCTTCTGCTGCTTGTAACCTGATTCAAAACTTTGCATGTGCATCCACCAAAAAACTGGCAGCAGACTGAAATAGCACAGGGAGACTATTCGCGCACACACAGCACACCAGACTTCTACATCACTTCCAAACGTGAATTTTTAACATTTTTTTGTCCCGAGCACCTCAGAGTTTACGAGTCAGGTCAAGATTGTTCGTTTCATTGGAACGACCTTGTAGCCTCTCACGATTTCTGACTCAGAGGGAGAAGTGATCAGAACATGCTGCTCTCGTTTGAAAAGCTGCACCTGTTCCACCACATGTATGAACATAAAGGCCCAATCAACTATTTTTACTTGCAACTTATGCATGAATACTAGTAAGAAGGCATCAAATGTTTTTTACGTTAAGCATTATTTGAGTTTGTTCTCTGGTGTGACTGTTTGCTGATGACATCCTCTTGAATGTTTCTCTTTTAATCTTTCAAGATTAAATGGCTGTAATATACTTTATAGAGGCTTCCTGAGCTAAATCCAATATATTTATTAATGGTTAATAAATCATTAGGCAGGCCACCCCAATGGACAATTTCATTTATCTTATGAAAAAGTTGAAAAATTGTTAGGATCAAAATCCATAACTTAAGATATGATAGCTTATTAGACAGTGAATAATAATAATAATAATAATAATAATAATAATAAAGGGTCACGGTTATTAAAAAGATTAATCTGATTAGATGTTAATGTCCATGAAAGCCCATGAAAAGACCAAAACCAATTCAATTCAACTTCACTTAATCAAATCACAACAGAAATCATCTCAAGTTATAAAGTTTGCAGAATATATGTATATACAGAATAATATAGAATAATGTTCAACCAACAACAAATTGATCCTACTAACAAGTATTATCTGTGTACAAAAAAAATCTGATATAGCTTAGTCATCAGACCCATGTTCCATCTAAAAAACTATTAAAAACACTCCTCACTGAGCTACACTGTTACAATCTTTTAAGAAATCTAAGAAGGAAAGAAAGAAAAAAAGAAGAATCAATATTTATGAACTGTTTTTAAACAGATGGTCCGCAGCTTTGGTCAAATAGTGGTCCAACAATCAAGGAGAGATCTTACTAATAAAAAAACAAACAAACAATCAAACTGGTTGCTCACCTATCCAAACGTTATTCCTATTAATTGTTTATTAGTGATTATTATAAGTAATAATCAAGTTATAATGTGTTTATAAACATTTTTTATTAATGTCTTGGAAAAAAACAAAACTCCAGCAACAGCAACAACAGCAAGATAAAGAAAGTATGAGACACTCTAGTGAGACAGGAACATACACTCACCACCTTCTCAGTGGGTATGCAGGTGTTTGTAAGCACAGCAACATAAGCTGCGTGTTTCCTCTCAGCAGCTGCTGAAACACAGCCATCCTCCACCATTTAGAGCCAGAGATGAACACCACATAATCAGATTAGCTAGCTTTCCTTATCTAAATATCTACAAGTGTTGCTGAACTAACCTAATGCCACCTTATAGCCTGAGAAAAATCAACACCCAGGCACATGTTCTTTAAACTGCCCATTGTCCATTTACAGGCCACTTAAAATAATCATGGTTAATACACATTGTTTCTATATGACATTTTCAGAGGATGCCAGCAAGGAAAGCAGATACTTTCTTAATCCAGCTGCCACAGAAGCATCATTAATTCCCTTAATGAACATGTAATCTGAGAGCTGGTAACCTGTGAACTTATCATCCTGAACACACATTTTGCAGTGAATCGTGAAAATCAGGCTTATCCCTCATTCATAAGGAACTGGCAGTGGAGTAGCTTTGTTTTCCAGGGGGGTATGAGCGCAGTGCGGTCATGGCCGTTAGTGAAGGCATTAGCAGAGTTGTGCAGCCAGGCCGCTTCCTGCCATGCAGGGTTACGATGTCACGCCTTGAGCTCTGATTGAGTTACAGTCCAGAGAGAGAAGGTCACAGTGCCTCTCCAGCACGGCTGCCACTCACATTTGCTGAGAGTCCAGAGGTACAAACACCCTCATATGTGGAAAACACACACACGCACACACATCATATAGTCCCTCAAGGAAACCTGAGGTCATTTCAAATTGGTGTGTTTTAGTTGTTTGTTTGAGGGTGTTTTATAGTTTTGCCATGTTCAGATCAGTGGGGAGTCAAAGTATTGCTGAGTATCAAATAGATTTTGGCTACTAACAGAAATAAATCAATTATTTATCAACTGTTGAGTTTCTAAAGGTAACATCAAATATCCTGAAAATCCAGTAAAATCTCCCAAAAACTGTTAGTACTTATTCCCATTGTTGCACTCATATCAGTTTTTTGCTGGATGTAGAGTTTGGCTGCTAAATATCCATGACCTACTTTATCCTCGAAGTACAAAAACAGCTTTGTAGCTAAGGTCTTTGGGCTGTACTGATATATGGACATCCAATCCATTTCTCAACATCAACCTGGTGATTTGTCATCCATCAGTAGCAGCTTAATCAGTGATGGAGTGCTTCCCTATAAGCACAGAACATGAAACCTTTGACTAGACACAGTTTTTACACTGATGCAACACAAAAAGCACAAGAACAATTCCTCTCTCAACATTCATCTCCCAAAACTCCAGCAACCGGTCTCCTCAGTTAACAGACGTTTACAGACTGTTGTTAAAAGAAGAGGGGTTGCTGCACCGTGGTAAACATGGCCCTCTCCCAACTTTTTTATTTAAAATGGTACATTTTCTCAGTTTAAACACTAAATGTTTTCTGTGTTAATAAAATATGGGTTTATGAGATTTGCAAATCATTGCATCCTGTTTTTATGGACCTTTGGAAAATGACCCAACATTTTTGGAATTTGGGTTGTAAATTTAATCTTTCTGAAAATTAGAGTGATTATTTTTTGCTAGTCACTACAGTAACTTACTGTAAGAGAGAGATTTACACTGTTTTACTGTGTCATATGTGGCATAAAAACTGTAGAAGATACAGAAATGTTTATAATCCATTGTTTCAGTCTATGGGAGGTTAAGGAGAACCAGCCATGCTTTGTATAGCCTACAAAGAGTAATGATGTGTGGGATCCCTACTATTTCTAATAAATCGCAGTTATACAATGTCCAACGATTGTAGGTACTAAGAATTTCAGAGTTTCAATCCTTTTCTACCATTCTTGTCTTATGTTCAAAAATTAAACTAAGCACAGGAATCAGACTTACTTTGGATTCATTCAGTGATAGTAACAGACTCAGGCATGTGATCTCTTTATAACTCAAACTTTATAACTCTTTATTGATGTCACCAGTGGTGACTGTAGACTAGAGCGCAGTAGAGTTGAGTAAAGCTTTAATGTTCCCAAGAGGCAGTTCACTCTAACAGACAGCAGTCGAGCAGTTGCTGCCACCACAATTGCTGTGGTCACCTGACTGTTGACTCCCAGTTTGGACTTAGCAGGTGAAGGTCTCCATGTGTGAGGATTTACATGTTAAAATACAGTCACCAGCAACCAATGCATTATTCCACTGACAAACAAATACGCCATAAAACATCTGCATGTGGTCGCACAGATAAGGAGCGTGCCTATGCACACACTTTCATTAATGCACCTGCAGATATGCACACCTATGCACACAGACACACACACACATACACACACAATCAGATGATTGAGTTCTCTTCCCTTAATAAACCACTGACTCAGCATAAGTATAACCATTGATTGGTGACTTAATTCCCAATTCAAATTATCATCCTGGGTCTCTATCCAAGGTTGACATGAGCCTTGAGCTTCGGTGCGACTAAATTATACTCCCTCCCTGTTAACCACCCCCTCCCCAGCTTTCTCTGTCTTTCTCACACACACACACGCACACAGATTCCCAGTTCACCCATCTTTTTCCCCGTACACCTCTCTCCTGGTGCAGCCCATGTGCTGATACAAGCAGAAATCCTCCACGCCCCATTGCTCCCAGAACACATACGCACTTACAGACACACACAAACACACATTCAAAGTGAACACACAAATAGACGCGCAAACACATACACCTCCGTTCACCACACCTCTTCAGAAAAGCAGAGGGGAAGCAGCATCCGTCTCCTCTCTATTTGCTGTGTTAGCATGGAAGCAATAGAAAACACAGGAACACTGTAGTTTTTCTGTTCTGGTGCATGCCGGCTGGAGTGGCGGTGGTGCAGGAAGACAGGGAATAAGGGATTATCACTGTGATGCATTGGTGGCTGTAGTCTTAAGTCACCCAAGGTTGCGGCCCCTCTCTCTCAATGAGGATGTAGTGGCCAATAACGGTGCTTTGTCAGTACAAAGACAGGAGGAGATGAAGGAGACAGAGGAGAAAAGACAAGCAGAGGAAGAGTGAAAAGTAGTAAACACAGAAAAGGAGGAAAAAGAGGTAGAGGAGGAGTGGATTGAGTCTGCTATTGTCTCTGCTTCATCAATATCCTCTTATATAAATGTCAGCTGTACCATTTCCCTCGTCACTGTTTCACCACCCCACTGGCTTTATCCTCTGGTACAAGGGGAGGGACATCACTCTCTCATCTCTCTTTATCGTTTTTCTCCGTCCTCACTACCTAAATTGCCTCCTCTTTTTTCTCCTCGTCTCTCTCTTTCCTTCTTTCTTTTTCTCTCCCTCTCCATGTGCCTTCTTTCTTTATCATTCTTTATCTCCCCTCTTTCCTCCCTCCCTCCTGTCTCTTTGCCTCTCATGGCGATGCGTCACTAGCCTGCCCCCATGAAACAAGTCAATTTTCTGCCAGCTCGGCGGATGAATAAATCTCCCTGGCTCTGCTCAGAGCGATGGGGATATTTATCTAAGTGGAGTGTGTCCTCCTCGGCTCAATGCCACCGACTTCTCATCTAAGACCCCCGTTTATTTTTTTTTTTACAAGAAGAGGAGAAGGAGATGGAGAAAACAATTATTAAGGATAGATGATAAAGGTAAAATAGGTAAATTAAAGCACAAGAAAAGAGGAGAAAGAGGTGGAAGAAGCTGATGAAAGGGCAGAAATGAAGCTGAGATGAGGAGAGAGAGGAGGAATTAAGGGGTGAAAAATATGAAAAAGATGGATGGGGGGGTAAGGGAACTGCCTCGAACAAAGCCTATAAAGCAGCAGCGCGGTGGAGAAGTGAGGCAGGAGCATTAGTCGAGCCTGCTCTGGTTTAAACGGCAGGAGCAGGCGCAGATCTGGATGAATGGCAGCCTTCCTCCTTCAGGCCACACTCATCTGTTAGGGAGAAAGAGGAGTGTAGGTTATTTGGCCCGCTGTGACAAATGCTGCACAGTACTGAGATGAAGAAGGAGAGACAAAAGAGGAAAGGAAGATGTTAGCAGAAAATGTAAAAAAGATGATTGATGGATGAGGAAGCTGTGGTATTTTCCCTCCATAATAATAACAAAAGGAGTGAAGGTGCATGGCAGGCAGCAGCAGTAGAAACCAGATGCACTGATTAGCAAAAAGAGAATTTATTTGGGTTCAACTCGTACCTCCTAAATTCTTAATGCAGTGTTGTATTTTGCAGTGTAACAAGTTGGAAGATTTAAAAAGCTTTGAGCAGCAGCAGGAGGATTTGCTGGTTGGTGGGGGGGGTGGGGGGGGGGTTGGTTTGCTAGCTACATGCCACAGCATTAAAGCAAAGTAAATAGCTGTTGTGTCTCATTACCATTCATTTTTAAAGGGGACTGTTAGTATAATGAATGCCTCTGCTATCTTCTCAGGATCCTCCTCCTTCTTCAGTTTTAGGAAGAGTAATACTATCTTTCACGCTAGATAAAGTGCAAGCAAATATTTCCTTTGCAATTAAAATGGTCAATTTTGCTTATGCACAACAGGAGCCGTATAACACCAAGTTTTGGACTTAATTACCTACAATAACAGTTTGATATATTGGGTATATGGTTCTTTGCTGCGAGAGCATGATATGAAACAAGACACTTTTAATAAACTCATAAAGACAAACCCAGGCCCTGTGGAGCATGTAATGTGTGAGTGTGTGTGGGTGTGAGCAGTCTTTAATGTGTTTGTGCAGAGACAAAGATGGCACCTGCATCACACTGCTGTTACTACAGTTGCGCACACAAAAGCACACTTTTGATCGTGAAACAAGCTTTCAGTTCATAATTTTAGTGTCACTCTTAAACAAACCTTTTTGAATCACTGTGTAACCAATCAACACTGACATGTTTTTCAATTATGTCAGGGTTAAAGGCTGAGAACCCACCTCACCCCTCTGGCCCTAGGTTTTCTGTGGTTTGTGTTATTCCCAATGGTTATTACCATTAACACTTTTATGGAGGATGCCTTCAAATCCTTCTTAAATTGATTGTAAAATTAGTGCTGATTCTGTGAAATCTGTTGCTGCGGTTACTGAATAAAGCTGTCATTTTGCACAATTCAGATTTCTTTCACACTAGGCTCATTTCCCCTTTATTACTTAAAGGGTCGGTTCACTTAAATTACAAAAAGACAAACATATTTCCTCATTTATTTCTAAGGGAATATTACAGTCATTACAGTGGTTTTGTTTTTATTTTTTTAGGTTTTTAAATATTTGTTAGAGATTGCTCTTAAATTAAGGAATATCATTTTATTTATAGTGCAGAGTAATGAAAAAATTAATTCATTTTTTTATAATGTGGGTGAACAATTTTTACATTGAACTGAATTAAAATTGTGTATTATCAGCACACAGAAACAAGTCAGCACATATGCTACATGTTTAAGAAGGTGCTTTAGGTTGCCACGTGTAATATTTATGTTGTCACTGCATTAGCATGATGAATGCAGACACTTTTCATTAGAGACAAACGAAAGCTATTCTGATGCAATTATGGCAAAAACAATAACAGCGCTGTGTGAGCCGCTCTATGATTGATAATACTGCAGGGGGGAATCAGTAGTGTTGGGCTTAACCAGGCTTTCCCTCAGGGGTTTTCCCTTGGCATTAGTCAGACAAATCCCTTTGTCAACCTTTCTCCTTGCCATTTTTATTCATAAGCATTTGGCCCTAAGAAAGACATCAAACCAAGAATACAACAAGAGGTCAACATCGTCTTTGCGCAATGTTAACCTCTGCATTGATGAAGCTAATTCACATTTCCTCAGTCCAGCCTACGGGGGTTCAGGAGAAGAGGGGGTGGAGGAGCAGAGGGAGGCAGCAGGGTGTGTGTGTGTATACATGCATGAGTGTGTGAGTGCTTGTGCTTCTCTGTGTGTCAGTGGCCACTTTGTAGTGAGCCTCCCTCTTGACCCGGGCCCCTCCACATGGGGTTTGTATTGATAGCGTTTGCTGAAAGGAGGGGAAAGTGAATGTTGTCCGAGCTCATTGGAATGACAATGGGGGCATATGGTTGTGTGTGTGTTGGTGTATGGTCATGGCAGCAACCATATTCCTCTGTGCAGGGTTGCCAGGTGCTTCATGAACGGACCCACTGAGAGTTGACAAATCATACACAAATGCAACAGACTGGCTCGTGTGTCTCCTGCCCATCGGGGGGCTCTCTGTAGCTGTCTCTCTCTGTTTCTTCTTTTCCCTGCTTTCTCCTTTCTGTCTCTGGTCAAAATGATACCACATACCATAACAGCCAACCCATTTAAAAAAGAAATCACACTGGTGATAACTGCCAAGAAGGGTCATCATTTATTATCTGTTGATCCTCCTAACCAGAGTCCCTTTCTTTCAGTGCTGTAAAAATCCCACAGAGAACAAGAGAATAAAGATAACCTGCATGTTGTAGCATCCCCTCCCACACAAAGCCACTTCTTCTGTCATGAATAGTCAGCTCCACCCTAATGACTATTCAATACAGTCTGCAGGCTGCAGATGAACGGCCAAACCACAGCAGCATCTGCTGCGGGCCTAACTCGCCAGACGCCAGCCTTGTAAGAGGGCCATTGCAGGCTAATTGAAAGACAGAGGCCATCTCTCAAAAACAGAGTTTATGTGTGTGTGTGTGTCTGTTGGGAGGGTGACTTGACAGAAAGAAGAGTGAGCGAGAGATAGAGAAAAGAATAGAAAGGAAACTAATTGACAAAGGATGGAAGGAATGGGGAAGATGAAAGGAGGAGGAAAAAGTCAGAGATTTCTCTCCTCAAGGAAGAACAGCTGACCTGTCGCCACTTGTCCCCATGTGGCCATATTAGAAAAGGCCCCGTGGGCCTTGAATTAACACAACCCAAACCCATTTCATGTAATTAGAGTGGCCCTGTGGTCTTATCTTAATTTAAACACATGTTTGTATTATATAAGATACAATCTGGATTACAAAGGCAAACACGAAATATCTCTGTACACATTAATAGTTCTTGTTGAAACGGTTAAAGCTCGGACTGATAAAATATTTTAGCTCACAGGTGAGAAAGTGTTATGGCTGCAAAAAGCAGAAACACGTAATAAAACCCCAGTTTGATCTATATCTTTACATGAGAGTAATCAACAGAAATGCGGTTGGTATTTACCCTTCTGAATATGACAAATTAGATTTTCAGTTGTTTTTCACCTTAAGGTCTCTTTATACTACTTTGTAAGTCTTTGCATCAAATAAAAATAAAAAAACACCCTCACCAAATGAAAACTAAAGGATTGCTGTCATAATTCTCCTCAGTTGTCCTCCAGCAGTTTTTATTACCAAAGGCTGTGAATAATCTTTTCCACCCTGGCCATCCCAAATAACACAATCCTTCAGCTTCACTGCTTACTGTGTTTTATGGTGAAGTGTGGATGAGAAAGGAAGAACATTCAAATGAAGCAGTGGAAGGATTCATCAGCAGCCCACAAATATAGAAAAGTAAGAGACAATATTCACAGGAAGCATACTGTTGAACAGATAGTGAAAGGGTGAATAAAAACGAGATGAAACGTGTATTCAGAGGTAGGTTAATGGTCCAAATTGTCGTGGCACGGGTTCATTTCCTATGGCCACATAAGTGCAATTTCAAAGTGTGCTTTCTGTAAATTAGCAATTCTTATGTTCAGGCTGCGCCAACTACAAGCGTACAGGCCCCAAACCACAACAGTATGATCAGGGGCGTGAAGCCAGTCTGTTACCGGCTGGCAGAAGAGAGTGAGAGCAGCAACTGTTCCACCAGGTAAGATACAGTAAACAGATCTTATGAGGTTCAATTTTATTGCCATCATGAGTTAAAAGAAAACAATTTTAGGACCCTCACGGCATTAACACATTGGTGTCAAACTATTTATTGAGTGAATGATTCTTTCTAGAGTCCATGGCTGTGAGTGTATTTTGTATTATTACAGCCACAGACCCATGAAGAGGTTTCTTTAAGAAGAGAGTAACTCTGCATTATGCACTCCCCATGGGGTAACTTCAGCACGTCTTGTATTTCTTGGGAGACTGTGCACCTGTTTTTGCTTTTCCTTACATGGAGATAATGTCATGACTTGTGCTTTGCTGACTGATGCGTTCAACTCAGTTTGTATGTTTCTTTTTATTTATTTCTTGTTGAATCCAGATAATCTTCTAAATTTTATTTAAAGGGCCAGTTTTCCCAAATTAAAATGTTCTGTAAAACTTTGAGACAGTTTTTCGTTATTATTCTTCTGCACTTTATTTCAAAACGTGTTGTAGGCGACTCCACAGCAACTAATTTACAGCTGTAGTTGTTAGTTGCTTTACAGATAAGGATTATAAAATAAAACTACATTATAACATTTCTATGGACAAGCAACCAATCAAAATAGCTCCATGCAGCCAGCTGCAACATTAAATTGCTGCTTCCATTTTAATAATAAAAATCCAGAAATGTAATTTCCAACAACATAATATTCTTACAGGGCTGCAGAATTAGTACATGCTCTCTTTTTGATTGCAGGAGTATTTTGATTTTGATTTCGATTACAATATTTATACCCAATTAAAATTTAATTAAAATTATACCTAATTAAAGCGAATTTTAACAGTGAGATTTTCTCATCTAAGTTACCATGCAACTAGTTTTAAGTTATACATCTCTAGGATTTATGCTACCAACCCAACCTAATGGAATTGTGTCATGTTTTGTTTTGCTTAAAATAATGAACAAATGCATTTAAAAATATTACAGCACCAATATCTGTCCAATGGCTGTGTAACATTAGCTCAATTGTGTCACTGTGGGCGCAAGTAACGATTAAAATAAAATGCTAAAATGGTTTGTAAATCAAGTACATTTGAATCTTACAGTAATAAAACCAGCTCAGTGATATCTGTTACACATACATATGTATGTAATGTTTATTGACATTAGCCACTAACATTATCCGTAAGCTAATGATCATACCAGTAAGGGCAGAAATCCCCCTCAGTGCATGCAAATAATTAAAGCTGCATTTGATTGTTTATGCATTCAGCTTTTTATTTTGTGAGAACAAGAATATATTATTTCTGTTTCAATAGTGACATAGTCTCACTTTAAAGTATTGTCTGTTGCATTTCAGTCCTGTTATTACTGCTGCAGTATTGTAGGCTTCGTTTTATTCGTTGTTTAAAATCTATCAGTTCAATATAGGTAAATAAGATAATGTTGTTTGGGTGAAGTGACCCTTTAACACTTTGACATGTGAAAGTCGTAGCAAGGTGCTTCCAGCCCTGCTGAGCGGCTCTGTGCAGTGATAATGGTGCTGCTCATGATCCGCTGTCCCAGCAGCACTGGCGCTGCACTGCGAGGCAGGAAGAGCCAGGCCGTCAGGGATTTGTCAGAGGCCTGTTATTACATCTCTAGTCTGATAAAATATGGCTGCCTCTCCAGAGATCCAACTGCCAGATAAATCCACTCTCCTCCAACCAGACTGGTCCTTGCGATGAAACCATCCAATGGTGTGGCTCAGCTAGTGACCTCTGGTAATGACATGTGATTTATACAGCACATTTTAAACAGAGAGACACATCCGAGCCAGGCTATCTCTCCCTCTCTTCCTCTCTCTGTATCTATATCTGGTGTCATGTTAGATAACAGGTAGGCCTTTGGGAGAGCATAGACATGACACCCATCTTTGAGGGTCTCACAAGATGGCTACAATGTGGATAGTTTCCCCTGCAGCTGTCTGGTCTCAACCTAAGCCTGCAGTGAGCACTGTGTGTCCTGCTGTATGAGGTCACCAAGACGTATTGCAGGATAGCACTTTCAGCTGACGGAGCACTGTGTGGAAGACTAAATCAACACCTGGTTGGGAGGAAATAGAGCTACTGTGTTTGGTAAATGCATTTATGAATGTCCAAGGAGTGGAAGATTATAGGGTGTTGTAAATACTCTGAACTAACACCACTGGATTATTGTTAACCAGAGCTTTTCTAGTTTTATTACAGAGATGATTTTACCAAGCCACGATTATTAGAAAAACATCCACCACACCTTCCAAAGAAAACCAACTACATCCTCTTACATATATGAATTAGATAACAGAAAACATGAGTATGAATAAACAGCGTTTCAGAAAGAGTAATTTTCCAGACAGTCAGTGATGTAGTGTTTTCTGTCCACTGCCAAGTAGCGTCCCCTGCACAGTCTAGTAGCTTAACAGATTAAGTTCTCTGGCTAAAGGAGAGCTGAGAGGCGGGCAGTGTAGTTGACCTTGGCAAGCCAGGCACAGAGATGATGACACACCACTACAAATATCTGTCTTTAATAAACAGGCTGGGCAGCACTGAACACCATGATCCTCCACAGCTCGGTTGGCTGCAGACAGACACGACTGATGTAAAGTGAAGAAATGATTCCCACTAATTCCCTTTAAAATGAGAATGGACATTTCCACATGTGAATCGAACTGTATTTTACTGTATTTTATGGTTTGATTTTAAATAATCTTTTTTTTTAAATTATTCTTTAAAAGTTTTATAATATTTCTAGAAAACGCTGTGGGACAAGCTACAAAAAATTTTTTTTTGTTTAATTGAATTATAATTTACCAGTTTTTATGCAGGTAAATTGTCCATTAATGAAACTCAAGTTTAAAAGTAATACCTGGTAATATTTTGAGACATTTAGAGCTGATGTCACGTGGCATTATTTTTCTCTGTTTTCCTATTTTATTGTGTTTCCAAATAATTCAGAAGTGTTATTAATGTCTATATAGTGGGATTTGGGAAGGGGGAAAAAAACGAAAATATGAAGAAACACATTAGAAGCTGAAAGTTGTATTTTAGCAAAAACATCTGATGAACACCTACTTCTGAAATCAAATCTGACCCCCCCTCGCCCCCTCCCCAGCAGCAGCAGCAGCAGCAAACACAAACTGTGCTGGCTGATATTTGCCTCCATAACCTGATGGAGTTCAACTGAACACTTCAGAAGCTCTTTGTAAACTGGTGCACAAAACATCTTTATTTTTTCTCAATTTAAATGTTTTAAACAACGTTTTGTTTTCTTAGATTTAATATAAATATAATTTATAAAATATAAATAGGGGGAATATTGACAGGCTGCTCAATAAGAGGATAATCAAATGATATTCAGAAACTTTTCTTTTTTCTTTACAGTTTTTTAGACACCTAATTTTTTTTACTATATAGCACTGATAAAATATTGTCATAATATAACTGTAGTACTGTAATTTCATACATTTATATTGGAAAGATATAAATAATCAACTCTCTCTCATATTATACAAATATTATAATACAACTGTGTATTTATCCTCCCTCTCCTCTCATGCTCATCATCATCATCATCATCA
>JAUBNQ010000001.1:19130731-19162322 GCA_032353495.1 Ctenopoma kingsleyae | reverse complement strand
TATTTTCCATTTATCTGAACGTTAAACTACTTATGAACCAGCTAAAGTATAACATTCACTTAACAGTGTTTTAATTATGTGTTTTTAATAAGTGTAGCTGAATACGTATTGTTAATAAAGTTGTCTTAAGAAAGCAGAGCAACGTAGATTTTTAAATATAGAAGAGCTACAGTACAATAAATGATTTAAAGAACAAACACAAAGTTTAAACTGTGACATTTTTTTATAATGATCTTTAGGCGCTGCAATCTCTCAGTTGACTTGACAAATGCAAGACATTATCGCACTGCCACACCCTTCCTCAAAATCAGATTTCTGACCTGTGGATTTTCAACTGAAGTGCGCCACCTAGTGACAGTCACTGCAAAGACTGCCCACCACGCTGACAAAATATGGATCACTCACAAGTGAATCACCAGGCCACACCCGAGAGAAAGTTGTAAAAAGTGAGAGGTAAAACTGTGGGTGTACCAAACTTTCTTACATTTATTTATCTATCAGATTACCACATACACTAATAAAGAGAAGTTAGTCAATAAAGACAAGTATGAAATTCAAACCACGACACTGTCTAATGAATACTCTAAAATGTTAACAGAATATTGTGTGTGTTTAATGTTTAATAAACTTCAAGGTGTTTTATTCCCACACAAATCAGGGAGGTTCACATTTCTCACTTCATTTCCCTGTGAGTTAAACAGAGTATGAGGTTGTCAGAACAACAACTGTACATAAACTCTGTGCACACATGTATGCACAATGTAGTGTGACATGTATTGACAGTGAATGGCAGCAGATAATGTGTCTGTGTGTGTGAATGACTGGTGAGATCTGGAGTGAGCAGAGGGGAAAAAAAGAAGCACAGTAAAGTCATTCTTTGTCCTTGTTTGCACATAATTTGTTTCCACTTGGATCAGTCTCCTCAGCTCTGGACAACGAAATAAAGTGGGTGTGTAGAGCTGCAGGGAGGTGGTGAGTCTGTGCTTGGTCCGGATTGGTCTGAGTGTTGCACCTTCTTTATTTACTCTTCTTGGAGTACTTTCTTTGCTCGCCAGCATTCATAAATACACAGGCTTAACCTGCAGAGTTTTATTTCAAAATATAACTAAATACCAGCTTATAGCTGAAAAAATGTTCATCATGATGAGACTTCACTGCATAAAGCAGTACATTAAAAACACATTGTTCTGGCAGAGCAGCTTTTTTTTCCCTGAGCTGCCTTCTTTGTGATCTGCAGGAATGTCCATTTCCAAGGACTTGTCAGTGATTATTGTAAATCTGGACCTATTGCACTATGAACACTGGGATTTTATTCAGTAAAGATTCATTTTACACTGGACCAGTACATAACTCTCAGGAACAGTTACACAGCTTTCTTTTAAACGAAAAACACGTGCATCAAGTTATTTGAGTTATTGTCATGAATTGTCAGGAAAAATGCAACTAAAAGGCCTCTTAGCACATGCAACACATAATGAACATTATTATTATTATTATTATAATGAACAACAACTTATCTTAAAAGAAGAATTGTTGCTAACACCAAGGGGTGTGGGTAGGGAATAGAACAGGCGGAGGAACATTTTTGTCTTGAGCACAAAATAGGTTTTCTACAAACAACTGAAGAAAAGAGGATTAGCATATATTTGTGAAAGTTGTTTAACAAGCTAAACACGTCCATCAGGTGACTGCATTTCTGCAGGGCTGTTGGGACCTCAAGGAAGAAATGAGTGTGATGTGTGAAGTTAAAAAACATTACTTAGACAACATGTATGTAATGCTGTAAATGTGAAAGGTTTAGCCTTGGGTGCTGCTGTCTCACTGGGACACCTTCAGTGGAAGGTGTATGACAGGTAAAAGTGTCTGCACTGTAAATCATTTTAAGTCTTTAAGTTGCGATGTGTGTAAACTGAACTCAGTGTCAGTTTGAAGAGTCTGTTCTTCATTTGACATGAAGAACTCAGCTGTTGAAGTCATTTTATACCTAAGTTAGTACAAAAACAGGAAGGCTGCTCCTATACCACGCTAAATACAATACTAATCATTTCATATGTATTAAGGATATTGTTACCAAAAAAATCTATAAAAAATTTACTTCTCAAATAATGCATGGGGGGCGGCTTTTAAATACGTTTAGTTAAAAACTTCTTTCAGCAGTTCATCCATTTGTAATTTCAAGTTGAAATACCTTGATAAAAGTCTATGGTTGTCTATGACTGACGGTGGTTTGAAAATTTAAATTACATATTAAATTTTGCATTAACTCAAAATTAATGAAAAGATAAGGTGACTTTGTTAAATTTCTGTATGACGTGTTATTTTGTCCTGTAAATCTGTTATCTTTACAGCTAAAAAAATTTGTCTTTGCCACCAATTTTTATCCTCAATTTAAAGCTACAAAACACAATAGTAACTTATTTACTAACTTCATTTCACATAAATGTCTGCAGAAATTAAACGGTGCCTTTAACATTGTTTCTCAAAGTTTAAAAAATAAGAGACCGATATCTTTCAGTCATCTCTGTCTGAGACCTCACCCTGTTCATCTGTGTCACGCTGACACACTTGTAAAAAAAAATCACAGGGCAGCGCTTCTACGTCGTTCACAGAGATAATCAGCAAACACACGACTAGGTGATGATTTTGTGCCGGCACAGTGACGAGCGTCTGTTATCAGGAGACTACAGTAACAATTATAAACCGCCCAGTGTTTCACAATATGTAAGTTACAACAAATGTCAGTGACTATGATTAGCACGGTTCAGAACTGATACAAGTCTAGATTATCAGCAACTTATAAAGCAGGAGGTATTTTATCAGATAATCACATTTTCATCAGGAACATCACTGCACAGAAGCACAACCAAAAACACAGAATCAGACACCTGCAACATTCACAGCACTGTAGTTTACACACTTCTTTTAGTGTATACATGGTTTTCAGTATGATTTTTGTGTTACGCTTTTTCTGTTTGACATGATGCATTGGTCTGAGTTTTTGTTACATGATTATTATCACAGCATATCTGAAATGTTTTGACTCATATACTATGTGCCATTCTTACTTTTTCACAAGCCCAAGTGCTGGGCATCTTTTGGTGGTACAACAGATAAACAAAAAAATAAATTCTTTCATGTAATTGTATTAAAAATGAACAATAAATATGGTCTTGAACATCTTGGCTACATGGCAAAAACAACACCAGCTAACTTAGAAATGCCTTGCCCCCACCCTTTAGCCCCTAAGTGTCACTAGGGTGAAAATATTGCTGGTATGTGCCATTTCTGTCACTGCTATGAGCACTTAAACTATTGAATAACAGATACTTTTATAAAATAAAAAAAACACTTTATTTTAAATTGTGTTTGTGTCTCTAATTCAGTTTAGAAGCAGCCAAACAAAGAAGGCTGCAATTACAACCTGTTTAAGGAGTCAAGAAATGCCCCTCAACGAAACAATAAAATGTGGAGTCACAAGTTTGACCTGAAAGGAGGTGGATGAACCCCTACCCACCAGTCACCACACCCGTGTTGATAGAAAGATTGGATGGAGGAATAGGGGGTTAGCCCATAAGCTGCATTCTTCCCTTTCAACTACCCATGTAGCCCTTCCCCCTTGGCAGTATGTAGCAGCTATATAACCAAGAGGCCACAGTGATGCTTTCAACTGCAGATCAACTCCACTAATCCTGCTTTGTCAAGATCCAGACCTTCCAACATGTCTTCCACCAGCAGATCCTATGGCCAGAGGACCTTGAGTGTTTATGGTGGAGCAGGTGGTCGTGGCACCCGCATCTCCACATCCCAGACGAGCTATGCACCGGTGTCTGGCTTTAACCTGGCTGACGGCTTGGACCTTCACGTTGGGGCCAACGAGAAGGCCACCATGCAGAATCTGAATGACCGCCTGGCCTCCTACTTGGAGAAGGTGCGCATCCTGGAGAAGGAGAATGAACGCCTGGACAAGCAGATCAGAGAGTGGTACCAGAGCAGAGCTGTCATCTCCCACGACTTCACCAGCTACTTCGCAACCATCGATGACCTGAAGGACAAGGTAAGAGGAAGGAGACAGATTACGGATGTGTTTCACTGTTTTCTGTTCACTTCTCATCTTTCTGATGTTAACATAACGTCAGTGTCTGTTGGAATGTACCTGATGTTTGAGTTAGAAACACACATTATTGACATAGTTTCAATAAACTAGGACTTCTTTTCAGGAAGCACAGAAAGCAGTAAGGTAATAATTTTCAAGACTGTCACACCACATTCATTCCAGTGGAGCCTCACATCCTGCCAACAGCCTAGTGTCACAGTTAAAATGACACAAGATGACTGTGCAGGTGTATTTTTACAGATACAGTATAATCACTGTACTATATTGTAATGAGTATATGTTTGTTGTATGTTAATATTAGTATAATTACAAGACCATAACAGAACATTACAACTCTTTAAGAACTATTTTTAAATGATCCCCTCAAATTCCAGGATCATTTTCAAAAATCCTATATCCATCAAAATGTGTACAATAAACTTTATGAACCTTCTTTGTCTCCTCTGTTTCCTCCTCAGATTCGTATTGCCTCCAGGCTCAATGCTAAGACAATCCTGGACATTGACAATGCAAAACTGGCTGCTGACGACTTCAAAATGAAGTGAGTGTGCTGCCCTCCCACATGTGTGACACTTCACATGTGCATCAAAGCATGAAATCGTGTCCAGCTGCCAACTTCTGATCTTAATGACTCGCTGGAAGCTCTTTGACCTGTTTGTCCGTTTTCTTCTGTGCAACCCTCTCAGGTATGAAAATGAGCTGGCCTTGAGGATGACTGTGGAGGCAGACATCTCTGGACTAAAGAAGGTGCTGGATGATATGAACCTGGCCAGGATGGATCTGGAGAGTCAGTATGAGAGCCTGAAGGACGAGCTCATTGTGCTCAAGAGGAACCACGAGGAGGTGAGATGGGGAACAGCTATTAGTGGTGCATCAGTTTTAGCCTGTTCAAAGTTTGATGATAGTGATTTGACAAACAGCAAAACCAATGAGTTTGCATCATCATCCATCTTTTCAGCAGCAGGGATCTTAACACACCAGCTGTAAGACAAATGTGTCACTGTCTGTCATACCCAACTGTTGTGGCCTAAGCTGGTTAGAATACACACACATGGCCCCTGGTAACACTAAGGAAATACAAAGTTAGGTTAATATTGTTCTAAACAGGCCTGCCGGTCTTTCCATTTTCCCAGCACTACACCTCTTTCCTCTGCACATTTCCTCGTATTCTTCTCTCTCTCCATTATCTCATTGCTACTGTTAGTTCAGCACACACAAGCTTAGACACACTGAACACACATATACACAGTTAACACAGATCAAAGAACCAAATGTTCCCAGAAGAAAAGTGTTGATTAGATGTTCTCGTAATGAATAAAACACAATAAATTAGCTTCTGTTATTGCACTGGCTTATTGAGGTGTTGATCTTTGACCCCTGCAGGAGTTGGCTCTGCTGAGGAGTCAGATGGGCGGCCAGGTCAACGTGGCTGTTGACGCTTCTCCCTCCACAGACCTGAACCAGGTCATGACAGAGATCAGGCAACACTACGAGGGTTTGATCAGCAAAAACCGGAAGGAACTCGAGGCATGGTACCAGAACAAGGTAAGAAGTTACCAGCAACTGTTGCAACATAAGTAATTTAGTAATTGTAAGAGTGAAGTAGTAATCTGTTAACAATCTTAAATATCACGTTATTTTGTGTCTCTCTGCTCAGGTTGCAGCAGTAGAGCAGGACGTGATCGTAAGCACAGAGTATCTGGCTACATCCCGCACAGAAATTAAAGACCTGAAGAGCACCCTACAGAGGCTTGAGATTGAACTACAGTCCCATCTGAGCATGGTATGTCCATACTACACATGGTAACAACACTGTGGGTTTAAAGATTGATTTAATGTAATGTGTTTCACATCTAGTGAAATTTATTCATTGACTTTCTTGCTAAGAGTTAGTCGAGGGGATTGATGCCCCAGCCAGTTAGTTTAGCTTAGCATAAAGACTACTGGTAGACCTACTACTCCAGGAAGTTAGTGTTACAGGTCAAGTAATGCTCTGGTGCATAACCTCAGTAACACTGCAAAATGCTGCTTATGGAAATGCCTCTGTTGCAGTAGCCAAAAAAACAGAAAAACACACATATGGATATCAGTCACTGAGAGTCTACTCTGCTAACAACTTCTTCCTCTAACCCCAACAGAAAGCATCTCTAGAGGGCACCCTGGCAGAGACTCAGGCACGTTATGCTGCAGAGTTAGCAAACCTCCAGAGCATGGTCACCAACCTGGAGGCTCAGCTGTCCCAGCTACACGCCAGCATTGCCAGCACCAAGCAAGAGTACGACATACTGCTGGACCTCAAGACCCGGCTGGAGCTGGAAATTGCAGAGTACAGGAGGTTGCTGGATGGGGAGGATGAGAGGTGAGATCTGATGAAGAGTGAGAAACACCAAATGTATTAGAGATTATAGAAACAAGTATCCACACAATTGGAAAACATTTCATGGTAATGTAGATTTGTACAGCATGTTCCAAACTAATGTTTTCCTCTCTTTCCTTCTCTGTCCTCCATTACCAGCACAAAACAAGGTATGTAATTTTTCACCTAAATGTTTTCATTTTATTGATTAAGTGCTGCAGAGGTTTTACTTGTGTAACAAATATCACATTTGATTATGATTGTTGTTTCTTATCTTTTCTTCAGTGGTCACAAAGGTTATCACCGTGGTGGAGACAGTTGTGGATGGAAAGGTGGTGCAGAGCAGCAAGACTGTTGATGTTGATAAGATTCAGTGAAAAACTGGAAGGATTAGCAAAAATCAATAAAGATCATGCAGTTGAACTAAAGGTTCTTGTGTCGGCTAATTCTGTAATGAACAAAATATTCCACTTTTTCTCTGTCGTTTTCCCTCACATTTTTGTGTAAATATTAGAAAATTTATTTATTTCAAATGCAACTAAAGGTTACGTAACACCACAAACTTGAAACCAAAGTTTCAGTGGCCTCCGTGGCTGAAAGTTATAATTCTAACCACACAATCGTGATTTTTGGTTGGGTGTGGTTAGAAGTCTGCCGTGCTGCACTTGTAGCCACGTCGAACAAGTATGCTGGGGGAAATGCACAAGTAAAGAGTCACATTGCAGAGTCAAACCAATAAGAGATAAAACTCTGGTTATACTGTAGATTGTAGTTCCTAACATGCTCTGCCCCCTAGTGACCGAACACTGATAAATGCAGCTTTAACCAGTATAATGTGGAGTTGAGCATGCATAGGTGGAAGTAGCCACAGTGAGTCAAGTTTATGCTCACACCCAAGC
Organism: Ctenopoma kingsleyae; assembly: GCA_032353495.1. Classification (NCBI taxonomy): domain Eukaryota; kingdom Metazoa; phylum Chordata; class Actinopteri; order Anabantiformes; family Anabantidae; genus Ctenopoma; species Ctenopoma kingsleyae. The sequence goes on along the minus strand of JAUBNQ010000001.1, from coordinate 19,154,953 downwards.
AGAGTGGAGTGTGGGGGAAAGCAGATTAAAAGCCAGGACTTCATTCTTGAGCCATGTTTGACTGTTGTTTGCACTTGACTGGTGAGCATGCACACTGTGTTTACTGTGTGAACACATGGTCTACTTGACTTCTATTCTTACATTCACACCCAGAAACTGTACAACTGAATTGCTGCAGTGCTGAACACCGCGGAGCCTGTTAAATTCTGATGTTACCGGTATCTCAGAGGAATCGCTCAAATTTCCAGCTAGCCTCAGAATACATTTATTGTTCATTATGTTTTATATCCAGAATCTGTCTGGTAAAACTGACACTTAAGCCAATGTGATTCTAATATGAGCAGGTTTTGTCAGTCAGAAGAATCATATCTCACAGCTGCAAAATACTAAAATTAACTCTTATCAGGATGATGATAAAATGTGTAAATTCACTGCCACTCTTGTGATTTTAATAGTATTTGAAATTAATCAGACAAAATCAGACAAAGTAGTAGTCAGCAAACTGAGAGCCTTTTATTGGGATATGTAAGCACAGGAAGTTTTCAGATGTGGACCTTGTGGCCATCAGATGTTGCCCATTCCTGCTGCGTTTGCTGTGTGCAACAGATTATTTGGTGGTGGTAGTTTGGGACACCACCTTGCCATCCTTCACTTCCTCTGTGACCACTACCACCTTGGTTTTTGAGGACTTTGATGATGATGATGATCCACCAGCACCAAAGCTGTGGAAGTAAAAAGCACAGTGCTCGTGTTAAACACAGTGCAATAATGAAAGCACAGAATTGTTCTTCACAAATAAATAATACATACATATTCCAAAGCACTATTCCTTCCTTAGGTCTGTTGTTGCCTTGCTTACCTGCCCTCTCCATCCAGCAACCTCTTGTATTCTGCTATCTCCATTTCTAGCCTTGTCTTGATGTCAAGCAGTATTTGGTATTCTTGGTTCTGGCGTTCCATGTCAGCACGTAGCTGAACCAGTTGCTCTTCCAGGGTAGTCACCTGCATCTGGAGGCCTTGGAGCTTCATAGAATACCTTGCCTCTGTGTCAGCCAAAGTGCTTTCCAGGGCTGCTTTCTGGATGCATGAGAGGGAAAGACAGACAGACAGAGAAGAACGAGGTTGGCATATGAAGAGCTATAGAAACGTAGAGACTATGCCCAAGATGATTATTATTTACCATGCTAAGTTGCGACTGCAGCTCAATCTCAAGGCCCTGCAGTGTGCGACGGAGCTCGGTGATCTCTGTCTTTGATGTTTGTAGACCTTCTGTGCTGGCTGCCACCTCCTTGCTCAGCGTCTCTGTCTGCGTTGGGAGAAAATCAGAGTCATGTATAACCACACACCTCAGATCAACAGTCTAAGCAAGTAATGCGAAATAGCATATTCTAAAATAACATCATCAGGGCTTTGCCCCAGTCTTACCTTTGTCTGGAACCAGGCTTCAACTTCTTTCTGGTTTTTGGTAGCCATGTGCTCATACTGATCACGGATCTCAGCCAAAACGGCGTTCAGGTCTTGCTGTGGCTTTGCGTCTACCTCCACATTGATCTGTCCACTCATTTGGGTCCTCATGGCTGCCATTTCCTGTTGAGCAAACAGTTTGTAAAGAGATAGATGTTTGCTGAGTTCATTCAGAAATTTGCATTCTACACCAAAGACAACTAATTAATTGCAATTCAGATTCACTCAGACTCCTACTGTAGTATTGTTTGCTACCCACCTCCTCATGATTCTTCTTAAGGTAGATGAGCTCCTCCTTGAGACCTTCTATCTGCAGCTCCAGGTCTGATCTGGCCAGTGTCAGCTCATCCAACAGTCTCTTTAGACCGGCGATATCTGCTTCCACTGACTGACGCATGGCTAGCTCATTCTCATACCTGTGAGGCAGCAGAGGATCACACATTGTCATCAGGGTATACATCTTTAAAAATGCATGTCTTGCTCCTTCTGGGTAAAGTAATTTCTCATTCTGATGCGTACTTGGTTCTGAAGTCATCTGCTGCCAGTTTTGCATTGTCAATGGACAGATAGATTCCTCCATTGTCACGGGTGGCATCCTGGATCTGTGTGATTCAGAAATGTTAATGTTACAGCATTAGTGTAATCCTTCCCCCAACTGCAAACTCTGTAAAAACTGATGGACCTTATGCATTATGGCTTGAACTTAACTTTTAGTTTATGTTCCAATGCATTGCATAATAAATGTCAGTGTAATAAGTCTCAGTAAGTCTAAGTTATGAGACATACCTTTCCCTGCAGGTCAGCAATAGTGGCCTCGTAAGCAGAATAGTCACGGGCAGTAGGGGAGGTCTTGCTCTCCAAGAACTGGCGGATCTTGAGTTCAAGGTCAGCATTGGCTTTCTCCAGGCTCCGCACCTTGTCCAGATAGGTGGCCAGACGGTCATTCAGGTTCTGCATGGTGGCTTTCTCATTGGCCCCAACATGGAGGTCTAAGGCATCGCCTCCACCAAAACCTGCACCACTTGCAAAGCCATAACCTGCACCGCTACCTGCACCACCTCCAGCAAAGAAACCACCGGAGGAAACAGAGATTTTTGCTTCACTGCCTCCTGCACCACCATACACACTAGCAGCATATCCCCTTCGCACAGCTCCTCCACCTGAACCCATATTGAAGCCTCCACTGAGGCCTGCCCTTCCACCTCCACCAATGGAGCGAGAATAAGTCGATACGCTGCTAGTTCTAATTGACATCGTGAAGACTGAACTGGAGGTCTGCCTACCCTTGAGAGAAGGAGATGGACTGAGATGCACAGCTCTGCCTCTGTCTCCTTTTTATCCTGCACAAGGCTGCTGCCACTGCTGCTGGCTCTGGGATGGGTGGGGGCGTGTAGGGCTGTAGGGAGGAGCAATGCCTAAAAAAAGGTGCTCTGTTCCACACATCACACACACCCTTCAGGTTCGTTTTGTTCATTAATCAGAAGTAGCCGGAGGAGATAGTGGGATTAATTTTCTTTTGTTAAGCAATTTGTTGAATTCATTCATAGCTCACAACTGCCTGCTAACTTCATACAAAACAAACCTTTATTCCCATGCACCACATTAATGTGCATGAACGCATGGCATCCATGTGAATATATATATTTTATTTTTGCAAAACATACTTTAAGCTGTGCCACACCCACCACTGTAAGCCTCCGGTTAGTTACTCAGTGAAATCCAGTGGGTTTTAAAATTTGTCACTGTTCTGACAGGTGATGAGTCCTTATTGAAGGCGAGCCATAATTTTTGAATGAGATCATCATCCTGTGCTGGCCAAACGTGTTACGTTACTAAGGCAAACAGCAATGTAAACACTGTCAAATGTATCCATAAGGCTGGACTTTTTTGACTCTTTGTCTTTTTTCTCTGCATTAGGTTGTATGCAAATCATCTTTTAAATATTGGTTCTTTTGTTATTTATCTTCTTTATCTTATTTATCATCTTTAAACTTTTGGCTTTTATACATCCTCTCACTCAACAATACCTTGCAGGGCTGCCAGTTAGAAGCAGTTTTTATACACACACACACACATGATGTCAGTTGATACTTGTCCTCATTCAAGACAGGGCATGATGCTGCTGGAAAGCTCACCATTTATGTGGCTGCAAGTTCTTGAGTTGCTTTGGCATTGTACTGTGGCATGTACATCAAGCCCAAACAAGAACACACTTTTACTTGTTTGCTTCTTTCCATTTCGTACACTATTTCTTTTAAGACTATGTCCTAGAAGTTTTTTGCTCTGCTGTCTCGCATCAAGCATGTGGAAAGTTAAATTTAACAAAGGGTTATTGTACCTCTAACTAACAAATGGCTGTTACAGGCTGTGCACACATACAGTTTGCAGTAATATGTACCAGATGTTTCTTTTCACTGCTGCTCTTAATTTTGAGGTTGCAAACACATCTCATGCATGTGCTAAACGCCTGTAAATTATAGCCATGATAGTTATTACTTTGAAACCTCAGTATTATATGGGTGAAGGTATTTTTGTATCGCTGGAGATACAGTTGTCACACCAACACGCCATCTTCTTGTGTTGTGCATACATTGAAATGTACAGCTTAATTCACACACATCCATGCTTTTTCTTGTGTTGTCTTTATACAGCACAGAAGTGTACTACAGATACAAACTGAATGTTAAATAAAGAGCTAGTAAAAAGTGAAAAGACTGTCTCTTTTATAGATAAATAATACATGTATGTGCACGATTTCATGTTGTGCAATCACACATTCCTGTGACAGAATAATGAGAGGTTGTGGCACTGGTGGTGGTGTCTAAACAAAACATTTTATTAGCGTACATTCTGATTGAGTTAATTTATATAAAGTACAATCTTTACTGCAAGTTAGTCTCTGCCAAAGTTAGTGTTTAAAACAAACTGAGCAATTGTTAACGTTAAAGTGAACAATGTCAAACAACACTGTGAGAAACGCACTTCAGGCTGCAACTCAGTGAAACTTCTCTTTTCATCAGGCTGAAAAGCAACAATATAAAGGATGTGATCATTACTGTTATTATATTTTATAATAAGTTGGTAGTTGCTGTCAAAAATAATGCATGATTAAGTTTTCCTCAGGCTGCCAGCAAAGATTTATCATGCTAAATATGACGTAGGGTTTTTATATAGCATTGATTCACAACAAGAACCATCTAATGGCACTTTACTGTATGCACTAGTCTTAATATGTTAAAGTATTATAAAGAAGAACCCAACACACCCCCCTTGAGCAAGAACTAGGCCACAATAGAGAGCAAAAACTCCCCTTGACTGCAGAAACCTCCAGCAGAACCAGGCTCCAGCCGCGTGGCCATCTGTTTCAACCAGATGGAGTACCTGGAGACTGAAGAGTAAACAGCCAAACACCGAGCAGTCTGGTAAAGCTAATAACTGCAGAAGAAAGCACAGCTAGGGAAAGAAGACACGATATAAATGACATGCAGTGACGGCATATCAATGTGTAGAGTGAAAAGAATAGAAGAGAGGAGCTCAGTGCATCGAGGGAGGTCTACAGTAAGTAAATAGCAGCATAATAAAGTTGAGCTACAGGTGTAGTACAGTTTTCAGCCACACTAGCATACTTTCTCTAGGGCTTGCAACGGTGGTGTGTCCAGTGTGGACCCTTTTGGTCCAAACTGAAAAATCTCAACAACAGGATGAATTCATGATGTTTTGTTCAAACATTCCTATTGACTTATAAGACCACCTGAGTTTTCCTCTAATGGGGCCTGGTGAGTCTGTGCTGCTTCAAGGAGCTGCTCACAGATATTCACATGAAACTAGTTGTGTGAGTGCAAAGAACATTTGCAAATCTGCAAATATTTTCATTCACTAGCTCTGCACAGATCTTTTGATCTATGATTTTTATCATACACTTACAGATTTATTATAGACTGTAAAATGAATATCTGTCCTACAATACCTTACAGATTGCATCACTTTGTCACTAGGCAACCTACGCTTTGTAAGTAGATCTAGTAAATTTGAAAGAAATTAATGCATTCAGTGTTATAATGTTCTGATACTATGCACACTCTTCTGCTTTAACATGAATAAAGTTATGGTTTCATGTGTCTTAAGTGATTAATGGTGATGGTATGTGTGGCTGTGCTGAGCAAGGTGTGACTGTGGTTTCTGTGTTAAGCAGATGTACTAAGTATGAATGAGATACTGTGTGTGGTTTTAACAAAGGCATTCCTGCAACCATTCATTCATTAAAGGGAATATCGAGCTTTTAATAAACTTCAGAACACTTTTTTGTATTTTTTCTTCACTGGATTCTATAACACATAACAGCTTCAAACACAAAAGTCATTCACTTTTTTATAATAACCATATCCCTTTCTCCCTCCACTCACCCCTCATCCCAAGATTTGGAACACAAATTGAAACCTCACTGCAGACATTAATTGATTTGTGCTTCTGTAAATCACAACCTACTGTGCAATCCGTTTGTGTGTGAGTGAGAGTTCAACTTGCAGAGCTTTGGCCAAAAACCATATCAATAAGTCTTTTTGACACATTAACCATGTCACATACCCCAGCCATTTTTCATCTAAACGTGAATGACTTCTCAGTATGCAAAAAGCCCATTGAAGCCTCGGTACGAAGAGCTTGCTGTGAAAACAAGAACAGTATGTTCGAAATGTGCAGCGACACAAGATTTACCCCAGAATGCTTTTAACTGGGTGTGTCTCTCATACATGAGCCAACATAAAACAATATCTCACTTTCTATCTTGTACGAGCAGAGGTCACGGCTGTGATGACTCACAACAGAATCAGGTGGTTTCAACACTGTTCCTCTGCTTTTGTTTTTTGGTTTTTTTTTCTATTCTAACTCTGTTTCAGGCCCAGACTGGTTTCTGCTGCGTCTGAATAAACCCTGCAGGTATGACCACACCCTTTACAGCAAGGGACAATTCATGCAACCTCTGTGATATTCAGATGTTCTGAGAGATCTGGAAAAGTACAGAAAATTCTGGAAATAGAGTTAGATTTTGACTTTTTTCTGTCATCAGCAAGATATATAAGTGGTAACAATTAAGTGAACAGCTTCATTGTCTCTTCAGTACTGTGTGTCAGCCTAACTGAACTAAGGAAGAGCTCATGCGCACACACTTAAACACTTGACTGCACTCAAGTGAGGGAAAAACCTACATTTCCTCATGTGATGCACACAGACATTAAGGAGCTACCAAGACGGTCCATGGTGTAAGATCAATAAATGCAAGAGCAAAAAGCATACACACATGAATCTGGTTTTCTTTGCCTAAACTTGATACTGCTCCCTTGCAGAAAGCTGCTGGAACAGCATGAATCATAATATTTAATAGCTGTGTTGATAAATAGCTGTTATTTTATTAGAGTACAAAGCTGTGTCTTAATGTTGAGTCATCTTGACCAACAACGTGGTGAAGGTGATTTGGTGAAGTTTGAAAGAGGGAAGATCTCAAGTCTCTACTTGCTTCCACTCCACCCAAATGAAGATGACTTTAGTGACTCAAGATTTATCTGAGAACCTCAGCTAACCAAATCTGAGAGCACAAAGAACTCTTTCATACCATTTATGTGCATCCTCTCTGGGCAAAACTTTGGTTTCTGCATATTTCTGTGCAAATCTCAACCAGTGTTTTTATCTACTTAGTTAAAAATGGCATCAAAGTTGTGCTTTCATGGTTTATTGTCATGTGAGCAAGTTAAAATAATCATAATAACCATGTATAAATGTGTCTTGTGCAGCTGCAATGTGTTTCCAGTTAAATAAGTTCGGAGGTGCCATCAAAGTTGTGCAACAACCAGCAGTACTTTGAGAGAGAAAGACAAAGGGGACACCTGGTGGTCATGTATGAAATTACATTGTCAACTTACTACGTGGGACCTGGAGTGGAATTCATGTTTAATTTTGCTTTATTGTATTGTTACACCTTTCACCACAATATCCATGCAGGAAAAGCTTTGAGCTCACATAAGAAAAGCATCGCTGACTTATGATCTTTTTTTTTTCTGTGACCCAAAACTGACTTCAATTTAGACTGTTATTTGTGCAAACTGAGATTTATCAGCAACTAACTAACATCTATAATTGTATTACGCCAATGGAAAGTCCGGTAAGTAAAGGCCGTTTACTTGCTTGCTTGCTACAACTTTGCTCTACAATACAAAGAAAATGTCGAAGTAATCCCCCTTCAAAATAAAAGCATTGATTTGATTAGTAGATTTGACCAACTTGATTCTAGTAAAGTAATAATTAAGAGTAAACATGACTGGAGTCAATAACTGACTAGTCAGGCAGTTTAGTTGCAGTAGAAGTGAACAGATGTGTTACTGAATCTCCTCCACTTTGGTGTCAACACTGCTGCTCACCACCACACCATCAACGATCTCCTCCACAATGACCTTTACTCGCCTCTCAATGTGGGGTTTATTTTCTGCAGACAGGGACAAGAAATGTAATACGTCACAGTGCAAGGGCCATAATGACAACATGGTGTTACAAGGTCACCAGGTTGGTTTAGTGAATTGGGAGTTTCAGGAGTTTTGTGTTAACTGAGATTCTTACCTTCTGGCTCTTCTTGCACAACTTGCACTTCTTGCACTTCTTGCACTTCTTTCACTGTTTGGCTGATGACTACAGTCCTGTGGAGAGAGCAAACATTATTTATTAATATCTAACTGCTACAACTGTTATAGCCTATCACTTATGAATTAAATACTCATTCTCTCACTTTTTCTCTTCATATTCCCCCTCCAGCAGCCTCCTGTACTCTGCAATCTCCAGTTCCAGCCTCATCTTGATGTCCAGCAGCTGGTTGTACTCCGTTTGCTGTTGCTCGATTGAGATTCTCAGCTGCTGCAGCTCAGTCTCCAGTGTGTTGATGGTCACCTGCAGCTGCCCGACCTTAACGCCGTATTGACAGTTTATCTCCTCCATACTCTGCTCCAAGCGCTGAATCTGCAGGACACACGTGAAAGCTTAGTAATGAGACAAGAAGAACTGACTGATGGGAAATTTTAGCTTTATGATGCACCATATCTACAATACTGTAATGCAGCAACCTCTACACAGCCACAGCATGCTTGTGCATTCTGTCTTTGCATCTATAGCCTACTTGACTGAAGGCACTTTGCAGATTTATCTCCAAACTCTTGTAGGTGTTCTTCAGCTCTGACAGCGTCTTGTGAGACGTCTTCACCTCTGTTGTGTGAGTAACGATTTGTGTCTGGAGCGTTTCCACCTTTTCACACACAGACACAAATATTGGGTTGACTTGATCTTTTAATATTCATTCTCAGCCATCATGTACATTTAAGGCACCTTTCGCCCCCCCCTCACCTTAGACTGGAACCATTTCTCAAGCTCCAGCTTGTTCCTCTTCACCAGAGTTTCATATTTTTCCCTCATTTCCTCCAGGACCCTTGTCAGGTCAACAGACTCTACACTGTCCATCTCTACATTCACAGCACCAGTCTGCTGGAGCTTAAGCTCATGCATCTCCTGCAACATGGAAAAAGGACACTGAACATGGTTTCTGTCACCTACAGATGGCGCCATTGCACAATATAGCATAAAGCATCATGAAGCCCCAAACATGACAGCAGGTACATACATCATCTGCAGCAGAAAGGTGCTCACCTCCCCGTGGCTCCGCTTCATGAACGCCAGCTCCTCTTTCAGACTTTCTATCTGAAACTCCAGATCACTAATGGCAAGAGTCTGGCTGTCCCGGGCCATACGAAGACGAGCCACATCAGCCTCCACCACCATACGCGCATTCAGCTCTACCTCATATCTACAGGAAGTACAGAGTCAGCATTGTTGATTTTTGTTTATTGTACATCCTCATCATGGATGTTTAAGTTGTACTGAAATAATATATTATATGAAAAACAGGCCAAAGATAGTTTTGTGACTATTTACATTTGGTTGATGTATGTGCTAATGAAAATATTGTTGCATATTGTAGCATGAGGAATGCAAACCTACTTTATTCTGAAGTCAGCAGCAGCCAGCTGAAAATTGTCAATATCCAGGAGGATCCTTTGATTCTCTGTGACTTTCCTTGAGATCTGAAATGTGGCAAATGGGGAGAAAAAAAAACACTTTTTTACTATTTATTTTACAAATCTTGCAGTAGTTCTGTTTCTGTTGTTGTTAACTTTATGAGATAATGTGATATTGTACAGTGAGTTATGGTTTTAGTGTGTGAACAGGAACGTGATTTGCTCGGATATGTGAGGGACCTGAGCTCGGAGATCACTGATGGTGCTGAAGTGGTCAGTGTAGTCCTTGGAAGCAGGAGACGTTTTCTTCTCATAAAACTCGTTGATCTGCAGCTCAAGCTTCCTGTTGTCCCGCTCCAGGGAGCGCACCTGCACACACAAGCAGAGCAAAAGGCACAGTGTCAGATAAATAAATAATGACAAATAATGACAAATAATTTATTTACTTTATAACAATATGTGTTTGTCATAAGTGTTTGGGCTAATTAGTCACTACAAATGACAAATAATATTCCCTCCTAAGAATGTAGTGGTACAAAATACTTAAGTAAAGTTCATTGGTGATTTACAATATAGGAGTAAATGTAGTTTGTTTCTGTTTCATCCTGATATCTCAGACCATCCTATCAGACCAACCTGAAGAATAATAAAAGACAATGAAGATAGAAACAATAGAGTTTTGTGTATGTGTGTTAGTGTGGGGAGGAATTTGACTGAACACACACACAGTAGGTTAAATTACACTATCAGACAAACAAATGATTGTGCACAGTGGTGTTCTCGGACTGCTTTCAAAACTAGAAGGAAAAAAAAGCACTAACACTGTGCAGCATTAAGCATCCTCAGCATCATGGCTTACCTTCTCCAGGTAGACGGACAGGCGGTCATTGAGGTTCTGCATGGTCAGCCTCTCATCTGTGATCACTGCAGTGTCGCCGAGCGACGAGGAGTAACTCGACTGTGAGATGCAGGTCCCGAACCCCCCCGCGCCCCCGTGGATGCTGGGCGCGCGTTTCAGGCTGCAGATGGAGATGCGGCTCCCGACAGACTCCATCCCGACCCTGAGGCTGAACACGCTGCTGCTGCTGCTGGAGCTGTAGTTGCTGGTCTGGCGGGAGACAGCGACAGGCATGATGAGAGCTGGCTGCGGAGGTGGGAGCTGACCTGCAGGAGGTGGAGAGTCTACGAGTAGTGTCTCTGCCTGACACAGCTGAGCATTTTATAAGACTCTACAAGCCCATTTCACTAGAATGTGCGGAACGCAGATAATAGTTTTTTTTAACATAGTAGGTGTGTACAGCAGGATTAGTTCTGAGGAAGACAGGTTGAATATCGAGTTGGGCAGCTTCATGGATGCTTTCACGGAGATAATTGTTTTTTTCTCACTGTCATTTATATTTAGCTGTAGCAGGGATCTTCCTCTTAAACGTCTTTAAGGTCATTTAGGAATATTTTGACAAAATGTGAAACCTTGCTGCAGCCACACCGAGGGACAACAGCCTTCCTCTGTATTCACCCACATCCCTTTCCACAAGTACCCTGCATCTGCATCTGCATCTGCATCAACAACAACTTGCATCACGGTTATTATCAGCATGTTATCAGTTGTATGTTATTGCATAATTCAGCGACGCATATGTGGACCAAATCTATCACAGCATCAAGTTATAAAGTGTTTCAAATACACTTTCAATTACATTGGTTGAACTGATGCTCAGAGAAACCATTTTCTTAGTGGAGGACTAGTACAATGAAAGTAGAATATACTGGAAGCATGTACTTCAGTGTGGTGTTTGGGCTTTTACTTGACTACTTAGTTGTACTTCTGTACTTCTGTCGTGTCCAGTCTACAACAATGTGAAAGCAATTATTTTAATTTGCATAATGAAAGGCAGACCTGAAATGAATGACTTGGAAAAATGTTTTCAACAACTGCAAACTGGTTTGTGTCATTCATTGTTTTCTTTGGATCAGCTAAATATATCTGTCTTTTCCTGAGAAGCAAAGGAGGTAAGTACATGAATTAAGAGCTGCTGACATAATATATAATTTAGTAAACAGAGGTATGCAAACAGAAGCATGAACTCTATGCCCGACCCTCACTCAAACACAGTCAGAAAAACACTGTCACGCCTGTTTCATAAAGCCTGTCTGACATGAGTTCAGAGTAAATCTCCCAGGAGTTATTGACAAAAGAATTTGAAATTTAAAAAACATCTTAATCTGATAACGCACACACCCATCAAAGGGTGAAGTGATTTTATTTTGCACGCCACTATGTTGTGTATCAGTGGCTTTTCCTTACAGCCATTAAAAACAATTCCAACTAAACTTCAGTATTTACAATCTGTGCAACTGAAGTGGCAAAAAATTGTGTTTTCACAAATGATTTGTATTTTGTAAATATAAGCAAATTTTGAGTTTGATGTCTGTAACACACTCAGAGAAGTCAAGTAATTATAATTATTAACAAAAGGAACTGTTAAAAACAAGATTAGGTATAAAAAGAGCATCCTCCAGAGACTGTTGTTGTTTTTGACAGTGTTTACATCACAGTCTCAACAAATGGCTCGTATGTTTTTTTTCTGTTAAAGTTTGTGTTGAGTCTTTTATTAATAACGTCAACTTTTTTGTCATTGTGACTCTTACTGTGTATGTTTGGGATATATTAAGTTAGCAGAGAAAAGCTGCGTCAGAAACAACGATGGTGAAGTTACCTTTCATCAGCTCTTCGGGTTCTGCAGCCTCAGATGGAAGAATTCTCTAAGCTGGTATAAAGAGTCAGACACAAGTTAACATATGTGAAAATCAACAAAAAAAATGGTGGGACTAGCATCTGCTGCAGTCTTTACTGATAAGGTGGGTGTTTAAGTTTGAGTCTGAGCTGAGCAGAAGGTCAACGTGCATGGCTGCATTTATCAGATTTCACAAATGGGTGTGTGTCTGTTTAGTGAGAGAATTAATGTCAAATTTAAAGACCTGTGATTGTCTTTCCACCTCGGGATTACCAGATATAATGAGTGGGTTTGTGCAAAGTTCACACGTATTAATCCGGCGATGTGTAGGATCATGTCTCAGGTGAATGGTTTCTTTCTCCGTGAGGCTGCTGAGGTTTACCCGTTTGTCTGAACATGTGCAAAGACATGCTCTATTGTGCTGCTGTCACTACTGCTTTTCCTATGAAGCCTAATCAATCACTCATTGCTCAAGCTGACAGATGCTGCTTTTGAAATTTGAGGCCGTGCTTATGTAGTTTCTGATTTAAAGACACACAGATTGTCAAACAGAATACATAATAACTGGGCCTCATGTTGAAAATCAATATGGTATGTACCACAAACAGCATTAATGTTGTATTTTTACTGAAAGGGCAGCAGGCCCAGGCCACAACATGACATGAGGAAGGCAATAATTACTTTCACACAATCAGCAATAAAAAAATGTACATCACCAGACAAAAGTTTGGAGACACTTTATTTGTAGTATGTTCAACATTGAAGACATCCAAACTATGAAATAACACATATGGAATTATGTAGTCAACACAAAAGTGTTAAACAACCCAGAATATGTTTTATATTTTCCAATTTTTCAAAGTAACCACCTTTTGTTTTGATGACAGCTTTGTTCTCTCTTGGCATTCACCGAGAATGGTTTCCCGACAACTACTTTTCCTTTCTTCCTCCAGCTCATTCTCAGTTGGTTTCTGACTGGGTGAGTATGGAGACCAGGTCTTCTGATGCAGCACGCCATCACTCTTCTTCTTGGACAAATAGCTCTTATATAACCTAGAGGTGTGTTTGTCCTCATTGTCCTGTTGGAAAACAAATGATGGTCTCACTCAGGAAACCAGGTGAGATGTGAGCATGTCACTGCAAAATGTGACAGATGTGATGTGTCGCTGACAATGTAGCTATGCGGGTTAACTGTGCCCTCAATTTTGACTAAGTCACCAACAGTTTCACCAATAAAGCACCACCACAACATCCCACCTCCACCTCCACAAATCACTGTGAGAACCACCAATTCAGGAACCGTCTGTTCTCCCTCTCTACATTCAACAAAGACACAGCACTTAGAACCAAACATCTCAGATTTGGATTCATCAGACCAAAGGACTGACCTGCATTTCCTAAAGTAACGATGGACTGTGTTTTATCTTTACTTATCTTAGTGTTTCTTTTTATATTATGGGTTTGTACAGTAGTTGTAGTAGCACTAACAGGGCTACTGAATATATATCCACCCTTCCTCTGCTCAAGACCACTGACAGTCTAAAGCCCAATAAGAAGGAAAAAAGATAAATCAATAAATATGATCAAATAAGAAACTAAGAAACACATTCTGGGTTATTTAACATGGTTTTATTGACTACATAGTTCCATTGTTTCTGTGTTTTCAGTATTGCATTCAAATGAGTGATTATTGAGTGATTATCCTTTTCTGTATTCTTGGAATAACAGTTATTGTGTGCAGCACACGCAATGTTAAAGGCACATGGATACTACAAAGAAATTGGAAATCATTCATTTGTCTGTTGTTCCAAAGGAATAATAAAAAAAAAACAACAGTTAGTGCTAATGCTTGAGTGGAGGTCTGATCACAGGATGCCATCTGATAATTTCACAACATCACTAAACCTTGTTTCCAGTCCTTAAAGCCAGGTCTATAGCACAGAACGTCAGATCCTTTGTACTGGTTTTAAAAGGCTCTAAAGGAGTATTGGATTTCTTATGTAAATACATTGACTTGTTTTATTGATATTGCAGCACAAAAATGTTTTTTCCCATCAATTGTAAAGCAAAATAATGGGTTTGTAGATGTTGTAGATCTAGTTTCCTTTACGCACATCCTCCCTATGCATCTGTCTCCCAATCAATCGAGCACTCTACTGTTACCACTCTTTGATTTTAAGCTGTATCTCTCTCTCTAAACATGTGGTATAAAAGAACCGATCTCCTCAGAGTCAGCAGACTCGGATCAGAAGCAGCACCCCTCTTGAGCTTTGTAGTGAACATATCTCATCTTCACAGGTACAGTAATTGAACTTTTTGAATAGTTGTACGTAATAATACATGTGATTTTACTTAAAAGTCTTTCCTTCTTTCTTCTTCTGTGCAGGCTGACATGTCAGGGAACGTGATCATAGCATTTGCACTGATAGCTGCACTGATAGCGTCCAGTGCAGCCTCTTCACCTGCGTCCTTTGCAGCTGGAAAGGCTAGGGAGCCTAATATACTGCAAAAACCTCTGGTCCAGACGGGGAGAGTGAGAGACTCATCCAGCAGACAGGAGCCAGCACCCCAGACTCTCTCTGCACGGATGGAGAGACGGGCACACCTATCCGAAGACGAACGAGAGATAATGACAAAGCAAATAATGCAAGCCATTTCAGGTATGCTGTGGGCTGGGGTGTGAAAGTTATTTTGTGCCTGTTGTGTTGGTGTCTTCGTGTCAATTAGGAAAGTGATCAGATCTTTGTACTGAACCCTCATGTGTGATTCATGTAGGAATGGTTTGTTCACAGAGATGATGAACTCTGAGTGCATGTTATCAAGGGACTACCAGGGCTGGGTGGACTTCGGACGCCGGGACGCTGAATGAGACACAACCTGAGGGCTCATACTTTACAACTTGTCTACATTTTGTACACAAGACAATGTTTCACTTTCCCTGCAGCTATTTAAATAAACTCTTTTGCAAAATGATCACAATGTTTTCATTCTGTTGATCTCAGTGCTCTGATAAGTGGATTGAGAGATGTTCACAGCCGCGCTGGATGAAAATAAAAAGTTTTATTCACTGGTGGTACAATTTATTCACACACACTGACATATACAGCTGTGATGCTAACACACACTACAGCAAACAGAAGTGCAGAGAAACAATGGTTTAGTTGATTAAACACAAATTATTATAACCTGTGTTTGATTTCTTCCCTTTTGAATCCACAGTATCCTATGCCGTTTTGCTACAGTTGATTGTTGTTTGTTTACATAATTATGACCACTCTTCTATTTGTCTTTAAATAAGAATTCCTCCTCACATAATGGGGCATTCACCCTCAATGCCCCAAAGTAATTTTGATTTCATTTATACCCCAGCAGTTGGAAAATTCCTGAAGATGTGAAATACAGCAGATTTGTACAAGCAAGATTTTCAGTCAACATGAAGAGTAAAGACACATATTGCTTCTAAACATCCCATTCACTGTCTTTGATGCAGTGTGGAAAGCCTGATTTGGTTTTTTGCGAGGTTTGGCTCAGGATAATAACGTCCATAAAGTCAGACATTTAACAAGTGATACTGTACTTTACGCAGCCATAACAACGTGTGATATATGACAGCAGGTGATGAACTGGCATTAGCCGCGTGACATTAACAGCATCATTCAGTTCAGTGATACTGCAGTGCTTCTTGGTGGATTTTTCTCAAGTGTGTAATACAGCATATTTAATAATCTTACATACAACATACGTTTCTCAATGTAGCAGCAAATAAGCAGGAAGACCAGAGTGTATCTTTAGTGCATTTAAAAGATTTTAGTGTGGCAACATTGGTTTGGTTTGTGGTTTTAACTAACAATAATTTACTGCACATAGTATTTTCTAACTTCCCCATATGAGAACATTCTTATATACAAAGCAGTGATGTTTCACTTTGGAAACTTAAAAAATGATAATGGTGAGGTTTTTTTAAAACCAGTAATAGGGAAACTGTAAAATGGCATTCAAAAACAGCATAAAAACCTTTTTTTTCCATGATGTTTCTTTTTTATGTAAAAAGAAGCAATGCGTCAGTCGAACAGACTGCTGATCGGGTTCGACCGTCCTGAGATGAAGAAGCCACAGACGCAACACATTTTCTACTGTACACAAGCTCATAGAAAAGAACATAACTGTACACTACTAATAACTCCATTTATGGCTCTAGCACATTGTGTGGCTTTTGTTGTCGAGACGCCGGTGCTGTGGGCCTTGAACTGCACAGTGCGGATCACATGGCTTGGTGCAAAGTCACTACAGTGATAGAGTTAGAGGAGTTAAGTGGTGGACCAGACCTCATAAGACTTTCAGAGGATATTTATTAATTTCTCTCTATCTGCCACTGTGACCCATCATCCCCCACGCTGCTACTCTGTGCAACCCGAGACTTTGAAGCTTCCCCACCAAATTCAGACTGAAAATGTTCCTTCTCGTTCCTTCTTTGTCTGATGATGAGGCTTCACCTTTGTCTTTTTCTGTGGAGTGTGAAGATTTTGTGCTATGGCTGTAATGCAGGTTGCGGTGGGGATGCGGAGAAGCAGAGATGCCGTGCTTTTGCAGCAGCTTCAGAAGTCCCAGTGATGAAGTGGTCATGTTCGTGGTGGTGGCTCGGCCTCCAACGCCAAAGTGCTGCTGGTGGGATGGAGATGAAGTGCTCACGTGCTCACAGTTCCGACGAGGTGGCAGGCCGAAAGAGTGAAGGCTGCCAACAGAAAACAAATATAATCAAAAACAGAAAATAGAGAAATAAATACTGATCTGCTTTATGTCACGCAAACATGCAAGTTCATCCCCAAATAATAAAAGACATGTGAACAGCTTCAGGTAGGTCAGTAGTTTTTAGTTTCTATCACTGCTGTAAGATGAGTGGACAGGATGTTAGTGGGTTAGGCTGGTGAAACACGATCTGATGGTTTGCTCAGGTGAAAACCTAGAAAGAGAAAAAGCCAATAAAACACAGCGCAACAAGCCACGAATATGTGGCCAGTACAAATAAGTTAAATATACTGTTAGTAGGTTAACAGTGTATATTTAACAGAAGCACAGTACATGACTTTTCTGTTTGAAAGCTATGACCATTTCAATTTGGTCATGACTAATATTTAGTAAGTGAATGTCACACCTTAAAGAAATACATTACTGTGCCTCTGCTGTTAATGTGTTAGATGTCACGTGAGCATTCAGAGTGCATCCAACTCTTACTTTGCCCCGAAGGCTCCTTCTAGAGTTGGAGAAAGAGCCTTGACAGACGTTTTCTGTCACTGTGGAAGTAAAGAGCAGAAGTTAAGAAAGAGAAAAGCTGCAGGATGGAAGACAGGAAATCAAAGAAAGTCCGCTGTTAAAGAATGAAAGTTGCGCTGCAGAACAAAGCAGTGGATTAATGAACATAAAATACTTTTTTCAGCTGGGATACCTCATCAGATGTAACTTGGTCAAGGCTGTGAAAATACACAAAGGCACAAAGACAGTGGCAGACTGCATGTTTACAGTATGTATGTTCTTACCTAGAGGAGATGGAAGGGATGAGAAGGGAAGGTTGGAGGACTTGGCAGGTGGTTATGGTATGTGTAGGAGAGGTCTGAGGGAGGTTGAGACCGGGTGGAGGGACTGCTTGGTCATAGAGGGAGAGAGGCACATTAAACTACACATGAATGAACTACATGAGCCAATAAATCAAATGTAATTTTAAATGTTTAAATATCTAAAGCAGGAAACATGGATTTTAGAAGTGATTTAATGAAATGAATAAGACTGAGTGGGGTAGTGGAACTACAATACAGAATGTGAGGGCATTGTGTGTACAGCGTGTTTACATGGTTCCTACCCATGCCATGTGCTCCAGAGAGCTGAGACAGGTCAGGTTCATCCTCCTCCAGGTCGTTCAGACTGTAGACGTGCTGGATGTCGACCTCAAGCTCCCTAAAGTCTTTCGTTAGGACTCCAGGACGTGGATGCAGGATGCCGCCTAAGTTTGGTTTAGCCAGCTGCTGCCACTGGTGCAGAGTCACTGAGCCTGAGAGAGTCGGAAGAGAACTAAAGTTTTCATATAATGTAGTTACATTCAAAATAACTTATTTCTGATTGTTCTCCTTGTGACCCTAAAAAGATGAATTGTGAATTATAAATTAATTCAAAAATTGGATTTGTATCAACATTTTGCTTATGTTCCATCATCAACTGAGAATTTGATAACAGGAAGTGCTGAAGCTCGTACCTTCCAAAGGTTTAACAATCTGTAGGCGGTCAGGCAGGTAGGACCTGGATCCTCCTGAGGAGCCACAGGAGTGCCGTGAGCTGCCGTTGGAATAGTTTGTGCCTGTCGATGCTACCAGACTGGAGGCCAGGCTGTCATTTGGTGTCAGAAAGCCACTGGAGCCCTCACCCTCCTCACAGTTTGCTGCCAAGGCACGGAGTTTACGCTCGCGCTCAACGTCAAAGAAAGGCCGCTCAGAAGAGTGGTTCTGCTGGCGGACTGACAGGTTCCGCAAAGCAGCTTCAAGGTCCTGGCCTCCTGGTGTTCCTGGCTGGCCCAGACGTTTTGGCCCACTAACACTACAAGGAAAATATGGAAAATGTTTCATCTGCTTCTGTAAATTATTATAAACTTGTGTTTCAGAAGCATGCAGCATTCAAATCCAGAAAACGTGAAGATTGAGGTTTCTACACTCCAAATATACCATAAAACATGCAGAGAAATGTGTAATGTGACCCAAAATAGATGTGGAATTATCTGTTTTAAAAGATAGCATATGGACACATGCGCACTCAAACACACCTGTTGTCATCTTTCTGGACATTATTGGAGTTGGGCTTGTCCTCCAGAGTAAGGCTGGCGATATCAGAGCCGTAGTAGCTGGTTCGGGGGGTGCTGGTACAACTGGATCGGGCAGACACCGGGCTGGAGCCCGGCAGTGCCGGGGACTGGCACTGAGACCGGAGCCTCCCAGACTTGTTTACCACCTTCACTGTTTCAAAAACACGCAATGGATGATTCCTGTCAGGTGAAACAGAAGAGGAGTGGTCATAAAATCATGCTGAAATATTCACAAACCTTCAGTGCCTCTAGAAAAAAGTATTTACTGTATAAACCCTGATACAATCATGGCAGAAGTCCTGTCTACCATCCATAAATATACTATATACATCATTAGAAATGCTAAATGTATATAGCTATGTTGCATAGAGGAATTTGTCGCGACTTCACAACAAAAACTCGTTTCACTACAGAAACCAGGTCGTACTTCTTTAACCTGTATTAGGAAGGCAGAAGTTGTCGAACAGCGATGCTCATTATTGTGCTATGTAATCGTGGGGTGTCCATTCAGTTTGCTGGGGCACACACACCCTCAAACTTTATGACAGTAATGGTTAAAGTATAAAGTTAGACCATGTTCATTAGCTGAAGGTCCCCTGTCCGCTGATGCTCTGATTCCAATTTACCCTCTGTACTCAAATTCTTTGTGTGATTTTAAATATGGACAATTTGAGAAATATTTTTTAATCTTTGAATCTTTAAACATTGGTTTAACTGAAGTCTAACACCATGTCCTGTAAACAACTGTATTCAGTTACAGTGAATTCAGGACATGACAAGTTAACATAGTTAACAAAAGTACCAAGATACCCACAGAAACTTGTCAAACCAGTCCTACAGTAAAAGCAATTTTCTGTTGTCCATCTGCGTGATCAGGGTGATACAAACACATTTTCCAAATATGACATGATTTGACATGAAGAACATACCCGTGGTTTCAGACAGATGTGAAGTTTAAAAAAAACTAAAGTAAGAATTGACAGGTCACTGACACACACACACACACACACAGAAAAAATATTCTAAAGGGCTGTGTTTTGTTTAAGGCATCCTAGGAGGGAGGAACCAACTGGATATTTACTGTAAGCATCACATAACCATTTATAACTAAAACAAAAAATCCTGGTGCTGAATTTGTTGCACTCATGTCATGTTTCTGAATCCTGAACTCTATCTGTAGGACTGGCTGAGAGAGACTGAAGCACAGCCGTCCACAAAGCCAAACACACACTTACTTATATGCTGAGGGAGCTGGGGTGTCCAGGCCTTTGCGGAAGGTGCCTTCTATCTCGGCTGCCAATGAGTCCATGGGGAGCACAGAGGCCAGTGCAGTGTAGCGCTGCACTGTGCTGTTGGGCAGGGCCTTGTTTCGCAAGTTTTTAATGTCCTCTCGGGCCTCACGGAGCATGTCCTCACACTCTGAGCATTTGTCCTGAAGGTCCTTGAGCTGCAAACAGGAAGAGACAAATCTGTCACTTCTAGGCAAGATTATACAGTGAAACCTGACACACAAAATGTACAGAGGAAGAACTGAACACGGCTGAGATAATGAATGTTTCTGCATAGATACACAAACACAGGTAGGTATCAAGATGTAGAGTTTAGTGGAAACAAAGTGGCTCTCAGAGAAACTGATGTGGACAAATTCAGCCAATTCACAGTCACTAGGAGTATTTAAGTGGCTTGCCTCTGATTTAAGTTTTAGCTGATTCTCACGGGAGGCACTCAGGTGTTGGTTCAGCTCCTCATTCTCATGGGCGAGCTGGAGGGACAGAGTGAATAAAGAGTTGTTCTGTGATGTCACATTTGTTCATATTGAAAAATCATGGACAGATTTGAAAGTCAGTATGTATTAATGACGTTTTTAGTATTAAGAACTCTGGTCTCTAAAGACACCAGGCCTGAAGAATTGTGTGTTTGTGTGTTTGTGTCCCTCACCATTTTGCAGCGGGCCTGCAGGTCAACAATCTGAGCGAGCAGTGAGCTGATCTCCTCCTGCTGTCGGACACAGTCTTCTACCTTCCGTGCCAGCTCGTCTGACAGGTCGACCACCTGCTTATTGACGGACGCTAAAACACATAAGTCATGGTAAATGATAAATGCACCTGCACCTTAGCTACAGTAGTGATATTTCCATGTAATGGAACAAGACAGTAACACTTACAGAGCTCTTCCACACACACCATCATCAGCTCCTGTTCTTGCTCCTCGTAGCTGGTCGTCTCAGTTGTTAGCTCATTGGCCTGTGATGTCAAAATGTCATTTTTAATACTCCCTTACACCTCTCACATTCATGATTTAAAAGTAAGTTTCTGCATCAATGAAATTATCTCTGTCAAACTGAGTAGCGTTGCATACCTCTAATCTCAGTTTGCGGTTCTCCTCCTCTAAACCTTTCAGTTTCTGGTGCAGGAAGTCATACTGGACAAAGTTGGTGACAGAGCTGCACGATTCATTCCTTTTCATTCTGAAAGCACCAAAAAAATGATGTCACCTTTTTAGAAAAAATATCAATCTAGGAAATATGCATAACCTTAAACTATACTGTATGTTATCATGAATGCTGTGTATGTGAATCTGTGTGCTGTACTCACGGTGAGTGCGATTCAGCATTCTCAATCTCCTCAGTGCTCGCATAGAACTGAAGGAGGTCGTCTCGCATCGACAGCTCATGACGAAGCTGAGCAATCTATAAAACAAGTAACTGTCACTTGAGTTTTGCAGATTGAGTTTTCCAGAGTGACTGAACAAGAGTGTGTTCCCAGGTTGGTTCGTACCTCCTCTTTTGCAATTTCAAGCTGTTCATCCAGCATTTCATTGCGTTCTGTTAGTTCTTGGTTTTGCTTCAGGAGGGACTGACCAATCCGTGCTGCCAATTCCAGATCTCGCTCTTTCTGCACAATGATAAATATAAACTGTTATTTTCCTGAACAGTGCATAATGACACAATCATAGTTAAACTCAGGAAATGACAGTGTATGTATGTACTTTACACTTCATACTGGTGGTAGAGAAGTGTTAAAAAGGGTGACAAACAGTGACGGTCAGTGAGGCAGATAAATTTAATCCCCTCTAATCCCATTCATCTGCTATGTGTCTGCCTCTTACCTCCTCCAGCAGGTGGGTGACAGCCTTAATGTCATGATACGTCTTGGTGACCTGGCCCACTCTTTCTGAGCACAGCACTAAGGGAGAAGGCAGAGACAGATTTAATGAATGGAGGAAGAGACAGAGCTGAAGATAGGAAAGAATTCATACCACAACAATATGGCTTCGCTAACAGATTATGTTGAGATGGGGCTATGAGCAATAATATATAGCCAATGGGGCAACTTTTTTTTTCTCATTTAAATTCTTCAGCAAGGCAGGCTTACTACAGTTGAAAAGGACTAGAGTTTGGTGATTGATAGCTGCTTACATATACATATATTCAGTTAGGTAATATTGCTGTTAGTGTACGTTCATAAATAAAGTATTATACATAGATTAGACCGAATAATCATTTATACTAATGAAAGAGAGGGTGCCTTAACGCATTATTTAATATGACCCAGGAAGATCACCAACAATACAAGCAGACCAAAATCAGCAGTCTATATGAATGTGAGTCTTAAGTGGATCTCATTGTCTCATTTCCCCTTTAAGGCCCCAGAGCTACAGACCACAACAACCGCAACATCTCCATGTGATCAGCCAGTCACTGATCCTCTTAGCTTGATCCTTTTTAGCCCAGATAAGACACCCATAAAGACCTCGTTCTCCTGAATACCAATATAGTTCAACGAGAGACACCACCACACTGACAGTGTGTTCACCAGCAGGACATGTACAGTAGTGCATGGAGGAGGAGATACCAGTAACTGGCTACTGACCTGCAACTTTGTTTACATCCTGGAAAATGGCTTGTTTATGTCAACTTTGAACTCAGTAAGGTTGTGGAGGTGTTAAAGATTAATTAGCCATGTACTCAGGTCAGACTGATCTATTATTGACGTAGACAGGTTCTTAACTGAAGCCATCAATGCACAGTACTGTATATAAGCCAAACATTACAAAGTCATTTTTAATTTTCTACTTATCCAAATTTTATCAGAAATTAATCATCAAATGACTTAAAAAAGTAACCATTAAATACTGGGTTTTATGTTTCTCCCAATTGTAGATACAAGATTTTAGAGCAACTAGTTGACTTCAGATGCAGACCATCGTTTAATACCAGATTCATCTCTGGATATCCACAAATCACCTGGACTCGTGTGGAATTCTAGATATCATTAAACCAAGAATAGTTGTGTAACCTTACTTCATCAGAAAGATTAGCTGGACTAAAGAGATGGGAAGTTGCCATAGCAGAGTAATTAGATTGAGGTCTATGAATTTGGCCTGGAAACCCAGTGATTGGGTAGCTGTATCAGTGTCTAATCAGCCTAATGGAAAGAACCTAAACTAGAGCTGAACTACTCCACTGTAAACTAGAGCAGCCCATGAATTATGCAACATAAATACGTCTATAACTCTCTCAAGGTGATTTACAATGTGTTTACTTTCATTCTCATTGCAGGACAAATGAACCTGGACACTGAATCTGGAATCGAAAGATGAATCTACTGAAGCACTGTTGGCCCGGCAGGTCGTGGATACTGTCATTGTAATTCAGTCCTAATCATGAAATGATTTATCACACTACCTCAAAGCCTTAAATCACCCAAAAAACACAGAGAAGCTGACACTAAGGTGAACCCTTATCTCAGCTGTAAACTGATTTTATTTATTACACTGCTAAAAACTGTTACAGCTATAAGAGACATGTCAACTTCTCTATTCTACTAATAAGAATTGCTAACCTGCTAACCTGTTACTAATATTTACTACATAACTTTGAATTGGAAATAAACTAAATATTCACGCCAACAACAGTAAACAGCCCAGTCCTTATTTTGACTGCTCCTTGACTGCTCTTATGTCATTATCAGTCTATAAACTAACAAAGATTAATCAGGAAATAGTTCAACTTCTGCAAATCCTATTGTACTTTAAGTGGATTGTAGCACATGTGCTAAAAGCAAAGTCAAGAACAGTACTGTCAGAGATTTCACTTACCATCCTGTAACTGACACACACACACACACAC
>JAUBNQ010000001.1:19087496-19104256 GCA_032353495.1 Ctenopoma kingsleyae | reverse complement strand
TTTCTCAACTTAAGGGCATGACATAATACAGCATACAGTAGTTAGTTACTGTTATTTTGTCTATACACTATATATGACCAATTATGAAAGTACAACTTCTCCTTTAAACTTCCCCACACTGACCAGACAGCCCAGCTGTGTTGGTGAGTCAGATAATGATGACCACCACTTCCTGTCACCCACCACAATAAATCCATTAGCTGCGCACCACTTCACATCCTCCCTTATTGATTTATAATGAGCCGCTATCCAGTTAGCCCCTGCTGCCTCCATTACAGCACCATAACAGCTATTGTTGGACCGGTGCAGAGATATGGGACGTGTGGTTTGGTGACCAGGAGAGTTGGTGGGGGTGTTAAGCTGTATCCCACTGGGACGGCTGAACCCCGACTGTGGAGAAAAGATGCAGAGAGCACAATGTGAAAAACTACAGCCTGTCTGCGCCAGAGGCTCAGCTGGCCGCACTGACTGTTTCCTGTGTCAGGATGATTGGGCTGTGTGAGTGCAATGTGTCGTGTTAAGGTCATCTGGGAAATGTTTTATAGCAAGAGAAGTGTGGGTTGCTTGTCACGGGACATATGATTGTGTGTGTGTGTGTACCCGTATGTGTGTGTGGGAAGGATCAGAGAAGTAGAGATAGCCTATAGGTCAAATAGTTGATCTGTTTCTGTGCAGATGGTGCAGGAAGCTTTACAGATGTGTGGTAACATAATCTGCTTTATTTGTATGTCAGGCTGAACATGACATTAGCAAGCCTGTAAGAATTCAGAGGTTGTGTTCCTCCAACAAAGCTATAATGTTCTGAAAACCATGCGACCATGTAAATTTAACAAATGATACATTCGTCTTTTTAAGAAGTGAGTAAAAAGAATAATTCTAGGAAATTAGCCTTATAACATAGTTAGATAATGTGATTTATACCACCCCTCTGTAGTACAATAAAGCTGCAGCCAGGAAGACCATTAACTTAATGTAAGAACGACAGGGTGCTACAGGAATTTATGTCATTTTTATACTTACATTTTTGTAAGGATTAGAAAAGAAGATATAATTAATATAATGTTTAATTATGGGCTTTCGAGGTATTGGTAGGTACATCCTACCTTCAAACACAGCCAGACTGGCTGTTTCCTTTAATGCAAAATATCAAGTGGTTGCTGGCTGCAGTAATACATTATGCATACAGACATAATAGTGGTATCAATCTTCTCATTCAACACTTGGCAAATAAATATATTTCCTAAAATCTCCAACTTTTTCTTTAAATTTGATTCAAATTTTGAAAGCTTAATATTCCTGATCACTGCTACAAAAGCTTAGCAGACACCAAAAGCTCAGTGAAATGTTATTTATAGCCCCAGACAGGAGTTGAATAATAAATCACTGCAAACACAAATGTAAATTAGGAGCCACTCTGGAAAATGACCAGAGTTCTTCTCCAGGCCCCTGGGCCTCTTCCCTGACCCGATTCATTCCTGCTGTGATAGAAAGAAGAGCTTACAGCAGCTTAGGCCTGTTTGAATGTTTTCCATAACTTTATGCAGTTTGCAGCTGCATAACTTATTAATTATTGGGAGGGGCTACTGAAGTGAATAAAATCTCACAGCCCCTCTAGTCATTAGGTGTATTCAGCCTCGCCCAGTTCGCTCATACACCCACACACTCTGTGGCCACACCCTTGTTAAGAGGTTGTCACTGCTGAGGAGACACTCCCTGTCTGACATGCTGGTGGGGGGGGGCATGATAGCGAATCTGTTCTCATGACTGAGAAGAGTTACTCATCCTTTGTGACAATAGGCAATATTTTCATAGTATCTTGTTATCTTTTAGCAATTTATGTATGAGTCACTGAGTTTATTTTGCAATGGTTTAGTATGGGAAGAGCGTACACTTTCCTTCAGCACAACAATTATGGTTGGACATAGGACAGATTTAATTTACTATGTTAGTGTGGAATGTTACACCAGCATTACAGCATTGGGTGCTGAACAGTATCCATCTCTGCTTTTCTGTCGCAACTCGCTCACTGGCTGCTTTTACTGACACACATTCCTGGTTTTACTGTGCAGTTTGTTTTGTCAGAAGCCTGCAGAGGCTGTTGCTTAACAAGATAGTGGGAGGTGACGGGTATGATATACGTATTTTCCTAAGTAAAAACTGTAGCGTCCATGTTCCTACATGTCTGCGTGGGTGGATAGATATGGTAATGACGGTGATAGAGCAGTGTACAGTGAGAGTGAAAGCATGCATCACTCATTAACTGAAAGAGAGCAAAGTCCAGTCAAAGTACAGAGCCAACAGCTTTTCATCAGCACTGAACAATAGGGGAAGGATCGGCAGATAAACCTCAGTACTCAGTTTTACTATGATCAGCTGTTTTTTTTTTTTTCTCTTTCCTGTAAATTATTCGTTTTGTGGTTTTTGTGGTTAGAACATAGTCATAAGCAATGCAATCAGTGCGGGGAAAGAAATTATGAGGAAGCCCAAGAGGGAACAACACTTAAGAATAAACAAGTGAGGAAAGCTTCTGACATCAGATGGGTCAGCGGATAAAACCCCCACAGTACAGTGGCTGAACAGAGGTTTGGTTACCTAGGCGATATGCGGGGCGTGTCGCAGCATTGCAACAGTTGGCTGAACCCACCGCCTCACCCTGAAAAACAAAGACTACACAAACACTGTCCCTAATTTACAGAGAACAGGAGATTTCTGAGTGGACACTGTACATGGTGTAGTTTTGTATGAGTTTGTGCCTTTAGCAATAAATCAGTAAAAGGTTTTTTAAGATTTTCTTTTCAGGGTTTGGAGAAACAAAGACCTCAAAGCTTGGGTGTGTCATTATTTTCTCCTTACTATGTTGGTCAGTGGATAAAGCACCATTAGTTGCTCATCATCTTGATGAGAAAGTGCTTGTTTTCAAAAAGAGGCCACACCTTTAGGTAGCAAGATAGGAATACGGTGTGATTTCTGTGCCCTGATGAGTCATTAGTACGTTATCTGCAAGGCAGCATGTACCTGCAAGTATAGACAGTCTTCTGGGGCCTGGTCCTGCAGGATCTCATGCCAGACTGACTGCAGCTGAAACTCAATGAGGTGCTGAAAGTGGGTTAAAGGGACATGTTAGGACCTTTACAAGAACATCATTTTCAGGTGAACATATTTTAAACACATGTTCTTTGACATTAAATAACAATAAGGCCAAAGAAATTGGGGGACTTGTTTTCATTCCATCAAAGTGTCAGAGAGAGAAAACTGATGACAAAGAAAACTAATGAGGAACATGTTGTTATTGTCAGGTCAGATTCTTCTTCATACAGATTGTAATGGAAAACAAAGCCCTTTGCAGGAGCCGTAGTAATGAACCCCTCACACACACCAGTACACACAGTGTGATGCCTGGGGGAGAAATGTGGGCTGTGCCTGCTGAGGGACTTAAACACAACACAACACAACACATACTTATGCAAAGCCAGAGGGCAAAAAATGAGGGAGTGGTGTTTTACTGATGGATCATGAAGTGCCCCAGTGCAAGGCAGAGATGGAAAGAGGTTCATCATTCCTTCCAAACCCACTGATCAAGTCTGTGATAATAATGCTCACGACATTGTTAAGTTGTGCTAGTATGAATTTGTTCTGCAGAGTTAAATGTAAGGTTGAGTAAAGGTGTTTAAGTGTCTATATCTCATTTTGTGCCCACACAGCAGCTTGACACCCTGGCGCTTACCCCTGACTTGTTTTATTGGTAGTAAAGACAGGAGATAAGCACTGTTGCTTATTGCGTGAACTCACATTGTAAGCTATAACCAGCTGTCTCCCAAAAGAGTGCAAGTACTTTTCCATTGTCAGATGAAGCCTTTGTTTGTTGACTTTGCCATGTGTAGAGCCCCACAGCACTTCAAGTGCATCTGCAGTGTCTGCAGAATTCACCAAAGATGGTCTTCTGTGAATCCTGCCAGTAACAGCGTCAGACATCTGAAAACACTTGTAACCAGCACAGTGACTGCATTGTACTATCAGTCATATGCCACATGCATTGGCAGGCAGCTATTATAAGTGCAGATTTTTCTGTGATGAAGAGGATTTCTGTGGAGATGTTCTGACAGCTGTTCTGAGAGGTTATTTTGGGTCTGTGGAGCCTCATGTAAGCATAATGAGTTTTTATGTTGGAGGATGAAAATTAGTATTTCAGTAAAGAGGGATGCTTGTGCACTGAGGAGAAATGATAGAAACATTTCATAATTGTTAGATTTTAGTCCCACAGTGTTCCTACAGGAAGCAGCATGCTTTAGCTTATTTCTTGTTCTTGAGCTCAAAGGGATCCGGATGTACAAACTCGTTTTGACATTATTACACAGAGGTGAACACATTTAACTGTGAAGTCCTTTGAAATTTAAGCACAAAAGGTCTTTGTATACACGTTTATTTTGCTTAAACTCCAGTAAGACATCTTTTTGAGCAGTGGAAACCTGAGTACATGTAGAAGAATGATATAAAGACAGGATGATGTAGGAGCTGTAGAAAAAACTTGTACCAACAAGTATTGTGGTTACGCAAACTTACCGGTGTTAAAACTACACAAGGTGCCTAAATGTCAGGTTTCTATAAATGTATTTAATGAGATGTAGAAGACAATTAAGTGTTAGATGGTATGTAGTAGTATTCCTGCCATCTCCACTGACCATCTTCACTCATAAAATTACATGTTATTTATAATGGCTGCTGTAGATGTGGCTGACCTCGTCTGTTTGTGTTGATGATGGTATGATTCTGGTCTGTGCAGAGGACTTGCACTAATGCACAGTGCGTATTCGTATTGTTTTACTGTCATCTGCTTGATTGTGTGTTTATTGTTTTGTGTGTCGATCTATTTGACATAAGACAAACTAAAGTTAAAGTGAAGTTGCAGGCGTTTTCTTTGTGGTTTTGGCTCTGGTGTCATGAGAAGTATGCTCACTGTTTGTGCTCACACACTCCCCCAGTACACTCCAAACCTGATGAGCAGGTTCCTGATTGCAGTGTGTCAAAGCAGGCTGCTCCCACGGCTGAATGGGCGGAGGCCCGGGGTGAAAGGTCACTTGGGCTGGCTAGCATTCCTCACTTACAGTTGTCTCTGCGCTCTTTTCACCCACCTTCCCCTGTGAGCCGCTGCTGCTGCTCTGTTTTGTCATTTTCAGGTCAGGGTGCATGGCTGGGAGGGTGGATGGGTTATTGTCTTTTGAGCTGTCAGACTCTGGTAGCATATAAAAAAAAAAAACTGAATGACAGTCTTGTCTAAGAGAGCAGAGACTTTGATAAAATATTTAATAATTCCTGAAAAGATGGAGGCGTGTGGTGAAGTGTATCATGATTCATACAGGAAGAAAGGTTGGAAAATCTGACTTTAGCTTTCTTATGCTTTTGTTTTTAGGTTTGCTCCATCGTTGTTTTGATAACGTGAAGCAAGGATGGCAATGCAAAGTAAGTCATCTCCTTTCCTCCTACTTGTTTTCTTCAAGTTTTAATATAGTCATTGTATCTTTATTTTTATTTGTGCTTTTTTCTGGATGAACTTGTGTCTATATCAGCTCATTTTGCAGTACTTTTTAAAGGACAGGAACATTGTAATCACAACCTTTCATGCTTCCCTGTATTGTTTTCCTGTAGTTACAGTAGATTGAGGCCACTTCCGTAAGTTCTAACTAAAGGTTACTTCCATAAAAGTGTTTCCTTATGTGATGGAGAAGTAAAGCACGTCTCTACTGGGGGAAAAAATAGGAGAAAAACACACAATTTATAATCTGTAAATGAACTTATAATCTGTTAAACTTTCCAACACATCTGATGCCTCACTATTTCTCTCCTCATGCTTGGTAGTGGGTGAGCGAGATGGCATGGTGAAGGTGGCAGAGTGGCAGCAGACGATGTATGGCTTAGACTCGGGCATCCAGTCTGGAGCCACCACAGTCAGAGATGATGATGGAGAATTTATCACCTCCAAACACTACACCATGACCACTACTGTGACAAGGGAAGAGCCTGGTAAGACGTCAAGCCAACTATTATCTACTGTACAGTATATAACACTACAGCCTTTGCCTTAATTACAGATGGTCTGTTTATCATTGTGACTTCATAGACTTGGATGCACAGTTCACTATGACCAGAGCACAGCGGGTACGGGCGGCTATGTACCCAGAGACACTGGAGGAAGGCACCACGATCCTGTCTACTCAGACAGACCCGTCCCAGATGACCAACGTCCAGCGGCTGGCTGAGCCCTCCCAGATGCTCAAGACAGCCATCATCCATCTGATCAACTACCAGGACGATGCTGAGCTGGCCACACGTGCAGTGCCCGAGCTCACCAAACTGCTTAATGATGAAGACCAGGTGAGAAACACAGAAACGTATCTAAACACACATGCACACACAGTCGGGACAATGGCATTAGTCTTCAGAGTTTTGTTTTCTTTACAGCAAATGTATCCTATATAAGATAATTTAAGGCAGTGTATTTTCTATGCATTAATTTTTATATATACAGTTTGTTCAGCACTGAGGCCATTTTGTCAAATGACAGAAAAACAATGAATAGTTCAACATTTTGAGAAATACACATATTTATTATTTGTTTTCTTGCTGTGTATTAAAAAATTGATACCACTCTCCTATCTGTATGTTAAATATGAAGCTAAACACTTAACTCTCCTTTTTCCGCTTCATCTCTCGTCAGGTTGTGGTTAACAAGGCAGCACAGATTGTCAACCAGCTTACACGCAAAGAGGCATCACGCCGCGCGCTGATGCAGTCCCCTCAGATGGTGGCAGCGGTGGTGCGTGCCATGCAGAACACAAGTGACATGGAGACCGCGCGAGCCACAGCCAGCATCCTCCACAACCTGTCCCACCAGAGAGAGGGCCTGCTCTCCATCTTCAAGTCTGGAGGAATCCCTGCTCTAGTCCGCATGCTCAGGTACTGCCAGAGAAACAGAACAAGCAGATCATAGGTGTTTTCAACGCGTGACATGTATCACAGTTTGTTTAAGGTTCACTTTATTACAGTTTACTGTACTCACTTTATTACAAACCCTATTGTTATACACATTACCTTGATGACAAACTTGAGAATTAAAAAAAGGCAAATGAATTAAATAAGGTCCAACAAAAACATAAACAGAAAATCTAACTTAAAAAATGATCAGAGAGGGGATTAGCAGTATATTGGGATATACGCTTAACCTGCCTATTTGTTTTACTCAGCTCTCCCATGGAGTCTGTGCTCTTCTATGCCATCACCACACTCCACAACCTGCTGCTGCACCAAGAGGGAGCCAAGATGGCCGTGCGTCTAGCCGATGGCCTTCAGAGGATGGTTCCCCTGCTGAAGAAGAGCAACCCCAAGTTCCTGGCCATCACCACAGACTGTCTGCAGCTGCTGTCATATGGCAACCAGGAGAGCAAGGTGCGCAACTGTCAGATTTTGTTGTAGTATGCGTAATACGATGGCGGGTACACTTCTTAGTAGCAGTACTGTAATGTGAGACTGTTGAAGTTGTCATGCTTGTGTTTACCTGTGTTTTGTTTTGGGTGTGGCATGTGAACAGAGTTTTGGCACGGAGAGGTTATGGGTGTGATTATTTCTTGAGAGTAGTTAAAAGATGAGTTGAGTATTAACTGGACCATGGCTTTGTTAAGAGTGAGATAAGAGTTTCAGAAGTTCAGTCTGTGCTTTTCTGTACCCACACATACTCAAATAGTCCCTCTGTTTCACAGCTGATCATCCTTGCCAATGGGGGTCCTGAGGGTCTCGTTCACATCATGAGAAACTACAGCTATGAGAAGCTGCTGTGGACCACAAGCCGTGTGCTCAAAGTGCTCTCTGTGTGTCCCAGCAACAAACCTGCCATTGTTGAGGCTGGTATGTAATATACGTTTTCTATGTCAGCACACACCTGTGTGTACACGGTAAGTCATGCAGGTGTGTCAACTTTTTGTTACCTAAACCATGATTGATGGTTTCTTATCAACCGCAGCGCTGCACGACAGCACAATTTATTAGATGTTGCTGAGAGGTTTAGCTTCTCGCTTCTCTGCAGGTGGGATGCAGGCTCTGGGTAAACACCTCACAGGCTCCAGCCAGCGTCTGATGCAGAATTGCTTGTGGACGCTCAGGAACCTGTCTGATGCTGCCACCAAGCAGGTCTGTGTCCACATTTACATTAACTTTTCTTCTTTTGCTCTGTATGAACAGCAGACTTTTTATTTCACATACTTCTACTTCTACATGCTGAACTGTCTGAAATCACTCTCTTCTTGTTTCCAGGAGGGTATGGACAGCCTGCTGCAGGTGCTGGTCGGACTGCTCAGTTCAGATGACCTCAACATGCTCACTTGCGCCACCGGCATCCTGTCTAACCTCACGTGCAACAATGCCCATAATAAAACTCTGGTCACCCAGAGCAATGGCGTTGAGTCACTGATCCACGCCATATTGCGTGCCGGTGAGAAGGAGGATGTGACCGAACCTGCGGTTTGCGCTCTGCGTCACTTGACTTCACGCCACCAGCAGGCTGATTTGGCGCAGAATGCTGTGAGGAGACACTACGGCATCCCCGCCATCATCAAGCTGCTCAACCAACCCTACTACTGGCCTGTCATCAAGGTAGAGGAAGGGTAGGATGGAGGTGTAGGAGTATGTTCCTAATGAGATGGGCTGGTTTAAGGAGGATATTGTAAAGAATCCTCAGAACAATGGTAGACACAGTTGGTCTGATAGAAGGTAAAAGTGTGGAAAAAACCCATTGATCAGTAAATGGGTTTGGTCCAAAGATGAAGACTCGGGGGTATAACGGGGGGGAGGACTGGACAGATGGACAAAGAGGATGGTAGACAGGGCAGAGGGCCAGAGTTTGTCACCCTGAAAGAGCATGAAATGCACATGACAACAGTATATTTTATAACCAGCCTTTAGAGTGAAAATATAAAGTTTGTCTAAAGCCTTGTTATATTAGTGTTCTGTTATAAGTTGTTTTCCAGCCCTGTTTTACTTGATGACCATTAACAATGAACAGTGTCATGATCAAATCCTTGCATCTCTTTCCTGCTTAAAGGCTGTGGTTGGCCTGATCCGTAACTTGGCCCTGTGTCCAGAGAACCAGGCCCCTCTGAGGGATGCGGGAGCCATCCCCCGTCTGGTCAACCTGCTGCTCAAAGCCCACCAAGATGCTCAGAAACACGGCTCATCCGCACAACAGACATACCAGGTACATGACAGGCTAGTGTCATAGAATACTTAATGATCCCTGAATGTGTGTGTGTGTGTTTAATAACTTGTGTTGTTAGTTGTGGATTATTTATGTATTTTGTTTTGATTAATTTAGATTTTATTCATCTTTGTTCTCAGGATGGAGTGAGGATGGAGGAGATTGTGGAGGGCTGCACAGGAGCTCTGCACATTCTGGCCAGAGATCCTGTCAACAGAGCAGAGATCGCCAACCTGCAGACCATTCCTCTGTTTGTGCAGGTAACAGGAAACTGACATGCGCACACTTTCTTGCCATATTTCATGTTAGTTTGTTTTTTCAAATAATTTTCTTACTCCGTCTCTCCAGCTGCTCTACTCTCCAGTGGACAACGTGAAGCGCGTGGCTGCAGGCGTCCTGTGCGAGCTGGCTCTGGACAAGCCGTCAGCTGAGCTCATTGACAGCGAGGGAGCATCGTCTCCACTGATGGAGCTGCTGCACTCCAACAATGAGGGCATCGGTAGGACATGCAGATAATGCACTGTGATTAGCTAACGTAGCATTTCGTCACAACAAAATCAATGTACTCAAGTGCTGGACTTACTGTAAGTGCAGTTTCCAGGTACTCACACTGAAGACACTATCTCATATTTTGTTAGACAGTATACTTCAATATGTTATTATGTGTGTATATACAAGTATGTACATTAAGTACAAATTGATTCAACATATTTTACTTCTTTTATTTCTTCTTATTTTATATTAGTAATGTATCATTCTGTAATGTACAAACATTTTGTTCTTTTAGGTGCCACTTTTATTTTTTAGATGTTTTTTTTTTCCCACAGTACATCATATCCCTGTTACATTTAGGGTGTTCAAAATTACACTTATTAAGTTGATATCAACACTATTTGCTTAAATTTAGTTTTTGCCACATGAAAGTTTCTTTTATTCCCAGATACTATAATGCTTTCTTTAATGCTGGAAATGAACCATGTCCATGAAAATACCTACTGGTCAGACATGCAGTAAATGATTAGTACTAAAAGTACTAGGGGTAGTAGTAGTATTTTTGAGTTCATTCTAGCCTAAAATGTAGATTAGATCTGGTCTTTCAACAAACCCACACTACCGTATATCAACACATTATTAGTGTTTTGCTTTTATACATCACTGAGTGTGTCCTGATCTTTTCCCCCTCAGCTACTTATGCTGCAGCCGTGCTCTTCCGCATCTCAGAGGACAAGAACTCGGACTACAAGAAGCGGGTGTCTGTGGAGCTCACGCATTCCCTGTTCAAACACGACCCTGCTGCCTGGGAGATGGTAAGTGACTGGCACCCTCCACTGCCAAGACATTAAAACTGAACATCAAAAGTAGCTTTTTAGGCTTTTTTTAAAATAGCTTTTCCTCTTTTTTATATATATAACTTAATGTAAATTACTATTAATAAGCTTTCTATAAAAAGGTGTTGACTTTATTTGACCTTTTTTCCTATTGTGACCTCTCTACAGGCTCACAACAGTGTCCCCATGGAAGTTCCCTACCCCGATGGTGAGTAACTATGGCTGAAATGTGCACATACAGCACATAACTCAGCGCTGGCTCACTCCACCACATGCAGCGACCGCACTGTTAAAATGCTGTAACGTGTTAGCAGGTTGCCTCAGTGTGGCTGCTTACAGAATGTGTTTGCCAAAGAAACTAGTTTTCATTTCTTCTCTTTTTCGCAAGAACTGTAGATGACAAAGTCACAATCACTTCAAAGCCTGATTCTTGTCCTCTTCACTTCAGCCTTTGACTTATCTTTATGCTTCGTGCTTCAGTTTTCTTGGATACATCTCAGCTTTTCCCTAACTGCAGAGCTGTCTAAACAAGTTTCTCTCCATTGATCTCCCTTCTGGAGTTTTCTATCTGTGTTTGCATCTTACTGTTAATTCCCTTCCTTTTCTTCTCTCCCTCCTGTTCTCCATTTATGGCCTTGGTATTTTCTGTCTCCTGTTTGAGCAGAGAAACAGGATCAGCTTCTGTTCTCCAAAAATGCACCTAAAATGTGGAAAATGTTGATGATTTCCACTAGCCTCCTCCGTTTTCTACACTGCTGTTGCCACTATCATGACAACAGCAAAAAAAAAAAAAACACTCCAAGCACAAGTGAAACTAAATCTAAATGTAATCTGTTGGTCTTGTGTGCAACTAGTAAAACAAGCACATGTAACTCCTACAGAGCTGGACGTTGGTTTCCAAAACTACGCGGGATATCCGGGTGACATGCCGATGGACGGCATCGACGGAAACATGATGTATGATGATTACCCAGGCAGCATGGCCTACGACAGACAACCGTACCCTGAGCATTAATAAAGGTCAGCACATGCCGGTGTTACCACAGCCTATATGATTATGTTGGTTCTAATTATATATTTATATATGTTATAAATTTCATGATGCCTCTTTCCTCTTCTCTTTTAGACCCAGAAGACGGAGAGAAGTGGAAAAGCAGGCAGCGGAGCTGAAGTGCGACATAATGGGAAGAAGAAGAGAATATAGTTGTCATTAGAGATTATTCCCTTTGCTCTCAGCCTGATGTAATATATGCAATTATCACCGAGTATTGGACTCATAATCTCATAACAGGGCTCTACTTTGTTTTACAGCCTAATCTTTCTGATTTTAATTGTGACAATGACGATGCTTGTAGGTTTTTGTTAGAGAACCTTCTAAGAGTGTGTGCATGCGAGTATGTGTGTGTGTGTTTATGCTTTTTTTTTTTTTTTTTTTTTTTTTGGGGTGGGTGTTATATGCCAAAGAGATTTTATTTTGTGATGATAATCATGTAGCTTCAGTCTTTGTTCTGTTTTTTAAAGAAAAAGAAACCAAAAAGAGAGTAATAGTTGAAAACACTGCCAGAAGTGGCCCAATGTGCATGGTGCACCTGCTCACCGCTCTGTTTCTTTCTTAACGCCTTTGTAAGAGAAACTTCTGTCTACGCTGTAGTTTTGACACTATATACTGTCAACTTTCCCTCGCTGTGACCTGGGAGTCGGTGACACAGACTCGTTTTGTCTCACAGCACTAACTCAGTAGGTGTGAACACACAGGAATTGTGGAGGTCTTTGGCAGACCTCTGACAGAGCAGTGTAGGGCTGTCCCCACTCTTATGTAGGTGAACAAGTTGAGTTTATGAATTATTTCTCATCTTTTGTAACTTATTTTCATGGGATAGGGACATAATAAGCCTTACCACAGTCTTAACAAAGCTGTCTTTGATTTGTAACTAATTTGATAAAGAGGAGATTGTATGTGACTGTAATGATTAACAATTTACTAAAGGTAAAGTCTTTGAAAAAATTAACTGATTCATTAGTCAACACATGAGATATAAAATCAGGGACAGCCCTACAGCTGGAGCGAACTACTGACAGGGAAATTTGTCTTTCTACTTAAAGAGTTTTTACTGAAATTTTGTTTAATAAAAATAAAGGATATATTCAATGTATTATGGTGTCTGCGTTTATTTTGTTTGTTTAGGATCAGAAATGTTCTACCTGCTTTAAATCCATTAAAACAATTATAAAAGTTATTGTTACAGATTCCACAAGATCAGCATGAACCTAGAAACGCAGATCGATCCCATCACAAGAACTTACTGTTGTAACACAACTGTCCTCCAACACATTGTATGTGATGTAACAAACAACATCCAGGAGTTTTCAGCACTTACAAGTTTCATAAAGAAAATTCTTTAGTGTTTTGTTGTTGTTTACAAAGAGAAAAGGCCTCCTGCTGGTCTTGGGTCATTTTCATTTTATAGTTGCACTAAACTGAAAGAAAAAAATATACAATAGTCAAAGTCTTGGTTATAAATGCATAATGACTTTCTCGTGTGGGTTGTGGTTTATATGTATGTAAGTCTGTTTAAAATACTGTAAATCTATGTTGTGAGAGAACAGTTCGTCCACATCAGCACTGTTTTTCCTTCCTCTGATTATTTTCTGTCTCTTCTGCGTCTCAAAGCATCTGTTTTCTCTGTTTTCCCTATTTTAACTAGTCCATTCCTGTTGTTTAGTCTTGCAATGAGACAGACTGTACAGTGTAAGGAAATCTAATATATAATTTACTGAGTTTAATCTTTTCCTCATAGAACATTTTCTCATTTTCATCGATTCACTTTTTTTGCACTGTCAGCACTCTTGTGGAAAATCAATCCATCATTCATCTCCTTTTGTTTTACATATTTTAAGATCTCTCTCTTGCAGTTTATTTTACCACTCCTTCCTTCTCTGATCATTTTTCACAGTGGTTTTTTTTTTCCCATGAGTCTCTTTTATCCAGAAGACTTTTTCTCCTTTTTGATGACACTTTTCCATCTGTGCACATGGCAAACCAGCATGAATGTGGAAAGTGAATGGGATCAAATTTCTCTGAGGATGTGGGGTATATCTGCTCCTCTCAGCTGTATCATGATTCACAGAATCAGATAGATTTAACTACAGAATTTTGCCTAATTATAGAAATCAGTGTTTTCAAAAAGAAAATATGGAGTGCTGCTAAACTTTGTGTGACGTGTTTCTCAGATGATCAGTGCTGACAGGGTTGATTTGTTCAGGACACGAACACTGAATTCCACATGGCAAACTATGACATTGTTGGAGAAGCTATACAAGTAGAAGTTTTAAATTTATATGGTCTGCATACAGCCCATGCATACAAGGTAACCTTTCTGTCCTTTTGAGCAGATGAGATGAGCTTCAGCGGGATGTTGAACCTTTTTCTGATACCATAAAATTAAATAACCCTAAAACATCAGCTGGTCAGTAGTAAAATAACAATGTACATTTTCATAGCAACTTTGTGGGTTTATTCAATTTCATCATCACTATCATCTTTGTTACCATCTTTATATAGAAAATATATTAATCCTTTAATGAAATATTTCAATGGCCAGTCAAACAGAAATATCATGCACGCACAATAAACAGTAGTATAATACATGTGAGTAATGTGCTCCAGAGGAACACAGAGAACAAGATAAGATTTAATAAAATATGACTTTAAGATTATTGCTTGATTTCAAACTTCATCATCCCTTATTGTTTTATTATTGTATAGTTTGTCTGCCGCTGTAGAGTAACTGTGAGTATAGAAAGTGTGATTCAACACTGTGAGCATTTTTTCATTTGTACAATGTGTCTGTACATTCAGACTCTCTCTCATGTGTATAATACATGTGATAGAGAATGGGGAAAAAAATAATGTTTTCATGAGTGAAGAAGTCTTAGGATATTCTCTTCTGTTCATCAATGCTTATAGGTACCACAGTTGTCTTAGTACAGCTTCAAATATCATAAGTTTAAAACACCAGACTCCACTTTTAATGCCTTTCTGTACACTCACTATAAAAATATCTACTATATAAAATCCCCTTTCACATATATCAGGTCTTTTTAGATGAAGTGGTTTTAGGGTAGATATACTTTAGGTCCAGAAACTAGACCCACTGTAGCTGGGAGGCTGTAGAGCTCCAGGCAGTTGAAGCTTTTTGTGCTTGCCAAGCTTTATATCACATTATCAAACATGTGCATGGACTGCATGATGTTTTCATCCTGTATGAAAAAAGAAAAAGTGATCACAGTTAAATTATTTCAAAAGCTTTGCATAAAAATAAAATTAGTTGCATCATTAGATCAATGAAATATGTCATTATTATCAAAGGTGCATTTGAAATATTGTTGAGCTAATTTGATTTTTAAAAATTACCTTTTGACATGTCTCCAAGAACTCGTCCATGGTGACGACTCCATCATTGTTCTTGTCCATTTTCTGGAAGAATTCAACAAGTTTGCATTTGCTACCTAACAAACTTAAGACATAAAGAAACTGGAGTCCTTCTCCCAAAAATGTTGCTCCATAGCGCTACTAGTGGTCAAAAACTCCACAGGGTGCCTTTAACAACATGCTGTACAGTGTTTAAGATTCACAGTCCTCTCCTCTCATCAGAGAAATAGTGCTGACTGCTGTT
Organism: Ctenopoma kingsleyae; assembly: GCA_032353495.1. NCBI lineage: Eukaryota > Metazoa > Chordata > Actinopteri > Anabantiformes > Anabantidae > Ctenopoma > Ctenopoma kingsleyae. The sequence goes on along the minus strand of JAUBNQ010000001.1, from coordinate 19,089,011 downwards.
AAACATGACCGATTATATATGAAACCTGTTCGTTATGTTGAAATAATATAAAAATATAATGAGCTGAGCTGCTCTGATGAAATATAAAACACAGTAATTGTGGAAATACACAAAAAAGTGAAAGAAATTTAATGTGACTTGTTAGAAAAGGAAATCAAATGAAACCTCTTTGGATAATTTGTTGTATAAGATTAATGTTGGAAGATGTAAAATCTAGTGTGTTAGTTTGGTTATTTGTGTGTTTTACCTGGAAGAAGCTTTCAACGTGATCCTTGGGAGCACTGTCCTTCATGTTGGGGTAGGTGTACTTCCCCATCATGTCATAGATTGAGTGCATGATGTCTGTCATCTCCTTTACAAAAAGAAGAGAGAGGAAAAGAAATAAGAAAAACACGAGCAACTAACATATCACAAAACAAACACACACGTTGTGAATGGTTGGAGTACCTCTCTGGTGATGCAGCCGTCCTTGTTGAGATCGTACAGATTAAAGGCCCAGTTGAGTTTATCAGTGATGGAGCCTCTCAAGATGATGGACAGACTTATAACAAAGTCCTACAGCAAGGAAAAGAAAATTTGTTAAGAAATATGTTAACTGAAGGTTAACAAATACAATTAAATAATAATAATAATAATAATAATAACAATAATATAACTCTTTTCATTCTTAAAGTTAGCTTTGGGAGGTCAAGAGCTGGCATGTCACCTCAAAGCTGACCGCTCCGTTGTTGTGGGTGTCAAAGGCGTCAAACAGGAAATGTGCATACATACTTGAATCTGGAACAAAGAGAAAATGTTCCTGTTTAAAAAAAGACACCAACATATTTTTTGATGGTAGAAAATGATGCACACGTCACATAGATAAGAACAGAGACAGTCCATCATATGTCCTGCAGTTTTTTATAAGCTCAAAAACATAAACAGACATAAACCTGATAAATTTGTGTCTCTATATTTATCCTATGCATCCTAGGTTTTTACATAGGAAAAAAAAACACTGGTATGGAAGAAAGTGAGTGTGTCTGACCTCCCTGAGGGAAGAACTGGGAGTAGATGTTTTTAAAGGTCTCTTCATTCACCACACCACTGGGACACTCCTGTGGAAATGATAACATTATCATGTCGACAAAAAACTAAATAAAATGTGCTTTAAGTCAAACATGATCAAATATTTACACAGGCACAAGCAGACAAGAGTCAGTAGAGGTGCTCAAGGGGCTGGAGGCCCTGACATGAATTAATCGTCTGGGGTTTTCTGGGGTCCATTTTTACCATTATCGATGCCTTACTGTATCAACATTAGTATAAATTCAGTACTGTACAAGAGAGTCAATATCATTTTTTGACAACATGTGCTATTAAAACTCACTTGTTTAAAAAGTATTTCAAATGAGTCTAACTCAAAAAAAAGTCTAGCACTTAACAATTCCTAGCATGTCAAGTTAGGCCTTATCAGTGCTCTTAGTTTTGTAACTCAGAATTTATGGAAACCGAATGAGAATTGCTGGTGTCTTC
>JAUBNQ010000001.1:19071722-19087396 GCA_032353495.1 Ctenopoma kingsleyae | reverse complement strand
ATTGCTGGTGTCTTCTCCTTGTAAGTCGCTTTGGATAAAAGCGTCTGCCAAGTAAAGTAAAGTAAAGTAAAGTAAAACAAGTTTGCGTCAGTAATGTGGAATTTATGACCCATGTCTCACAACAAATGACTACATGCAAATGTTTATTGTCTAAAAATATGCAGCAGTCTTACATTACCTCTACAATGTCTACCAGGACAATCATACCAGGTATACTTATGTATTTATTATTAATAATTGTAATTTTTTTTTTTTTCAAATTAGCTTCATGCACATCTCCATGCAGGTAGATTTTTAAAAACAGAGCCCCTGCTCCCATGAAACCCTCTGTACATTCATATCCATAAACCAGAGTGTGACTGACATTTTTGAATCCCCGGTAAAGGACCTGCAGCTCTTTCTTGCTGAACTTGGTCTGTTGTACGAGAAGGTCGAGTCCCTCCGGCCTGTGACACACTGTTGACAGTTCACCATCATCAGCTATACTGTCTGAGAGGTGGAGAGAGGAATTAAGCGGTTACTAACTGAGATAAACCAAAATGTCCAGAGAAAAAGTGAAAACTGTAGAAAATAAAGGAAGGAGCTCAACATATTTGTGTTTGTGCTTTCTCAGTAACTACATTCACATGTTTGGTGACGCAGTGTGTGTCCTGACACTTGCTTTCAGTAATTGAGGAGCTGGAGCCAGAGCGACAGCAGGGAAGCAGTTTCAGGAACCTCTGCTTTAAGGTCTTTTTATTGGGTTTGGACACTGGATTACCTGGAAACAACCAATGACAGCAAAGATTAGAGGCAGGTAGAGAGGCCCACGTAGGGGACACTGTGCTAATTGGATAAGACATGAGCCAAAATACACTCAAATACTTCATGTGTCCATGTAACTTGGAGTGTAAAGTTGTTTGCTGACCTGGCTGTGAACCAGTGAGACACATCAGTCCAAATCTGTCTGGACCACAACAGCACATGAAGACTGACTACATGATAAGACTAAAGCAGTCTGAGATACAGATGTCAAACCGTGTCTCACTTTTATTTAGCCAGCTTGAAATGCAAACCTAGTCATGTTTAGTTTGATGCTAAACGTAGCCTGACGTTTTTAGTATTCTTGGAAATCTTTAGGAATCAATCGAAGCTATGTGGGTTCAAATTCTGTTTGGCTGCACAGGAAGTAGAAGAAGTAAAGTGTTTTAAGATGAGAAAAAAAGAGTAAAAGTACAGGAGAGCTGAGAAAGTTGTGCACAAACACTGCGTTGGCTCATTGCTGTAACAATAAAGCGACCAGACACGCTATCACTGGGCCTATTTTCCTGTCTTCATTAATCTGGTGATCCAACAAAATAAAAGCAGGTTTTCCCTTCCTCATCCCAGCTCCTCTCTTCCAGTTGGCACAGCAGAGGTTTGACACATCTGCTTCAATAAACCAGCTCCAAAAGTAGACACAGACACTTTTTACCTCACTGCCAGAAAACTGCTTCACAGAGGTTATATAATTTTTAGCTCAAGCACTTTTCCAACCTTATCATAAAAGCAGAAATCCAGTGCATTGAGAAAAGTAATGGATTTGAGATTATATGCCCAATATGTCTTATACATGAACGGAAGATTTACATGAACCTAAAATGAGCTCACTGGGTATAGCGTTTAGTGTGTTTTTTTTTTTTTCTCAGATGTTCATATGTCCTTCTTGCCACCAGAGGGCAGTGTTAAACTTCAGTAAAATTACATACAGCAACAAAAAGCACTGCAGGAGACCAAAACCTGTTGGATGTTTCATACACCCCCACAGAGAGAAAACCTGTGAACCCCTCTCTATTTTCTGACATAACAGCCCATCCCAGAGGAAATATATGACTCCTCTCTGTGATTCTCATTTCAGCCTAATTTTAGTGTTTGTTTTGTCTGATATGTCTCTCGTTCCTGAAGTTTCTCCAAAATTCTCTAAAAAACACCAACAGAAATAAGTGAGACAGGAGGCAGTCATGAGATGAAAGGGAAATACAAAGAAACTGGCTCCTTTTTTTCTCCTTTGGAGATGAAAATGAGCAATACTGAAGAACAACAAAGTATATTACTTCTCAATTTATTAGGTATTAGGTACATAGCAATAGCATCCGGGCAATTTAATTCAGTTTAACAAATTTCTTCTCCAAATGAGAAAAAAGGAGCTACCTCCCTTGTATCTACAAAATAAGTTTGTCCCACGTAGTTCTCCTAGTGACTCTCAAATCCAGTAAGTTCTCATACATGTGTAAACACACACTGTTATCATGCAATAGCACTTTTTGTAGTTGCATTATTACAACATGAGAATTTGAGAATAAATAACTAAATAATAAACAAAAGTGACAAAATGCTTGCTGTGGTGCATCTCACGCACATTTCTACATTTATTTCAAATGTTTGTTTTTACACACAGGCACAGAATTTATGGAAATTCATCATCATTGATAACTAATACAAAAAAAGAAGGAATAAACTGCACTACAAAGTATTTAGACGTGTTGTTTGATGTTTTCATGTTTTAGTAGCTAATGTACAGTTAACGTAGGTTTAATCATACAGTGAAACACCTGAGAAATGAACAATGGTCTTATACTGAACAGCCGCACTGCAGAAACTCAGGGATTAAATGTTCTGCTTAAGGGCAAATAAGCAGACCAAACCTTTCCCTACTTCCTACATGTTAGATGAGTGTGCATAATGCTACTATAAATAATCATCCATTATTAATATGATTTCATTCTATTATTGCAAACCAGTTGTGTTTGCTGTAGTTGTTAGGATATGTTATATTTTTCACCCTCCTAGATTTTACAGACTGTATTTTAAAATGTTTCATTAACTGAGTGAAACGAATCTTTCTCTAATGAAACTCTTTATTTATTACTGCAGGTCCATGTGTTTCAGTTACCTGTAAGCATACTTATCATGGGCATCAGTTACAATGGATACTGAGGATATGAAAATCAAACTATCAAATGCAGCAGCTGCACGCTCATGGAAAAACAAACACAGGTTCACACACATACACAGGTATTACAAAAAACATCCCAGCCTTTTGATGCATGAGATTATTTTTAAAATTAAAGTTTAAAGTTTAAATGAACCGGAGAAGTATTTTGCATGGAAACAGAACAAAAAAAAAAAAAACATCCCCGCTGTTTTCTTTCAGGCTGACATTTTTAGAGCAGGGTATTGATCAAAGATGCTTTCTAAGTTTCTGAAATGCTTTCTAAGAGCAGCTGTTTGATGCCACTTCTTCAGGGAGAAACTTGACAGAAACAGGGCGATAGAGGTTGTTCTCACAGAGACAGACGGACGTCGAACTCAGCCGCTTGTTTGAGTTATTTAAGATCATAAAACACTGGCTGGACAGAATGTAAAAACACACGCTACTCATCGTCCTCCAGTATTAATGATTGTGTTCATCGTAGCTGTTAATTGTACTCTGTGCCGACTCTTTCCGTTTCTGTGAAAACTGACTGAAACTGTCCCACAGTTTGACTTAGATGTTGATGACTAACACTGACTCACCAATTATTTCAGGGGCTGCTGACATTTCAGACTATTGTGGAGAGCCTCTGGGCTGATTGTGGGAATTAATTTGAACAGCTGCAGCCCTCTGAGGCAGATCAATACTCTCTCCTCTGCTGTCATTAACACACTTAAAGAGGGTTGCATCCACTCCTTTTATCCACTGGTGCAAACAACTCAAGCTGAATGTGTGGAGAGAAGTTAGAGAAAATCTGAAGGTCAAAATGAAGTCATCACCTCTTTTCGGTGCAACTTTACAACTAGTAATATTTGTTTGTTTATGAAGGACTTACTAAGCATACAGCAATACATTTCAGCTACATTTGAGCTTAGAAATAATTACCTCTTTACGAACATCTGAAGTGGCCTAATCAATGGACGTTCAACCAGGTGGCTCAGAGGAACAAAAATTGCTGAAGTGTCTGAAAATATCGAGTTGGGAGATAAATTTAATCACCATGGAAGGATTAAAGCCTCCCAGCTGCATGTTTCATGCATGAATGCAAGTGTTTTTTCTTGTTTTTTGTCTATTACTAGTAAAACAGTTGTTTCATTAATTCATATTTTCAGACACATTTCTCCCAAATCAACAGAAGAAATACAGAAGTCACATCATCAGTGTCCTCTGTCGTTCTATGTTACAAATGTTGTTCCCAAAAGTTTAGTTTCCCTGCTGAATATAAGCTAAAAACAATAGCAAGGGACAAGGTAAAATTGAATCTTTTTCATTAAGTAACAGCAAATGATTCATTAACTATAAAATATTCACACAAAATGTGAAGATGCGTATAAAGACATCTAAACGAGTGATGTTCATTTCATTATGACCCCATCTTTCATCCAAGGGTGTCTGAGCTCACTGGTACAATTTTTACTTTGGGAGGTCGCGGCACAGGGTCACGCTGCACTAAACGAATGTTTGTAAGCTAATGTTGCCTCGGCAACAGCCTCCGTGCTTACCATAATCCCCCAGAAGGACATGGTTCAGATTATAGACGTCCATTTTATACAAACCATGGACACGCACACACTGGTTCTCTTCTGCTGACATCATGAGCTCCCCAGTGACTGTTACAGACGTTTACATCAATTCATTTTTTTTCTCCTGTGTTCTCACACTGAGGTCAACTCATCAGTTACGTAGAACCAGCTTTGATTTTGTTGTTACACAACACTGATTTTAATACTGCAAACTGTATCAGTCCAGACTAAAGCCATTTCCATTTGGCACCTAAAACATGAAAGCTATTCGGGCCTGAGGGGATTTATTTTGAAACAAACTACGTAATTACATTATATGAAGGCAGCATTTAGGTTCTGAATGTTTGGATTTGGATGCATTAGTGAACAAACTGCTCTACAAAAATGGCATGAATGAAAACCAACGGTGTCATTGTTACCATTTATATATTTATTTGTTCTCATGCAGGTTTGTTTGGTCATAAATGCTGCTCCACACGTATGATACTGGAGATTATCACAACACTATAGACAGTAATTGATTTTTTAATCCCATGAACGAAGATAAGATGTTTAATGTTGAATCATAAATTAGGACAAAATGATGACTGACCTCTTAACCAAGGATTGTCTTTGCCTAATTCCAACCAAAGCTTAATCATAGTCAGGTAAGATTGGAAAATGTTTAAATACAGTGTTCAGGTCAACAGGGGTGTCAGATCAGATTTTATGTGTTGTTCTTATGTTAGGCTAGGTGTAACACGAGCAGCTGGCTATCTAAAAAAAGACTTCAATTACGTATTGTTACGGTGGGTTATAATGAGACTTGATCTGGTTAAATAGTTTGGCACATAACCCCTGAAACACTGCAGTTTCATTTAAAAACAGCACAGTACACAGATTTTGTTACCTTAAAGCTACAGTATGTAACATTTTTTTACTGTAATTTCATAACAGCTAAGTCCTGATGGCTGATCCAAGCATAGTGGATTGATTTTGAGCCTCATGGTACGTTAGCTTTATTCCCAAAGGTTATTGTAGCTTTAACAGAACCACGGCTAGGTGTTTCCCTTTGTTTCCAGTGTTTATGCTAAGCTAAGCTAACTGGCTGCTTGCAGTAGCATCATATTTACTTCACAGGTATAACAGTGGTATCAATCTTCTTATCTAAAATAGGCATATTTCCCAAAATGTCACAAAAATATAATTTTTTTGTTGTGTTCTGTGACAACAGTCATGGTGGTTCAACAAAAGCAAAGCAGCAGTCTGTCAAAGCGACTGTAACAAGTTCTAGTGTAGAAAGTGATTATTTGACAAAGAGCTAATATCTATAATGTATGACCATATCTAAAAGAAAACTACACAAGGTTTTCAGCAGCTTTACAAAGGGTTTTAGATACAGCTGATAAATTCTTTAGATTGAACACATTTTTCCATGCGAAGTCAGTACATTTAACACAGCTATTGTTTATTTGACTGATCCACTGGAGCAGAACAGTTAAGGCTGTTAGCCTACATAGTTCTGTGCTTCAGGCTGTTGAGCACCACGACACCCCTGTGCTTCACCCTTTATTCCAGAGAGTTGTTTGTGTCTGCTGGACCCCCCCATAAAGTCACAAGTCACTATCATCCATCCATTTTAGAAATGTCCTGCAGAATAAATGAGAGCAGATCTGTGCCTCTCTTTGTGCAAACCACTTATTTTCATACATTTTATTTAGTATATTTAAAGGAAGTTATTTTGGAAAGTTGTCACAAGAATGACAGACCGGTCTCACAAAGAAGTGAGTGTGTAGTGATCTCTGAAGAGGCTCAGCTTTGCAAGCATCATGAGGAAAATAAAACTGACAAAGAGAGGTGCCTCGCTGATCTAATTAGACTGTAAACCCACACACTGACAGGTATAACTTCAGATGACAGAAGATAGATGAAGCACGTTTTTCTTATATTTTTCTCTCCTTCAGACTTAATTAATGTGTTTTTTTTTCTTTCTTGAGATTGAATTTGATCAGTTGCACTGCATTTTTCAGAGTCAATTTAATAAAAGCATATATATATAATATATAGAGAACACGAGGAACATTAATGGTAATCATATGTTATTTAGGGGTACAACAAATGATTATTTTCACAATCAGTATCAATCATTTAGTCTATAAAATGTCAGAAAATAATGAAAAGGGTCCATGACAAGTTTCCAGAGTCCAAGGGGTCGTCTCCAGAATGAATTGATTTCCAAAGTCACACTATATGTTTCAGTGTAAACCTTCTACTGGTGGTGTTATTTACCCAATCCCCTCATTTAATCATTCATAATTCACATTTAGATGTGATTCATACGTCCAGTCCTTTAAATGGTTTACCTGCTGTACTGGTTTTCTTTTAGAGCAGTATCATACAGAAGAAACTATTCAGAACACTTTTTTACAAAGCTTTTGTTTCGATATCCTCAAAGTTTTTTTCTACCTTTACACTTCCAACAAAGGAGCACTGAGGATCTGGTGATGCTAAGCTGTTAGGTCTATTTGTATTTTGTCTTATTCAAATTAGTGCAATGATTTAAAAAAAAAACAAAAAAAACGACAGATCACATAAAAATGTAATTGATGTTGGTTTTGGAGCAGCCTTCATGTTCCAAAGTCAAAAACTATTTCCAGATCAAAATAGTCCTCTGCTGTGCGCAGCAGGTTAACAGATGCTCCTGGAAAACTAAACTTTCATTAGCAAAGTGTGACTTTAAGCCAGGTCAGCAAACAGCAGTAAAACTAATTGTTCTGTTTCCCCCTAAGAAAGACACGATGAAAAGGTTCCACCTACCTGTAAGTGGGTCGTAAGATCTGTCCAGCTCTCTGGAGTCAGACAAGCTCTGGTCCTGGCTCCTGGATTTCATGGTTGTTGTTGTTGTTGTTTGTTTTTTTTTTCTTACCAGACCACCACGCTGAACCTGCAGGATCTACGAGCTCTGCGCCTTCATTCCTGTTTGCATGTCACTTTTCTGCAGGTTATCAGTCCGTGCTGGCTGAAACCTCAGGAATGATACGGAGGGAAAAGTCCGAGCGAAGCGCGTCTCTCTGTGTCGCTGTGGTCCCGCTCAGCATCAGCGCGCACTCACACCCACAGACGAGACTCTTTACAGGTCACTTTTGAAGCCCTCCGTGGGTTGGAGGTTCACATGCGACGATGACACACCACAGATGCTTTGGAGAAACCTGCTTTGACTTTACTGATGGTTAAAAAATAATAATAATTTAAAAAAAAACAAAAAAAAAAAAACATCCGCAAATGACCGAGAAGAGTCCGTGTGACAGCTGGAGCATCTGCATCAGTCTGAGCTGAGACGCGGACAAAGCTGGGAGGAGTGATGGATCAAGGGAGGGAGTGCCACAGGCATTTACACAGACAGACATGTGGGAGCCTGTGTATCTGCACAGCTACGCTTCACTGATGGATGGTCTCACCTTGGTTCGGGACTTGAGCAGCTTTGCCGTGGTAGGGGGACGTTATACCTGTGGATCAATACACTGTCCTTGAGCCAGTTGAGCAGAGTTAACTTATGGCTCACTCATATTTCAGAAAATGCAAGCAGCGCAGCGAGCTCGTGATTAGAAAAATGTTATCCATAAATACACACAGTTAGATAGATGGCGACAATAGAGGCCACAGACTGGTTTATGAGGTATCAGCAGGTTTGTTTCCCAGCTCAAAACCTCTGTCCTAAGGTGGTTTGGCTTAAAGTAAATGTTTAATCAGGGAGCTTTTTGTTGTATAAGTCTTCGCTTGAGGACATAATGCATTAGTGACATATTTCTACTTTCAATTCAGCATTTTGTGATGCATAATTCTTTTGGACAGACGTGAATTAGGCTGTGAGGTTGCCAACAGTTACAGTCTTAAAGATTATCAGAAGGAAACAGTGGTCATGACCCAGATGTCACATTGGCCCCAAAAAGCTACTCTTGCCTCAACATCCTGAATTCTTGTCTCTTTTGGTAGTTTGATGTTGTGTAACGATCAAGGCCACATTTCTGGAGACCATGAAGATGAGGGACTTGCCAGAGATGGATTAAAATCCAGATCCGGAGATGTGAGCAGCTCTGTGAGGCTGCGCGCTCACGGCAACAGTGCCGACATGCTGATGTTTAGCAGGTACAGTGTTTACCTTCTTAATTTAGTGTGCTGACATTTGCTGATCAGCACTAAACTCAAAGTACAGCTGAGACAGACGGGAGCATCATTAGTCTTGTAGGTATTTTGTCATAAACCTAAATGTTAACAAAGTTTTGAGGAGAAGGGAGAAAAACAGCAGAATAGAAACACAGACTCAAGTGAAGCTACACTGTAAGACAGCATACAACTGTTTTCAGTCCAGAACCCACATTTAAGCTCGTTTGTTGTTTAGCACTTTGTGTATTTTAATGAATATACAGGAACATGGATTATTATTATTATCTCCTGGGTCAGAAGACATCTGTATCATCCTCTGGAGAAAGAACGGCAAGGCAGGACACCGGAGGAGACCTGGGACTGTGGTGCATCCGAAGAGCAGAGTGAAATAAACAAGAAGAAACTCACAGAGAAATAGAAGATGACAGAGGGAACACAGTGGAGAGGTATTTGAATACATTATGTGCCTTGGGACGGATAAATCTCTCAGTATTGATGGTGTTTATCTCCCACGGGGTTTTACAGAGGAGTGTAGCATTGCTGCAGGCTGGAAAGTGGAGCTGACAGATAACCAATAATGAGCTCTGATTGATGCCTGAAGATGAGCACAGTGTGGAGAGATGATACAGGTGACACACACACACATAGATAGAGTAGAGGTATGCACAGACAGGTGAGCTGGCACGTGCTGTTCAGAAGGTTCTGTTCAGTAAAACACACAACAACAGCGCCACGTGCTGCCAGGGTGTGTGTTTCTGCTTATATGTGCATCCTGGGAAAGAAGCAGTTTGAGGGTTTTTTTTTTTCTTCATATTTTCAGATATAGCCAGGCACACGTGATAAAGAAATGAAGGAGTGAAGGGATGACAGAGAGAGGGGGGAGATTCAGCCAAGACAAAGTAGGCAATCTCCCCTCAAATGAATATTTGATAAGAAGGCTGATATGCCTAAATGAAACCTTATAAATACACAGCAGCGTTAATGGGTTGTCGTAGGAAAACACTCCAACTCGCCACTGTCTAAACTGTCATCAGCACACACATGAGCACACACCGCACACCAGATTATATCAGAGAGTTAATAAACTGCCCAGTATATAACACAGGCAACACAATTAGAAGATTTGGAATAGATTTATGTCAGTGGGATGAGATTTACAGTAATAGAAAGACATCTACATAAACTATTAAAATTATCTTACTCGTGGTCGGTCTGCATACACACACACTCAGAGTCTACTTTCCATGTCACATCTTTATTATTTATTTCAACAGTCTCCACCAATCGTAAACATGAGTACAGCAACATGTTAGCTTTGGCACTTCTATAATGTTGTCAGACTCACAGTGGAACAGAAAGGATCAAACCAGAGTTAGCTGTTGTCCAACACATCCGTCTTCCCTGTCAACGCCTGACACCTACATTACCCACAGTGCAACTTTACCACACACAGTTGCTGACGTGGGCTACAGAGGTCTGGTAAGTTTGCTTCTTTCTAACTCCACTCCATCACATCTTTTTTTCTTTCTTGTCTCCACATCCAACCAACGCTGCCTTCAGTGATATAATCTATATGCCAGTTGCTGACATTTATCAGATTTTGTGCAGCTCTCTGTGAAACCTTAAAAAGGCTTTATACACATATGCAGCTGTATTCCCCAAGACCTATAAACTGAGTTTGATGTAATAAACAGTACGGTAAATCTCAACTGTTCCTCTATAGCAGAATTAAGTAGACAGTGCTATTTTAATTAAGTTAATACATTTTGCCTGATGAATTCTTGGTAAACAGGTGCTTTAGTTGAAAATCAGATTGGTTGCAAGATGTTGTCCAGAGCGGCCTGGGTCAAAATGTGCATGAATAGATTAGTAATTCACAAAATTACCACAGACAGGTGGCTAATAGGGATCCACAGCTCGTATGTAACCAGCTCTGTGGAGGATTAACATGTATTATCAGCACAATGTATTCATGACAGCATGAATACATTGTGCTGACAATGCATGTTCATCTACCACTAAAACTTTCTCTATTGTGAAAACGAAAACTCATCAGGAATCTTCTCTTTCTCCGAATGTGGAGAGATATGTGTTAATTGTTTCATGGTTTTTGTCACAGTAGTTTCCAGTAATACACAGTAAGAGAAATGTGCTGAGAAGATATGGATCAATCTTTATTACTCCAGCACTTTCATCACAGAGGTAGAGTAACACAAAGGTTTCCGGGTACCTCTTCTCTCTGACTTCTGCTTGTTGCTCGGAGCAACAACAGCTGACTTCTGACAAACAAAAGATTTGGTCGGTGTTGTTTGCGCCCGTGGGTGCAGACATCATTAGGAAATAGGTCGAGGACAGTGTTTATTTGCAATACTGGCTAATTAGTTTCACAACATTAGGGGGCAAGAGGGACAACACGAGTGTAGAGTGGGAGAGTTCCTTCTTTCTCAGTCATATCACACTTATCAGCAACCATGAGATTTATTCTCTATGTCTCTCTTTATCCTCAGACAAATATTGAATTTATTGATTCAATTAAGGCAAACATGCAGTAAGTAAGAGGCAGAGTATAGATTTTTTTCCATGAACTCCTTCATTTTTGAAAGGCAGGCAAGATACTTAAATTAACTGAGTAAACAGAGGGTTGTGGATCCTGTTTTCAGTTACAGTTTAGTACATTGGTCGTGGTACTTAGTAAACACAGAACTACATTATGTTCCTGTGCACAGACCAGACTCGTAATTACCTCCTATTTACTGTGAGCGATACCCTCATATTATCAAGTGTCTGAGTTTATTCTTCACAAGAAGCACCTGCTAATATGAACATCTCTTTTCACGAGTCTACAAATACAGTATAATGGGGCATGGTTACATGGAGCATCATGTCCAAAGCATGACATTGAGGAAGCCGCTATTCTCCAAAACCACATCACTGCATGCCTGAAGTTCAACTAAAGGTGAAGTACAGTGAACGGAGCATTACGATTTGTGGCTTTGCTGCCCTCTCAGGGCCTGGACCGCTTGTCACTGTGGAGAAGAAAATTAATTAAAAGTTTTATCAGGAAAACTGATAAATGAACTAATCATCACGACGTGTTTACAGCCGATTCTGTGCCAAAAAAATAAACTGCTGCAGCTTTAATGTTAAAGCTTATTAGCAACTTATTAATGAGATATATTAATATCTCTGGTTTGATCAATGTTTGATCAAAGTATGTGTGTTACAGTAGAGCTCAACGTGCGTACCATGCTCTGCAAACATTTGACTCATAACTCACAGCTCATACACGCTCAACAGGGGACGAGAAGTAAAGAAATGATCTGAGCCAAAAACATTTGTTATCAAAGACAATATTCATCGAATGAAGAGTTATTTTTCACTTTTACACTGTGTGGGGATAAGAAATCCAGTCTCCCACTGACACCTAATGTATCAGAGGACAGTGTGCATGTACGTGTTTGTGTGAGGGCTGAGCTGATGACGACGACTGCTGCTGGAAGCATTACTAAGTGAAAGCTGGTTTCTTCATGTTTCAATATATAATATTGATCATATTTAAAAGAAGGGAAAAGCTAGCTGAGTAGTAGGAAATCAACCTTTATTTAAAAAAGGAAACATAAATATATACCTACAGGAGTTGGAGATGAAAGAAAGACCCTGCTCTTGAAAAAAATTGCATAATTCAGATCTGCTTCCAGTAAAAAAAAAAAAAAAAAATCATTTAAAATATTCTGAATAATAATAAAGGATGAATGTATGATTCTTTTTCTGATTACACTAAACAAAAACCAGCTCCCATATGATCACTTTTGTAACTAATGTTTAACCACTGTCTGAACACTTTGCCTTCTAAACTAACAGCCTACTTCAACACATTCGGATTAGAAATGACCTCTGACTTACATAAGTGAATGTTAATCATGGCTTTGTTCGTTTTGTAGCATCCTCCTCTGTAGTTACTGACATGTTCTAACCCTCTGCAAAAAATTAAGTTCACGAAGCAAACCAATCAGCTGCAAAGGGAAAGCATTAATGCTCTAATGCAAGAGGATTTGCAGTAAGATTCAAACTCAAAAAAGTTCACTATTAGCAGTGTTGTTAGAAGGACACAATGTGTTCACTCAAAGCCTACATCTTGTGGAGTAAATACTGGAGAGACAAATCATAGGTCACATACTGTGATCAGTTTGACAGCAGAAACTACTTACAACATCATCAGTGGCAGAAAAGGGTGGAGATGAAGATCTGGGTTAAAAACACTTTGTTTTACTGTCTTAAATGCAAACTTTCATGAGTCAGTTAACAGTCCAGCCAATACTGCAGATTGCACACGAGGAACCAGTACAATACACACAAACAACGATGAAGGAGGCGACTCTGGAGAGTCTTCAGGTTCTGTCTGTAAGGTGCATCCAGCCTGTGGGAGCGTGTCCATCTCTGTGGGTGCGTGTGCATCTCTGTGGGTTTCCACTGTTCAGTCCATGAGAAATCAACACGACTGATGGCATCGACAATGGAGAAATGCACTGCTTTTTGTTTGTAAGTGTTAGTGTATGTCCACATAGACTGTATGTGAATGTCCATCTGTAGGGAGGTGGAGTTTGTCTGCAGGTCTCAGGAGATGGTGGAGAACTCTTTGAGCAGGACGTCCTGACTCAGCGTGTTCAGAGAGACGTTCTTCCTCACATTCAGACTGATCGAGCGCACCTGGAAACAGACACACCAGGTTCAATGTTTATGTTAAAACCCACAGAATGACCACATCCACTCGGCCTCTGTTTGTCTGTGCTGAGCAGTCATCATTTTAAAGGTGAATATAAATCGTCTGACAGTGAGTCTGCTAGTCTATTACACTCCACTAACTCCAAATGCCTGCACATGTCCCAGCAGGACACATAAACACTAAAGTTCCTTCCAGCCATTTATCAGATTTCTACTTTGGTCCTACACTGAAATATTTGCAGCGTTTTTCAGCTTTCTGCTTATTTGGTATTGGGGGACAAAAATATATAGCATAAAAATGCCTAGTAAACCTACAGAAATAGTACATTTAATATGAGTAAATCTGTCTTGCAGCTACGGCTGAGTAATATGGGAAAAACAGTCGATATATGTCCATATAAATCAAATGACTATTTCTGTCAAGACACAAAATGTGTAGCTATAGCTTTAAGGCCACTGTGCACTTACTCAGCTGCTGACTTAGTGTAGGGTACTAGAAAACAAAAGCAGAGTAAGTACAAATGATACTGTTTTAATACAGTATCCTCCACAGCTGAATCCGACTTTACGCAGAGCGTCACTGTGGTTCAGATCACTTTGAGGAAAGAGACTCCATAAAACCTCATCATCGATAATACACAGCTGTTTATCTTACCAGCTCCTTGAAGAAAGCAGCCTCTTTGGGCTGCTCCGAGTACCTCTCAAACTGGTCCAGACCATCCTGCAGTTTGAGAGTCAGTGTGTCATAGTTGGATCGTACCACCTCCAACACCTAACAGGGCGAGAGACGAGAGAAGGAAAATGAACCAGTGTTGCATCATTTCTGAATTCTTAACACCTGTTCACCAGAGTGAACACATAGTCAAATATTAATCACTGTTTAATACTTGAAAAGACCTTTTTTATTCATGAGGGATCATGTGGATGGTTGCAGAACTGTAACATCACATCTGGTTTACAGCATCTTCAAATTACTTCCAGTCACTGTCACCAACAGTTGAACTGTTATCAGGGATGTAAGGGACACGTGATCTGTAACGTGATGGATTTATCAGCATTTTTTTGTTTTGTTTCTTAGTTGTTTCGATACATTTATCCACAAAATATGTGTCATTATTTAAAACACCTAACAAAATTAAGCCATTTTGTGTGCGCTTTGTCCTCTAACAGATGTTCACAGTAGGTATTTTTGCATTTAGTGGTCATTTTAGAAGAAGACATGATTCACCATTTAAAGGCCAGACTAAGAATACAATCGAGCATGGAACTGTATAGTGAGTGTGTGCGTACTCAGTCACTCATAAGTGCGCACACAGGACACACTTGCCTGAAGTAAAGTCTGAGATAAGAAAGTGGGCTAAAATCAGAGGTAATTATGCAGAGATTCTCCACACTTCCACTCCTGCTGTTCCCCTATTCAGCCGTGAAATAGCCCCCAACCTGAACTATTTCATGATTTTATTAATGTCCCTGTAACACCCCGCAAAGCATAAAATACTCCCAGCGAGATGCATGAGCTGCACTTACCCCTGCTTTTACCCCCATGAACACGTGTTAACTTCCATCTATACACACAACAAGAACATATTCTCCTTAAACTCTGGCAGTGAGTCAACTGTACAGCTGAATCATCAGTAATGTATTAACAGAGAAAACCATTCCTCTAATAAATCTACGGTGCTGTTGTTTTTATTTCAACCTCATGGTACACTGATGAAAAATGGATCCCCACATATATCACCCTCCCCCCATCTCTGTGAAAATGTGGAGGCAGGTTTAAATTGTAACCTCTCTTAACGGGAGTTTTTTTTCTCTCCTCACTGGCAGCCAGTGGAAAGGATGAACAGAGAACAAGGAAATGGGAGAGAGTGTGGTGTATGATGAACTGGTGAGAAGCAGAAAATGGAGAATTAGGAAAAAAAAAAAGCCTTTATCAGAAAGACTGAAAACTTTCTGCACCACTAAGCAGATAGTGTATTATCGTGTGCAAGTGGCCGTCACTGTGTTTATCCTGAAGCACAGATTTAAAAAAAGCAGCCTTGTGTGCTTAAATTTGTTCTGAACCCAATATTGCATTGTGTATGAGAGACAGACTGAGTACAGCAGCTTGTTTTGATGCTGTGTGCTCCTGGAGGCCATCCATCTTCTGGTGTCACTGTTGGGAATGAAGATGCTCCGGGCGGATGAAGTGCAGGTGGTTAGAGTGTGTGTGTGTGCGCACACTGTATGTTCTTACACACACACACTCATCAGTGGGATGTGAAAAGGAAAATGCACTTCTTTTTTTGGATGAA
>JAUBNQ010000001.1:19043469-19064768 GCA_032353495.1 Ctenopoma kingsleyae | reverse complement strand
AGAGAGAGTGTGTGTGTGTGTGTGTGTGTGTGTGTGTGTGTGTGTGTGTGTGTGTGTGTGTGTGTGTGTGTGTGTGTATATAATGTGCATGTATTCTCACAAGTATAAATCCATGGGGAAGTCCTTCATCATATGAGTGACAATAAACTCCACCATCAGATCTACATGTGTTAAGACATGGAGAAAGATTTTTTTTTTAAAACAGCTGTAAGGAGGATAAAAACCAAGAGGATTAAACTGTACAAACAAAATTTCTAGATAGTGAAATTTAGACTGTGTAAAGCTGTAGAACATCAGAAAACAAAGCTTTAAGCAGGACACTATCCAGGAAAAAAGAAACAAACTGAAGGGAGATCAGGATTAATAACTAAAGAGGAGTAAAAACTCACACTCATACCTAGCACAGCACACACCAGAGGCCGTGAAGGGATGTTCTTGTCCACTGCTTTTTTCCTGTGTCTCATAGGCTGAAAAAGATTTGAGCTTTACGGTTAATTACTGATCTTGCAAGTAGTATTTTGATAATAAAGAATTTGCAGTGCAAGGTAGACGTAGTGGAAATTAGTACCACTCAACGTTTTGTCTGTGTACAAGGAATAGACCTGTGCGTCACCGTACAAGCAGTATTATCTACTATCAGTTTTAATAAGCAATCACTTCAGGACCAGCAATTTAGCTTTTATTTTTAGATGAAAAAAGAGATAGTTGCAAAGACTGTGACTATTAACTGATACCTGATAGTTGTAACCAACAGACACATGTTCATTTGTTACCTATAATTTACTCACCATTCTGTGGAGATTGACTCTGAAATTCATATTGTCATCATGAAGAAAGGCATCAGCATACTGGTCCTATCATACACAGAGACAGAGGAAGATCAAAGATAAACTTAGTTAGATGGACAGAGAATATGACTGAACATTAAAATATTGAAGTGGTGTGTCTGCTCCTACCTCAGCTATGCAGGTGAGGATGATTAGGCACAGTCTGGCACTGTTGAGTCGATGCTCATCTGTAAACACAGAAATAGAGGACTTAATAGAGAGAAAGTCTGAAACTAATTAATGTTAGAAAGTATAAAAACTACAGAGAGACAAAAAAGAACAACATTTATCTTCCACTAGTGTCTAGCACAAATATTCAGAAGTACAGACAGGACAGAGATGGAGGATAAAATGCACTGAAGAATTCTAGGAAGGCAGAGTGGCAGAGACAAAGACACAAAAGTTTACCTTTAGTATCCTGCATTACAATGGAGGCGTACTTCAGGAAGGTGATGAGAAGGTTGCTCGTCTGCAGGTTGGGATCCAGAGGCAGTTCTGGGTTGCTCATCACTAAACAGAGACACAAAACTTCAATCAAAGACAATCTGTGTAAAAATCTGTGCAAACACGTTTTCTGATTATTATTTAACAAGACACCATATACAGCTCTGGAAAAATTAAGAGACTACTGCATTAAAGCTGTGATTGCAAATCAGGGTTATTCCCTGCAGGAACTATTGTCTAAATGTGAGGAGAAGGTGTCGTCTTTGTTTGGGCAGATGGAGCACTCATTCAAGCAAATAACAGCATGAGGCGACTGTGCCTTAGTTGGCAGTCGTCTACAAACTACAGGGTTGGTGGTTTGACTCCCAGTTCACCCTAATTGTTGGGGTGTTCCTGGACAAGACACCAAACCCTGAACCCTTGGTGTCCTAAGGGGGCTGCCTGTCCACTAGAATTTCCCCAAGGGGATTAATAAAGTATCAATTAAAATTATTATTATTACAAAAAAGTAATGTCTTCATCCTATTTCTGTAGTATAACTGTAGATTGCTGCGTTGTCTAGAGAAGCATCTGCATCCATTTAAAAATCACTGCTTGCTAAAACACAGTTTGTTACATGGATAAATGATGAGTGTCATTTCTATCCCTCTCCTCCCCCAAAATCCTCATTTGTTTCCTTATTGCTCGGATCACTGCAGGCCCAATGAAAACGATTTCACACCATCAAAAAACATCACATTGCACTATTGTGTGGAAGGACGAGGCATATTTTTGACATGTGATTGCGCAGTTGTGTGTGCAAACCGTTTCCAGTCTGAGTAGAAAGCCCGATAAGTGCTGAAGCTCCCATGACATGGCATAATGCACTCTGCATGTGAAATAGTCATCTGCATTTGAAGCTGGAGGTTAATATTTTATATAGAAATGGCTCTTAGGCTTGAAGCCACGCGGGCAGAGATAGACAGAAATAGAAACATGCACCTTTTAATAGTTACAGCATGCGTGCATGCTAAATTACCTTCTTTTGAATGTGCTAGCAACAACATATCCCTTTCACAAAACCTGAAGTGACAGCCATGCACTCAATTGCAAACCAAGATTAGTAAGCACTTGGGTAAGCGCAATAATCTGATTATTAAGCTGTAATAAAAACCAAATTAGCAGTGCCATGTGCTATCCAACTCACTAAAGGATAAATTTAAAACCTAGTGAATATTTGAGAAGGCTAAAGAGAAAGCGGCATAATTTTCTACATGCATGTGTGAGTCTGAGAGTTTCTGCAATAAGTGAGAGTTGCCATGTTTTGTGACTGAACTGGGACAAAGAAGCAGAGGCCATTAATAACAAGAAATATTAGGATTAGGAATTTTGTGCCCTATTTTCTTTCTTCTTCTTAGAAAACAATATAACAATCTTACACACAAACTGCTATAGAACACAAATTCTTTAAAACAATAATTACTCATAATCATAATTTTCTGTGGTTAACCGCGTTCTAGCTTCATATGATAATACTGTATGATGATATATGATAATATGATTGAACACCGACATGAAAGAACTGAGAAATTGACTCTTCTTCAGAAATCAATGGGTAGTGTCTCACACACACACACACACACACACACACACACACACACACACACACACAATGCATCATTTCTAATCATGTAATTAACTCTACTTTGATGTGTTGTAAACAAAACACTTATTTCCGCGGTGTAATTTTTGTGTCATGTCGTTCCTCCTGCATCAGCAGCAACAGAATACACCTTAGCTAGGAGCAAAGCAATTTTGTGTATGCAAGCTAACTTGCAATTGATCAACATAATCATTAGTTGGTCGGACAGGGATAGTTGGAAAACAAGTAGGGAAGCGGCCCTCAAGGACCAGCCCTGGTGTGTGGCTTACTGTCTAGAGAGGGAGGAGTCGTGCCAAGTGGTGTAGTAGGTGTTGTGGGAGAAGGAGCGGTAGGTGTGGCAGCGATGTCAATCTCTGGGTGGCTCTGTTAAAGATCAAAAACAGAGGTAATTGTCATTAATTGTGAATAGCTGTTACTTGTCCCCTGTAATGCTATAATGCAGGCTGGGTAGATGTTTTTCAATGGAGAGTTATTACGTTTAGGAAATTCTTCACTTCTCAAATCTCATCAGAAAAATTCTTCCTCCACCTGGTGACTTGTCCTATTGTAGTTTTCACATTATGCACGTCTGCAATCTCTCTTCTTGTGGAACAACCATAAATCTCTTCAGAGCAAAAAAAAAAGTCCACTAGATAGATTCAGCGGTGCCCCTTAACTTTTTTTAAGCAACAATGAAGATAGAGAACCTTCTACACAGTGAAATGATGTATGAGGGAAATTACTTCCAACCAGGCCTCTGTCTAATTCTTCAAAAACAGCAGAGCACAGGTGCATCAAGGGAAATATTAATGTACGTTACCTGTGCTAATACAGTAATGAAGTTGCGGTTCAGGTGCACAGCTTCGTAGAGGGCCAGCAGAATAGCTTCATTTGTCCTTGAGATAAAAGATGTTGGTGGTCAGAGAAAGCTTGTTCATTAATGAAGTTAAATCTCCAAATCTCCATGTAACATTAAGAGTGAGCATGAAAAAGCTTTAGGCTTCGATCAAGTCAGTCTCTGTAAACATCTACACTGTGAGAGAACCAAATTGATGCTTTCAAGAACCTTTAATAGTTTCTGTTACTGCCACATGTCTGTGATCAAAAGGGTCAATGTTACCCACAACAATCAAATTTGAGTCTGTGCTGTGGCACTTAAAGCTTTTTAATTCGTCATAACGTCATCACACAAACTTTTACAATAAAACAAGGCTGACTGATGAGTAACTTTACACTTACTGTACAGAGAGTTTTTCATCAGCATCTGCTATAAACATGTTGCCCACCTGTGGACAGAAGAAGGATCAGGTTTTAAGAAACAGCCGTATGGACCCTCAGACCACACTCATTGAAAATCAAATACATTTTAATGGAAGCAAAAATACTACTTACCATACTAGTGAGGGTTGAGAAGAACCCACCCTGGTTCTCCTCCTCTTTGTCTTTGTACTGCCTAAAAGGCAAAGGACAAGAGAAAAAGACAAGATGGACAAAAAGTAGGAAGTAGTGAAAGAATGACAAGAATGACAAATAAATTGAGGACAGAAAAGGCCACATAAACAGCTGAGGCAGAGATATATGTTTTAACACTTGTAACCTAACACACACTAACTTAATATCTCCGTCTACTCCCTGCAATTTATTATCTACAGGGCATTCAGTTTAAACACAAAAACAATGAACTGTACGGAGCCGCCATCCATCACTTTGATGTCTCTGTCTATGCACTCAGACGACATCCTCCTTCACAAACACTGTAACTATCAAACCTCGTCTCAGCCAGAAAACATTGCCGCTCACCAAAGACAACTGTCAGATATAAATAACTCAAAGTATAAAGAGCCTGTTTTTTTCCAGGAGAACAGAAATAGAACATTTGTGGGAGACATCAAGCTAATCTGATGACGCCAGTGGCCTCAGCACACCATGTAGTGGATCATTAAAAATACTTTTCTGACACATGGACAGTTTTAGATCTCACCTGTTATATTCTGTCAGAGCTTGGTGGACAACCATACCCATTCCCTGGGAAGAAAACATTCAGTGTGTCAGTCAGATCTTTGATAATCTGCTTAATGTTGAGGTCAACGGCTACATCATACTGGGGTTGACAGCATACTTACATCTAATGTTGGCTCATCATCCACAATTGAGAGTTTCACAATGTATGGATTCACAGACTGGCAAACAGAGAATCAACAAGATTAGGAGCTGTTCAGTAATGCAGCTAAACAGACATATGTGTTGCATTTGATCAGTATTTTAATGATAGGAACCAGGTCTTAGTATAATTTTACAATACTGGGGTAAAAATGCATGTTGACCACTTTGCTTGCATACAGTATAAGGGTGCATCCAAAACTCAGTCTTCATCTTTTCCCCTCCAATACTAAAGGCCAACACACACCGGACACATTGTGCAGCATCATCTGACACATGTCATGCGACGTGCATAACACACAGAGGGAATGGCAAGAATTCTTTTGT
Organism: Ctenopoma kingsleyae; assembly: GCA_032353495.1. NCBI lineage: Eukaryota > Metazoa > Chordata > Actinopteri > Anabantiformes > Anabantidae > Ctenopoma > Ctenopoma kingsleyae. The sequence continues at coordinate 19,059,389 of JAUBNQ010000001.1, read as the reverse complement.
GAATGTGTTGTGCATTTTTTTAAAACATTGTAATAATGTCATAAATTATACGTCATCACATATTTCCACTGCACAGATGACCAGCTGTTATTAAGTAAAGAGAAACATCTGATGTCTGTTTTATGCTTTTAGTGTATTTTATTCATTGTCAATATGCTTTGCATAACAGAGTCTTTGGCATCACTGGTTTGACACGGGCCAGTGCTGGGAAGCGGTCTATCCTAACACTGTAAGGTGCGTCAATTTGCGACGACACAAGTCAATAAGGGACCAGACATACACAGAAAGCAATGGCTGTGGGTGTTGTGACACACGTCAGACGCTGCACTGTGTGTTGGCCTTAACACCTTCATCCTTCCAGGAAACAACTGTAGGAGAGGAAAATATATTTGTTCCTCTGTTACCAGAATGAGGGGCAAGCGGCCCTTTGATACTTGACACAACGAAAGTCAAAGTTTGTCTGTACATCGGGTACAAATTAGATGTGCCATATTCATATCTGGTTCTTTGCAGTAATCAGTTCAGCAGCACAATTATCGGTTTCTGGATCATAGCAGAAATGAAAGTAGTAGAGAAAAGGAAGATTGATCACTGGAGCTTTTGGATGAACTTTCAGTGTCTCTCCAGTTGGACGAGAATCTACTGTATGTGCACACCTCATATTTCCTGTAGTTGACCAGGAGGGCTAGGAGGACCACAGCATCATAGCCATGCTGCCCTCTACTGGACACATCTGAAAGAATCTGTGGAGGGGAGGGGAGAGGAGACAAGGAGAGAAAAGACTGTTTGATAAAAACCTGTAATGAAATTAAAATCAATGAATTATAGCTTGATATGGTCTTCCACTAATCACTTACTTGTAAAATGGCTTCAAAAATGCTGTTGATCATAACATATTCCAATATGGTGTTCTGACTAATATTGTCTGTTACCTGTAAACATATTTTCACACATTTCAGTTGTTTTCTTTACATTACAACAAACATCCCCCAGAACCACATTATAATTCATGTTGCTTTTCATGCTGTTGAAATGTTGTATCTCACCGTCACCAAACACAGCAGAAGTTTAAGACACAGGCTCTTAAGACTCTCTGAGCCCTCTCCACAAAGAAGGCTGTCCAGTCTCTCCATCAAATCCTGCAGGAGACATAAAGAAATTACGTGAACTGTCACTAACCCACATTATTACTTTTAATGATTATACATTTATTTAACTATTTTCTTTCCCCAACAAGTTTCCCCACATACCTTCATCCTTTGCTCAGCCTTGTCAAACCCCATAAGCATGTTGATGATGTCAAAGCCAGATGCAGATTTGTTCTTCTGATGGACCCCTCGGAAAAGTGCACAGAGAGTCTGGGAAGAGAGGCAGAAGAGCACAAAGGCTAAACACACAGGACACTAAATTCACACTTAAACAAGCAAAGATCATTTGACCACAATCACAGTCTTATTAAAATTATTAAGATGCTTCTAATGTGAGCTCCTGTAGTTACCTGCAGGGCATTGACCACTTTTATCTGGTGCTCCTCTCCAAGCGCCTGAACACAGTGGTGGAACAGAGAGTTGATGTTGTCCTGGATTCGCTGAACCTCTTCCCCATCTACACTCTCCAACTTGGACTCCAAGTATTCTAGGTTCACCTGAAACCGAGGCAAAGTAATAATAGTGAAAATAATAGTTTTGAGTCCACAAGGCAAGACTGTATTGAAAATACTCTACTGTTAAAAGAGCAGCAGCTTAGGGAATAAGATGTGCAGTGAAGCATTGCAGCTGCACAATCTGTGCAAATTATACCACCTAATCATTGTCACAGGCGTTTGTTGTGGACTATTCTGTACCGCATTTGATTTGACTGTATCTGATTTGTGCACAATACTACTTCCTCCTTTTCTCTGCGGCAGTGTGGTGCGAGCATGTGAATCAGCAAACCACTAGTTCAATAACGTTCACTGAATTCATATATTTTCTTCTTCATTTAAGCCAATTCAATATTTCGGCTTTGTTCTTAAAACTGGGCTGCTGATATTTTCTATATGTCTTCAGTGTTACTGGTCTCATTGCTGCGACTTTACACACCCACACAGTGCTGGAAAGAGATTTCCTGTTATGCATAACACATTTCTACCCAAGCATTTTTCTCTTTACCGTACCTTCATAAGAAAGAGCTCATCCCAGAAGCGAGGGTTGTTTTTTGCTGGATCTTCTTTCTAAAAATCAAAGCAGAAGTTAACACCTTAACAAGAATACATTCCTCTAAAATTTGACCACTGACATTCTTCCACTGTGGTACTCACTGCAAAAATCTCATCGTACATCAGCACCACCTTCTCTTTCAAGGGTTTTTTAGAGGACGAGGTCCTCCTCAGCAGGCCTGCCTTCTTCTCCACCTGAGACATGATTAAGTCTGAAGAGTGAGGACAAAGATTCAGTCAGCATGATTAGTAGTATAAAATGAAAAGGTGTAGTCTACAAATTATTAAAAGAGGTATGGCTTCTCAACATTCTTCCAACTCTGTGCATCTCAGTTCAAACACCACTCACTACTGGTGAAAACATCTTTAACAGATCATAACTGTACACTTCCATTTCTGAATTACAGGTATATAAGCACTTTAAACAGCTTAGCGCCACAGTAGTAAATGCTGCTCACACAGGAGTAAATTATATATTTCTCTGGGACTGCGTTCAGCTGTGGTTTTGGTGCACAAGTAAGTTGGTCATGCAGATGGATAGTGTATGTTGTTCACCTACAACATCCATGTTTATCATTATGAAGACATATACCGGACAGCGCATCTGTGTGGCTTATTAATACATTTTAGTAGCTGTGTAGTTATCAGATTGAGGACATTGCTGATTTTTTTTTTTTTGGAGCCGTCACAGATTTACGATTCTGCTCTGTGATAGTAAGCAGCACGTTTTCTTTTGCCAAGTGCATTAACTACAGGCCACCACAGTCTCTCAAGACATTATGACAGTCGACTTCCTACTTCAACCAAAGACGTTCACATTAGACAATACATCCTTTATGATGCTGGATAGAAAGAGTGTCTGTAAGAACAAACTACCAACAAGTGCCACCTGTTGAAAGTCATAATTATCTGCGGTAATGACAATTAACCAACTTACTTTACCCGGAATGACAGAAACTCCAGTACTGCTTGCAGGCTTTTGTAGTAACTACACAATGTTAATACTTTGCTGACCAAGTGAAATATCTCAACTGAAGAGCCACAGTTGAATTAACGTAAACCTTTAGTTTTACTTAAAGTAGATTAACCTCTTATAAGAACTCCTTAAATCTGCGTATGTCTTTAGCAAATTTGCTGGAACCATATAAGATTATACGAATTATTTAAGACTAACATCACAGACAAGGTGATTAAACAAGCTGGGATGGGCTTCTAGTCAGCTAGCTAACTAGCTAACATTAGCTAGCTAGTTAATTAACTGGCCTATCGCTAGCTAACAGGGTTCAGCTAACTACAACAAACGGCGACATGGTGTTGGTAACACGGGGATTTCTAGACGAGCACTTAGTTTATTAGCAGTCAGGTAACCAGACGTAGATGGACTGAAATGTTCACTCTTCGCTGCTAAAGCTAACAGCTACACAGCTAATGCCTGTCAGTAAAGGGTGTTCAGCGTTAAAGTTAGCGGTCTAATACCTCCGTGAGATTACTGACAGCATTACTGTGTCGCATTATTTAACGTTAGGTAGGTGACAGCTTAGTTAGAAGTGTTTTTTCTTACCTCAATTACAGTATTAAAATCGAAGTCGCAAATGTAGTTCATGAATCCCTGTCACAACACTAGCCTCTGCTAGCATACTGCTAAGCATAGCCTCCTGCTGGTCTTCATGGTCTTAGCACCCTACAAATACTAATGTGTTTATTTACTACGACATAGCAATGCGTTTGTTTATTGTGTTGAATCGTTTGACTTGTCCAATACTTAGCAAATAAGGCCAAACTCCAAAAATATGGATTATTTTGGTAACTGACACGTTGCACATTGCATTAAACACATAATAGCTTCAAACACACTTGTTCAAAGAGTATTGTGTTTCTGTGTATCTAAAATGTTCAGGCAATATGAACCACAATATTTCCATACACAAAACATATGGTTATACCAGCAATCAAGGAACTGAAATCAAGATTTTCAAATCAAGAGAGTTATAGGTGCCACCAAACAAGGATCTTCGGGATAACCAATTCAACACCATCAAAATTCACAGTCTCTGTGTTGAAGAGACTTTAGTGTGAAGACTAAAAGAACTAAACTTTTTTTTAAGTATTATGCTGGAATGATTGCTGTTCTGACTTTTGAAACTGAAGATAGGCCTGCATCTATCTGTTTATCACTCTATTCCAGCATTGCTGAGTGCTGCCTTCATTTCATTGATACTCAGATCTCAGAGGAAGACACAGATCTCAAGTGATTAGACCGTTTCAGTGAAAAGTCTCGCCATTTAAGGAGATTGTTTGGCTGCCGTCTGAAATAGCCTGCTGATGTCTGACAGCAGCATGCCTCAGAGAGCAACGTGTTGTGCATTTTATATTCCCATTAACACTGGTTGTTGAAGTCTGGCTCATTCCAGCAGAGGAGAATTTAGTCTGGAAATAAATTATAGTAATAAACCATCTGTGTGATACTGAGGCAAGGATGCATCTGCTTCTTTAACTGGTGCAGTGCTGAGTCCAATCTGGACAGAAGCAGCAGCGCAGAGTTGGGTATGCAGGATATTGTTAAGACATGAATTGTAAAAGGATTGAATACGTGGAAGTTGACAAAGGATGCTGTTGCTTGAGGGATGTCTCCATAATCTGTACTCACTTGATTCTGATTTGAAGCACTGACGATAACATACATACTCACATACAGTATATAACTATAACTACATAAAATATCTTTAGTGAATTAAAAATAAAGATTTATAAACCCATCATGTTTATTTTGTTTCAATTATACTTATTTAAACACAGTTTTCTGCTATTCTTATGTCACTGAATCCATTGAAACTACATCAGACTGTTGATTCACACTCGTTTACATTTATGAATGACAAGAGCTTGTTTCTCCACACTTCACACATAAATTGCCTGATGCTTTTAACTCCAATTTAAAGCAGCAGCTTCAACAAATGCTTCCATGTTTTGACCTCATGACTTCCTTTGTAAATAAACTTTACCATCAAGGGTGCAAGATTTAAATAAATGAGACGATCTCTGCTTTTACCGTGTCGTTAGACAGAGAGGGAGATGAGGCAAGAGAAAATCAGAATATAATGAAAAAGAGGTAGAAGAGCAGCTGAGGAGTGTGTGAGAACATCAACTTACACACATGAACGGACAGGTAGATACTGTATGCTGAAACTCTGATCTCATTAACCTTTTATTTTGTGATGAGACAGAAATAGTTTGGACTTGAGTAGGTCCAGGTGGTGAGAGCAAAGTACGATGCTGCTGTGGTACTTACATCAAAGTCCTTACATTCATAGTTCTTTTGTCCTGCAAAGTGCAGTAACACATCTTTAGAGTTACTGACCTTTGAAACTCAGCGTTCCACTAGACTTCACACAGGTTTATTAAGTTTAACTCAACTTGTCACCAGACTATGCAACGACACAGTGTTATATTTCTCTGTATAAATAATTCTCATCCATTTTGTCCTATCAGTGTGTTTGCACAGTAGCACACTTCACCGAGCTTGTGTGAGCTAGACAACATAAGTCATCTTAAGTGTTAGATTGTGTTAGATAAAAGTCTCTATATGGTTTATTGTAGTAGAATATGGTGGCATTATATATAAATGTAATCTGAAGTAACTGCCCTCTGTTGTGAGATACTAAATTACACATCATATTACATCAACAGCATGAATATTTACGAGTTACGACAAAGAGGAAATAACTCTGTAAAGTTGAATTTTAATTAATGTGCACTACTCTCGGATTTATGTACTATGATTTTCTTTTACAAACTGTTTTTGTTTTGTTTGAGAATACAAATGCAGAGCTGTGAATCTTCATCAAATTAACAGACTTTAAATTAACAAACTTTTTCAGCGATTTTGCCTTCATTACAGTGGCATCAAAAATATCATCAACAAATACCCAGTAATATTGGTACCTCATATATGCATTAAATATTATGAGACAAATACTTTTAATTTCTCTACGGCACACCTTTCCAAACAGAGGCGCAGCAGCCTGTGAACTGAAGACACGTGCACATGGTTCATAGATAACTAATCAACATGGTTTATCTTTTTGTGCCAGGACACATACACAACTTTAGTGTGTCAGGCAGCTGGAAGATTTACTGGCAGCTCTTGCAGGTCTATAACTGGCATCTTCACATGCGTCATCGGCTCACCAACGCAAGCAAGGCCAACACCAGAGGAGCAGTCTACAATCTGGTCTTTGAGTTTTCTATTCAATGACTGATGCAGACGTTGGTCAACAGGTGAAAGCAACAAACACCCAGTAAAACTGAATACCAACAAGCTTCAGTGCCATACGGACGAAGATTTGAGAAGTCCCAGGAAGCCAGACTGCACAGGGAAGTGACTACACAGAGGAAAGGTTTGTTTCAAGGTGAGAAACAACATAATGTGCTGAAAACCATTTGAGTTTCTTTTTTCAGTCTTTACTTCTCACTGCACACCTTCCTCTCTCATTCTCATCACAGCCTGAAGCTGATTGTTCATCACAAAGGAATACTACAAAGTCTAATGAAAAATACCCTTAATATTGTTTTGTTTTAGCTGAGCTTTCTCCTATAAGTTTTTATTTACAGGTATTAAAGGTATATTCATATTTAGTCCAAGCTCACAAACACGCACTGTGGCGCCAACAGATCCCAGGAACAACATGCACATCTGCACAGATCCCTCCAAGTACAAAATTCCCTCCAATACATCTCAGCAGAGAAACACCATATGAGGAGAGAGAGTGTTCTCACATTATTAATCGCCGTCTACATTCCTCCATCCGCTAACGCTGCTGCTGTGTGTGACGTCACACAGACGGTCACCTCCACCATACAAACCAGACACCCTGACGCCCTCTTTATAATTTCTGGAGACCTCAATAAAACACTTCCCACATTTAGCCAGTTTGTGAGCTGTCCCACAAGGGGGTAGAAGACACTGGATCTAATGTATGCTAATGTAAAAGAAGCATACAGCTCCACTGCCCTCCCGCCCCTGGGCAAGTCAGGTCACAGCCTGGTTCACCTCCTTCCTCAGTACACACCTTTGGTTCAAAAGCAGCCTGCCACTGTTAAAACAGTAAAGAAGTGGACAGAGGGGGCTAATGTTGCCCTGCAGGCGTGCTTTGAAGTCACAGACTCTCACGGTGACAGGATTGATGGACTGACAGACTGCATCACAGATTACATTAATTTCTGTGTGGACACTCATGTACCCACAAAAACTATTCACTGCTTCCCCAACAACAAGCCCTGGGTCAAAAACATCCTGAATGAGAAAAAGAAGGTGTTCAGGTTTGGTGACAGGGAGGCAGTGAAGAGGGTCCAGAGGGTACTGTCTGTCAGGATCAAAGAGGGAAAGGAGGCCTACAGGAGGAAACTGGAACAGAGCCTCCAGCAGCAGAACACCAGGGAGGTGTGGAGGGGCATGAGGACCATCACTGGCTATAAGACCAGCAGCCAGGTGACTGAGAGGATCGTGGATCAGGCCAATGAATTTAATGATTTCTTTAATTCATTCCAGGTTGAGCCTCAGAACCACCTCCACAGAGAAATTAAAAAACATGCTGGTTGACACTCCCATGATTTCCTGGATCGTGGACTCAGGGGCTCCACAGGGGACGGTTCTGTCCCCGTTCCTCTTCACCCTGTACACCTCAGAATCCTGCCACCTGCGGCTGAAGGATGTATTCATGGTGGAGACATCACAGAGTACCAGGGAGTGGTGAACAACTTTGTGGACTGTTGTGAGCAAAACTATCTCCAGCTCAACATCAGCAAAACAAAGGAGCTGGTGGTGGACTTCAGGAAATGTGGGGGTCCTGTCACCCCTCTCTTTCTAAGGGGGGAGGAGGTGGAGGTTGAGTCCGAGTATAAGTACTTGGGTCTACACTTGGACTGGTCAACACATACAACCACTCTATACAAAAAGGCCCAGAGCCGGCTGTATTTTTTTAACGTCTGCAGCACCATGCTGCGGATGTTTTATGAGTCTGTGGTGCCCAGTGTCATTTTCTTTGCTGTGGTTTGCTGGGGCAGCAGCTTGAAGGTGAGAGACACTAACAGACAGGACAAACTAATCAGGAGGTTGGCTCTGTGCTGGGTGTGGAGCTGGACCCTATACATGTTGTAGCTGAGAAGAGGATGATGTCCAAACTCCTCTCAATCCTGAAACTGAACGCCACAGGAGATCATTTCGGCCTGTGGCCATCAAACTCTACAATTCCTCCCCCTCTGTAAACGGGAGGGGGAAGGAGAGCAACAACAATCATAATTATTATTCTGCCATTACTGTCCTATTCCATCCATTTTTAGATTTCTTTGTTTTTGTACATCCTGTGCTTTGTGTATTAGTGTTACATACTGAGTATTTTGTGTTGGTGCTGATCTTTGTTTCTGGTTGTGGTTCTTTTCTTTGAACCGAGAGCAACTGTAACAAAGCAAAGCAATTTCCCTCTGGAATTAATAAAGTTTTTTGAATCTTTATTTAGTACTTATACAGGCTAAAACCTTGGATGAAGCTGCCGAGTCTCACATTAATGTCAGACAGACCTATGAATACAGTTTTTTGGATTTTTGAGGCACCAGCAACAAAATCAGCTACACAGAAGGTTTTAAAGTGAAAATGTATCTTTTTTTTATTGGTACCATACATTAATTATCAAGGGCAGAAACTAACCAAATCAAAAAAAATATATATCAAACAATGATTTTTCTACAGGGTTTCAAGAAGGTACAAGTCACCATTCAAACTCCATCATAACTGTTGCTGGAATCAACTGTAACAAAATGATCATGTACAAAACAATAACAGAGCTTCTGCTGTTTTTAAATCTGAATTTACAGACTCTGCATTGCTGTCTGCAGACTGAACTCAATGTTAAGCTGGTTTTTAGAAGGTGTGTGTGTGATTGATGGTATCACTCTGTTGGTTATGAAAGAGAAAACACGATTTAGACAAAAAACAAACAAAAAAAACAGCCAGTGATTAAACATGAAATTCACCAAAATTAATTAAAATTCAGTGAGCACATTCACTTGACATCAAGTTTAAAGTTGTAGTACACGAAATCATGAGTGTTATGTGGAAACTGCTTCCCAAACAGAGGAGATACAGGAGTGAATTCTGCCAAAAATAAATTAGAAAAAGAAAATCAACAGTAAAATCATCTCTCCATGGTGCCATTGTACCCTCTGGGGTTTTGTAATTTAATTTACACAAGTTTTAAAAAAGAGGAAGGAGGAAAGAGCAGGTGGGACGATAGAGGGGACGGGTTCATGAGTGTTTTTTCTCCTTTTTCCTATTTTTGTTTGTTTACATTAGATCGGGATGGCTTTAGGTAAATCTAAGTAAGAATACATTTTATTACAGTCAGACAGAACTTTGCTACTACCTTAAATATACAAGCACAAATACACAAAAATTCAAATCTTCAAAAAAAAGGAAAAGACAAAATAAAAACATCCACACTAAATTATTTCTCTTTTATTAACATAAAAGATAAAAACAATATATTTTAGAGGGGGGAGGGATAAAAGTCCTGTGTTGCTCCTTGGTCTGTAGCTTTTCAGTATTGGTAGAAAATAAAAAAGTAACAATTGAAATGAAGGCGTTTAATACAAATTAAAAAACATTCTAGGGAAATATATACTGTATAAAAACTCTTAAAATGTGTAACTGTGTGTGTGTGTGTGTATGTGTGTGCACGTGTGTGTGTGTGTGTTGTAAATGCTCTCTGTATGAAAGACTGCATTCACTGTAGTCTAATCAGAGATGGCTCGGGCACTAGACTCAAAATCCTTCAATCATTATGTTTGTGTATGTGTGATGTTTCCCTAGTGCCACATTTCAGCTCTCCTACAAGTGTGTGAATTTAAATAGTTTTACAGACTGATTCTAAATTCTGGTCCATCTGCTTCAGCAAAGCCACAAATATGCTCAGGTTGCCTCTTCATTCCTCTCTCTCTCTCACACACTCACACAGACACACACACATATACTCTATTAACAAACACCACGAGTGGCTTTTGCATAAACTGGAGCAGACCAGAATTGAGAGCCATGTTTAGAGGATGGGCGGACAAGTCGTCCCTAAGCAACTCGCCACCATCTTGAAGCCCCACTGGCACCATTCCCTCCACCCCACCCCTTCCTACGTGTGAACTTCGGTATGGATGGGTTAGTGTGAACAGGTCTTACCTGGATTAAACCCCTGCTCCTGTGTGTCACATCTACCTGGTTGCTGCCCAAACTGAAAATTAGAAGAGCAGATTGGATATTTTGTGTATGAGGAAAAGGGAGACAGAGGTGGGGCACACTAACTAAACATTAAAAACTCTCTGGCTCAGTGAAATCTGTCTGAGATGGACACACTGAGCTCCCTCAGGTTATCTACGTGATGAATCTGAGCTCTACAGCGATGTCTTTGTTGATGACGGAGTGTTGCTTTTGCAATCGTAGCTGTTGGGCTGGGGTGGGGTGGCTGAGGAGTGACAGAGAGGGGTTTGTGTTGAGGTTGCACACTCTGGGCTCTACTGCGATGCCTGCGAGGTGGGGTTGTCGCTCTTGCTCTCCTGGCTGGAGGGGGCCTTGTTGTTCCAGGGCGAGTTGGAGCCCAGCGCCGGGGAGTTGTTGAAGCTGTCCTCGTCATCGATGCCATTGGCCGCATCGAACTGCGTGTTCTCCAGCCGTGTGATCAGACGCTCGTCCTCGTCACCAAACTCCCCTCCCATCAGCGTAGGCTCTCCCACCACCATCACATCCTGCATAGACACAAAAGAGGAAAGGAGCAACTATTAGATTACACTGGTGGAGAGAAATAGGTATTTACGGTTACTTCAATATTTCAATTATATACTTCAATATTCTAGTCAAAAGCTGAATTTAAGACCATAAAACCTTTTTCCACTTTATTTTCTCATCTTTTTTACATCCTCTGTCAAAAACTAGCCCTTATGTGATGAGGTTTTGTTAACAGGTGATATATGTTTAATGCCTCTGAAATGTTCTTGTATCCTCCCCTCCCTAGCACTTTCAGTAAGCTACACTTCTATTTATAATGTCCTTTGTCTTCGGGATGCCACTTTTGCCAGGAAAGTGACCAACTGTTGGACCATCAGGATACACGTAAGTTTATTGGTTTTCACTTTAAATAAAAAGTTGGGAGGAATCGCAATCTCAATGCAGCATCAGGTGTAAATATTGTTTGGTCTAGCTTTGGTTACTATTGTGTGAACTTCACCTAATGAATCACTGCAGTCGCAGTTTATATGCGAACACAGTAGCCAAAGCAATAACAGAATACTGACACTAGGTGGCAGTGATGTACTCACTGGGACTTGGCTGGACAGAGGGAAGCCACTGCCAGGGCTCTTCTTCTTGTTGTTATTGTTGTTATTAGTTCCTCCTCCTCCACTGATGGTGCTGCCACCTGACATCTTACGCTTCCGCCGTTTGTTAGGGGCCTGTCTCGATGGTTCAGCTGCAGAAAAGGGGTGAGGCAAGACTGTAACCAAAACACTGACTGTGTGTCTAAGTGACTGTGTCTACCTACAGCTGTGAGTGCCGTTTACCTACCTGGTGGTGCCACCATCCTCTGCCATTTCTGGAAGAGGCAGGTTTTGAGGCAGTCTCTTGGGCTGAGACTGTATGTCTTGTGTCTGGACATTAGCTCCTGCATGGGCTCCAGAATCACACACAGCTGGAGGTGGAAACACAGAGAGGCAACAGGTTAAATATTACACAGTGTTAAAGATCATTTGTGATGCTTCCATTGATTATCATTAACAACTGGTGTTCGGTAATTACTAGAAATTCTCCGGTTAGAAGAAACAATTATAAATGATAATTCTGCTGACTGCATCTGACCCATGTATTACTCGAGGTGTTTGGACTTTAAACTTTATCAGAATAAACCTTCAGTCATAGTTTGAAAGCCTGTAACATGTTCTTTAAATTGTGCACTGAAGAGAAAAAAAGCTTCAGTCAATCAACATCAGTGTCCTTGAGGAATATGTGGCTCACTTACTCGGAGGTAGTTAAGGGTGGAGTTCGACAGGCCACATCTTGTAATGTTTTTGGACAGCTGGTCCAGCATCTGTGGGTCCTGGGCCTGGGACATCAATACAAAACATTTTTAAAAAACTAACACATACACAAACAAATACACCATCTGTGCCTCTGTGGATTCACTCACATGCATGGCCAGTATACTGCGGGGGATGAGTTCACGGTGTTGTCTGATGCTGAAGTGCCATGTCTTTATTCTCATCATGTCGTCAAACATGAACTCCAGGTACAAGCGCCCCTCTACACACACCTACACAAGTTCAGAGAACTGAGGTCAGTATACAGCAGGTAAACACTGACTGTTTTTACGTGTTCTTAAGAAACCTGGTTACTGGAATGATGTGGAAATTAAATTAAACAACATCAGCTGTGTAATATAAAGACTTCAATATAAAGCAATACAAAATAATACACATTTTATAAGGTGTATAATGTTTTCCTTCCCCCCCCCCCACAGTAGTTTGTAGTGTTGTCACATTGGCTGTGAACTGTAAACAAAACACACACCTGTGTGAACATGGGTTTCCCATTCTGAGTGACCATGGTGCACTGATCACAGTCGAGGGAGACAAAATTATTGTGGAAGGACTCCTTGGGATGTTTCAGCACATAGTAGAGTTCAGTGGCACCACCCTCAAATATACTACGAAAGTACCGCGGAATCAACGTCCGGCCAATTGCTGGTGAAGACGAAGAAAAAAACGAGATGAAAAATTGTAAGGTACAGCGCTGGCTGGAGGACCATATATCACTGAAAGAGAACTTTGTTTCTTACTGTAACGTTTGGGTCCGTCTTCCAAACAGAAAGTAATGGTCAACATGGCATCATCTTCGAAAAACTCTGTAGTAAATGCATCCCACCACAGGTTATCACACTCCTACAGGAGAAGGAGAAAATAATCGGTTACTTACACGATCTCTGGATTGCTTTTGTATGTGTGTACAGTTTGCATTTGTGCGTGTTTATGAACCTCTGTCCAGTTCTGTAGTCGTTTGTTGAGTTCAAATATTCTGTAGTCTGTCTGGTTGCCATATGGCGTGTGCCTCCTGGACGACCATAGAGAGACAGAAGCAGGAGAAGACAAACGGTTGAAAGCAGTTAGGCTGTGGTAATATCAGGGTTGTATAACACAGCTATAAAAATATTTGATCGACATCAACATATACATATAATTAGGGAGGAAGGAAACACATTCAACATTTACCTCAAGGATAACACACAATGTTTTATAGTGAGTACCACTCAATGTAAACTTCACAGCATACCTTTTCATTTCAGGATTATGTTTAAGAATGAATGCAACATAAATCACAAGGTTTGTTATAGTTCAAAACTAGTGGTCGACCAATATGAGTTTTTCCAATGATCCACCAGGGTGTCGAGAAGATAAGTTAATGGACGATTGATATAGTGTCAAAATGTTATTTTTCTTTTCACATCAAATAAATCAATTTAATAATTACAAATGAGACACAAATATGTTAAACTTAAATGAGCATTTAATGAATTATGAAAATATTTGAATTATTTCAAAATAAAAAGTTTCAGAAACACGAATGGCCTACACTCCGTACTGTCCCTGAAGGCCTCGCCTGTGCTGCTGTAAAGAATGGTGACTAATGCTACACAGTGTACGGTAAGCCCATTTATGACAAGATGAAAAGAAATATCTGAATTATCTGTAATCAGCTTAAATATTTTTTCACATTCATTCATTGTAATTTCTAGTCACATGTGCACGTGAAATCCCCCCCAACTGTAGCTGCAAATGTGTGTGCAGTCATTTTTAATGAATTGGTCGCTTTTAACACAAGAAATCGGCCGATGTCGATTAAATAGAAGTGTTAAAGATAATTGTAATTAACCAGCAGACTGAACGGACAGTCGACCACTACTCTAAACTATCATTTATTCTGAAATCAATAAGTCAAAAAACTTCAATGTGGTATAAAATGTTTGCTTTTTGTTTTTCCCCCTGCGTTTTGCATAAAGCTGAAGTAGCGTTTTGTTGCTCAGCTCTACGTAATATAAAAAAGTTTAAAAAAAAAAAAAAAACTCACTGCCAGGTTCAGCCTTGTCACAGAACAAATTCAAAAGCTCTATTTACGTAAGATAAGAACACAACTTCCCACAACCTTATCTATACTTGTGTGATTATGGTTTTCACACCCACTGGAGATATATGAAAATAATGCAGTCTTACCCTATTCCTGGCTCCAGGTATGTGGGAGGATACATTGGGGTGGGACTGGAGAAACAAGAGATAGAACCATTATTACATACAGCTATAGTGCTAATACGCCCTCCTCCAGCAGTTAGTCCGCCTTTACAACTCTGGGATGTGAGCCAAACATAGCGCAAATTGGATGATACAAGGAGACAGTAAATAACAACAATTTTCAAATACACATACAGCAACTGTAGCCAATTCAGTTACAGCAAAAAGACAAGCCATGAAACACTGCACTCTGTACAAGCATGGTGCCTAACCTCACTGAACCACAGACGTTAAGTCAAATCAATTTTAGCATCATTAACCTCACACAGCCAAGCAAAAATTCTCACTTTAGTCATTGTAATTCATCAAGCATTGCCTGAATAATGGGCTGTGTTAATGGTAGTAGACCGATATTACACAAGCAATTGGATCAGCCTTTCAACAACTGAAAATTGACAAATGCCCTCTTCTTTGATAAAACAAATCATGCTGCTGCACCGAGGGATGTTCAAAGAATGACTGTCCTATCAGTTAAAAAAAAAAAAAGTGATCTACCAGCATCATGGCTTATTCTACACATTCACGGAATATTTTATTCTGTGAAGTGACGGTATAGTATGATAACCCAAACCCAATACTACCGTGGCTATGCCTAAGATTTTACTTCAGGTTTCTAACTTGTATCATTTGTAGCAGCTGTCAAATTTCACGCAACTATGCGATAAAACCAATTTCTTGGTAAATATATATAACACGAGAAACAGATAATGTGGTTTCTGAAAAGTCATGCAGATCTAAACATAATGGGCATTTGTTCAGGAAGTTTGTGAACCTTCTGAACAAACAAATGGTCACTCTGCAATTCAATACAATATAGACGTGCTCATTGACTCTGTTCTGTAAACCACTTCCTAGTGTTTGTTGACATGTCAGGCTACCATCTACCAAGCTGACTCAATTATAAGTGGATGTTTTCCAGATTAACATCTTGTTGCAGGAACAGGACTAGATAGAGAAGATATTCGGGCTGGGTGTTCATAGCTATATAAGCACGGTATGCAATAACACAAACACACGCAGGAAATTTAAAGGGTACAATGGTGTTTTCCTGTTCAGTGCAGACTCCCAAACACAAAAAGACACAGACATAAAACTTACCCCACGTCTCTGTCCAGCATGGTGCCGGGGTGAAAAGGGGGGAAAGTGCTACCGTTGGGGGGCTCCTTCGGGGAGTACAGCTTGAATGACTTGGAGGAACAGCCTGTAAGCAAGAGCAGGAAAATATTTACATTTAGTCATTTGGTAGAAACGTTTATTCAACGCCACTTACAAATCACACACACACAGGAGGAACCTGGGGTTCAGCGTCTTGCTCAAAGACATTTCAACATGTGGACCAGGAGATCCAGGG
>JAUBNQ010000001.1:18998429-19023655 GCA_032353495.1 Ctenopoma kingsleyae | reverse complement strand
GGTAAGGGTGAAGAGATGCAGCAACAGAACAGAAGATGTGGAGTTAAAGGATAAAGCCACAAAAAAGGAAACTTATGTAGGACAGTGAGCAGATGTACAGTAAGTAAGACGTATGTGGGAAGTCAAACCAGGTGGCCCCATAGATCAAACTAAATGAACTGTGAATATGCGGTGGCACCTTGTTAAAGTGTGCCTCTTCCCCACTAATCTAGCACAGCCACCAACACTGTGTACCACCATGACCTTCAGCAGAAAGGTCAAACGCTCGCTGGTATGCACAAGATAACAGGCCAGACACATCCATAGTCCTCCACAGAAAGACAGAGAGATAAAACAAGATAACGCCACGGAAATGAAGAGGCGATGAACCTGAGTACATCCATTTCATTCATGTACAAATATCTGATTGTCTTCCACCGTGAATAGGTGGCCTGTATGGAGAATTCAGCTCACTGGGAATTAACTCATTCACAACTTTAGAGTGCTGATAGAAAACAAGAGTAGATCTTAATGAACAATGTATAGTTGCCCCATCTAGTGGAGAAAATAGATACATAATAAGCTGGACAGAAATACAACAGTAATGAACAGTCCAGACAGAAAGTCTAAGATTGTCATCAGCTGTTATCTCAAAATTGTGTAAATTGTTTAAAATTATTACACTTTTATAGCAATGTCCTGTTGTGTGTGTGTGTATAACAAATATCTCAATTAGTGGTTATTATTAACATTATATATTAAATAATATTAACTTAGCACTGTTGCCTGTGGTTCGAAGCCACAGTTCGGCCGGGTACCTTTCTGTGTGGAGTTTACATGTTCTCCCTGTGTCTCCCTGTGTTTCTCCAGGTACTTCGGCTTCTCCAAAGACATGCATGTTAGGTTAATTGCCGACTCTAAATTTCCCATAGGTGTCAATGTGAGTGTTCGTCTGTCTCTATGTGTCAGCTCTGTGATAGACTGGCGACCTGTCCATGGTGTACCCCACCCGTTGCCCAATAACAGCTGGGATAGGCTCCAGCACCCCTGTGTCTCCTGAGAGGAAAAGCGGTTAGTATATTAAATGGATGGACGGATGAACAGAGCCATGCCAGCAGGAGAATTCTGTGAACCTGATGTAAAATATTAATGAGATATTTGTTTTTTGTTTGTTTCAATATTATTTTACCCAACCAGATGTTTTAACAGCTACTGATCAGGTTGCAAGTGTGATGACAGTTTATCAAGTTCAACCAGTCAGACAACTTCAGCACCAGTGCACAACTGGAAACACGGTATAAAATGGGTACAGAAGGAGAATCAAGGAAAATACTTTGCTGCTGTATCAAAAATGTAAATGTAATCAACCATCCAAAGAAGGTTTGGTGCTAGTCCTCATCAGCAAGAGAGAGAAAATGCAAAACCACAGGTGAAAACAGCTGTGACATTTTGAATAATTATTCATCAAACCATATATCAGATAGCACAGTGTGGAGCTGCACCGACTGAAGTGGAAAGAAAAAAAAGATGATTTATTATGAAACAGCACCGGTTGTGATTCATGTGACTGTTTTGCACAAGTCATGCAAGGTCTCAGCAACACAGTTAGAACTTACATGAATGCAAGTGATTGATGCATTCAAATATATTCAATCATAATGATCTAGTGTACCATACACATGCTTTCGGAGGCCTGAGCACATTTAAATTCACGTGGAGGCGTCAAACAGGACCTCAGCAGGTGCCATTCAAGTGAAACGGGGAAACGGGACCGTTGTTAGGTCCTGACAGTAAACCATGTCAAGGTGGAGGGTGTGTACACAGGATTATCTGCAAAGTCAACACATCAATACTGCAATGGCCTATCTGAGCATGCAGATAATGTCTGTTTGTCCTGGTGATGAGGCCAACCATAGCAAACAGACACACGCTGCTTTGCTATACAACACTTCAAAGATGTTAACACCAATGCCTGTAATTAATGCATAAGATAATGCTGATGCTGAAAGCACTGATATTCTCAGTAATTATAACACCAGAGACCATGAAAGACTTGGGTGGATTTAACTGCTTAACAGGGTGTTCTTCCCTATTTCAAGATAACTCCCAGTTACACTATTAGTGCTCTCTGTGTGCTCTCCTCTATAAAGGGAAAACAGATCATTAAATTTCTAATATGTAAGGCTGCCTTTGCCCCGTTCTGTTGCATTTTTAATAAACAGAAAAGGCATAGCTTGAAATTCTCGTAGCCTACTAATGACTTTTAAATAGCTGCTTTAAAACATGGGTAAATTGTTCAATTTCACGTCTATAAAACGTAATTGGTTCATTTTTCTGCCTGATTTTTATCTGCTTTGCTCATTATGAGTGGAACTTGTGGTGTCGTAATTTGTGCGCTAGATGTCGCCTTTACGCAATAAATAAATAAAATAAAAACGTAAATCTGACGTTTTGATGCATTTGATTTAATTGGGAAACAAATAAACGTGTGTCACGAAGACATGGAAAACTAACGCCATAATCAGATTTTTTATTTTTTATTTTTTGTTATCAGTTGAACATATAATTAACATAAAAGCAACTTTGATTCATTAATTCCTGCCTTTGCAGCAAAATAAAAACCACTAGCTAATTCTCCAGAGAAGACTACTTACTACTTTTTGCAGAATATGGGATATTCATATAACTGACCTTGAATCAGATTTCTGCTCATCCTCCTGCTGTCATTAATGGAACCACTGGTTCCACACTGATCTCAGGTCGGTGCTCGCTCCGTGCCGGTGACCACGTGCCTCTGTCCGGCCTGGGAGCGGGCCATGTGGAGCAGCAAGATGGCGGCGCGGTGGAGGGGAAAAGACGGGCTTTTAAACGCCGCCAACAGGGACTTTCTGGACCCCAACAACACCAACGAGGTACCGGTCTCCTCACTTTAGCTGTTTTAGTATCTAAATAACCCCACGCGGGCAGATTTCGGTGTTTTAATAGCAGGTGTTTCGCCGGCGCGTGAGACCACATGCGCGCATAGCGACACGTGGCTGAGACAGGCCGGTAGTAGTGAGCAGGGAGTTGGTCGGAACTGATCAGACCAGACGGTGTGTGTGCAGAACCAGCGTAATGACAGTTCGGTAATGTCACTACAGCTTCGTTTATAGTTCACAGCTTCACCGATAAAAGAGATTTATACATAAAAAGTGACGGAGACGCGGGCTCGGTCCCGCTAAAGTACAAGATGTTCAGATAACGCTGCGTCGGCGGCGTGTCCTGCTGTCTACACCCAGACGACACACTGAAGGAGCACTCATTTCAGGAAGCTGCCTTTTTCGTTATTTGTCTTCATGAACCCCATTGTACCGTCTCATACCTCTTCCTACAGTAACTTAGGTTTACGTTAGTGACGACGCTGATGCCGAGCTTGACCCGTCTCTTGTCCCCATGAAACTCAACGTCCACCTAAAATAAACTAGTTCAGACCATCATGGGTCTTAATATGATAATATGTCTTTCTTTTTTCTTTTTTTTACACAGACCCAAAACTAAAATATTCTTATTCTAATATCCTCACTTTATGTATTAAAGCTCAAACACAGGTTAGTCTTTTTTAGATTAATGATTATTTGCCCAGGGAAAAGTGTAAAGAAGTTTTCAATTCAAATTTGTTGCAGCTTTAAAAATGAGTCTAAATCATTCACTGTGTAGGAGGTATGTTACTACACATTTATGTTCGGATATCAACAGGAATATCCCAGGAATAATTTAATGATTTTACTCCTGTTTCAGCTTTTCTGACGTCACAAATAACACAACCTTTAAATATAGAGTAGAAACATTTTTCACTGTCTTCTTGATCAGATTATTTGATTAACCAAGAAAGTTGCTGTTTTAGTCCAGTACTAGTTGCAGCCCTACACATGTAATTCTAATGTATATAGGAGTTGAGTCATTATTTTTAGTGCTTAAACATGCATAACATGGATACACACTGTTTTTGCACTGCTGTATCTGAGTTTTCTTCAGAATAAGCACCACTTCCTGTTTATGCTAAGAAAGTTCATTTTGAGCTGATTACATCCTGAGCCTGAACGCCTGGTCACACCCAGAGGAAGGAGCGCATTGTCAAATTGCAGGAGGTGGAAACAGGCCACATCAACGTGCCGGTACATGTACACAACATGCGTTTGATGTAATTTTTGTGTTTGTCTCTTTCTCCACAGTTGACCCCAAGCAGAGCTGATGTTGTGGATGTCGATAGAAGTCAGTCCTGTATGGATCATTCCATCCTGGCTATTTTTGAGGACTCCACCGTTGCTTCAGAGGTCAGTGATGAAGCTTCTAAATGACTGGACATAATCACAGTGAGCAGTTCTGTAGCACATCTCTGGCTTTCGAAGTTTAAACAATCTTAAAAACATGTGTCAGAGCTTCTTTTGCAATCACACAGTTGGTGACAAATCAGTGAACGTTGATTCTTTTTCTTGCAGAATAAGAGTGGAGTGGACGAAGAGAGTGAGACCCTGCTGTCAGCCCTGACGGAGATGCTGGATACTGTGGAGGATGATGACACTCTGTCTCCCTTCGACACCCTGCCGGACACCAAGCTCCTCATCGACCCAGGCCGCAGGGGCAGCTCAGCGGTGGGTGCATGCACTGGACATACGTGGTGATTTAACTGTTAGATCAGGTTCTGATAAACGTCAGCTGCCATTAAGCTGAAATGACTCACTGAGTATGACTAATAAAAAGATGTTCTGATGTTGAATGAAAGGTTATATAAGTAAGAGCCATGCTCCTTTTAAAAAGAGGCATTATGTCCCATTATTAATGTTTTGCCAAAAGATATCTAAACCTTTTTCTCTCCCCCTCTCCGTAGATCATGTCGTTTGCTGAAAGACTTAGACCAAGACCTAAATCACCAAGTGTAACAGTCACAATTAAGGGTGATGGAGAAAAGGGAGATGAGAAGAAAATGGAGAGACACAGCTTTTCACAGCTGTTCAAGCAACAAAGTCACACTGAAAATAAGAAAGCAGAGAATGAAGAGCAGGTCTTGACCTCAACTTCCATTGTGAACTTAGTGAAGCTCATGCACTCCTACTGTCTGAAGCTGTATGTTGACGAGGGGAAGAAAAACCACTCTGTGATCTCCCAGGGAGAGGTGTGGAGGTATGAGAAGCCCACAGAAGAGAGTGATGAAGAGATAAATGTTGTATCGGATGATGAGGCACCTGTTAACAAGACAAAGGAGGAAAAGCAGGGAGATGGAAAAAGAGATAATGGCAAACTCTTAAAGAGTGTGTTGGTGAATGGGAATTCATCCAGAGCTCCACCACCATCCAGAGAGAAGAAAAGAGTGAGCTTTGGCCCCGTTCAAGTAGCTTCATTTGATGAATCAGTGGAAAAGGGATTGAACAAGAAAAATCTAACAAGTGGGCACACAAGTGAGACTGTGTCCGTTTCACTAGACAGAACAAAAGCACTTGAAAATCCATCTGGTCCAACGCTTGAACCCCAAACACCGTCCTCAGAAACGAACTGTGGTAGAGCCGCCGTTGTGTTGCTAAAAGGTGAGACAAAGGTCAAATCACTCAGCCTCCAACAGTACAGACAGCTGCGCCAGAAGAGGCAACCCCTGGTGGAGAAACAGGGAAACTACACCACTAAGTGGCCCTCAGTTTCTGAGCCCCCCAAAGAGCTGCCCCCCATCCTTTGTTTACAGGCACAGAACAGCTGTGGGCAAAATACTGTAGACCATTGTCCAGAGGGAAACAGAATCACTACTGATCATCTCCATAAACCTGGTTACAAGACTTCCTCCCATCATACGATCTTCCCACCACGACCCAGGCCTAAACTCTCAGAGGCCAAACCATCCACTCATCTACACCACAGCAGACTAAAGCTCCAAAGGACCCAAACCAGAATCATCTCACCTGCGAGCCCACTGCCAGACGTCACGGGTAACATGAATGTAATTGTGCCTGGAAGCAAGAAGAGTCCAGTGAAGAAGCCAACCATGCTCAGCAGTGATCCCCCAAATCCTGTTCTCCTCCCTATGCCTGTTAGCCACACAATCCCACCACCCGGTGACCACTCCTTGTCAGAGCCTAAAGCAGACTCCAACCTTCAGAATATCAGGCACGAAAACCAAAATGAATCCTCAACCACAACTCCTCAAAGACAGGTGCTCCTATCAGAACCAAAGATCCAGGTGTTGTTACTAAACCAGGACAGCACCGCTCTGCTTCAGGAAAGTAAAGACAAGTTTACTGAGATAGCTTCAGACATCTGCTCTACACCTCCAGCACCGTGTCCCTCGACGATACAAACTGAATCTGCTTCACAATGCAGAAAGCTACAGCCTCAAAAATGCAGTCTGAGCCCGGTGAAAGAAACCAAGCAGGAACCAAAGACTCCTCATTCACAACGTTCAGAGCCTGAGAGTCAAATAAAGTGTCCCCCCCCTGCGCCATTTTCTGCTCATCCACCTTGTCCTGTAGTCGCTCCCATACTAGTGAGGGAAAAGCTGCCAGAGGCTCGGCCTGGTGTTTCTCCTCACGAGGAACCACCACCTGCTCTTCAGCGTGGCTGTACAGTGCAGGACACAGCAGGAGATTCTGGTAAACTGCTCAGACACGACCATTAAATCTGACTTAATGAAAACTACATGTTAGTAACTTGTACACTCAGTAATTGTAATGTCACTGTTCTTTTAACTCAGGAATTGAAGCCCCTGATCTGACCAGCCTTCTGGAGCAGTTTGAAGAAACACAAGGTGAGTGGTCACATTATAGGTGCATTGTTGGATTTGGATTTCCTGACCTGTCATTGTAGTATAATCTATTTTTATTCTTCCTTCTCCAGCTAAAGAGAGTATGTGTGAGAGTGAGTCGAAGCCCAAGTCTGTCAGTATTGATTTGAACCAACAGAGAACTGCACCGGTAGGCTCAGAAAATACCTCCAGATTAGCACTTGAACCTTTAAGCACTTCAGAAACCCCCAGGAAACTACCAGATCTTCAGATGCTGGAGCGTGTTGACATCCCCGAAGCCATCAGCACTGAAATCATCCTCAGTACTCAACAAGAGCAGCCAGCAAGACGCAGAAATCCTTCATCCAAGGCCATTCAGATCATTGACGCCCGTCCCCTACCGTCCAAAAAGATTCTCACTAGCCCCTCGGAGTCCCCTGCTACAAATACCTCTTCTCACCTGACTCTATCTGTATTCTCAGATCATGATTACTGCGGACCTGTGGATCGTTTACTTACAAGTGCTGCTCAGCGAAGCAGAGCTAAGCCCTCTTTACTGAAGGATATTCTTCAAACCATTAGTGAATTGCAGGTGAGCTCATACGACTCCAGTGCTGCTGCTGAATGCAAAACACAGACCTCAAGTGGACAAGAAAAGTCTCTGTCTGCACAGCCCGAGGCCAGATCAGAGACAGGGCTGTCCCCAGACAAAACTCTGCAGTTTTCAGACCGTGTTGCAGAAGATGGTGTCATATGTGAACACAAGACAGCTCAATGCACTCTACCTACTCCTCCACCCAGTCCTCCCAGCAGAGGGAGGGAGAAGAGGAGATATCGGAGAATGTCTGACTCCAGCACTAGCTCCCGGTCCTCCTCTTCATCATCTGCGTCCTCCAGCTCTGCATCTCGCTCTCCTAAAAGACGAAAGTAATATTATATCACTCAACATGCTCAACATTCGTCGTCCTTTTTGTGCATCATTCCTAATTCTTCGTTTGTCCATCTTGCAGGCTCTGTCACAAGTGTTCAGAGAGCAGCTCATGTTCTTCGTCCTGTTCTCGCTCAGTTTCCCGCTCGCCCCCTCGACACAACAGGTCGTCTTACTCCAGATTGAGACCCAGCAGGTCAAGGTCCAGATCTTGGTCTGCATCCAGATCTCGATCACCATCACCAGAGATTTACCATAGGCAGTGGAGAAATGTTTACAGGTCAGTTAGCACTTGAGATTTTCTTATAGATGTAACAGAAATTGTGTTTTGTTTAAATGTGTTTTTCTTGTGTGTTTCTGGCTTAGCTGAGTTTCCATGTGTACTGTAATCTCATTCTCTCTATTGTTCCCGTCACAACTCTTCATCACTACAGCAGCAGAGAGTCCAGGAGGCTCAGGAGGGAATGTGAGATGAGGATTCAGAAGCTTAAAGCCATAGTGAGTACAAGTCCGCTGTGATGTGTGTGTGGATTTTTAAGATGAGCATTGAGTGGTGAGTAATTGTGAGAACTGTGTTAAACAGGATGAGCGCAGGGTGGTGTATGTTGGCCGCATATGCAGGTCGATGACCCACAGTGAACTGAGAGAGCGCTTCTCTCAGTTTGGAGAGGTGGAGTGTGTGTCTCTTCACTTCAGAGACAGAGGGTATGTATGAAGAGTTATGTGTTTTCTTTACAGTTTAATGGCATTATGTATCATAAATTACACGTTTATCAGTATTAAATCCTGCATCTTTGGTTATCACAGCGACCACTACGCCTTCGTCACTTTCTACAACATGGAGAATGCTTTTGCAGCCATTGATAACGGCGGCAAACTACGGAAGCCTGATGAACTGCCCTTTGATATCTGCTTTGGTGGAAGAAGACAGTTCTGCAATTCAGACTACTCTGACTTAGGTGAGACTCTGAAACCACAAAGCCAAGAACATCACTAATGGGGCGTAGACACATCAATAAATTGCAGGGCTCTGGCAAAGCTGCAGTTCTGGTGGTGTGTTAAGCTTGTTAATTTACATGCTATGCTATGACTGGGCGGTTGTTTTCTCACGTATTCGCCGTCATTAGACACACAATAATTGGGGAAGTAGTCTGTTTGATTTTGGTAAGGGGTGGTTGCTTGGTACAGCATGCAGGAGGCATGAATAATACAAGCAGTAAGGTTGCTGTATTGATTTTTGAAAATAGTCAGTTTTCAACAGTGGGTCATTTTGTGTAGTGTTTAAGCTAAATAGACTTTTTAACACTCTTACTGCATATTGTGGTGTATTCTTTATACTATGACAATTTTCCTAATATTAGATTTTAAAAAATCTCACTGGGAGGGGGTTTGGCTTTTTTCAGCTTTGTTCCCTTAATAAATGAAATCAGCATTAAAAACTTACTCAGGCAATCCTTGTGTTTTAGTAAAATTTGTTTGATGATCTGAATCATTTGTGGGACAAATATGCAAAAAAAATGCAGATACTTTTTCACAGCACTATAAATGTTCCTCTCTTTTTCAGATGCGAACAGAGAAGCAGACCTGTCTCCTGCCAAGAGCAGGTTTGAGGACCTCGACTTTGATTCGCTGCTAAAACAGGCCCAGAGAGGATTAAAGAGGTAGCAGTAGGCTGGATGTGAGATGAGATGAGAAGCCTTTTTTTTCTTCCATGCACCTCAGAGCATCATGCTCACACTTATGTAGCAAACTTTTGTGTATTTAGTGTTTTTTTTTTTAAGGTTTTGATTTAACAGTGCATGCAGTTTCTGATGTGTACAGTGAATATGTACAAATAATGTAGCACTCTTTATTTGAAAACATATTAGTGAAAATCACTAAAGATTTTTGTTACAATTAACACTGAAAACATTTGTACAACTGTATATAAAAATAAAGGTTTATTGTTTCCTGATGCAATGTCAACTCAAATTTGGCTTTATTTTATTTAGTGAAGAGCAGACATTTTGATGTCTTACCGCATTAAACAGTCTTGTTAAATGAACGCCAACCTAATTTGAACATAAACATGAATAATGTCACTCACATCTTAAATTTGACAGGTAAACTTACCACTGCTAAGTTTGACCTACAAACCAAACTTATCTGGGGTTTTACTGATTTTAAATCTCATGGCAGCTGGTCAATTTGTTCTGCAGGCCTCCATCCTTATGTCAGACTATATATTTCTTTTAGTGTCTCTGTCTTTACAGGGCAGTTTTGTCGCCTGATTTTTGCCTGCCTGTTCAGTTCCTCAGCGGCCCTGTTCACATTTTCTCTATAGTCAGCAGTTTCATTTAACGGTCACCATATCATGCTCTGAAAGTTCAAAGACCTGCCCTGTCAAATACCAGATCTGTGACATAAAATAG
Organism: Ctenopoma kingsleyae; assembly: GCA_032353495.1. Taxonomy (NCBI): domain Eukaryota; kingdom Metazoa; phylum Chordata; class Actinopteri; order Anabantiformes; family Anabantidae; genus Ctenopoma; species Ctenopoma kingsleyae. The sequence goes on along the minus strand of JAUBNQ010000001.1, from coordinate 19,013,592 downwards.
GGCCCACATTTTTATCATTATTTTTCTGTATCAGATAGCTTTGTTAGAACCACAAGTGTAACTAATACAAATTATAATTGCTCTTGGATTAAACCTTCACTTCAGAGCTTTTTTCTTTGTGACCTGACGTACACTTGTTCATAGGTTGTTCTTATTTATTACAACAAATAAAACGAAAGGTGCTGTATTCCAGCCCAAGCAACTCAAGTGCCATAAAACCATTTCTTGCGTATCAGCGGACTAAATCAGTGGTGTCAGAGGTCTGTGAGGGAGATGAGGTTCAACATAAGCCAGTGCGATGATTTATACGAAATACAGTGTAGAATGACAGTGGAAAGCTGTCTTCACATCCGTGTGTGCTGTAGCAGGACACGCACAGCTCTTTGTCCCTGTGTGTTATCTTAACTGCTGCCGTGTGTGTGCGCACGGTAATTGGGACGCTGTCTCTTTAAGACGTCCACCCGGTAGTCCGACTCGTTCAGTCAGCGAGGGTCTGATCTGGATCCGAGGTGAACTTCAGTCATCACAAAACAAGACCTGCAGGTCCTATCAGAGCATTTACAACTTTAGACTTTAGACCAGGTTCGCATCATGTTGAGCAACGCTCCAGGTGTTTAATGCCGTCTGTGTGCGCAGGCGCGAGAGGACGGAGGAGTGAAGTGAATCAAATGAAAGTCTTCTGACTGACAATACAGCTGTGTTACCCCAGTAGGAACCAGAGAAAGAGGACAGCTCACCCCTGCAAAATAGTTAACCATGTCGAAACCGGACAGTGCCAAGGGGCAACCCCAGACTGGGACCAGGCGGTTCATTAGCGGAGTAGTGGAAGGTGAGCGGACTGGGACCGCCGGAGCCCAGACCCCCCGGTGCTGCCCCTGTAGAGTGGACCTGTTGAATGAAAACATGCAGTTAGTATGCCTGTCATGTATTGATCACCTCTGATATTATTTGGTTTGACTTGCTCGATGCAGGTTTTTATGGGCGACCATGGACAATGGAGCAAAGAACAGAGCTATTCAAAAGGTACAGTAGGTGGAAATCACGTTTTCTAAAATAATCACATTAAAGTAGAGCCTAAAATGATATTTTGAATGTCAATGAGTATGACTTGCTGGTCTTTATTACGTATCCACCTTTATTTGGTTGCAGGTAAAAAAAAGAAAAGTGTTAACACTGAGTAAACACTGTCTACAGGACATGAATTGTTTAGTTGTATTTATTTTTACCTGATGCCTCTTGATCATTTTCACTTTAAAAACCCTGGTGTAATTGTTCCCGGTAACTCTACTGTTGGGTTCTCAGGGAACGGACGTGGGGTTTGAACACATATCTGTACGCCCCCAAAGATGACTACAAACATAGGATGTACTGGAGAGACCTGTACTCTGCTGAGGAGGCGGGTACGTTTCACCTTCTCTCACACACACACCTGTCTCCATACAAGTATGCAAATAATACTCTTTAATCAGACAGCTCCACATTGTGTGATCCACTCTCCAGTTAATCAAATATATACACACACACGACAGGCTTTATTTATATCTTGGAGTAACATAAAACCAAGACACGGGGCAGTGTTCTCGTTTTGTATCTGTGTCTCCTTCTGAGTTTGATCATTATCTCCTTAGAGACAGTGAGTGTGTTGCATGGCCCTGTTGGTTTCCTGGATGTTATCAGTAATGTTGCAGGCTGGCAGGCAGTGGTGATGATCTGAAGTGCACTATCTTGTCTTGGATGACTCTAAGTGGTTGTCAGATCAGGTGCTATCAGTGGACTTTGCACCATCACAGATCATTTCTACCTTTGAACAACAACCTGTAGTGGTTGTGCTCATCAGTCCAAACATGTGCATCTTTTTACTTCTACATCCAACAAAGCAGTTTCTTTTCTGACCTATAACTCTTTTCCCAGAACACCTCATCACCCTGATATCAGCAGCTAAGCAGCACAATGTCGAATTCGTCTATGCCATCTCTCCTGGTCTGGACATTACGTTTTCCAACCCCAAAGAGGTTGCTGCCCTGAAGAGGAAACTGGATCAGGTAGGACTTTGTATGAAGGGTGGAGCAGAAGAGATAATGTAATCTTAGCTGTATTTAGCTTTATGGCTCTCTGAGGGTTTACACTATATGAAACATGCAGCTGTAGAAAAAGGTTTGAAACACCATAAGTAGGTCAACAGGGAGCTGATGGTGCTGACGCTGCTGCAGGTTCAATTCCACGTGGAATAATATATTTTAGAAAGCTCACTGTAAGACATTTTGGAAAAAAAAAAAAAAAGATACATAATAAGTAAGCCAACATGTATCTGAACTTGTTGCTTGAACCAAAAAGCAGCTCTTCTTTCTCATACCCAGGCTGTCCCCATTTTCTTGTTCAGGTGAAGGAGTGTGGCTGCAGGTCCTTCTCTTTACTTTTTGATGACATTGAGACTGAGATGTGTCCAGCTGATAAACAGGCCTTCAGCTCCTTCGCCCACGCTCAGGTGGCCGTCACTAATGAGGTGTACCAGCACCTGGGAGAACCTGAGACCTTCCTCTTCTGTCCTACAGGTGCAACGACGTGGTTGCGTGAAACTGACACTGAGGACAAACATGAATAAATAGGATTTACAGTATATTTAAACACAGGCAGAGAGTTAAAAAAAATCCAGTATTCTATATGTCTTGTTTTATCACCGTTTTCCATCATTCAGACAGCTTTGTTCTGCTCTGTATCTCCAGATTACTGTGCTGCATTCTGCACTCCCAGCGTGTCCCAGTCGTCTTACCTGCACACTGTGGGAGAGAAGCTGCTGCCTGGCATCGACATACTGTGGACTGGTAAGGTTACACCAAACCAGAGCTTCGGCCTGTTTCCATCATCATGAACTTTTATGATTCTTTTTTTCCATTTTTATTTAGGTCCAAAAGTGGTATCTCACAAAATCTCAGTTGAGTCCATAGAAGAGGTGTCATCTGTCCTGAACAGGGCACCAGTCATCTGGGACAATATCCATGCAAATGACTATGACCCCCAAAGACTCTTCCTTGGACCCTATAAGGTACATTATTTAGATACTTTTAGACATCTGCAGGACTCCAGTCTGGTCCTGGGTTCTGTATTCTGAACATTATCTTGGCTAATTAGGATCGTCCCACTGAGCTGATTCCCAAACTGAGAGGAGTGCTCACAAATCCTAACTGTGAGTTTTATCCAAACTTTGTGGCCATCCACACTTTGGCTACGTGGTGCAAGTCTACTCCTGATGCAGGACCGAGGGATGTGGAAATGGGTAAGTATCAGCTATTACTTTGAAAAATAATATTAGTCAGCTTTGGAAGAAAGAATCACAGGACAGGACAGCTGGACTCAAACAGCGTTACTGAGAAATGAATAATCCTGCTAATGACACACGGATAAATGCATTTGCACCATTTCCCACAATTACTCTAATGTATCAGCAAAACAGGATAATTCAGCAGAAAAAACAGCACATTCAATTTTCTGTCACAACACAGATTTTGTTATACATTACTAATGTGAAGAGAGAACAATGGCTCCCAGAAATGGAGGATGTTTAGAAAGTGGTTTGCTCAGCTGCTAATTGCATTGTATCACCGAAAGATGGATGACTTTAAAACATCAGAGGTGTCAGCTCTTACATTAAAATGTTTAAGAACAAGAAATGTCTTATAACATTACAGCGATATTTAGAGATGTGGGTGATTTTGTGGACTGTTATATGTCTAGTATAGTTTACAACAAACAGAAAAATGGATATGTGACAACAATGATAATCTCAGATGATTGCTAATGGTCCTAAAAGCAGATGAATAGTGATTTATTTGAGATTGAGATACTGTGGGACCACAGAAAACTGTCCCGCTGTCTCTGACCTCCATCACCAGGTGATGAGGAGGAGGATCCCGGCTATAGTCCCCAGAAAGCCCTCACCCTGGCTCTCACTGACTGGCTTCAGGAATTTCTGAGCACAGACCAACCTGGAGGTAGACTCATAAAATGACACCTTTCATTAAACACTAACCTGTTTAATGAATTCAGTTTGTGTGTCAGTGCTCTCTTCATGCTTCCAGGTCCTCCAGCTCATCTCAAGAAAGAGTTGTCAGATGAGGAGCCCATGCAGACAGACATAGGAGAGAGCTCTTATGTTCCCGGGCCCGACGAGAACCCGCTGTACACAGCTGAACCTCTGACACTGGATGACCTGAAGCTGCTGTCAGACCTCTTCTACCTGCCGTATGAACACGGGCCCACAGCCAGGACCATGCTGCAGGAGCTGGACTGGCTCAAGAACCACAGTCAGCCTGCCACTGCAGAACCAGACCAGGTAATGTGCTGTTTTAGTTTCAAATGGGGATAATTTTACAGCATGTGTTCCTCTTTCATACTGTTGCATGACTTGCTGCTTGTTCTTCAGACTGCAGAGTGGTGTTCCAGGGCGCAGCAATTTGATGACATGTGCAATGCAGTGGTGCAGATGTTCAATCGCCTGTCAAACGCTCCGAACCGGAGCATTCTGTACGACCTCTACAACTATATCTGTGATATCAAGAGTGGGGTCGGTCTGGCTCGAGCCTACGTGAAAACACTCGGTGAGATTTTGATCCTTGGGGTGATCGACTGTGTTTTCGCTCACCCCTTAAGATGTGTTCCTGGCTCCATTAAATGTGATGAAAGAAACCAGTCAGCCTCATAAACAAAATACTAACAACAACAGTGTTTGTAAAAGAGTTGATGATATGTTCATGTTCTAATATGAGATGAGATGTTCCCTATAAAGAACAACGCCTAACAACACACAGTCCTGACAGGATTTCCATGTGGACTTAAAACACAATGAACATGATGACATGTTTTAAGGTAAATGACCACAATGACTGTGCTAGTATTACATTTTGTTCTGCAGGCAGCAGCTGTTCTTGGGCAGGAATGCATGACATTGTAACGACAGCATCTCCACACACAAATGAAGCAGCTACAGCAACCATGACATTTCCTGTAACTGGATTAAGAACACAATGGAAATTCCTCCTCTTCAGTGGTCACTGGTCACCAAATGTGACTCTGCTAAAATGTAAAGTCACTAAAGTTACCTTCTGTAGCTTTAAATATTGTTTTTGCTCTCTGTAGGGGGGCAGGGTCAACCCTCTGCTCAGCTAATGAACGATGAACCTGAACCTTGGGGCTTCAGAGGAGGCCTCTCTGGAGAATTTCAGGTAACGGGGCACTCTCTAAAGATGAGAAATGTATACTTTTTCTATAGTTTTGTCTACATAAATAAGAAAATAAAGAACATTTGAACTTGTAGCGAATGCTGCCGGACCACGGAAACAGGGACCTGTTCAAACATCCTCCCATGACGGCAGTGTACTGCATACGACCATACTCCCCAGAGGATAAAGTAAGAAGGCAGATCCACCGACTTCATGATGTGTTTTGGTTGAAATTCAGTAGTGATGTTAGTCTGTATTGTTTTCTATCCTAGGTGGAGGTACAGAGGATTTTCACTGAGATGCAGAGAGCAGGAGAAGGCAGAGCCCCCCGCATAACACAGCCTCCACTCATCTGTGATAGGTAAAAAGAGTCTAGTTATTCTATCCTGAGTATTTATACTTTTATACCACCGTCATCTTACCCCTCTGCTCTGCTCAGCCTGGCAGCAGGTGAAATCTCCCCTTCTCCTCAGTGTGCTCTTGTCATGGAGGATGATGCTGGGATTTGTGGGTACGCTCTGGCGCTCACAGACGCCAAACCAGCAGCTGCCAAGATTCAGGTGATCAAATCCAAGATCTGATCGTTTTCCAGAATAAAAGGGGAGATAAAATGCAAACTTACTTCACTTTGTTTTGCTTCCTTCCTCTAGAGGGTGATAAGTGAGGAGTTCCCCTCCCTGGTCACCAGTCAAGTGCTGCCCCGGGTCACTGATCCCTCTCCAGCCAAGCGTATGATTGGTTGGCTGTTGTCCTCCATGAAGAGCAGTGGTAGGTTGATGCTTTGCACACTGCCTTTGGTTATTAGATGTCAAATGCAGGTTTCACATGCTGCATATATTCCACAAGGGGGAGCTGTTCAGTCAGTTATGCACAAAGTATCTAAGAGGCAGCAGGACATACATTACAATAATACTTGGCAGTGTGACTGCTGTACTCTGCCTGGGAATGACTTAAAAAGCATGCTTAAGTTAAAACGTTTTTAGTTGCAGGGTAAAAAGTACATCTGCAGGACTAAACGTTATGCAGTTTGTGCGTTCTCCTCGTTATTTTGATGTTTGGCATGCTAGAGTTAAGTTATTACTTTTTTTTGGCTGCTTTGTATCATGACTCTCTTCCTATAACAATCGGTTCGATTTTTCTTCACCCTTATTCGGCACTTTAACATTGGAGCAGTGTGTTACTCAAACAAGATTAAACGATTAAATCTTTGCTTCTTTTCCAGGTTCCAGAGGAGTGTTCTGTGAGTTGAGGCAGAGCGATCGGAGGATGCTCGACTTTTACTCTAAACTAGGCTCCTTCAAACCCATAAAAGCGACTGGTCTACCTCAGGACGTGGCCGCCATGGGAACAACCTTGTGAACCCTCTCTCACAAGGATTTTCCTAATCATCAACTTTGCAGCATGTTACACATGTGATTCAGCTCATCTGTCATCATTTTTGTCAGTTCAGATTCAGATTGTGCATATTAGTAAGTGCACAATTTGCCAGTGTTGTCGTACAAAATTCGTACACTGCAGAAATGTTTGACATTCATTTAGCAAACTACTGTTTAATACAAATACTATTGATTTTATAGACATAAAAATTGTAAAACGTATAATAGCAAAATTTGTTTTAACGCAGCACAATAAACACTTGACGTTTAAAGAGAATACATTTTTATTATTTTAGTTTGAGGGGATACAAAAAGAATATATTAATGTTATTAAACAGCTGGTGTTTCACTTTTTCTCTGGCTTTAGAAAGTAGTTATTTCAGTTTAACGCAAGACAAGGTCTGAGCTGGACCTGCCTACAATATGTTATTGTGTAGTTTACAGAGCAGTGATACTAATCACATTAATATAAATGTAATAAAATAAACATCAGTGTTTCTATGCAGATAAAATAAAACCCAAGGGGTAAGTGTAATATTTCAAGTAATTTAAACACATTCATGGTTCATTTATGGTTTCTGCTGTTTGACCTTGTTCCCCTGAGTGTCTGACCAGCAGTTTGGCTGCAGGAGAGGAGATCCACATGAATCTCAGGTTTGACAGATTGACAGCTACTAAAAAACAAACAAAAAAAACCCTTTTACCCACACTCCTATGAAGTATCAGCAGCGTCCAATCAAACAAAAGTGAGACGTGTAACTTAAGGCAGAGCCACAGTTATTTTACCAGCACTGGTATGAAGTAGTTACGGCACTGAAACACAAAAAACATCTCATCAGGTAGTTAGTGTTGAGCCATTCACAGGCTGCCGAGGCCAGTTACACACAACCTAATCTGTCAAAGGCTGATGAAAATTCTCCTACCTTATCTTCCCCTGCTACTTTCAATTATATATTACAAATATATATTCTAATGATATATAATACAATTAAGAAATGTACTGTATGATACAGTATTATTGCACAGTAGAACTGAGATAGGAATGTAATACAGCACTAAGTACTCAGAACAACGGTATTGCCTGTATAATAATTCTCTAGACTATGAAGGACCTTCAAGAGCTTCACTTTAATACACTTTAACTCTTTAAATAAACTCCAGGCCTTCGAATTTCACATCCCCGATCTTTGTCTCAGGCATCAGCACCTGACCGTCAAGTGTAAATGCAATGATATAGGTGGCGATCTTGCCTGCATCCTCCTCTGACTTCAGCGCCATAATGATCTGATCATCTGTGTCTGGAACAAATTTAAACGAGGAGAAGCCGTGAGTAGGGTTGAGCGGTCCCACGCGCCGCACTGTTATGTCGCTGAAGTCTGTGGGGCAAGACAGGAGGAGGTTGGTGGCACGTCGCTCGTCTGCTGTCTCTTCATATTGCTCGTGACTGGCACGGCGAGGCAGGAAGAACCAGTGCTGCAGACGCTCACTCCATGCTGCTGCTTCATGTATAAGGTAGCCTGCAGGATAATGAGAGGTATGAGTAAGTATAGGGGACAGGAGGGGGAGTCTAACTTTCCAGCTGACTAAATCTAGATGACAGTAACTGAGTTTCTGAATTTTGGCAAACTACGAACACAGAACTGTGTTAGCAATTGTAACTCAGCAGTTTACTTCAGAGAATTATTCACTTATTTTTGGCTTTAAATTACTCCTGACTTCTGAAACCAGAACTGGGCCTCAGTAACATGTTAACATTCTAGACACAGATCCATTTATATAGAAGAAACTAAGTTTTTCAGCACCTGGTGGTTGGATCCCTGCTGCTGTGCGCAGGGCATTGTAGTAGGGCACCCAGTTCTCATGCTGCACGTCACCATGGTAGCCAACAACTTTCACCCACTCGGGGTTGTTGTTGACAACTTCTCCAGAGGTTGTGGTCCACTCCTTCCCCAGGCTGCCAACATACAGGTGCTCATCCTTCACAGCAAGCCACTCTGCCTTGAACCCTGGACACAAGAGAAGAAGGCTGATGCAGGAAAATGTGTGAAAACGTCCTAAAATGAGCCCAACCCTCCCAGATTTCACAAGTCACCAATGTTTTCTGTTGACGTTCCAACTATACTGCATTTTAAACTTGCTACAATATGTTTAGCAATTGGATAAGAAAAAGAAAAATAATCAGCCAAATGCTGAGATTTGCTTGCTCTTCTTAGTCAAATGTGATACATGATGAAATATTTGGAGAAAACAAGAAAATCACAGTTGAAAGGTTGAACTATTCCATCTGTAAAATCTTCTTTTAACAGGTCACAGTTCTAGAGCTAGTGTTAGACTTGCTCAGGAGGGCCTACAGTACATGTACAAGAGGTCCAGTGGAGACTGACCTTTGGAAAATGAGCCGTCACCATCAGGTAATATAACCCAGGGCACAGCCTGGTTGCCCTCGATCCTGTACACCACACCTGTACGGTCGTCGACGCTGTACAAGTGACCGTTGAATGCCACCAGCTCTGACAGCTCCATGCCTGCAGCAACGGGAGGTCATCAAACACTCAACTAATCCATGTGTAGATTTAAAAACATTCACAAAGAGGAAATACGCACACCCACAATATCAGGTAAGTATGTGTCTATAATCACTCTACCTCGACCTTTTTCAGCCAGGTGACTCTCCAGCGTTACTGTGTCAGGATCCCACTCCACCTCTAGTCTGTCAGCACTGTCTGAAACAGTAAGATAACCTCTTTTCATGTAGCTGAACCACGTTTGTTTCTTAGCGCTGCGTGAGTCTGTGTCCAGATCAGCAATCACACCTATTCGGTAGCGAATGCCATTCTTTGTCTTCTCTGGTGGACTTAATGGGTATGTGTCATTGTAAGGCTTGTCTCTTTTCTGGCGGCGGGCGATGCTTCGTGCGGTTTGTCTGTTATGGTCACTGAAAGTGTGATCCTCATCTTCACTGTGCATTTGCAAATTATGACCCCTGTTGCGATAGTAACCTCTGGTAGGAGGGTCTCCGTCTCCTGCTGTCCGATGTAAATATAACATTAGCACTAAAGCCAGCAGGGTCGCGACCGTGATCGCCCGCCATTTTGGGTGAAAGCGCGAGTCTGAGCTGGCTGCTTGTGTCAGGGATGCAAAGGCCATGGGGAGGCCTCTGGTGGCAACAAAAGAGGTCATGGAAATATCGTCTTCATCCTCACTGTCAGGTGTAAACTGGGAGTGATGACTACCATAGTCTGGTGTGGAGGAAAACAGAGAAAGAAATCATGAGGACGGCATGGTGGACAATGTGATGCAACTGTTAAACTGTAAGAATAGAAAAAAAAATTATGGATTTACGTTTATGCAGCTGTTTTCCTCTGTAAGAATGAAGTAAAACTGCTTCAAGCTCACAGTAAAATTACTATTTGCAGAAGCTTTATAATGTTAGGTGTTGACAATTTAAAGATATAATAAATACCACTGAAAACAATAGCTACAGAGGATGAAAGAATGAACATGGGGAGGAGGACAACACTGGGGCATGTGGGAAAATAGGCTTTTGTTCGTGTTGTTCTTTGTTCAAAACAGAGCTTGATTGTGTTCTTCAAGCAGAACCACTAATATGCATACTGAGTAGGCAGCTGGCTCGTCCCATTCCCCCAGGACAAAAAGTATATAATTAAACTTGATCTTTTCTGATGTTTACGTCAAATTATTTTGTCCTTCGTAGAATCAAAAGTAACAATAGTGGTGTGCGTTTTTTTCATGTGAAATTCATGTTTTCACTTGAAGAGAATGACTCACATATTCTCACAGAGGTGTGAGACCAGGCTTAAAATAAAAGCCACCTTCAGTAATATGATCAAAAAAAAAAAAACCCAACATATTTTCCTAAAACAACCTTCATGGGAACAATGAGTCGTGTCACACAGACTCATCTACTAACTACACTGATCAGTCACCTCTGTTAAACAGTGTCCTGTGGGAAACCCTGCAGCCTCTGTACATTCACTGAAATTCTTAGATCTCATTGGATAAAGTGAGAAAGGTTCAGTCATCAACTTAAAAACAGCTCCTTTCTACGTTTCTCAGATTTACAAATAATGTGCCCAACGAACATGTCTTCTAGTCCCACAATACTTGATGGATTGTGTCAAAGAAACCTCTTATGCCTGATGTAGTCTCCTGTTAGTAGACCCGGTGTGCAATATTAATAATGTATGGAGCAACTCAAAGCTTTAAAAGAAAAGTAAAACCAAAGTCCAAATCTAAAATTGTGCTGACATACACAGACATTTATGTTTATGTTATAATATATGAACTTTAGTTTTTCATCTTTAAAACAGATGTTATAAATGTGCTGTTCAGTATATTCTTGGTTTTAAAGAACTCCCTACAAGCATCCTACCTATGGCAAGCTATGTTAACATTTAAGTCTTTACTCGAATATCCATAATTACATTTCAGATATCTAGAAATGCATTTTGACTAGTCAAAAGTCGAAATAAAGATATCTACTACGTCATTTTGACTATCCGTAATGTGAATTCCAGATATCTTGAACTACATTGTGACTAGTTAAAAGTCTAAATGCAGATATCTACAATTGAATTTTGACTAGTAATATCTTACTTTGAGACATCCAAAAAGATAAATAAGATATCTTTTTAATGTGTTTAATTACAGAAATGTTTTACTGCAATTATGACTAGTTGAAATTCAACTGTAGATATCTGAAATTAGACTTCTGACTAGTCACAATGTAGTTCAAGATATCTGGAATTCACATCTCGGATAGTCAAAATGACGTAGTAGATGGCTTTAATTCGACTTTTGACTAGTGAAAATGACGTTGCAGATATCTGAAATTACACTTTTGACCAGCCAGAAAGACATTGCAGATATCTTAATCTTATATCCTGTCTACTTGTTAAATGTTAACACGGCTTGCCATACCCTACCTGCTGAAATATGAGATGTGCACTCGGTTTGGGAAAACAAGTGTAGCAAGGTGACCCCCCCCCCCTTCTGCTGTCAAAGGCAACAAACAGGTAAATACCATAAATACATTTCGGTGCTGGCAGAGGTTGAGCTCTCTCAGACCACTTGTACTGAGTTACATGCTGTGGCTTTCTGTTTAAATAACTGTTCTGTGATAGCTGATAAATCTTATCTGTTGGTGGAACCTGTAACTTGACATAATGTCACTGTGTTGTATTGTATGGTCTCTCCTTTGTTGCTCTTCCTGAGGTCTTCTTCCATTTTTCGTTTTGTTTTAGGGAGTGTTTATTTATCTGATTTGAGGGTCTAAGTACAGCAGACGCTGTAATGAATGAACAACCTGGAGGCAAGTTTGTGATTTTGTACTATATAAATAAAACTTGATTTGATTGGCCCACAGGCATTAAATTACTCCTGGAGTTTAAAAAGCAATTTCCTGGAACTATTTGCCCAGAAATGACAAATTATTGTTTGAGATTAAAATATGTGATTATTACGATTATAGTACAATATTATTTGATATTGAAATGATAACTGAATGAGATCCTGAGTAGTTGATGATAATGCTACCGTAAATTACACATAAATAATCGAGCTGAAGCTTCTATTACTACACAGATAAATCATCAGCATTTGACAACCACAGCAGCGTGTACTTTAATGAACATACATACATACATATATATATATATACATATATATATCACTTTAGTGCTAATGTTATATATTTAGTTTTAGTTAAGTGGAACACATACTCTTACATCACATGCAGCTGGTAGCCATTACTTTACACCTCTGCGTTTTCAGCAGCTCTCTAAAAACCTTCACATTCCTTGCAATACATGCTCTTTAACGTACAAACGTCAAATTGTCAAATTCTTGGCCAACAAAAAAAAGAACATCTTTTTGTCATTACAGTGTCTCTACAGCACAAATAAATGAATACTTCATAGAGCATGGGCTCTATGAAGTATTCATTTATGCATCCCTTCTTTGTCTGTTTCCTGAACACACTGTGACCAGCATGTTGTTCTTCTTTGCACACATCACATGAGAAACTTCATTTCTATCCTATCACGTCTCCACCTTTTCACTCTTTATCTCAAGTTTTTTCTTATTGAGCAAAGAACGAAAGGCCAGGTTTCATTAAAAATATAATAATGGGACAATCAGGAGGAACAGGTTGGGTAAGGAAACCAGACATGCATATCTGAAATTTAATAATGACTTGGATGAATTAGAAAGAAAGATTAAACCCCCATCAGTAATTACTGCTTAGTGAGCACAATGAACTTTAAACTAATCTTTCACTGAATAGTTTTAAGACATCTGTGTCCACAGTAAGTCTGTGTCTGTGTATGGCTGAGTATGTCATTCTTTTCTGAAGGATTTGCTGTGTGACATACTCCAACTTTATATTACTTTACTTTACTTGGCAGACGCTTTTATCCAAAGTGACTTACAAGGAGAAGACACCAGCAATTCCCATTCAGTTTCCATAAATTCTGAGTTACAAAAACTAAGAGCCCTGATAAGGCCTAACTTATATATTTAACCCACTATTCAGAAATCGGTCAATCAACAGAAAGTTAATGAATCTTGTTTGTTAAACAGGTTTATCCAGCAAAACTGAATAAATTACTAAATGAACTTTCATGTAGCATTTTTTACATTTCCATTAGTGTGTTTTTATGGCATGTGTGTACTGTACCTAATGTACCCAACAGGATTTATCTACCACCATGGTGTAAACTACGTCTTCTGTTGGTTACGTCTGACACTTAGTCACTAAAAAGTGATTTAAAAAAAAGAACAAAACCACATTTAACCATTAACAGAACCAACATGACGGTAAATGATGTAACAGACGAGTAGTTACCAGCAGAGAGTTATTAAAGTCACCACTTACCCCCGGACTGAGCGTGACAACGGACCGAAGACCTTTATACTAACTTACTGGACTGCGAGTTGAGTTAAACAAAACATCCTCATTATCCTCATTAGTGTGTCCTGTGTATGACCGCAGGGACATTTCTGACTTGATAACTGATGTAATCTCACGACACAGCTCAGACACACACACACTCCACATACAGCCACGAAGGCAGAGACTCAGCCGGCAGCACACCCGCCTTCAGCCACGAAAACGAACTTAATATTACACCCCAAACTGTGAACTACTGTATCACACTAAAGTTAAATGATTTAACGTTGACGTGCCTGTGAACGAGGGGATTGTCAGTTTAATATGTGCTTACAGAAGAAATAAAAGCACCGGTTCAGTTCAAACACATTAAGTTAGCCACGCTGCTAGCTAACATCATCGTAGCAACTTCACTACTTTTGCCACACTTAGCATTACCATCAAGACTAATCATCAGACTGAGTAAAGACTTTATCTGGTCGTCATGCCGTGACCCTTGCTAAGTTAGAGCTTATGTGGAGCTTACCTGGTCCTCCTCTCGGCTCTGACCATGTCTGATGGGCTGTGTGCCGTCAGGTACCGTTAGCAGGCTCCTCCTCCCCGGGACCGGACTGATGTCATGTTAACGTTCAACCCTCCAACCGGCCGCTTACTCAATATACAGATTTGGCAAGTGTGAAACATTCTTCAAAAACCTAATTTCTCAGTGAATTTGAATAATAATTCTACATTAATTAAATTTCTTCTATTCAGAAATGTGCTATTTAGTTAGGAAATGTTGGGAGCTACACATCAGTAAATGTAAACACTTTTAAATGAGGAGATATTTAGTGTGACCTCATTTAATGTATGCAGTAAACTGCAGACTATTTTAAAGATGACAAAATATGGCAAACATTGTAGTAACTAATACAAATACAAATAAAAAATAACAGCTGATTAAGGTGGAACTTTATGTACTGCTATGGTTAATTCGTAGCAATGCATCATTATTTACTGGTCAATTAAATTTTATATTAAGAATCTGCATCTGCAAGGTAACTAGTAACTGTCCAGTAAATGTAGTGGGGTGAAAACTGCAATACTTACTTCTGAGTTGTAATCAAGTAAAAGTAACAAAATGGAAATACTCAAGTAAACTACAAGTACATCAAAATCGTACCAAATTATAGTTCTTAATAAATGTTCTTCCTTGCTACCGTTTTTCATAACATTCACTAAACGGAAAGGGTGTTCGTATGAACTGATATATAAGTATAAGAATGCAGAACACATTTAATCTCAATTGTGAAAAACATCTTTTGTGCTTGAGGGTGATCAGTTACCATCCATTGGACGCCGAGTCGCAATAAACTTAGTGTTCTGTCTCAGTCATACTACTCAAATTGTGGAAAGGTAGAAATTTGCACAAATTATCATCAACCAAAACAGTTTTTACTGACCAGAGTGAAAAAAGTCCAGCTGAGGGTAACTGATCTATCTGACTACACTGTTCACTGCCCCATGTTTTCTTTGTATGGCTTGTTTGTGATATTTTGATTTATACATAACGTAATTTGAAAATTTGCAGGAAAGCCCAGTATAAGCTAAAATAAAAAGTGATGCTAAACTAAGAGAATTCTTGCATCTCGTTTGCGATCAATGTAACATTTACATACACA
>JAUBNQ010000001.1:18965666-18975806 GCA_032353495.1 Ctenopoma kingsleyae | reverse complement strand
ACACACACACACACACACACTTTGAAATGTGTAAACAACTGATAACAGTACACCGCGCCTCCCTGCTGTACCCACCCTCTTTGTAACATCACAAACTGAATTAATTCAAACATGCCGTAAGTCCTAAATGTCATGATGTCTTATGTTAAAAATGTAAAAACATTGTGAGATGATGGTGTAATCATCCAACCCTTCATCTTTTACCACTTCCCATCTGTCACTGGCAGAAAGCTGGGGTACACCCTGGAAAGGTCGCCAGTCCACCTCAGTGCTGACATTTAGGTGTAATCAAGCATCATTTTTTCATTTAATTTTTTTAATTTAACGAAACATAACAAATACATTTAGAATTTTTATTTAAAAACAAAAAGCACAATATACAGTAGTTTCAGGTAGTAGTACCTGAAAAACGCGTAGCTGACTATTAATTGATTTTTCCACCAGTTCCTTAAAAGCGTTTTCAGAAAAAGTAATAACTGTAGCACCTGGAGAACTACACAAGCAGCTGCAAATTTAAAAAATAAAATAATGGTAATTTGCATCAAGGGGTGATCAATCTGAGGAGAGGTGTAGGTTCCTCCTGTGTCATACTGTAGACTCCACAACCTGAAATAGAGAGAGAGACACAAAGGTCATGAGGTCCTCTTGTTTGAATTCTGTTTGAAGTTATTTATTTTGACCAGTACATAATTAGGAAGGAGCTATATAATTTGATGAGGAATTCCTTTTAAATTACTGCTGTATTAAACCCCAAATCATTAAAAATGATTGAAAATCAGGCTGGATGAAAATGAAAAAAATGTGAAGCTACAGTTAAAATAGGCAAACATGCAAATAAATATGAAGAAAATTATTAAGTTGAAACGTAAATTGTTAAATATTGAATGAATATTTCCTTTGGTTTAACAGAGCACTTCTTTGAAGGGAGTTCCTAGTTTCTCTATAATTACTTTCATGCTATTATAATATATTATTATTAATATTATATAATATTTCCAAAATTGTAAAAAAAAAAAGAGTTGGTCAGAAGTTAAGAAAACTATGATTCAGAATCTCTGTGTTGCAGTGTTGGCCTGTTTACCTGATTCTGATTCTGGACATCACATTACGTAGAGGAAGCATTGGCCTGGTCACTTTCTAACTGGGACGAGCGTGTAGGCAGTGGGACGGCGTCAGAACTGTGTTGGGAGGGTACAAACGTCACTGACCTGGTTGATTTGACTTACAGAAACAATAAACTTTCAAAAAATCACTCAGCTGAGATAAAGCTTACTTTGTCATATTACTGTGGGTCAGAGCTGAAAAAGAGGTGAGAGGTAAAAATATTTAATGTAAGCTCCAATACACATTTTCAGTCAGTGAATTTGTTGATCACACATAGACGGACATGCACACCTTGCTTGTGGTCAAACATCTTGTAAACACAGGCTGCGCCCACTACCAGCATCAGCAGAACAAAGCAGCAGAGCGCCACGGTGACGATCTCTGTGGTGATGAGCTCTATGCTGGTGGTGAAAACCTCTGTGGAAGAGGAGGGACAAAGCCTGTGAATGATGACGTAGTGTAGCATCATAACATGTAGGTCATTTAAATATACAATATGTGCTTTTTACTTGGTGGTGTTTCAGGAGAAGATGTTGCTCGACGCATGGGATGAAGGATGCTGTCTGATCAAAAGTAAAAAGTGTTATGTGGTGACTAGTGCAGACACCCCAGACATACAGTAGATGAAATAAAACAGAGAGGTGAAAACAAGTCTGTCGGAAGAATAGTGTGACATTTTGAGAAATGTGCATGGTTGCCTTCTTGCAGAGAGTTAGACAGCAACATCAATCCACCACTAGCTTGTCTGGACAGTAAAGGTTTAGCTGGAATTTGACAAGCTTAATGTTTCACAGTGATCTTCTTGTTACTGAAAAACAATTATTTTAGCATTCATAGATCTAACTCGCTGTTAGATAGAAATAAAAACTATTCTTCTAAGGTTACTAAGACCCTGGTCTTGATCTTTGCACCTGTAACTTGAACCAGCACAGCTTCACTCCCCACCCAGGGCCCGGACTCATCGTAGCTGTCCCTGACCCTGCAGCAGTAGTACCCAGACTCCTCTGGGCCCAGTGTAGTGAGGACCAGGTTTCGCCTGCGGTCGGTGAAGACATAGTGAGGCAGGACAGGCTGAAAATTGGACTCCACATGTGTCTCAGAGGGAAGCACAGAATCATTAAACAGCCAGGAAATGTAGGGGAAGGTTCCTCTGCTGACTTGACAGCTGAGCCTGGTGGCGGCCAGTTTGGAGTCGGCTCTGTACAGATGTTCCACCTCTACTTTCACATCACCTCCGACTGGGACTGGATGAACAGGGAGAACAAGAGAAAGAGAAAAGATTAAAGAGACCATATTACTAAGTCCACAGTCATTTTTGGACTCTTTTGTGTATGTAGACACCACCAAGTCAGATAAAAGTTCACCCATCGTGTGAAACTTTTAAAACTATTTTTATGGCAGCAGTGGATTGGATGGTGGGAAAGTAGCATGTTTATCTAACACATCATTGTAATTTAGTGCAGCTCAGCTGTCTCTGCTGCTGCCACAGAATCTCTGTGATCCTCTTGCTGACGTGTCTTTTAACTTGTAGCACATCTGAGTGTTTTGTTTTTATTTAAATTTCATTATTCGTGGTTCACAAACATCACAGACGCCTGCACAGAGGCGGAAGGCCACCACCTCAAAAACTGGTTGTTTTTGAGAGGGTCTGTCCACACTCATTTTAAAACCTGCCACTATCTACACAGTTTTTCAGCATTTACAGGCGGATTTTGGGGACTCCAGGGACCAAAGCTCCAAAAGGGGTATATGATGGACTCTTTAACAAAGAGAGACAAATTAAAGTTAGTGAATCACAGAGAGACACATTTCCTTCAAATCTGTGGCGCTCATACCCACTTCCAGAGTCACAGGGTCACTCATCAACTCCTGCATCTCAGTTTTCACTTGACATCGTGCTACGCCCATGTCCAGCCCAGGGACCATGGCCACGGAGAACCAGGCAACAGGAAACTCAGTCGCTGTGAATGATCCCACTTCTTTGTCATCTACTGAAAGAGAGAAGTTGATCGGAGGACTCCCTCTCGATGACCAGCAGCTCACGTTGCCTCTGTAACTGTCTCCCTCTTTGGAGATGGAGAAAGAGATCTTCGGCTTCGAAACGTAGACTGGTGGAGAAATGAAAAGGGGAGCAGATGTGGAGAGGGAGAACACAGTACATGTTAGGCAGTAGAGAGACTCAAGTCGATCTAACTAACATCCACAAATCAGGACTGTTTTTAGTCAGTTAGTGTTAGGTACCTTACTTTCATTCATTTACAGTGTAGACTGTCGTATGCTTTCAACTATGTAGAAACCATGTAGGGAAGACGTTTTCCTGTTTCCTGTTTCAACATAATAGATTTCCAAACACGAAGATTGGTCCATAAAGAGACTGTTTTCACAGCTTGGCGTGGTCACTGGTCTGCACTGATTCAAGACCTCATTCAACACCTCTGGACTGGAGTTATAACTATAATCCAGACATTATCTACAAGCATCACCACTGACTGTGAAGCTGCAGCCAGGTTCCAAAATCTTGCAGAAATTATTTTTTTTGGAAATCAGCTTTTTTTTTTGTTAATGGGGCATTTCAATTTAAACCACTAACATGCTGATTTAACAGCTGGATTATCAGATACAATCTTGGCCATGTCTTTGTTCAGTGTGTTAGCATCCTAAAGACAAGCAGCAGCAGACACTTAAAGGAATGACTTTAGTTTGCAGCTATTTGAGGCCAAATTAAAGTTTTGGATAAAATAAAAATGCTTGATGCTAGTGCTAGATGAAATGTTATTGCATGTATTATTATTACTCTTATAATTACTGAAGTTATTAATTAAAGTATAAGTAATTAAAGTAATGTTATGAATAAAAGTTATGAATTTTGTGGAACTCTTTCAAATAGTTCCTCTGTGATCTGAAAAAATTTCACACCAAGCTGAAGTTTTAAATATTTCACTTCGAGTGTTGGAAGGGCACCTCCATTTATAGAGCTGCATAACTAGCATGGTTAAAGGCAATCATGAGTTGAAGTCAGAGCAGTCTGCTACCTGTGTATACTTTACCTTTGACCGTCACCTGCACCTCTGTGCTGCTGGAAAACCTGTTGACGTCCTGCACTCTGGACCAGGCTATACATGAATAATGCCCAGCATGCTCTGGAGTCGCCTGCTGTATCATTAGCTTGTTCCCAGTGAGGTTGAAGAAAGAAGAATTTGAAGATTTTACTTCTTTCCTTTTGAAAAGCCACGTGTAGGATAGGTGTGAGCCCTTTGTGACCACGCAACTCAGGATGATGCGTGAGCCCTCGTATACTTCTGGTGGGAAGGGTTCAGACGTCACTCTGGTGTTCGATGCTGGAGCTACAAATGAAGGAATGATATGTGGTTAGGGAGGGAAGTAGAAGGCCAAGCTGGGGAATAGATGGAAAAGGTCAGGTGCCTCTTACTCACTGACTACAGTCAGTTTGATGCTGTTGCTCACTCTTGTGCGTCCTTCAGTTGTCCCCTTGCAGTAGTATGACCCCCCTGATGTTGCAACAACCTTTAGAAAGAATGATGCAGCTTGGTCCGCTTGGAGATCAGTCCTGGTGGCAATCGGGACACCATTGTCCCACATCAGTTCATAGGTGACTGGCAGCAACGAGTTAGGTACAATACAACGGAAATTCACCCTCGAGCCAAGGTAGGCCATGTCAGGACCAGTCAGCTTTGGATGAATAGAGACTGATGCAACTGAATAGAGACACGAAGCAGTAGATACAGCTCAGGGTGGATCCCTGAAATGTTCCTATAACGTATATTAAACAGAGTATGTGCAGATACAACCATTAAACTATTTTATATTACTTGTATGTTGTGATCTCAAATAATAAAAGAGTTATTAGCACAATACACCCTCAACACTATATAATGAAATAAATATTTGAGTTCAGCAAAGGCACTTGATCAAACTTACATATCTTGACAAACATGTTTGTCAGAGCTGAAAAAAAAAAACGCAACACATTGCAGTAAAGATATTAGTCCATTAAATGATTTATTTGTGTAGACATTTCAAATTTAAATTCAACTAACTCACCCAAAATTGGCAACAAAGCAAAAGTCTGTAGATTCTTCATACCAGTGCTCTGTATTTATCTTTGACGTTTTTCTGGCTTGGCTGTGTGTGTCTAGCTGTGTGTGTGTGTCAGAGTTAGGGGTGTTACACATGTGTCACAAGTAGATAACATATTTGGCTGCATGTTAGGCTTCATTTTAATGATGTGTGCACAGTTAAACACAAATAAAGCTTAAAAATTCACAAAACACAAAGATTTTAATGGACAATGCATTTGAAATAATGGTATTTTAACACAAGCTGAGCTACATTTTTGGATATAATGACACATATCATGTCTACGACTCTACATCACACAGTTTCCAAAAAATGTCTACAAATTCTATGAATCTAGCTAAATACACTCACAAGCAACTTAATCTTTTATACAAAAAAAAAAAAGACTGTAAAAGTGCTCATCAGACTTTTTTCACCCACAACCGTTCCACCGGCTGTGGTTATGACCGACTCTGATAGCCTGGGCACTTCATTCAGTTTACATGTGAAGAAGTGCAGACATTCCCACGACTGAGGCGGCCGTCCTCTGCAGCGGCCGCAAAACGGACTCCGCGGGGGTTCCTACGGTTTCTGAGTATTGTGGCATGCTGTTTCACCAGGAACCGTTTATCTGAGCTGCTCTGTGAGAGAGACACATACATTTAAATAAATGCACAAAGAAAGGCAACACATTAATAGACCTCATCATAAATGATTCACTTGCCACCAACTCAGCTGTATCCTTAGTTTCTTTCTGCATCTTTGCAGGTACAGTACTGTAAGTTGTTTGTGGACTTACCATAACCAGCATGTCTTTCAGTCTCTCAATGGCCCTCTGATTGGCTCGTCCACGTGACACATATGAGGTTAAGATTATACTGAGGAAACAGAATGTGTTTCATGTCGCATTTAAAGACAAATCGATAACATCAAAGTACTGTACATTATTTTAAAACAGCATGTATTCATTGATGATCATTACTTGTACACAGTATGTACTGCAGGTGACTGTAAACACACAGGTTCCTCGCCTACGCTTTGAAAATCCTGATGTAGTATTAGACTTGTTTTCCTACAAAACTGGAAAAACCTGTTACACTGCAAATAAAGATCTGCTGTTTGGTTTCTTGTGAAGTTAGGCTTATTGTCTATTTGAATTCTTACATTTCAGCTAGTATGAGTGGCAGGGCGAAGGCCTCAGAGGCCAGGTAGCGGATAATGCCAGGTGCCGGGCTGGGGAGACTGTCCACACACACAGCTGTCACATTAAACACAGTTTCATTTCCAAATGGACCACAGGAGGAACTGGAGAGGCAGCAGAAACAAACAAATCGAAGAAATGTTCAGCATATAAAAGTAAAAATAACCTAAACAAACAGGGTGCATTGAAAACTAGCACCATCACATTCAGTGCTCCCTGTAACTGTCAGAGTATAAAATAACAGATTTACTGTAAAAATAGTACATATTTACTTATTATACGACTTGATCTCTTGTCGATAGAGGTGGAAGCCCAGTGTGGAGGCAGCCATGAGGAGACCGAGCAGCAACATGAAGTGAAATAAGACGGAGGAGTTGGAACCTCGAAACAACCGCTGCTCTGCCACACAGCACCGCATGACCATGAACTGGAGACAGTGTTAAAGAGGGAAGACAGATATTGTTGGAAAAGGTTCAAATACAGTTGATGGTCATTAGTGTTTCTTTTGCACATACCACTATATATCTTAATATATTGGGTTATTTTGGGTGGTTATTATGTGCTTTCTTGTGTTATTTTATTTTTGCTTTGGTATCTCTTTCCACTGAATAATTTCTGTTTATGTCATTATCTGAATAATTGTGACCAGGTTATATCTTATTTGATCATCATTCTTATTCAGCTGCAGAATTTCAAACTGGATTGAAATATAAAGAGACAAATTTAACATCTCATATGGAACACTGTTCTGTAACTCATGTTTGAGACAACCTTCTTGATGTAGAACGTGGCCACCAGTATGATGGTTCCTATCAGGGGCAGCAGAGGGCAGTGGTAGACTCCCATCCAGAACACTGTCTGACTGGTCACCAGATCCAAAACATTAAAATGGATCGGGAAGTGTTGTTTCCCCACCAGCCGAGCCAGCAGGGATGAAGGGTACTTGTCCTGCACCAGCCTGTAAAACCGAGGAAGGACAGTTGATTTTTAAAGTTCATGAATCCTGAGAATGTAGATAGATTCTGTTTCAATCTTTTCCCAGTGCTGTGGAATCCACTCAAGAAACACACCAAGATCATTGATCTTTCCATTCAAACCAAAATGATGACAAAGAAAAAAAGAGACTTCAAGCAAACCCACTTCCTGGGGTAGTTAAAGAAGAAGGTGCTGAAGAAAGTGATGAGGAAGTTGAAGATACACAGCTTGTACATCTCTATACCGATCTGGTTCTCAATGCACTGATCATGTAAAGAAACACATGATGAGACACGTTGTTTTAAAACACACACACAACCTGAAATTACATATCAGCTCTGAAAATCTGATACTGGTGATATGTTGATTCAGACCTGGAAACACTCTTATTCTCAACTCACATTCTGAGATGATGTTCGAAAGAAGAAGAAGAAGACGTAGAACCCCAGTGAGGCCAACTTCAAGAAGATGCTCCTAAAGAAAAGACAGAGTGAATCCATGCAGGTGTGTGCATAAACAGTAGATTTCTCTCATTTTTTGCACCTTACCTCACAAGTGTTGTATTGACCTGCGTGGTGAAAGAGTAGTCTTCAAGAGATGAGATCTTGCAGAAGATTTCAGGAACAACCAGGTTAACCATGCTGATAGTGATGGGAGGTAGATACTGATAGAACAGGTTGACCAACCAGTGGTGCTTAGGCTAAGAAATGCAGACAGGAGTATCAGATGTCAAAGTCTGTTCACCAAATCTGGGACATACTGCAACTAAACAAAGATATCCAGCATCAGTGGCCTTAAAGCCTTACCTTATCCACTGGTATTGTTGTGGCAAAGTAGATGAGGTAGAAGGCTCCACTGAGCAGAGACAGAACAAGCATGTTGAGGATGAACCTGAGGAGGTAGAGACGTACCTTCTGTCCCAGTGTCATCCGAGCCTCACGCAGAGAGAAACTCTGTTCCTCCAGGAACAGCTGAAGAGGCACAGAAATACTTTTAGACTGAGTGTGAACATATCAAGTCAACTCAACTAGTTAGCTAAAATCAGCACAGTGATACCTTCATTACAGACTTTATTTAGAGAGAAAGGCTGTAATGGAGGCTGCAGTTTGTCATGATGTATTATTCTGAGAGGTTGTGAATATGACCAGACTACAGTGTGTATGAAACAGTGTCTAGACAGCAATTTAGAAATATTTGGCCATGGTAAATTTACCACCCTATACGAAAGAGTGGCATCACGCATGCAGGTACTATATGTCCGTCCATGCACCTTGAGATCATTTCTGATGAAGCTGTGTTTGAGAATAGCTGCATCAGCATCCTGGATAGTGAAGTCCCAGCCACAGAAGATCTTATAGCTCACATTCATATTGTAACGCTTCCCGAGCATCCAGGTGTGCTTGTACCCAACCGTTGTTCTATCACAGAAGAATACAGATGATCATAATTTCTGTTAGATGTGCTCTTTTCCAAAAACCTTTTTGTTTTGTTGCTGTGGACCACTGACCTGCGGACCACTATGATAAGACTGAGCAAGAGGATGATGAGGATCCCAGCAATGTATAGCAAAGGTGTATTCAAGCATGGAAATTTTAGGGAACCACGTGTATGAAAAGCAAAGAAGACTGCAGAACGATTCAGGTAGCCCTGTGGGGAGGAGAGGAAAGAGATGAAGACTTTATAACAAGTCCATCATAACATATGGGCCAGTGTATGATAGAGGAAACACACACAAACAAACTCTTACTGATCCTACGAAGAAATCTAAAACTGAGTCACTGCCTCCAAACTTCAAAGACTCTGTAAAATCACAAAGAACAATGTATTTTTAGGAGTCTGTATTTAGTTGTGGTTATTTTACTGCAATATGTCATTTCAGCTGACTCACCGATGCTAATTCCCTTGCCATAAAATATTGTGGGCCCCAGAATGAAACCAAAGATGAGAGCACAGTGCAGTAGGTTCAAGTAAATAAGGTATCGGAAAAACACAAAATAGGACTTCACACCTACTCCAAACCTGCCTGAAACAGATCAACAGTGAACATTAGGACTTTAAATGTGCAATATCACTGAGCTGCAGGGTGAAATTATTCTGTCACTAAGTAACAGTACACAATAGGTCTCAATACAAAGTCCACATACAGTAACTTACTGCCGGCATTTCTTACCTTCAATGACATGGAGTGTGTGTTGCCAGGGCAACAAGCCGGATAGAGCCTCACCCATCTGTGCCCATGTCCTCTTCCTTTGGATGCTCTGGTTCTTCCACCAGGACTCCCAAAAACCAATATTTCTGAGGTGCATCCTCCTCCTCTCCCTATCAGTATGTCATAACATTTTGTCAACTAATCTTAACATTATACCCTAACTAAACACACATGTAAATACAAGTAACACAATTTTTAAGCAGCAACAAAACATTAAGGTCAGCTGTCAAATGCTTTATGCTACTCTGATTTTACAAATGAGCACCCGTTTACTCGCCATGAGCAGTACCACTCTGCTATGAACAGTACCATGGCCATAGAGTTACATAACTGGAAGATCGAAAGTTTTACAGCTTGAACTGTCTAGAGAATGAAAGGTGAGGACACTTTTTTGTGTCTTTCACAAGTCCCCCAACTTTATCAGAGTTCAACATTTCATCAGGTAAGTTACTTGTTTCACACTTGTTTTTTTATGTGAATTACAGGATAACTGCATTTATTCTGTGCCTCTAAACACGTTTCACTCATTTTTTGACCACCAGAGCCACAGATGGACAAAAGTTTAATGAAAGCC
>JAUBNQ010000001.1:18945749-18958883 GCA_032353495.1 Ctenopoma kingsleyae | reverse complement strand
TTCATTTTCCTTGAATCCCAAACACACCACTGATGTTTTGTTTTATAGCTTCTGTGATTGTGCTTTAAAGGGGACGTGTGCACATATGTTTTTATCTTGATGAGTTATATGCTGTTTTTGCACAAAACTGTAGATTTTTGGACTTTACATTGCACAAACAGGAAGCACCATTCTTCCTCTAAATATCCCATGTTACACACACTGATTGTGAACAATGCACGATTCTGTTGCAGTCTATGAATATTCATTTCAGTGGTGACACTGTGCCATCTGACTCTCATCCCGGTCCTCGTCACAAGCAGTGTCACAATGGAGCTCTCATGAGTCTGGACAAAACTATGTCATTTTCAACTTGCTTTGTGCATTAAAGGGCACTGAATCTTGACAGCCTGCAAAAATGGATGCAAAGAAAGTTGTTTACCTAGTATTACTTTAGGTTATACTCATTCTCATACTCATGTTTACTTATCTAGACACCAACCACAAATAAAATAAGTCTGAATATACTGTCATATTTACAGCACTCCAAGTCTATTTGCTCAGATTGCAGTTAAATTGTGCACAGGACAGGCAGTAACATGACTACAGCTTTCAGATTCCAGGCGCATATGCTGGCATTTGTTTCATTTTATCTCCAACCCTCTGATCACTAACCTTTCCTGCTTTTCCCCTCCCCTCTCAGGTAGAGGAATGAACACCATGGTGGGAGTGGAGTGCAGGTCTGAACAGGTGAAGGTGTGATCCTCTGTCAGAGGAGAAGAAGAATGGCTCAACATGTTAATTTTGACCTGAACCAGCCCCTCATGGAAGCCGGAATAGAGTAAGTGTAGCCCTCTCTAACACGTTATGTTCCTCCTGTTTTCTTTATCAGTTTCTCTATTTACTTTTCTGTTTTCACTTATCAGCTCACCTAGCGCAGCTTAGCGTGTGAAGACTGTAAAAGTGGGAGGAGAATAAAGCACAACGAGGACAGGATTAGCTATGCTGTTTTATGTCTTCTTTGACTCTAAAGGGGAACACGGATTGTAATGCACATTGTACCAGGGCTTTCTTGTATGTTTTTCCAATGTGATGAACCACTAACCTCCTCTCAATTTCTTATTTTTCAGGGCAGTTGGTTTTAGGTTAGATTTAGGTTTAGATTGGGTTTTTGATTTCTGATGGTTTAACATTACTAAACATTATATTCTGACAACTACAGAAAGACGTGTATGTTTGTATACAGTTACAGTATGTCCCTGTGAGAGAACATGTTTCCTTTTGAAAACAGTACAGGCCTGATTGTCCTCTGTGCAGCATACTTCCTGTGCTAGCTTGGTAACAGTAGTTAGTCAAAGGAAACTAGATTTACAGCATGTTTATGTTCTTCTTTCACTTCAACACTGGTCATTCACAGTACACCTAAATAACAGGATTACAGAGAAGGCAACTTTGTCTTTGACTCTGTACACAAACCTGTATCACTCTCTTTTCTGTTTTTTCATCTGTACTTATGTTGTTGTGTCCCTCTGTCAGGAGCCCAGCTGATGAGGAAGGTGTCCATGACTCATTTTACCAGCTGATAGCAGAGCACAGTCAGGATGAAGGAATGTCTGACGCCTTTGAGCTCCAGCAGCTACAGAGAGAACTGGAGGAGGAGGGTCGAGGTACTTGAAACCACATACTATACATAAAGATGTGTGTGGAACTGTTTTGTGTGAGAGATGGGTATTATGTGAATATAGTATCAATATTCTGCTGCTAAGACAAAATTTTGTCTGGAAAATGTGCTGAGTAAAGCAGTGTCCGCATCTCTCTTTAATCAAGTCTGTTCATCATGTTCCTACTGATATTACTGATCAAAACCTGTTAAGTTAAAAATGTCATGGTGTTTTTCTAGCAGTATCAGGTATCAGTAGTTTCCATATGTTTTTCTTTTTATCCCACAGACAGTGTGGCCTGTTTGTCCAGCCCTGGTTATGACTTGGGTGAACAGAATCAGGATATGGAGTGGGAGAGCGATGAAAGACATAATGACCCCCTCTTGGATGAACGCTGGTCCTCAGCCACCTTAAAGATTCTGTCCTCCATGCCGAGTCGCACCATTGGTGGGTCCTGCAGAAGACCAGTAAAAGCACTGATGCTGAGAGAGGACAGGATACATACAGAGTTATAAACTATTCTTTATACAGATTTTCAGTATTTTTACATTGAGCGCCCCTAAACAAATGGGAACCCTCACTATTATTTTAAACTTTTATCACCCTGGTTTACTGAAACCCATTCAAAGCTTAGTGATAAATGCTGACCATTTATTATATTTTCTGAAAAAACTGGTTTGGGGGCACAGGGTTTTTACTATTACTGTTTGTGCATAAATCATTGCTCTTGTTAAAAGTACTTAATAGTACTATTCTTAACCAACACAGTAATGTTGATTGTAATGAATTACAGAGATATATAGTTTTAGCAGGTATTTCAAACATTTGTGGATTTATTTCAGGTTTAGTGGACTGGCAAGCTTTCTACCAAAGAACTGTTAATTAGATTTAATGCAACCCATTTGCTTAGCGGTTAAGACGTTGACCATGGATGGCAATATCCCTGGTTT
This sequence comes from Ctenopoma kingsleyae, assembly GCA_032353495.1. Taxonomy (NCBI): domain Eukaryota; kingdom Metazoa; phylum Chordata; class Actinopteri; order Anabantiformes; family Anabantidae; genus Ctenopoma; species Ctenopoma kingsleyae. The sequence continues at coordinate 18,956,293 of JAUBNQ010000001.1, read as the reverse complement.
GACTCTGGCTGAGTACTTTTGTAGCAAACAGATTACTCTCTCTCCCAGTTGGATTTTTACTACTGATGCAGATCTGACACTTTGTGTCACAGGGTCTTTCATTCACACCTGTGGACAAAAGAGATGATAAAACTTGAAGCCATATTTGCAGAACATGGCTGAGACTGTAAATGGTAAAGATGCCATCTCTGAACAGTCATATCCTCTTCCTCTGTCAGGCCGCAGCAGGGGAGCTATCATCTCTCAGTACTACAACAGGACTATGCAGCTTCGGAGACGCAGGCAAAGCAGACCCGCCATTCGAGACGTCTCACGCTCTGCCAGACCAAGCATACGAGGCTACGGCATGGAGGCAGACAGTACGGATGCAGAGGGTGGAGAAAGTGAGAAGACAGTAAAATATAAATTAATCTATGTTTGAAAAGTTTACAGTGTAATTTAACTTAATCTGCGTGTGTGTTTCAGTGACTAAAAAGGACCGTTTGGTGAACAACCTACGGAACCTGTCAGTGGGTGACAGAGTCCGGATGCTCAGAGCAATGCCTCTCAGCATGGCTGAGAAGAGTGAGCTGAGGTACCACTGGTCCTTGTTTTTATTGCTGAGATTTATATTAACTGCGTTTTATCTATATTTATGTTTCTGATTATGTCTGAATTTCCCTTGTTGTTTGTCTGTTAACAGGAGTTTAGCATCGGGCTATGAGACTCACACAGCTTCCAGCAGTCAGATCACATGTTGCAGTCACCTCAAAGATCGCATTATATGTGTGAGTCACCTATGCCACCAGAAAAATCTTTGTATTTTCAGCTTTCTGTTTTTTACCTTAATTAGACAGTGAGTCCATCGTTCTCTAAACGTTTTTATATCTAGTGACTTCCAAGGTCCACACCTTGGTTGGAGCATTTGATTGACAGCTAGTAAAGTGTGGACTAAGCTTTGCCCTTTGTGCACAGTAGTAAGTCCAGACCATCCTATCTGTCTAGACACAATCTCACAACTGTTCCTGTTTTTAGCACATTGATGATTAAATGTGTATAAATCCTTAAAGACATATGAATTAATTAAGTCTCTCAAATGATAAATAAATAGCACCTTCTTCTTTTAGGCTGTCAGTGGGTTTCAGTGGGTGTTTGCTATTGGTGTTGTTTCAGTATGCAGTCACTCTGTTGCTCAAGCATTTATGACTGAGAGTGTGACTTAAAGATGCCAGCATCAAAAATGACACCATATACTTACATGTGCAATTTTGCCTAGAACTCATTTCAAGATTCATTGTAACCATTTATTTTCCTTAAAGTGGCCATATTAATTAGGGTTTATAGTTTTATTCTGGGGCTCCATTGATACAAGATTATATAGTTTTTTATAACGGTTCCTCTGGCCTTGAGACTTAAAATGCTTCTTTGAGCTCATGTGTCTTTAAGGCCCCCCTTAAAGACACATGAGCTCAAAGAAGCATTTGACTTTGTCAAATCCCAGCCTGTTCTTTTTGGCCTGCTTGTGCAATACTTCCTGTTGCCAAACTATGCCCAGTATAGAAATATATACTGTGTGTGTGTGTGTGTATATGTATTTATTATTATTATTTTATTTTTTTCTAATATTTTTCTCTTTTCTCCCACACTGTCTCCTCTTAGGCTGTGAGAAGAAGTTGGTACAGCTGGCTGTCCTTCCTGCACTCTCTACATCTGTGGCAAATGCCACTTAAAAGAGTGAGCGGGCGTTTCGGAACTGGAGTACTTTCATACTTTCTGTTTCTTAAGACCCTGCTCTTCTTCAACCTCTTCCTGTCCCTAGTGACTGGAGCGTTCTTGGTGCTGCCTCAAGCAGTGCATCCTCCAGTGCCGCCTGCTGACAGACGCTCTTTCAATGGACTAGAGCTCGTCACAGGAGCGGTAAGCTGTGTCCTGTAGTGAGATGTGATTGCCACAACTCTCATACACTATAAAGTTTCTTTTTTTTGGCCACAAAGTCTTCAATTGGTGTACAGCTTGTGTTCAGTAACTTTAAAACTAAAATGTAGTAATGTAATGATAAGAATAAGTACAAGTCACAATGTTGTTTTTTCTCTTTGAATTTCTTTGGTGTTAATGCTGTGTCAGGTAAAACTGAAAGCTTAACAACCACTTCTCTATCTCTTTTTTTTTCTCAGGGCTATTTCTCAGGCACTGTGATGTACTATGGATACTACTGTAACTACACACTACGTGGGAGCTGCATGGTTGATGGGGGAGGGCAGAATATTTCAACTGGAACCAGTCTCGACTGTCTGTGGAAACACCTCCCTTACAACATGCCACTTGCATACTTCTTCACCATAGGAATGGCCTTATTTTTCACATGTATTATCCTTGTCTACAGGTACAGTTAGAAGGCACCTCTTAACACCAGCTGTGCAAACTTAATCCAAATTTATCTGCCTTAAATTTTGTCCATTCACAAAATGCATTTTTATATTTAATCTCACCAAAGCATGTCGAAGTCATTTGGTCAGAGCTTCCGAATCGACAAATCTCAGAGTATCTTGGCCATGAAGGTCTTCTGCTCCTGGGACTTCAAAGTCATCAAGGAAACCTCTGTCAAACTCATGTCTGAAAATATCTGCACCCAAATCCAGGTACATGTGAACACATTGAACACACTAAAACACATCCTCCTTCTCTTACTGTCACAGAATATTCTCTGTCGTGTCCCTCTCTCTCAATAACTCTCTTCTCTCCACATAGCTTATCTTTTTCTCCTTCACATCATCATCACCCGTCTCCTCTTTCTACAGGAGCTCTTGGCAGAGGTGAAACAGAGAGATGTCAATTCCACTATTTGTCAGAAGCTGTGGAGGCTTGTGGCTCATGGTGTTTCATGGGCCATCTGCATCGCAAGCACCACTGCCTGTGTGTTTGGCATTTATTACTTCTCAGATCACATGCACCAGGTGAGACAGTGACGTTTCGGGATCCAAAATCAGAATTTTAGTCAGTAGATACTCAATGATATGATGATGATAGAACAACATGCTCGAGAGTTCAACATGATAGAACAACATGCAGCAACATTTAAAAGACCACATCATCTGGTTCCAGACTGAGCTTTCTCCTTCTTACCTGTCTTTGGCTCGGACTCTCTCCCCACAGAACCTCCAGCAAAGTTCTCGTGATGTGAACGCCACCAAGAACCCGTTGCTAAATGAGGCCAAACTGCTGGCTCTGCCTGTCGTAGTGTCGCTCATCAACCTGCTGTTGCCTGGTCTGTTCAACCTTGCAGCCTGGATGGAAGAATATGAATCACCCTCTGTATCCACATATGTTGCCATCAGCAGGTATAAACAGAGGAACTGGACCTGAAAGCAAAGATTAATTTTTTTCTGTGAAGATGCAGAATGTGTAGATTTTGTTGTCAACTTGTTGTTTGTGGTGTGTCTGTTTTTATAGGAACTTGATGTTGAAAGTGAGCGTGCTTGGCGTCCTCTGTTACCACTGGCTGGGTCGGGTGGCTGCTGACCCTCAAAGTATTGGCCTGACGGTAATATAAATGATGGGACATTATTTTCACTTTCATACCAACAGGTCAGACTCATTATCTCAAAAAATGTTTTTCAATAGCAGCTGGACTTGTTTTAGTTCCTTGACGACATTTCACCCTTCCATTCCAGAGGACTTTCTCAAGTCTGGCTTGAGTCTAGTTGCCATTGAAAAAGCTTTTTTGAGATAACCATGACCTGGATGACTGAGAATCTTCACAGATAGTCAAACACATTGTTTCTTTTATCTTTGAGGAATATCTTTCTAAACCTGTTTGAGTTTGTGTTGCTCAACGTGCTGCTTTATGCACTGTTTTTACAATATTGCCTTCAGTGCTGGGAGAGTTTTGTTGGTCAGGAGCTTTATCGCTTCCTACTGATGGATTTCATCTTTACTGTATTGGACACCTTGTTTGGAGAGTTTCTTTGGAGGTGGGTCATTTATTAATCAGTTCTCTGTAATTAGTTTCTCACATTGAAATTCATTGTTTAATTCCTTCCAATAATAACATATGGGATGAAAACTGGAATTCCAAAATTCTCTTTCTGTTTTTTGATTTCTATTTCTTCCTGTTATTTATTGTATTCTGTTTAACTACATAAATCTTCCTCCCATTTGCAGATTGTTTTCTGAGAAAGTCCTGAAGAGGAGGAGGAAACCAGTGTTTGATATTGCTAGGAATGTCCTTGAACTAATCTATGGACAGACATTGGCCTGGTACAGAATTCACTGTTAAGGTTTCTACACAGTCATGCTTGATCAACCCAATTTGTTTCTTGGTAATGACAATGAATATTGTGTTTTTCAGGATAGGTGTTCTCTTCACTCCGCTCCTGCCTGCAGTGCAGATTCTCAAACTCTGGCTGCTCTTCTACATTAAGATGGTAATTAAATTTTAAATTAAATTAATTAATTAAAATTAAAATTTAATAGAACAAGATAAAACCTTAAAAATAAGAACAGAAAAAATATAAAGAATAGTAAAATGTCACTCTTTTAATTCCTACTGTTCCTACTGTATTCCTACTGTAACTTTGAGTCTGGTAGACAGCTGTACAATTTTATTACCCTTTGTCCCTCAAAATGTTTGCATTTGCAACTGTCTGTAAAGTCAAGTTTTACCGTTCTGTGTATTATGAGTAAATAATATAGTATCTTTAATTAAACAATTGTTCAAGTCTCTCATGCCTCTCTGATAGAAGTGATGACCTATCTTATTTGCCTGTGTTTTTTTTCTCAACAGGGCAGTGTGATGATCAACTGTCAGGCTCCCAGGAAGCCATACAGAGTCAGCCAGATGACCACCATCTTCATCACGCTCCTCTGCTTCCCCTCCTTCCTCGGTGCTTCTGTCTGTGTCACATACACAATGTGGAGGTACTTGTGTGCGCACACACACACACACAGAGTTGTTTTTGTTGCTTAGAAGTACGTTTACCTAAACCTAAGCCGCCTGTAGCCCTGTATGAAAAAACACTCATTCAGCTCAATGACACCACTGTGTTGTTAAATTAAGAATGTGGGCTACGTCAAAAAATGTTCAGCTCCACTTTTCCCACAATGCAGTGTAATGTGACAAGTTACTGCACTGACCAATCAAATAGCAAATCTGGCAAATTACTTTGTAATGGAAGCCTCCTCCTAGGCTGGATTCGCGAAAACAAACCCCCACAGCACTCCTCGTTTTTCCATACACTACATCTTTAAAACAGTACAATTTACATTATTTTGAGTCTGTACACCACCACAGTTGTTTTGACACAAAACAGTCAAGACGTTCCTAAGGTGTAGTGTAATTAAACACCTGGCTAAGTCAGTCACATGGTCTGAATTCAAATCAGGGTGCACGTCAGTTACTGAAAGCAGAACATCCCAAAACAAAAGAGGAATTGAAGACAGCTGCAGTAAAGGTCTGCCAGAGCGTCAACAGTACAGAACCCGAGCATCTGCTGATGTGTATGAATTTCAGACTCCAGACAGTCAACGAATTGAATTGAATTGAATTTGGCTTGTTTTATTTCACAGAGTGTAAGTCTCCAAAATGTGACTGAATGGTCAGATTTGAACCCAGCACTAGAGGAAGTGCACAAACAAAGACTTTCACATGCACACACAACTTTCCTGTGGAAATTGTGTTGATTTGTTTTGTTCGGTTAACATCTCAAAGTTTGCTATTGAGTGTTGGAAAATAAAACATTAAGACCTGACAGTTTGGTGTATTATCATATTCTTACCATGGCCCACAGATGAAATGTGGCCTGTACTATCTGTTAGCAGATGTCTACAGTTTAATATTGTTCTGATTCAGAATAATTGTTAAGCTGCTGACTGCAACCACAGTATGACTGAGATGTCCTGTTTCATCTGAGCATGACAAAGTTTACTTCAGCTGGATTAAATCAGCTGAATGAACAGTGAGACTCCTGCACATGAACAGAAACATACAGTCTTAACATCTGTCTTATGTTGTCAGTATCACACCCTCCTCGTCATGTGGTCCGTTCCGTGGGCTCAAAACGATGTTCCAGGCAGGAAAACACTTGATGAAACAACTGGAAAAAGATAATCCCAAACTGTCTGTGCTGGCCAGAGCTCATGCCTTCTTGGTGGAAAACCCTCTGTTTCTGTTTGTGGGTGCTGGCATCTTTCTGTGAGTACACAAACACAGCTGCAGCAGTGTGGTCCAGAGTCTGTGTGTGTTGTCTGCATTATCAGTAAGATCAGTGTTCATCTGTGGTTAGGTGCTGGTTCTATTGTATCTGATCCATAATGTCTTTCTAGGATAGTCATCTACTTCCACAGTCAGGTGGTGGACGGTCAAAGGAAGATCATCAGTCTGCTGCAGGAGCAGATAGAAAACGTGTGACATCACATACACAAACTTTGTTACTCACCAACCATGATACAGACTGTGTGTGTCATGCTGAGTATGAATCCGTTTCATCTTCCCTGTTTATTCTCTCTGTCTAGGAGGGAGAGGACAAAAAGTTCCTGATCACTCGCCTCCAGTCCATCCATGAGCAAAAGAAAACTCCCCCTCGAAGACCCAGACGTCAGGTCAGCAATCAATATTTTTATAACAACATAAGAAAATACGAAACTAATGTGACAGTGTAAAATCACTTGTAGTGATGTACCTACAATGATCTTGTGGTGCTTTGTTTCAGCTCATTGTTTAGTTTGTTCACTGTTTTGAAAACCCACTGGTTCACTTCCTGCTCAGCAGACAGACAAAGTTAGTGAAAGCACTTGATCATAATGGAAAATTTAGCAGTAAAATGTAGAGCTAAAAGGAAACAGAAACATGACTCTCAATGAACAAAACTGTTGTTCTGTGACTGCTGCATGTTTAAAACAAGCAGCTGCTTGCAAACAGTTTGACATATCAACTTTAAAGTTTATGATGTGTCAATGTTAATTTTCAGAACTTCTGCTGCCACCAAGTGGCCAAAATACATTTACAGTTCAACAGTTTGGTTGCCTGGTGCTTTACTACAGCTGCTTTTGTCTAAGGTCTATATAAATCTTAACATCCTTACTTCCTCTAACTTCCTTTGTGTTTTTTTCCTCTGTAGGACTCAAGCTGTTGACATACAGAGCTCCAGTAGCCGAGCTTCTGCCAGGGATATAACTTACATGATATGATATAACCACCAGGGATAAAACTGGAACACAAATATGATTCAAATCAGATGTATTATGTATTCGGTAGATGTTGAAGTTGGGTAGAGTTTTAATGGCTGTAGTATTTGTAGAGTAAGGAAATGAACCGGCTTTGTGCTTTATAAAAGACTGTGTATTGATGAAATGTCTGAACTCAAACTGGAGGAAGTCAAAGTGAAACTTGCTGTTAGCTGGTCCTGACTGTTGAAGGCAGCGTAGCAGAACTGAAAAAATACAGACGACATCTGAATGCAAGAAAACACAATAAAACAGAAAAACTGAATCCGCTCAAGCTGATTTCAGTTTTTCTGTGATTTAAGCACTTTCATACATCTGTGAATTTTTTAAACTCTGGTAAAAACATTTGTTGTTTTTTTTTATTCTTTTAATGTTTTTAAACAGTTTTATCAGGATGTACATTGTAGGTTGTAAACTTTGGATGATGTGGGTGTGATGGTATGACAGCCGTCTTAATAATTGTTTTTCCATTTTGATTTTTGAGTTTTTCTTTTAGGGTGATTGTATTCTCATACTTTTGTAATTAAATTATTTTATCATATCAGCATGTATTTGTATTTATTTATTAGTGATTATTTAAAGAGTAGGCTCTGCTACAACACAGGAACATGTTTATTACAAATTCAACACTAAAAAACACTGAACACAATTTGTACTATAGGTTTTTTAAACAAACATGCAAATAAAAGGTAAAATGTATGGAGTCATTGTAAAACTAAAGGAACTGAATTGGACCATAAAATATATAAAAGATATGTTCAGTATAAAAATAAATATACAAGCACTTTACAGTGGCCTGATAACAAAGTATTAATCTTTGTACCTTTTCTATTAGTAAATATTACCCATTAAATAATTTTTCCAAAATGAGAAAAAGCAGCATATTTGGTGGAGAGTAGAAACAGCAGCACCACAGATGAGTTTCTGAATATGATTTTTAGAGTTGATATCTGAACCCTGCAAAAACCACCACTGACAGTTTTAACTGCATATACACATTATACAGTACATATTTACTGTGTATACACACACACTGTACCCGGCTTTCACTGTATTTGTGTACAACTCACAATAATATCTGTATGTTAAAACAAGGAGCATGTGATCCCATATGTTGTGTTTAAACAGCTCAAACATTCTGGTTTGATTGTATTTGACTCTCACAGCTTTAAAAAAAAAAAAAAGGTTTTTGACTCATTCAGCTTTTTAAATGCTGTTAGTTGCTTGTCGTTTTTGTTCTGATCACCTTCTCGTCCCTGCAGAACGGCTTACTGACGTTAAAGTCAAATGTCACTCAGTTCCCGTTGTTGAGCATGCCCAGTAGCTTCCGGGGGTCCATCCCCTGTTGCTGAGCCATCTTCTGCACGTCAAAGCCCATGTGCTTAAGGAACTGGATAGCGTTCATCTCCTGTCCCGTCAGCTGGTCACGAATAGTTGGGCAGGAGGGGTTGCAGTGAGGCCATGGGCAGCTGTCAATCAAATGTAGAGGGCAACCCCTCATGGGTGGGGTTTTGTGCTTTTGGTGGCTGTGGTTCCCGCGACTGCCGTTGACATGGAGGTTATCTTGGAGGCTGCGGTCCCAGCAGTGGAGGGCTCTGGGAAGGGAAGTACCTTTCACCTGAATGTCCATCCAGTGACTGCAGGGACAGAGAGACGTGGTGATGGGGGGGTAAAAGGTAGGTGGCAAAGAATAAAGGGAAGATATCTTTAGAGAGCGAGGCTGCTGTTCATTCTGATACAGTATTTATCATAATACTAAATTAATTGAATGGTCTGTTACTCAAATACTTGAGTTGTCGAGATATTTTATCTTTACTGTAGTATAGTATGTATATGATGGGATGGTATGAGTACAAGTATGAGAACGACCACTGTGGAAATCATAAACATTTCATAAAGGCGTAGACTGTGAGTGTACATATTGCACAGTCATTTTTTTTATTAACAATTACATGTAAATATGAGTTTAAATATGGGTTAAGCAATGTTAAAGTAGCTAAATGCTGATCTGTAAATACTGTAGAGTCAGCAGCACACTTTTAAATAAAGTGTTACTGGAGAGCATTAACACTGGATTAACAAATGTAATTTACTCACATTCTAGTAATCAGCTCGTGAGACAGACAAGCTGGAGCAAACATGGCCCTGCCATTAAAAACACAACCACACAGTTAACAAAACAAAACAACAACATTTCATCTTATGTGTGTGTCTGTGTGCGCAGTGCCATTCTTACTGGACGTTATGGAGTGTGCTCCTCAGCTCCTGCCCCAGGTTCTGTATGTACCTCCACTGGCCCTCGTGGACGGGTTGTCCCGTCAGGTGAATGTTGTCGACCGTCAGCTGCGCCTCGTCAAACAGCCACTGCACCACGAACACCGGGCCTGGACAGAACAGAGGATCCTCCAGGGGTCAGACTTTAAATGTCGCACAAACCTCTCTCTTAACTGTCTGTGTTGGACTCATGGGGAAGCTCTGTGGGTGTTGGTACTCACTTTTTAAAGTGGGGTACACTTTATATCCAAAGAAACAGTTCCACTCCTCTCCGACGTGAGCCTGTCTGCAGCTTTCTGGCATCAGTCCACCCCAGTACCTGCTCAACAACAAAGCATCTTTACCCCTATATCCATCAATCAATCGATCACCCTTTCTCTCTTTATCTTACCTGATTCCTCTCTTTATGGCCTCAGTAGGCGCACAGCTGATGGTATCCAGGCAGTCAGTGAATTTGTACTGTTTGTTGTCCAGAAACCATCCGGAGTCAGCCAGGCCCCTGACCTGCACTGATCTATAGCCCTGTGACTGCAGCTGCTCTGAAACGAGGTCTACGTTCACCAGTACACCTGTTCCTCCAGCACTGGTAACAGTTGGGAATCACAAAATGCAAATGAACAATTGTCTTTAAGCACAAATATGTGTATACAGTGTGGGCAACACACACACACAGTATATGTGCTGGTCTGACCTGCTTCCTGCAAGAAGAAGAACCTTGGCGTTGTCCAGACCTTTTGTCAGCAGCTCGTTCACCACCTCCTTAATGATCAGAGAGCCCATGAATGCATAATCACCTGGAAACAAAAGTCATTCTGTAACACAGAACCACGAGACATGTCTAACTGCATACAACTGCTCTTATATTAACAATTTCACATTTTGTTTGGAGCTTTTGAAGAGAATAATTTATCTTGATACATGCAATAGAGAAAGCAAAGACATTTAGGGCATGTATGTTTCTATTTAGTCAGGCATGATCAAAGTTATGGAGTAACTCCAGCTTCTAAACAATGCAGCAGGATCCCAGTTCATGAGATTTCTGTATCTTATCTGCTCTGCTCACGTAACAC
>JAUBNQ010000001.1:18928624-18938879 GCA_032353495.1 Ctenopoma kingsleyae | reverse complement strand
TTCATTCATAGTTTTGATGCCTTCAGTGAGAATCTACCAATAAAAATGGACATGAAAATAAAGAAAACACATTGAATTGGGGAGGTGTGTCCAAACTTTTGGCCTGTACTGTATGTAGAGAATATCTTGTTGAATTTGGTTCCAAATCCACATTAACGCATATATACATAAGATAGGCTTCCACTGAAGTGCAGCAATGATATTATATTTACATTATTATATTTTTATTATATTATATTTAGAATTTACATGTGTAGTCACACATAGGGTCAAACGATGTGGGTTTTTCAGTGGTTGATTCTGACCCTTGGAGAACAGGGAGGCTGATACATAATGTTGATACATTGTTGTTTTGGGGTTATTTTTGCATCAACTACTATAAAATACAACTATTTTATTAATGACAAATAACACAGAAATATGCTGAACTTGCTTAGTGAATTATGAAAATTATTTATTTATTTGTGTTTCAAAATTAAAAACAAAAACCTTTTTGAAACGCACATCATCTGCTCTCTGTATCGTCCCACAACTTTGCATCATCTCCGCTGTTGTGAGGAATGGTCACTCATGCTACGTGGTACATTCATGGGTGTATCTTTGAGCAGTAGACCCACTTATAAAAATAAGAGAGAAAATTTATGATAACTGAGAGATCTTATATAAGTTGCAAACGTTCATATGCAATACTTGACATATATTATGTGTGAGTGAAATGCTCCAAGTGCAGGCTTCAGATGTCTCTGCAGACATTTTTTATTAATTGACCAGCGTGGGCGCAGACATCGACCAACGCCAGTTAATTAGAAATGTCAAAGACTGGTTTTGACAGTTATTTGTTCATTATGTTGATATTTTTTGCTTTGTTGTTTTGATTGATTTGCACGTTTCGGAGATATAAATAATGTGAACAAATGTAAATTTTTATTTTTCACTCAGACAGAACTATAAAATCAGTTTAACTAGTATGTTGGAAATCAACAAAGTGCCTTAGTGAGGTGTTTATCACCATCTCCAAGTCTCTGAACTCTACTTGAGGGATGAAGAACATTTTTGCAAAATAAAGTCACTTCTTTGATGCCTTGATGCTGGCGGTGGAGATTTTTCTTCTCTTTTTATTCCTGTAGGTGTTTGGTTGTGGTCTGATTACTGAAGACTGTAGCATATTTTTATAGTCATCCCACCATTGACTGACTCCTAATGCCCTGAATGGAGGCACCTGCTTTACTTTGATTACTCTATTAATTTATTCAGCATTTATTCATTTATGTATCAAAAGATAAAACAGTTCAAAGAGGAAATATTTGCATTAAAGTTATAATGTGCTACTGTGGAGAATCAAGCTAGCAGTAGCGTATACTCCACTCCTCTCTGTTCTCCCACCCTCTGCCCGTCCCTTCAGGTATTAATCTTAGTACTTAATTGGCCTTCTCAGATTGGTTAGAAGGGAGTCTCAATTAAAATCTTTTAGAAGTGAGTATCTCTAGATGGTTGAACGGACTTTGGTTACACAAGCCCCTGATAGTACCTCTCCACGTAATGTAAGTTTTGGAGCATTTAAATTAACTGTACCTCTGCTTCAATTGTACAGCACACAGTATAATGATACTGGTGACAGTGTCAGTATTGTAGCACAAATGTTTAGATAATAAATCTCATTTGATATGTTGCATTGTGCATAACATTATTTCAGTATTTCAGTCAGCTGTATATGAGTGTTTTTATTGTCAGTACCTGGAGTTGCATCTAGTCTCTGTCTGTGCTCTTTCTCTGACTTGTATCCAAAAAAACACTTTGTTGTAAGTGAGCTGTTGTTTCCTATGACATCATGGCATCATAATCTAAGCAGTAAAATCACGTCTGGGTTTGATCTGTTGTTCTTGTTCATTTGATGGATGGTTGACTGTTGATACCTCACAGAGTTTATATACTCACACTCATTTTTGTGCCACACACACACCCTGACACAGAGTCTCTCCCAAGTCTCTCGTCAGCCAAACTGATGCGAGAGAGTGTTTCATGTTTGGCCATTGACAGCCAAGGCGCTCTTTTCATCTCTCCTGGTGTGCTGACATGCAGCGTGCTGTCTCTGCCAGACAACATGGTTGTTGAGTAAACACAAACAACTTGTAGAATGACTCAGAGTGAAAGAACAACAGAGACTCACACTGATGCCTGGCGGTTTTCAGACTGATGCAGGCCCACATGTGCAGCTTAATCAAGTTGGATTATCAAAGAATTTTTTTTCCTGCAAAATGGCTCAAACTGTAGAACCGAGAACGTACAAATGGCCACCTAGGGAGATTTTGATCCTGATATAGTGAGTTTCCTTTCTGCATTTAAGATGATGTTTTCCAGTGTTCCAATAATGTGAAAGGTTTGAGAAAAGATATGTTTTGTAGCCACCTATTTTTATCATTTTTATTTATTTATATATTTGTATATATAAGCACAAATGTTGCAAAATAAACGAAAACATCACTGGAAAAATTGAGTTGTTTTATGGTTGTTTAGTGCAGTCACTCTTTTTTTTTTTTGTAAACTTGTAATTAACGTTTTAAAAACTGGTTCCATTTAACTTTTTACTTACTTACTTTTTAAGATCTCAATATAAATCTATGCTTTATTTCATAAGGAAAGGATGAAAAAGAAATGTTTGCATATCCATATAATTATAATATAATAAATCCTATAATAATAATAATAATAATAATAATAATAATAATAATAATATACAGTATATTAATAATAATATAATATTGCTGCATCTGTCACATCTTTGTTGTTAGCTCACAATATGAGATAAAGGAAATAAAAATACTCCACATAGCACATATGCATGTGTATTGTGTACTATGAGCTGTGGATGGAAAGATGATGCTTGGTTAATGCATAAGGAATGTATTTAATCTTTAACATATGTGTGAATAACGTGTGTTTGTGTGTGTTACTGTTGGTATCGCTCAGGTGCGGATTGCATTGCAGATGGAGGACGGCTCTCGGCTCCAGGGTTCCTTCTCATGTGGACAGAGTCTGTGGGAAGTGATCACACATTTCCCTGAGACCAGGTGTGTATATGTGTGTGTGCGCAAAGTTTGTGCATATGTGTCCTTGTGAGGCCCAGTGTCAGGACATTTTTGGACTGTGAATACATTTTTTATGCACTCTATACTCTCTTTATTTGAGAGTTAAGACTTGGGTTTAACATTTGTGTTAGAGTAAAGTTAGGATATTTTTTGAGGTTATACATTGAGTCTAGAGGAGCAGTGTTTTTACCCCATTCTGTATGGATTTACTAATTCAAGAAAGTACAGGATTCTCTGGGTTAATGCAATGTAATTTTAGTTTTAAATTATGTATTAGACTAAGGGACCGCACTCTCTTTAACTCTTACAGTACAAATTTATTGGAGCATGTCCACAAACATACGCGTTTCGGCACTAGGCCATCATCAGCGTTTGATTTCTCTTATTTAACTGGGTTCTCTTTATCTACTTGGAGGACTTCAGGTCATATTTATGCAGAAATGTAGACAATTCTAAAGGGTTCACAAACTTTCAAGCACCACTGTATACTGATAACCAAGTATAACAAGTATAGACATCACACGTGTGTTTGCTTTACTTTCCACTAGGCTGGAAAGTGAAGGTGGTCATTGTGCAGGAATGAATGCAGGCCAGCTCTGTGTTAGATAACAACCCTTCTTCTCACCACTCCTCTACCAAAGTTTATGCTTTCCCACACATCACCACCACTCATTCAAACACACACATGCAGCTGTTGCTCAGTAGTTCCAGCTGTGCAGTCCCAGGTGCCTGTGCATCTGTCCAATCCCTCATCTCATCTCTATTAAATGACATCACTCCATATCATGATCCTTTTTCAAGGAAGCTATGCTTCCATGAAATTAATATTAGCTCCACACCAGCGTAAAAATATCTGGGAAGGTTGTGAAGCAGAGGCTGAAGCTTTGATTTTGAGAACAATAGTAAAACATTTATGGTTCAATTAATTTCTACATGGGATTGTGCACACATGGTTTACACATGCAGACAGCATGCCACTGCATTGCACGAGATTTTATTGTAAAATCACAGAGCTGATTTCCTCCAACAAGAGAAAATCACTTCTGTGTTTTGTTATGGCAACGCACATAATTCACCCATAATTTTCATATCTGCTTCTCTTACTTCTTCAGTGTGTCAGAGCTGTCTGAGTCAGGATCCACTCCTGTGTGTGTTTACATGAGAGACGAGGTACGTAATGTTCCTTTAACTCTTTCTTTCTCAAGAGATGAAAGTGAGTTTTGTGGTAAAACACCTGTTTATGTGTGTTTAGGTGAGTGGGGAAGAAGCACTGAAAAAGGCCATTCTAAAGTCTCTGGGCCTCACAGGAGGAAGTGCCATCGTCAGGTAGACTGCGTGTGTTTCTATTACTAATTCATACAGAAATCTACAGTATGTAACTACAATCTTCTTCCATTTCTTTTTAAGGTTTTTACTCAAGAAGAACAAAACTCCAGGAGAGGTCACCGAAATAGTCGCCATGCCAACTTCACCTGTTGCTAAGGAAACCACACCTAACTCGTCATCTCAACCCGATCCTGCTCCGTCACGTCCAGAGATGTCTCCACCGCACGTGCCAACGGAAGTTTCAGATCAAGATTGGCCAATGGAAACTCTTCCTACTCCAGCTCCCGTGTCCTCCACAAGCGCACTTCCTGTTCAACAGGAAGAGGTCCCGAACCCCCAGAATGCCATTCAGCCTGACGTTCCTCCCGTCGGAAAAGAAATGCCAGAGGAAGATGGCGAAGAAGCAGGGCCGTCAGGAATAAACTCTCATCATTCGTCTGCAGCCTCATGCGCCCCCTCAGCTCCGTTCATTCCTTTCTCTGGAGGAGGTCAGCGCCTCGGGAGTCTGGGTGTAGGAGCAGCTGGACATCCACGATCTTCAGCCTTGTCATCTCTGACTGCTGCAGTAGAATCACCCAAAGCCAAGAAAGCCAAACCCAGCTGCAGTTCTAGTGCCAAGGTGAGCTACTAAAAGAAGCACGAATGAAGAAGATCCTTGTATATTAATATTTTATATGCATATAATATTTTTATTATCTTTCCACAGTTTACATTTGAAGATGATTACGTTGTTGCCTTGCCTTGTGTTATGACATTTTGTTCTTAAAAGATGGTGATGTTCTTTTCAACTGTTGTTTCCCAGGTTAACGACAATTAAAAAATATATTTTAGTAGTAGAGAGGCAGACGGGAAACATGGGAGAAGAGAGGCCTTATGACATGCAGCAAAGGACCTCAGCCGAGAAGTCTTCCACTTCTAAATTGGGCTGGAGTAATATAATATGTATATAATGTATAAGGAGTTATAAGCACCTGTAAAAGGTAAAGATGAGGCTTAGCATATTCATTTTTGATAGTGCAGAGATAGGAAGTGTGGGGAAAGATTGAAGGGTATAACTCACAAGGTCACCAGGGGACTCGTACTTTTTGTGGATTTTTTTTTTTATGATTGAGAAAATCTTATCAAGTTATTTTTGTTTTTCTCTTTGGCAGATTTAGTAGATTATACAGAATTTTGCTTCCGCTACAACTTGGCTGTTTCTGTTGTTTCACAGCACCGAGCCAGTACCAGCCAGCCAGAAGAGGACGTAGAACACAGGGAGGAATTCTTGGAGGTAAAACCAGTGGTTTCATGTCAAAACCGTCAACACTTGAACTGTTTCAGGTTAATAGCCGTTTCCTTGTTGTAGAATTCCAGCTTTAATGAGCCTTGGACAGAATATCATTTTTTTATAACTTCAGTTAACAGTTTGTTTCCCCCTCAGGCCGCTCTCACTAAATACAGGTGTTGTCATGATGTTTCAGGGTGGTTTAAGCAGGAATTGTCATAGATTCAGTTAGTTAAGCTTTGGGCTACCACTTAAGCCCCAAGTTATTATTATTATTATCATTAGTATTCGTATTACCAGCTCCTTCTTGCAATATTTGCCTGGATGTACAGATAAACATCACCCCATTTCTTTGATACTTTCATGGACATCAGAGTTAACGATGTTCTTGTAAAGTGTTATTTACACTTACTCTATGATTATATAATTTCTCGACTTTGCCTGAGTTGTTACTCAGAAGTGGGCTTTTTGGTGCCATTAACATCAAACAGTCTGATAACAAGATTTTAAAAAACCATATCTCCCATGAGCAGAGTGTCACAGCAGCTGCTGTAAATCCAGCTTGACCATATTTATATGCCATAGTCAATCCAGTCTATGGGCCACACTACAATAAAAAGAATACACTCGTATGTTTGCCCCTCTCCGTCCCCACCCCCACAATTCTGCCCTTTGGGGAGGTGCACCTCACGGTTTTGAAACCTGTGTTTTAGATAAAAATTGAAGTGTGAACATTTTCATGTATCCATCCTTTTAATCCACTTACTTTCTCTCTGCAGCCAGTGGAGAGGGAGCCTCTCATCTACCACCTGGATTTAGTGTCCTGTCACTCTAAGGACCACGAGGATCTGCCCGACGAGTTCTTTGAAGTGACAGTGGATGATGTGCGAAAGCGCTTCGCCCAGCTGAAGAGCGAGAGGTGGGGGAAAAGAGGTGGTGGACGGGACTTTGGTCAGACCACTGTGAGGGATATTTTATATAAATACCTTGTTGCTGTAGAAACGCGTCTGGATCAGATGTTCCTCCACTGTTTGTAAAAGATAATTAGTCAGTTTGGAATTAGGTCCTGTGGTGTTTCGTCGATGAATAACCCTTAATTGCAAAATACCATGGCAATGATGAGAGGCCATAGTCGGAGGAGAGCGCTGGGCATCACTGTGTGCGTTTTGAAGTTTTTATTTATTTATGAGCGCTTCTTCAAAACAGATGCGGACGTTTACTCTGCGCTCTCTGGATGTGACCACAGCGGACCACAGCTGCTGAGACACCATGTGTGTTTGCAAACATGTTCTCATTTATAAGACACCACGCACACTACAGACGCTTCTAAATGTGGTGTACAGGGACCAATTAGTAAACCTGTTTTGTGTAGACGTTCTTCTTTCAGCCGTCAGGTTGAGACCTCACTGCGTACATCCTTTAATCTCTGTCTACATTCATTTAGCTGGCTGCCTCGTGGCTATGCTACTACTGTGTCAATGACTGCAATTACCAAGTGTGTAATTAAGCCGACCACAGCAATTCATCTCACGCACACACATACATACACGGCCACACACGAGTAAGGGTAGAAGAAGAAACATCTACTGTTTCTCTAACTGTCTCTGTCTCCTTCTTCCTCACTCCTTCAGGAAGTTATTGGAAGAGGCTCCACTAATGACTAAATCTTTAAGAGAAGCACATATGAAGGAGAAGATGGACAGATATCCCAAAGTCAGTACAAGTTACCCACATACAATCACAATGCTGTTTTATTTATCATATGTTTGTTTTAAATGCACTGACTTTTGTCTCCAGGTGGTCCTGAGGGTCCAGTTTCCAGACAGACATGTTCTACAGGGTTTCTTCAGGCCACTTGAGACAGGTGTGTTTCTCTTTATGCGTGTACGCGTGTGCACTGTGGCAAGTGTTCATTTCAGCCGGCTAGCCACAGGTATGGCAGCAATGTCAAAGCTACTTGCGGCTCCCTCACCACACGTATGACTGTAGCCGCAGCAGAGTGACAGAGACAGAAAGAATGAGGCAGGTCTGTAATTCCAGAGATTAGATCCACCTCAGCCCCAGCAGCAACGCGCCAGTCAGCAGAACAACAAATTGGAGGGAAATTCCATCTGAAAAGTGAATTATTCTGCACACAGTGACTGATGCACACGGATCAGTGTGTTCATGCATAAGTTGATGTTCTGTGTGTGTTTATGTATTTTGTGACCAGTTGGTGCTGTGAGGCACTTTGTGAGGAGCCACTTGGAGGATCCTCAGCTCAATTTCTACCTGTGTAAGTGTCATTTAGTTTCCCACTTATTAATCACAGCATCATCAAGCATCAAAATCAACCCTGTGACTCTTTTTGGACTTGGTTTTAAGTTTCTGATAATTTACACTTATCCTAATTAAGTGATTATTTCAGTTCGTTGCAACTTATCTAATGTTTATATCATATCTGGACTCATCATGTTCGTGTATGTATTAACTTGATCCATCATAGGAAATTATTGAAAGTTATTAATTATCAAAATAGCAGACGATTGATTCATCTGTGATCTTCTTGTCCATTAGAGCTAGATTGACTCCGTACAGTCAAATCTCCATATATGACTTTAAATCCGTGTATAAAAGTATTGTTCTTACAGCTGTTATTTCCTCAAAAGCACAAAACGTTGTTATGTTGCAACTTCAGTTGTTTACAATCAATAGCCACATGTGTTTTTTTTTTGTTTTTTTTTTACATTTTGTTAAATTTCACTTTCAAATGATTCCAGTATTTGTTTTATTAAGCACAGTGTTCCCACTTCATAATTTCAAAATCTCCTCTCTCTTTCTCTCAAAACTGTATCTCAGTCATCACCCCCCCAAAAACCATTCTGGACGACCCTTCAGCTACTCTTTTCCAGGTAAGTCTCTTCATTCATGCTTTTGACTTTATTTAAAGCACAACAATTGACTGACTGGTTGGAGTGAAACAAAAACTCCAGAAAACCTCTTCAAACCTCCCATCGTTGAATCCATCACACACACACTGTAAAATGTATCGGCTGCTCCCTCTCTCCTCTTCAAAGCCCCAGTACATTCCCGTTCTCCCCCTCTTCTCTCGCTCCTACACACTCTCACCCCTGTTCCCCCCTCTCCACTGTCCTTGACCCCAGCTGGGCTTGATTTTTCCCAGACTGGCACATGGGGTTAATACAGGCCTCTCTTTGATCTTGACACACACACAGAGCAACGGGCAGCCTTGATGCTTTGTTGCCTTCGAGTTCAGAGCCATTCGTGTGGTGAAACAGTTGAAAGTGAAGAGAAACAAATAAAAACCCCCCCAAAGAAAGTTGTTCCCTGGAACGCCTGATCAGCCTCAAAGATTATCCTCCGGTTTTTAGATGCATCATTTTATCAGAGCTCCTCTCCTGGTTTTGCTGCTTTGACTCACTTTGACCCTGAAGCGGACGAAAGAAGTGGACGGGAAAGTTTGCAGTGATATTGCAGTGATGAACGAGATTCAGAAGAACTGCTAGAAAAGATAACAATCCTCAAAAGCACGCTTTGATATGTGTGTGTGTCAGTCTGTGAATCTGATGTTCTGATTTAAGTCGCTCATCTCTTGGGTTTTCATCGTTTTTCTCCCTGCATGTTACTTGACTACAGCTTTCTCTCTTCCTCCTCCACCACTACTATCCCTCTCTCCGACCCTCTGTTGTGCCTCACCCCCCACCCCATCACTCCCCCTCTTCACCCCCACGTCTCTACCCATTAGGGACTTAAAAGCGTTAAAGCGCACAAAAACAAAATCTTTAATCCTCTTGGTGTCATGTCACTGACACACATGCACACACACTGTCTGGCTGTTTCCCTGTCTGTACATCAATCTTTGACACACACGTGCATGGAATCTTTAATCTTTTTTTACTTTTTTTTGTCATGTCACATAGACATGAGTGCACACGTTGATGTACTCTCTCTCTCTCTCCCTCTCTCACTCACTCACACACAGATGCAGACTTTAATCACTTTGTGTCATGTCAGGAAAGGAATGTTTCCCAACCCAGCAGCCCTTTGATACCAGGCGTCCCCTCCCTCATCCGTCTCTCCCTCTGTCTTCCATCAGGATCTGTTCAGCCTCTTTTTCATTCTCTTTCTCCATTCCTCTCTCTTATGTCTTTATCTCATGCACACACTTGCACTTCTTGTCCCATTGTCCTGTCTTCCCAAATGGGGACTGCTGTTGTCCACAGTAGCTGGATGGCCGAAATGTCCGTTGTTCCACTGTAACACATTGTTTCCTCCTCACAGCGCTGTGATAATAGCAATTAGGCCAGTGTGTCCCATTTTAGCATCCAGCTAGTGAGGACGTGGGAGGACAGACAGAGAGAGAACAGCGTGTGTAAGACGGGTTGTAGTGGAGGGTAAACCTGCCTAAACCCAGTGACAGCCATGCCAGCTTCTCTTTTTACATTATGAAAACTGTATGAGCTACATGGAAAATGTTTTACTGATGCCACCAGAGCTGCAGCTAACAGTTATTTTCAGTACTGATAAGTCTGCCAGTTGACTGTACTTTCCTACGTTACGGTATGATAGCCCAGGG
>JAUBNQ010000001.1:18874808-18888088 GCA_032353495.1 Ctenopoma kingsleyae | reverse complement strand
TTTGTCTCTTGTTAACATGTTGGTACGAGCGCATATGCATCAATTCATTTGGCTTTTTATACCTGTGTGTGCATGTGTGTGCGTGCGTGTGCGTGCGTGTGCGTGCGTGTGTGTTTGTGTGTGTGCTGGGGCCCTAACAGTTGGTTTTCCCCTGGAGTTGTTCCCCACTAATTTTTACCACTTCCTCCTCTTTCACACTCATTTCATTACTGCTGGCCTGGAGCCAACCAATAAGAGTTCAACAGCACAAAGGTAGTGGGCACTGTCAGTGTAACCACCAGGAAACAGGAAGTCAGGGAAATTCTAAGAAAAGTCTGTGTGTCACTTTCACTCACTTTAATATAGATGCATAACGGTGTAACATGCTCACACAATAGTGTTCCAGTAGTAGATCTAGATTTGGTATGTGTCCACTGTACAGAGTGGGTATTTATCGGCAATTGCTATATTTTCATAGATCGTATCAAACTGTTAGTGTTTGTTGACAGTCTTGATGATTTATGTTCTGCTCTCTCTTGTGTCTCCGTAGGTCTGTTCAGAAGAGCAAGGCTCTTGTGGCATGACGACGACTAACAAAGGAAATAAAGCCTTGAAGGTAAGAGACTGCACATAAAAAACCAAATTCTCTGTATGTTGCCCTGTTTCTGTCTCACCCCCGTTCTTCCTCCTGTCTACTCCAGGTGAAGCGTGAGCCAGGGGAGAATGGCACCAGTCTCACAGACGAGGAGCTGGTGACCATGTCAGTGCGGGAGCTGAACCAGCACCTCCGAGGGCTCTCCAAAGAAGAGATCCTGCAGCTGAAACAGCGGCGGCGCACCCTGAAGAATCGGGGCTATGCTGCCAGCTGCCGGGTGAAGCGTGTCACCCAGAAAGAAGAGCTGGAGAAGCAGAAGGCCCAGCTGCAGCAGGAGGTGGACAAACTGGCCAATGAGAATGCTTCCATGCGCGTTGAGCTGGACGCTCTGAGGTCTAAGTACGAGGCTTTACAGACCTTTGCCAGGACTGTGGCAAGGAGCCCCACTGTCGGGGTTGGCGTCAGAGGTGGAGGGGGAGGAGGAGGAGGTGGGGTGGCATCATCAGTCATTGGTCCGCTTATACCGGGGAAGGTGGCAACAGCAACGAGCGTAATTACAATAGTGAAGTCAAAAACAGATGCACGGTCTTGAGGGAGGGAAATATTGGCGAGGGTGTGACGGGATGGAGTTCAGCTGTATCTGAGTGATTCTTCTTCTCTGCTGGCCCCCTCTCCTCCACCTGCACTGACATCAAACTGCTGGGCAGTCTTATTTGCCTCAGCATGTTCCTGTCACCTGTCTCAGATCAGTGCAGATGAAAGAAAGGGTGGAAGCAGAGGGACAATTTTTGAGACTATAAAGATGCAATCCTTTGGTCAGCGCGTGTTTTAGCACAGGATGAATACGCAGGGTTCCTATGGTCACTTAGAGGCCTGAAAAAGTCAAAGAATTGTTTAACTTAATGCCAGGTTAAAACAAAAATCTAAAAAATTTAAATGTCCAAATGCAAGATTGTTCAATTGATGTTTAAATCCATGTTGAGTGTCAAGTTTTACTGCTGGTAGATCTAGAGGTACATAGTAATCCTGTCATGACATCAGCTACACAAACAAGCATATTCTAAAATGCTCACTAGATATAAATTAGAATTATGGATTAGTTATAGAAATATCATTGGATTTGATTCACACAAAAGGTCCCTGAGTTCTAAAAGAATACACACGATTTCATGTGACCTGCTGATTTCCGTGGCTGCAGAGAACTGTCCCATCTTGCTCCACCAAGCCAAGAACTTTTTCAGAACAGTACTATAGAAAGAATATATATTACGCAATGGTGGTACCTGTATTTCTACTGTTTTGTACTGTGTTGTCATTCACATGAGGTCCAAAGTGTATTCTCTGTGTGTGAATTGTTATATATCAGGAATTCTGTGAAATTCTGTGGCGCGTGTTTGTTTTGGTATTGCTATATTTAGTTAGCTGTATTTTTTCTATGGTCTTTTCACTTTCTATGTCCGACTATCTCTCGCTCGTCTATTCTTTCTCTGTCTTGTTTTTTCAGTTCCAACTGACATACAGTACATGCATCTAACAGAAAATGAGGGAAAAGGGAATTGATATTTACCAAAAAACACAACATACTATAGAAAAAATGAGAGTTATTGAATGACACTGACTTTATCTCAGATGTTAAGAGTCTTCAGGGAAATGGTCGTCTGAACACCAGAACTGAATAAAGTTCTGGTGTTCAGTACTTAGATAAAGTTGTCTGCAGTCTGTTTGAGGTCCTCTCAAAAGTATATAATCATGAAATCTGGAAGGGCAAGTGCCTTGGTCCCCTAATGACATGCATCAAGACAAAGTCAAGACGACATTAGGAACTGTGGGAGGATGGTGGAGATTCAATGCAAGTGTTGGCTTTTACCTGTGCTTAAATACTGACCAATCAGGAATCAGGTTGTGACAGCATTTATCTCTCACTGTGCGTTGTTATAAGAGCTGTGTAGTAGCCATCAGAATTAATATTAATAACACCCATTTATGTGACGTGGCTTTTCGTTTACTAACAAAAATGGTCTGTAAAACAGGAACCTGTATTTATCTTAGTTTTCCTGTACAGAAAATACTTTTTGGAAAAGCAGAATTCTGCTATGAGGAAAAGTCCATATATCGGTTTTATGTTAATTACGTGCTCTGATGTTTATGAATTTGATTGGCTGCTGACTCAGCGATCTACGTTATTACACCTACAGCAAACTTTTGCTTAAAAAAAAAGTGGTTTACATTGCATTTCTCTTGCTTTTAACCATAAAGCTCACTTTGCAAGTGCAGATGTGATTACTGGCACTGCAGTCAGCTAGCGAAGAATAACAAAGGTATTTCTCTGAATTTCCAGTCGCACAAATGGGCTGTCATTTCACTCAAGCTTTACCATAAAAGTAGTCGTATGTGCTATTCTATACTCAAAGAATCTTTGTCTATGTACGGTAGAGTCTAGAATTTTATAAAGACAATTATCTTTGCATTGTTTGTAATGACCTGTAAAAAAAGGTATAACAAAATCTGTTTGATATACAGTATCTCTCTATTTTGCAATTGTACCAAAAGTGGCTTAACTACTGAATAGCTTTGTTTTTTCTCTAGTGACTAGGCACATGTGTGTTACCGTGAACTAGTGTGTGGTGTGCTGTGTAGGTATGTGACGAGGTAACTATAATGTTCACTATTTCATCAATATGACTTTGATCCTTGTTTGATTTCAGGCCAACACGGGTGATGACACAGTGGGTAACTGCACTCTTTCTCTAATCATGAAATCTTAGTTCTCCCAGCTCCATCGTTCAGCTCCAGCACTGCAGACGTGTTAGATCATTTGTCAGTCCACTCGTCATCCACACTCATGATTTGTACATTTTTCAGGTTTGGCAGACCTGTAATTCTGGACAGGCCTTTGTGGGCTTGTTTTGGTTCCTTCAGTGGTCACAGCTAAGCAGATAACATGACCGATGGGCCTTTATGGCTGCATCACCCTTACACCTTCAATAAGTTATTTTTGTAGTGTATGT
Organism: Ctenopoma kingsleyae; assembly: GCA_032353495.1. NCBI lineage: Eukaryota > Metazoa > Chordata > Actinopteri > Anabantiformes > Anabantidae > Ctenopoma > Ctenopoma kingsleyae. The sequence continues at coordinate 18,884,506 of JAUBNQ010000001.1, read as the reverse complement.
GATGAGGATAATTGTTTTTGCTGTGTATATTTTATATCATTGTGTATATTTAATGTTCTTCCTGTTTTATTTGTTTTTGAACGGTTCTGTGTCAGGGAATAACATTTGTTATTGTATTTGGTGTTTTTATGAAGTGAAAAAAAAATCTGCATTTTAATGGTTTGTCAGACAAACAGTAAGGTTTACCATTATGAAGTAAAATTGCCTCAAACTGTGTTTAACTAATGAAAACCTGATTTAAGTTGTCATTAACTGAAGCAATTGCAGTTGAAAAACAGCAACTTAATATTCATGCAGCCTTTTACCTGAACTCCTACTTTTCCACTGTGAAGAAAAAAGGGGGTTAGCTACGTATGTGCAGTTATTAAGATTAGTAAGGTGTGTCCTGTCACCTGTACCCTGTGATGATATGAATTAAAATTCAAACATTCATCTTTCACATTGATAACCATTTGTACGATCAGTCAGCTGTTAAACAACCCAGAGAGCTGCAAATGTCAAATGTAAATGTCTGATACATTTTTAATTTAAAAATATTTTATCGTAGGAACATATTCTGTGGTATACAGCTACAGACATACTGTATAGATATCACACGTGGTGTATTTCTTGATATTTTAAAACATATGTTCTGGTTTCTGTGTGCATAATGTTATACATTCTTGGTGTCTTTCGCTCTGTTGCTTCCTGTCTATCTTTGTATTTGCTTGTTGACTGATGTTTTTATGTTTGTCACTGGCAGGCCATCTGTGGTGCGTGTGGTCACGTTGGTACACAATAGGAAGAAACACAACTGGTGCTAAGACCAGGTTGTGTGACAGTGCTTGTCAAACAATGTTTTGTCACCTACTTTGTACATTTTATGCCACCCTACTTTTAAAAAGGAAGCATACCATGTAAAACAATGTGTCGACATGATGGCTGCTGTTATATAGACATCTCTCATTATGCAACTGTGCTGGGCAAAATTAGAACTGCTGCCACACAGGAGCAGTGATGCTAACGCAGTCGTTCTGTCAAGTGGTCTGTATTGTAATTGCGGGTGACGTGACAAGGTTAAAGAGCTTATATACAGAGTGTTTAGCAATTTCTACATTATTATTATGAATGTCAGTGCCAATTTGTCTCTGTTAAATATGGTTGTGGCTTAACAAATAACTCTGAAAACATAAAATTAGCAGATATTTTTTATGCTTTTTTTTTATTGACAAGAAGACAAGATGCAGAATCTGCTGTAGCTGTTGTGCAAGGCCTCCAATCGAACACCATTATTTTTGTCTTCCAAACCTGAATATATTGTGATTGTAGCATTTCTCCAGTTTGGTCTTTAAACAGTTTCCTCTTGAATGTTCACTCAGCAGACATGATCAGCTGACAACACTGACCTTTAGTGCTCATCAGTCAGGGCTTGGTGGCTTTTCATATCACAGTTTATGAGCCTGTAAGACATGCTGACCTTATTTTACCTTGCTTGTACAGAGGTCATACCCTCCATATGAAAAGACATTTCATTGCCAGCCCATCCTAAACCACATCTATAAATATTTTACAGGGCAGAAAGGAGTGCTGGAGACTCATCTGATAAAGCTCTTAACCAGTTCCCATTTTATTTATCCTATCTCTCTCTTTTTTAAAAATTTACAGCATCTATGAGTTATGCTGTAAAATGCTTTCTTCAAAATATCCGATTCTTCTACGGATGCAAATCATTAACTCCTTATCTTGCTGCTTGGCCAATCAGTGCACAGTCATTCGGTTGTTTTGCAGTGTAGTGAATCATGCCACCAGACTCTAAAAGCTCTTTCACCTCATCTCCAGTGACAAGCGCTGACAGTAAATGAAACAAGGATTCCTTTGATCATGTGTTTGGTGATTTCATCAATAATAATGTTTGTATTGCCACCCCCTTCTGCTGCTGCTCTCTCTTATGCCTGCATTTGCCAGTTGTACAACCTCTAACATAAATTCAAACCCAGAGTTCAGATACACATCACATTAACCTATTTCTTTATTTTGCTTTTTGCTGTAACACTTATTTTGCATCAATCCATGTGTCTGCTGGTGATTATTTGGACAGGATGCTCATGGGAGCTGGGATATTTTTGTGTTCCTGAAAGTATATAGTGGTCAATTTTAAGCTAGAAAAGTAGTGCGTTTGTGTGAATATGGCGTAGCCTATTCAGAAAAGCCCTTGTAATAGAAAACTCTGTGTTTTGTAATATTTCTGTATGGGGTGTAATAAATTATTCTATGACAGTACTTTCTATGGGAAAATACTTAAAATGTGACAGTCTTTGTAAGTATTTATCTTCAACTAAATTATTGTACTTTTTTTTTCTTGCAATTTGTAGATACGTAAGTGATGATGAAGGGTATTGGAAATATGAAATTAACTGTTTCATCATCAGCCTGATGCATCTTTTAATTTATTGATGTATATATTGTATGTTTGTTGATAAACAGCTTACTTTATTTTGTATATGACCAATAAACATGTTTTAAATTGGAACAGCTATGGTGCATTGTGTAATTACATAATGACCTTATTACTATGCCACTGATTGCCACCCTATTTATATTGGTATAGAGCTGAGACGTGAAAGCTGGCAAGTGAAACCAGACAACCTATATTTTAAGCATAGACTATAAAATGCATTCAGAGAATTAACATAATTCACACTGGGTTATAAAGCAATTTCTCTGAATATGCTTTATCTTGGTTATTGTTATGTTAGGCATTACATGGTAGATGTACTTGATTAACTTGATTAGATAAATGAATGACACGAACATCTGCATCAACATAATGTAATGACCATAATCAACATTAATACTATTAAATGCTTCCATTATTCTATGTAAATATAAAGAATGAAGCAGTTACCTGTGACTTTTTTACACCTGGAATATAACACAAAACACAGCCTGTGCTGCTGAGGAATAAAAGCTCATGCAATACTGAATTCTATTTAAAGGACAAAACATGTAAGATATACACTGTAGGCTCTTTTTGACCTGTCACACTAAAAACACTGTTAATTGCTGTGTTGTAATTGTTGTCATGTTATCAGTTTCACCTGTGCTTTTCCTGTTGTGACAGTTGAAAATGTCTGCCGCGAAAAAACACAAGTCTGCTGGGAGGCACTGACTTAAATACTTTTTAATCAGTCACCTTTTGTTTCAAACTGAAAATTCAGGATTTAATTTGAAACGAGCACGATTCATTTAGGTCATGGGAGTAGGGACGACACTCACTGACAGAATATCTAAGAAAACAAACAAACAAACAAAAAAATTCAAAATACAGAGGTAATTACTATTTCCAAAATTGTTTGGTTCTGGTATTTATACACTTAATGACTAATTTCACATTTATGGGGTGTTAATAAAAAGGTTGAATGAAGAGCATAGTTAGTACCTTTCTTTATTTTCAGTGTTACTGAACACCTGGCCATGTGTTTGTTTGGGCAGCGGAGTCTGTAGGTGGCAGTGTCAGGTTATCAGCAGCTCCTCCAGTCCCCGACCGGTCTGGCTCTGCTGAAAACATGGAGCAGCGTCACCTTTTGTCTGTCAGTCATACACGTTTTACGGTAACGTCGTTGTCAAAGACAATACCGTTTTATTTGTTTCTTTGCTGTGCTGCTGCTATTAGTGCATTTAAGCTGTGTTTTTGTGTTTTAAATGTGCGTGTTTGTCGTTGGAGGTGGTAAATCCGTGTGAGTCCCGTTGATCCAGTCCGGGATGTGAGAGCTGCTCGACGCTCACCAACTGTCGCCGTCTGTTGCTCCGGGAGCAGAGGCGCGTAAAAATGTAAACACTGCTCCATCCTGATGGAGACCTTTGTTTGGTAGCTGTCTGGACTTTATTATGTGGCCGTTCTGTCAAACGTACCATTTTACAGGTGCTCTGTTTTCGTTTGGCTTTGCTCTGTTACGTTTTTAACATTTTTATCACACCAGTTTGGTATTAAATGCTAACGAGCTAACTACGCTTTAGCTATCTATGTTAGCTAGCTGGTGCTCGACAGCTAACCAACGTTAGCACAACAATATAACTTACATATTCGTGTTCATTAGCTCTTAGGCTATCTCACGTTACTTTTACGGTATCCTGATGCAACGTGATGGAGGACTACGACAAGTTTGTGCAACGTCGTCTCTCTCAGCTAAGGAAAAGTGTGGAGGAGGAGGAGGAACACAACAAACCATTAACTGCATCTTCTCTCATCTGCTTCTATGGACGAGCCATTCTTCCTCCCCTGGTAGGAGCTCACTTATATGACAGTCCCATTAAAATCATCATGACTGGTTTTAATATCGGCCAACAAGTTGCCGAGGAAGTAAAACACTGTTGAAGTTGTTCTACTTTGCTGCCTTGTGTACTGTCATTGTGACTGTTGGTTGTTTTTCTGTATCAATGATAAAATCTTTTCGTAAATCCACAGAAAATTAATTTTCAAGTATTCGGAGAAGCCTGTTAAATTACATCTGTAACCATACATAACGTGGCATACATTATTGTAGCTTACAGATGTTAGGTCACCATCACTTCTAAATGCAATTCATTGTATTTGTGTTTTAGACTGACAAAACATCACCTGGGAATTTGTGATGTGCATATTTTACTGTTTCTAGTTATTTTATAGGTTGAACATGTAATTAATTAATCCAAAACTGTAGAACAGAAAGTTTGATTATGTAACTGAAGTTTAGTTGCATCGCTCATTTGAATGACATTCCATGTCTGCTTTTGCATGGTAACAGCTCTCCGGGGAGCAAAGAGAGGAGATGCAGCAACACAGAGAAGCAGCACAGAAAGCTGCTGACCATAGGAGGTTGAAGGATGATCATAGATTGGCCTACGTGCAAAATATGTTGCAGAGTGTTCCGGTAATTTAAGTCCTAATTTCTCACCTTTTCTCCTGGCAAACTTGGTGTGTGTTTGTATTTGTGTTACTGTACACGATAACAGATTTAACATTTGACTCTTTATTGTTTTCTCTCATAAATTGCAGCTCAGGAAGACACCAACACTGGAGGAGTTGCTACGAGAGACGGAGATTAACACAGAATATTTGTCGTCCCATAGCGCCAGCGATAGAGCAGAGACACAAAATAAATTTTTTGTTCAAACAAACGACAGTGTGTCACTCTCGCCACCAGCTGTAAGGAATGAAAAGGATGGTGTTTCTCTTCCTCCGATGACATCAACAACATATAGTGCCTTTTTCACTTGTAATGTGACACCTCAGCAAAGGTATCATAAGGGATGCCTTATTGACCAACATAACAGCCAACAGGGCTCACAACCAAGTTCACTTAGTGGTGCATGCCACCTGTCAGTTTCCTCAGGTTATGTGACCCATGAGAATGTTGAAAATGCCATCAGTTTCTCTGGAACGTCTGAATTAGGGAGTGGGAGCCATGGCTTTGGGTCCTCAGAGGGAGTTTATAACATGGGAGCCTTTTTCCTTCACAACACATCTAACACAGTTGCTAAGATGCCAGATATCATTAACTACCCTCCCATAGATGGAGAGGAATTAGAAAGGAGTGGACTGGAGTCATCCTTTTCTAATAACTCGAAGGGCACGAAAGACATTTGTTGCACTTCATTTCAGGAGAATCTAGTCACATGTGACCATTTACCAGGGGAAAAATTGGAAAGCAATCATCTGGTTGGCACAGAGGATGAAGAAAACTCCCCATTTTCTACAGTACTTGACCTTGATAAAGATCACAGTTTTGATAGAATTGAGGTCCCAGAGGTCTCTGAAAACAATCCTGAAATATCACTGACATTAAACACTCATCATTGTCCAAAAACAGGACTGCATATTCAGCCTGACCCCATTGAAACAGAACCAACAGATGAAACAGAGCCATCTGAGGAGCCTTATCGTCTGAGCCTCCAGGCCTTGCTCAAGAAATCTCAGGAGTATCGGCGGCGCCAGCGGATGCTTAGGAACCAAGCCAAAAACACTAAAATCCAGGAGAGGACCCAACAACAGCCAAGAGCAAGGACAGAGGAGCAGAGCCACTCTGATAAGGAGAATGATGAGTTCCCTTACAAGGGGACTGTGACTGCAGGGGGGAAGAAAACTAAAGAAGGGAGAGGCTCCTTTATCCCAACATTAGAAACATCAGCAAAGAAATCCTGGGAAAATGAGAGAATGATTGAGAGCAGTTTTGTTGGAAAAAAGATAAATATCAAATCTGAAAGCACATATTTAACAGGAGATGGGAAAACTAAGGAAATGCCTAGTGTGGAGGAAGATTCAGTCTTCAAAAATAATAAGCTGAACAGTTCTCAAGAGGTCATAACAGAGCCTAAAGAAATTGGTGCCGTCCTCCAGCAACAGCCCATGTCAACAGACACCTCAGAGGTTCAGGAAGCTTTTTACTTGACTAGCTGTCCCACAGCTTTATACAAAGGAGCAGGGAAGTATCACACGATCCCAGTTCCTAACCTCTGTAGGAGCCCTGTTCACTGCAAAAGCAGAAACAGCAGCAAAGATGGAGAAGCAGCTGATGGAGCAGAGAATGTTGTCGGCAATACCGAGCTGAATGATGATCACAAGACTGATGTAGAAAGTAACCTGGGATATCAAAGCGGTCATACACCACTTGCTTCCCCAGTCAGTGTCATTGTTGAGCATGATGTACCAACAGGGATGGATTTAGCCAGGAGTTCACAGCATATAGATCAGCTTGAGTCCAGTCTGAAGGTACTGATCTCAGATTCCACAGTGAATCAAAACTTGGAGAATCATGACCAAACTCAGAGCAACACACAAAGTGAATGTAATTTTAAAGGCATCAAACACTCTGAGCAAATTAAAAATCATCAACATGTGCAGCAAAGTGATGACTATTTGAAGGACAAGCTGATGGATGATGATTGTAACAAAGAAGCAGCGTACAGACAGTGGCCAAGCAGTCAATCATTTGACAATCGCCAAAACATGCACAAAGACACAAGATCTGAACCAAGATTAAGTGACACAGACGAGGTTCCTTTTATAGTTCAGGGGAAGGGAACTGAGATAGTTAACATAAGTGAGCTCAGGCTAGTCAAAAACATAACTGCAGAGAGGAAAAAAGAAAAATGGACAGGAAAAGAAGCACTAACCAAGACCTATCACTGTAGGAAGCAGCAGCCATCTGCTAAATGCATCCTCTCTGTGGCACAGCGGATGCGCATTCCTGATGTTTTCCGAAATGTTCCACCTGAATCTACAGTTCCATGCAATGTCTCAGTGCTTTCAGATACCAGTAACCATCCAGTGGAGAGCAGGAATGAGTCATTTGTGAAAGATCATGACTCCACCCACTCCCCATCTCTTAATCAGTCATATGATGTGGACACACCATCTGACCTGTGGCTCCTAGATCAGTCAGGATCTGACTTGGGCTCAAAAAGTCCTCCTGCGCAGGAGAAGCACCTGACCCCAGAGAGTGGAGGTGAAGGTCAAGGCGGTATGTCCAAGGTCAAACGGAGGCTGCTCATGCACAGGACAGAGGAAACACAAGAGTCCCGGAGTCCAGATAGAATGAGCAGAGAAGCTGGTTCTATGGTCAGACCCAACTCCAGCACTCCCAGAGGTAAGACCAGGATATGCATTTCAAAATATGAGCCACAGAGATTTGAGGCTATGCAGGTTTTCGCTTCCGTCAAACACTTTAAAGAGATGATTTAACTTAAATACTGTGGGAAGAGAAACCTGCTTAACTCCCACGCTCCATGACACCTGCTATTAAACCCTTTTGCTCTATTACTCAAGATATTGTCTTGTCACCAATTTATCTTCAAACGTCATAATATGTTGTTGTATTTACCAATTTCTTGCTACAGTCCAGGTGTATGGAGGCCATGGCAGTCAGAAGGACAAGCAAGAGCAACTAAAACAGGTCCATGCTGCTCAATTCAGAGCCCTGCAAGATCAACACCAGAGACAACATGAAGAACTACTACAGGTGAGACAGTGGGGATGAATTATTGGTAATATTAGGTCAATAATTAGATATTGTTAAGATGACAAACATGATAAACAATCAAATCTAGGGATATGTGAAGTCAGAATAGATGTCAGGAGTATAATGCTCTATCTGATAATACAAATATAATCTGACCATCTTTAGACAAGTTCATTCAGTCTGTTGCAATGTTGGGAGCTTGCTTATTTTAGCATGCAGACAATCTCTTGTCTCACCATTTGACTTAATTGTTTTGTCCTGTACCCGGTTTGATGTACGCACTTTCCACTCAGTTCATTCAGTAGCACATCACATTCACATTCTGACATAATTTAAGAATGATGTCGGTGCACAAATGAGTTTGGGAGTAGCTGCCACAGACAAGAAGGAGAATTTGGACGGTTTGTTTGGGGTTACGGTGTTTGGCTATAAACAACAAGTTTAACCTAAAATAATGTGGAGGGAATGAAAGAAAACCTGAAATTACATGTGTCTGAAACACCAAAACTACCAGACCTTTATAACTCTAAATACGGTTTGGATACAGTCAACGATACATTCTCCATCCCATTTGTTCCATTTGCTTCTTGCTTTAGATTGCATCACTTATTGCTGTGCAGATCCAGCACTATGTAATTCCTGTGCAGCTACCACAGTTCTCTCTACCAAGGTTTTTACCCCACCCAAAGTCACAGTCCAGTGTTTCCATCTTTTTAAATGGGCACAGACTGTGAGTGTTTCTGACTAACTCACAAAGCTGTGATTTAACTTTGACCAGAAATGTTCTTGAAATAAGTAGTAAACCTTTGAATGGCTCTGGCACTGGTCCACATTTGACCACATATACATGTTGTCGACCTACCTGTTAGAGAGTGCTTCTGGAAACCTTGGTCGTGGGCAGACTACAGACATCTGTACTCTGCCCACGACCTGTAGAGACCTTCAGACTATCCTTGCTTAAAAAAACAACAACAACAAGAGTTCTACCATAAATGTTTGTTATATCCCTAAGAGAGAACTGGCCCGTTTCTGTGTGTGAGCACATGCAAGACTTCAAGGAGTCCTGGCGTTCTCTGGCAACCAGTTCTTGTTTCTTGGACAGTGTCCTCGCCCTGTTAATCACAGTCTTTGTTTAATTTATGTGTCCTTAACAACAATATAATTAACATAAGCTGTTTAATAAAAAGACTTCTTTTCGTCTCCCCTCTGTCTTTCTATCATTTGTGATGTGAAGAGAGAACGAGCTGGCTAGACTCTGGTAGAGGGAGGAGGGGCTGGGGGAATTGACACAGAAAAGGAAAGGATAATTTGTTTAATTCATGAGCATCTGTGGTTAAGTGCCAGATCGTCCTGCCGAGTGCCACTACTAATGGCCCCCCCACCCTTCTCTTTGCTTTGTCTCATACCTCCTCCAATGCCATTTTTGCTCTCTGGCTTTATTAATTTTCTCCATCTCTCCTGTCTCATCATCCCTGCCGTCCCTCTCCTCCTCTTTCTCCTCTGCTCCCTCTCTCAACTCATCCCTCTTGCCTCTGTGCCCCATGTCTCCCCTTCTGTCTCCTTCTCTCTACCCTCAATTAATTTCATCCTCCTGCCTCATTTGCTGTCCCTTCCAATTCAATATTTTCCACCCTTGTCTGCTCCCAAATGCATGTATGTGTATGTCATATGTCTCTCTCTCTCTCTCTCTCTCTCTCTCTCTCTCTCTCTCTCTCTCTCTCT
>JAUBNQ010000001.1:18855155-18868462 GCA_032353495.1 Ctenopoma kingsleyae | reverse complement strand
GATGTTAGTTACCTAAAATGATTTAGTTTTTTTTTTTTATGAGGGGGGACCCCGCATATATTGGTATCGGTTTATATTGGTATCGGAAATTAAGAGTTAGACAATATCAGTATATCGGCTATCGGTAAAAAAGCCAATATCGAACATCCCTAATTTGAAGCATATGCCTCATTTTCTTGTAGTACGTTCAGTGTTGTGTGCTCTGTGTTTCACTCTTGTAGGTGCTGAAGAAATATGCTTGTCTGTGGTGCATGAACAGACCTGTAGGCAAAAGACCCAAACTCTACATTGTCAACCTTCAGGTACACTTAGTTTTATAGTTTTAGAGTAATATAATACAGTTGGCTGGCTGTGGAGTGGCTGATAATGTGATTGTCCTTTTTTTCTTTCTAGTGGACACCAAAAGATGATCTGGCTGCGCTAAAAATTCACGGCAAATGTGATGATGTCATGATTCTCCTCATGAAGGAACTGAATTTGCACATTCCTGTGTATGACAGGTAAGTACTATATAAAGTAATTATACTCCGTATGCAAGTTTCTCAGTGTATCAGTTAAACATCTTCTCTACAGAAAACCTCTAAAACAGAATTTGCTTAAGAAAGGTTTCATAGACTAATATCAAACATTTTCACTGCTTTCTCAGTTTCTTTTATTGTGTCTCATCAGGGTGGAGGACCCCATCTTCAGTCTAGCCACACCTCTGCGTCCAGAAGAGGTCAACAGTCATACCCGTGAGGTTATAGCTGTCCCTGATGGGCAACAGGACTTCTCAGTCAACCCTGGAGGTCTAGCAGAAGAAGCCACAGCTGTGCAGGGTGGATGGTTTGGACGAGGCTATGGAAAAGGAAGGAAGAAAAAGAAAAAAGCTGCATAATCAAGAGAACCTAACAAACTGCATACCTTGTGGTAAATGGGTTTCAGGTAACAGTAGCCAATCCTAATGAGGGATTCAAATTTCTGTCCCACAATGAGGACAAGTTGGACTATAATCTTTAAGACGCTGTTAATATGTTTGCTGTTAAGTCTTGTGGCTACATTGATATAGACATGCCTAAAAAGCTTGGTGCCCTTTCACTCAAAAAGAAAAAATACAATTTTCTTATCTTCTGTTTTTTAGAAGATATTTGTCAAAGAAGCAAGAATTTAGCTCTTTTCTTTGTTTTATTCTGTGGCAATAAAAAACATGCAGGTATGCATGACAGGAGCTTTTAATTTTTCCAATGGAGCGTTTTTCCTGAGAGGTCTAGGGGCACCAACACTTTTAGTCATATCTATATAATTTAGTCACGTGTACTTTGTGGGTGCATTAAACAAAACCGACTGGGTGTTTGCCATTTGAAAGTGGCACTTGAAGTTATTTTGTACAATATGCAGTTTAGGGTAACATAAGGATTTAAATGTGGCTTTTGATATGCTACTGTTTTTCTTATGCTGTTACCATTAAGGCAGCTAAGCTAGCTGTGTTAGCTGGCTGGCATAGTCAGCAACAAAGTTTGGTCAACAAAATCACAGAACTCCTATTTAGAGAAATGTATATTTTCAGCATCTCATGCTTGCCACCCTGTAGGCTTGAAAGTAGTGGGAAAAGTTTTTCTCATTAACACACAACTTCTGCTGTAAGCTTGGTGGTGAAGAGTCATATCAAGATGCAGTTTTAGGTGACAAATCTGAGTATTTGTGGTAATTGGTGCAGTAGTTTTAGACAATGTATATGATGAAGAGAAGTGTTATCTGTCTGGTATTATTATTATTATTATTATCTGGTAAATGCCAATGCAACAGCAGTAGCAACCCAAAGGCCAGTTACTGGATTCTCTGCTGCCACAACCTTTACTGAAGAGATTTAAAAATATTCAGGAGGTCAAATAAATTCATGTTTGACCATGTCTTGCTTAGATTAAATTATATTTTTATAGTCTTTGACATTGAAAATATGCCTTCTTGAATGTTCCTTTTTCAACAAAGCGTTTTTGTGTTGAATTTTATTTTCAAGATATTTTGGTTTACTTAAATTATTTTGTAACCTTGAGTCCATCTTTGCTCTGCTGTCACCCACCCTCAGGTTTGCAGGTTATGTAGTACATCTGCTACTGTACCTGGGTTTACTGTACTTTGTTTACATTTTTATCTCACTTTTTCTAGTTGTTAGTTTTTGTTGTTAACAATTTACCTTTGTAATAGAAAAACAAACAAATAGTTGTCTTTATTAATTTGTCTCAGGAATATCCTGTAGTATTAATAGTCTCATTCTGCACTATACCGTGTGTGGTGTTGTGACAGAGAAGACTAGCCATGATAAGCTAGATTTGAGCATTCCTAAAATTCAAACCAGTGCCAAAACTGGATATGAAGGCTTATTGGTTGTCTCTGTATTTACCCACAAAATTTTAATATGTGAGACAATAAAGGGTTGCTCATTTTAAATTGTCTGTTGTGATCATCAGGATTTTCATTGTACAGCTCTTCCATGACCAAATGCGTGCATGTTATTTTCTCTGTATATCTGTGACGATTATCTGAGTTAAGTTATCTGAAAGTTGAGTCACTGGGCAGATAGACGTCCAGTTGCCAAAACTCAACTTCCAGATATTTTCCACAGTAGTTCATTTAAGATCAGATGTGAATTTATTATAATTGTTGTTTACTTTTGAAAACTGCTGTTAACTGTCAATATCAAGTCCAAAGACCTATCACTGCAATTGAGCAAGCCATCATTAGGCTGAAAAGCCAAAACAAATCCACCAGAGAGACAACAAAAACATAAGGTGTGGGCAAACCAACTACTTGGTATATCTATAAAAAGAGAAAATGCATAAAGATCAAAATCCTATGGACACGATGTTTCTGTCTAAAGTCTTGGAATAGCACTCTTTAACTCAATATGACGGACACTTCTCTTTCCTTGTTAAAATTGTATTTCTCTGACAATACATAATCTGGGTTAATAACAGCTTCAGCTCTCTCAAGGAGTACCCCAAGGTTCAGTGTTTGGTCCACTCCTCTTTGTGTTGTTTACTCCCACTAGGAAGCATCATCAGAAAACAGACTCAACTTTCACTGCTGTGCTGACAACATCCAGCTTTACACCTCCACTAAGTCTATTACCCATTTTATTCACTCTACTCTCTACAGCATTTAAATGTTAGAGCTAGTTGAGGCTTCATACATTTACATACAAATACAGTGTTGTGAAAAAGTATTTGCCCCTTACTGTGAATTGCTTTTTCATATAGGGCCACCTGTGGTTGGACAGCTTTTTTTCCCTTAAAAAATGAAATAATTATTTAAAAGCTACATTTTGTATTTACTGGGGTTATCTTTGTGTAATAATAAAATTAGTTTGATGAGCTGAATCATTTAAGTGTGACAAATGTGCAAAAATTAAAAGGGATTGTTTCCACAGCACTGTACTTATAAACTTATAGTACATTACAGCTTCTTAGGACTTTAAGCAACAACCTGTCATTATAAGCCACTCAAAGTCTCTGCATGCTGCTTTCTCTATAGTAGCACCACAGTTGGACAATATACAGGGGGTAACAGAAAGCTTTAAATAGTGAGAGCTTCACAGTCACCAAGCACATCCTAAATCTCTGAGCCAGTATGTTTGCTTGTGCATAAATCTTTCAAAACTGTGTGCAGATGCCCTTATTACCTGATAGACCACTGATTATTGTAGACCTAAGTAATTTCATTACTCTCATTCAGAAAACACCAGACAGGAAGAAATTGAGAAATACAGATTTTCTGTCTTTACTCCTTTTTACACCAAATTACTTGAAACCAAACTGACTGACAGTGGTAAAGATATGGAAAACCGAAATAATTTTATTATTATTATTATTATATATATTTCAAGTACTTCTTAACTTTAGGGCGTTAGTACACGTGCTTCCACGAGCCTACTCCGTGTTCAGTTTGTTTATAGGTTGTATCTGATCACGTGACGGGGTAATTACGCAATCAGGACGTCAGCGTCAGACGATTCGTTCGATGTGACGTAGCGCCGGAGGCGTTGGCCCGTTCGGTGTCTGTTCTAGAAAACCTGGGACGGAGGAGACGCGCTGTGTGGGACCTCTGAGAAAACCGGATTATACCAAGGTTTACATTTTTAAACCAGCGCTACCTCTTGTCTCTATTTGAACGACTACCACACTATTTGCCCGACCCTGTCGAAATGATCAAGAACGGTCACCACGCCGCCGAGCAGGATGAAGCCGGCTGCAGTAAACCGGTTCGCACCCCGGAGAAAAGGAAGCGCGTTGTCCGGCTGTGGTGTGACGGCTGGTGAGTCTCTGTGCCTGCCACTGACTTGGTGCTAGTTCATTAAACTCTACCACATTTTTTTGTCCTGTGTAATATATGCAAAGAACCGTCGCTGTTAGCATGCTAATGCTAGCTAGGTGCTTAAACTATTAGCAGTCAATAACGTCGCAACAGGGGTTTAATTACTTTGTAATCCCTAGCTTAACATTTTAGTGATATTTAACCTAGTCAAGTGACAGCAAATTTGTCTCAACATATCCAAACTTTAGTTATCCTCCTATTTAAAAAATCATACTAAAGATTTAGTGTAGTTTACGCTTGCAGCCCAACCCTTAAAAGTGAGATGATAAATACTGTGGTCTCCATGTTATTGTTAACATTACTATATGTTTAACTTCACTGATAAACACCACTTCCTTAACACATTGTAGAGTGTCCTTTCAGTTCACTCATAACGCTAATTATCAGATTTTATGGCACACTGGCATCGGCGTCTCCAAATTTAGCAGCACTGCTGAGTTTATTAATGATATTTTTGAATTATTTTGTGTGTGACCGCATGAAACTGTACCCAAAGAGAACAGGAACTACGGCTACTCTGAGGACAGGGAAGACCTCAACGTTAAAAAAGAAAATAAATGTTAGAGATGCCATTTAAATTCAGAAGTGTTCAGCTGGTCCTGAGGTAATGTTCTTGTGAAAATGGTTGTGAAATCCAAACCACGTCTGCTGTATGTAAGCCATGAACCCTTACCTCTATGTCTGCCCACCTAGTCTCGTGTAAACTCTTGCCATTGTTTATACTGTGATCCCTGATGGCCTGGGATATGTTAAGCACTTTAAAATAATCTGCAAATCACTTGAGTATATGTATTTGTACTCTGTTGCCCTGACATTAATACCTGGTATATGGTTGTGTGGTTGACGCTCAGGGCCAACTCATGAGTCACAGAGGCATATCTCTGTGTTGTTTTTTTAAGCTCTTCTTTCACACTGTATTATGAGGGTAAGGCCTTGTTCATCACATGATATTAGCGACAGCCCAGGAAACAACTGACTGTTTATGTATAGTGCATAAATTATTTACTAACCTCGTTCACAAGGAACTGACCTAGGTGGTAAAAGCTACTTTGACATGGCCCATCTCATGTGGTGGTTATAAATAACTAACATAGTGAACATCTTGTACAGTGTGATGCAAAACCTGCATGTTGCTGTGGGCAGTGTTTCCCTATCTCGTTTTTTTTTTTTATTATTGTAGTTTCACTATGGCAGAATTATCTTTGCATATACACAGTCACTCCCAAGAGGATATATTTACAGCTGAGAATAGTGCCTGACTGACTTGAAGCGTGATGTAATGTCATTATAGAGGGCAGGTCTGCCTACTGCAGATAAAAAGGCAGGAGCTGGCTGATCTTTTGGAAATAATATGGTGGTCTGGCAGAGATCTAAAGATAGGATGAATTGTAAATAAAATAATGTTTTGAATCTTGCAATCAACTGGGAAAGTGAGGATCTATTGATGTTTCTTCTCCCAATAACAGTCAAATCAAGGATCAGTATAAATAATTGGTCAAACTATTCAGTCATGTAGTTTATTTGGGTTATGTGAAATAAGAAACAAACATAAAAGTACATTATGAACCCACTTTTGCTAATAAATTAACAAACCACCTCTAACCATCAGCAGTTGCTCAAAGTTTGTGATTAGATTGTTTTGTTCTTAGCTGCAAGGTGCTGAACAAAAGCACATTTTCTTCTATACCTGAGCAAATTTGCCTGGGGATTGAACAATATAACTGTAGTAGGATCCAGAAACAAATAGTATTGGTGGTGTTAGTGGAACTGACATTTTTGTTCTTATGGTTATAATCAGGTAAAACTCACACATAGTCCATTTTTATCAAGCCAAGTCAACACAAAACATGAAATGTGGAAGTTAGTGACTGGGAAAAAGCAAATAAACATTAGCACATTGTACATATAGTATCTGTGACCATCACCTTTATCCCAGTAAACTTTGTCATTTTTACTCACCATGTTAAGAGGTCCATCAGTCTGTGTTTGGTGCTCAGCTGTGTAAGGTCTCAGTAAAACAAACACAAGTCGCCCGTCAAAGCTATCCTGCAAACAGTGACGATATTTGGAGTCTAAAAGGATCCAGATTTAAAGCCCAGGATGTGTACTAATCATAAAGGCCACGTCCCTCACTGCTATACACTCACTGGCCACTTTATTAGGTACATTACACCTGTACAGTCCAATCCAATACAGCAGCTCTGCCATAAATTCTACTTTTACATCGTTATAGTTTCTCTGTTTTTGTTGTCTGCCATAAAAGTGATAATTCTGCTGTATGTTAATTACTGAGGTCATAGTGGGTGGTGGAGTCGTACTTAAGTGCATTAGATAAAGAGGTGTTTGTAATGTTTTGCCCCCTCGTTTACATAAATGAGGAGTTTTACTCTCTTTGGCTTGTGTACTGTTTTGTCTTAGTGCTTACATTGTCTATAGTTTTCCATGCTGAGGATGTCTCTCTGTCTGTCTCCACAGTTTTGACATGGTACACTATGGTCACTCCAACCAGCTACGACAGGCCAAAGCCATGGGAGATTACCTAATAGCTGGAGTGCATACAGATGGTAAGACTGCTGCACACAGTTTGATATTTCTTGTGAAACCTTTTAATAAATCACCTGCTTGAAAACTCTGTTCTGGTTGACTAGTCTGGTACACCACAGTCAAGTTCAGTTGTAATATTAAATTTACAATACAGTATAGAACAGTCGTGATATTTATTTTCTTTTTTTTTTGCGTAAAATAATTTTTTAACTCTGTGTTTTATGTCGGTGACCTAACTGTTTGTAAGGCAGCTGTGAGTGAGGTGGTATAAAAGAAGAGGAGCTAAATGGCCTCAATCTACTGTACATTATTCATTATTTGCTTTACAGATGTTAGTGATGTTTTATTAATAAGTGAATTATTCCTCAACTACTTCTCAAAGAGGAGATTTCCAAGCACAAGGGTCCCCCAGTCTTCACTCAGGAAGAACGGTACAAGATGGTTCGGGCAATCAAGTGGGTGGATGAGATAGTAGAGGGAGCACCTTACGTCACCACCCTGGAGACTCTGGACAAGTACAACTGTGACTTTTGTGTGCATGGAGGTGAGTCAGTTAAAGTCTGCTCTTTGATTCCTGTCTCATGTCTTGAAACCCTGAACGTCATGTATTATCAAGAGTCCTCCTTAGTGATGGGATGAAACTATGTTGTTGATGATGTTGTTTATTTTACCAGATGACATCACGCTGACAGTAGATGGTAAGGACACATATGAAGAGGTTAAGTGTGCAGGACGTTACCGGGAATGTAGACGCACACAGGGTGTCTCTACCACTGACTTGGTGGGACGTATGCTCCTCATGACCAAATCCCACCACAGCAACATGGTGAGTTTGCGTCTCTGTGTTTAGTGTATAGACGACGGTTGTTTTGATGTTGATCTAATCTGTTCCACTCTAACACGATTTCTGCAGGATAACCCAGATTACCAGCAGCACACAGACAACTTTGGAAAGGTAAATGTCGTAACTTTACATGTTGTTAAAATCTCTTAATGTAATACTAATAGGAATGGGTCTGTGTGATGTTAATACTTTGTATTCTGTTATATTCAAGGGTCCTAAAGGCCACAGTCCATGGACAGGAGTGTCTCAGTTCCTTCAGACGTCCCAAAAGATCATCCAGTTCGCCTCAGGAAAGGAGCCTCAGCCTGGAGACACCATCATCTATGTGGCTGGAGCATTTGACCTCTTCCGTATCCTTAATGTGTAGTGATAACCAGAATTGTGTTATGAACTGTGGGAAGCTACAACTTCTGTGTATGTTGTAGTTGTTGCCTTGACCACAAATTCAGACATTGGCCATGTTGACTTCTTAGAGATGGTCTATAAGCAGGCGGAGAGGCCCTATGTGATCGTAGGTCTGCACTTTGACCAGGTACAGCTACTTACAGATGTGCATGCACATTCACATCCCAGCAACAACAATTACACAGTTGGGCGAGGTATTCACCCATCTCCATTGTGTCAGTGGTTTTTAAGAGAAACATTTGGAAGTTAAGGCACTAGCTTGTTAACTCTTTGCAGTAGAAACATAAACAAACTCGCTACGTGCAGTTTTGATGGACACGAATCTAAAAGGCAAAAATGCAAAAGTAATCACTGTTTTCTTCACTCTCCTCAGGAAGTGAATCGATATAAA
Source organism: Ctenopoma kingsleyae (assembly GCA_032353495.1). Taxonomy (NCBI): domain Eukaryota; kingdom Metazoa; phylum Chordata; class Actinopteri; order Anabantiformes; family Anabantidae; genus Ctenopoma; species Ctenopoma kingsleyae. Next base: position 18,859,928 of record JAUBNQ010000001.1, on the reverse strand, counting down.
GGAAAGAACTATCCAATCATGAACATCCACGAGAGAACACTGAGCGTGTTGGCCTGTCGGGTGAGTTTACACACACACACACACACACACAGACTGAAGAATGTTGTTCAGCACAGTGGGGTGTATTTCGGCCTCACACACAGCACTGCAGCGTGAACTTGGCTCTGTGTGCTTCGTTCCTGCTGGTCAGCTGACAGTGGAGCAAAGAGTCTCTGTGCCCCCATCTGTGTGCATGTTTGCAAGCTGCACATACCAAACATGTTATATAATCCTAAAAGTGCTGAATTTCTGTGCTCTGTCATCACTTCTACTTGGGGCTTGATGATGAGGTTTAAAATTTGACAAAACTTAACCAGTGAGCAGTGAAGAAACTTTGAGCTGTCCTGTATTTAAAATGTGCGCTTTAGTTAAACTTTGACATTGTGCATGAATGTATTGCTGCTGATGCACCATACTGGCAGGAAAAGGTTAATCAATAGAAAAATCTATTTTATGGTCCTGTCTTTCCTCTCTTTATTGTCCTGTCTCCGTAGTATGTGTCTGAGGTGGTGATTGGTGCACCTTATGCTGTGGGCAAAGACCTGCTGGATCATTTTAAGGTGAGTTCCCTTTATTTGGCTTCAGTTCTATCATGTTCTTTATATTTCATTGAGTTTGACCTTGACTGTGATTGTTGAAGATTTAGACCAAGACTTGACAGTCTTGGTCTAAATTGTGGTCTAGTTATTTTACACTAACTGAACAGATTAGTTGGTTCATTTCTTTTACCAAGCATGTAGGGTGTACTTACTTACTTAGGGTGAATTTACTGAAGTTACTAAAAAATAGCCCTGTGAATAAAGAAGGGCAGTCAGCACATTTTCACATTTAGACCATTGTAATTTGTACATTACAGTCAGTGAACTGTGAGTTCTAAGGTACAATTATCAATACAGTAAAAACATACACAGTTAATTGATCGAGTCATTTATCACTGTTCATCTGACAAATCTAGTACTGGTATAAAATTACTAATTCTTGAATTTAAAACTAATTTACAACAATAAAAGTATTATAATGTTTTCATGGAATTTGAGTAAAATCTGATTTTAGATTACTGAAATTTTTTTGACAATGTACTCTAGACCATTAGCTGCTGTGTGGTGTGGTTCACACTGGCGCCACCTTGTGGATGAATCAGATAGCCCTGATCAACCTGAAAATCTTTTTTCAAATAGTGTGATCCTTAGTTTGAAAAACCTTTGATAAACTAAGAAAAAAGTGCTAATACCATTTCATATGTAAAGTAGTAAAGATCTGCTTACGCAACCTTAAGAAGCACTGTTACTCCACAGTGAATATATACTGTACATACAGACATGTATGTCCTGGAAGAATGCAGTTTACATTTTTTTATACTTGGGGATTGTTAGTTTAATCGTGTGTGTGTGTGTGTGTGTGTGTGTGTGTGTGTGATTGTACAGGTGGACCTGGTGTGTCATGGCAAGACTGAGGTGTTTCCAGACAAGGATAGTTCAGACCCCTATGCTGTGAGTTCATGGTCTGATCAAAGAGCAACATCAAAAACAACTGTGATATATGTGTTACATAGGTTTATATATGAGATTATTTATAATTTATCATTCGAAGCTGGTCTTAATTAAATAGAGCCAAGGTTACATTTTTCACTGATTTGACTATAGTTTGACTTTGCTTTGTTTTATAAAGCCAGTGTTTGTGTATGTTCTGAACTCAGGAGCCTAAGAAGAGGGGGATATTTAAAACCATTGACAGTGGGAACAGTCTCACCACTGATGATATCGTCCAGAGGATCATTGAAAACAGGTCAGGGGCTCCTCATTCCTAATTTACCTTCCTTCTCATCTTGGTGGGCACTCTCTTTGTCCTTGTATACATCTTTTTAATCTCTAAAGTTTGCTTGTGTCTTGTTTTTCTCCTGCCCAGGCTGCAGTTCGAAGCCAGGAACCAGAAAAAAGAGGCCAAGGAGATCGCAGTGATGGAGGCGATGAAGAGGAGAGAGCAGCAGGAGCAGCAGAGTGAAGCTGCAGCTCAGACCGCTCACTAGTGGCACCTCAGACATGCTCTCAGCTGGTTCTGTGTTTCATTTACTCCAGGTACACTCAGCTTAAGGACAGTCTGTGTTCATCTACACGTTTCTGTCGGCTTCTGTGTATATGGACTACTTCAACATATGCTACGATTTTAACCTGCAAAATTCTTTTACACCTCCTGTCCACAGAAAATGTTTTTATCATCTGTCATGTATTATTTGTATCTATGAATTTACACACTACATGTCCTAGATGTTGAAATTGTGTGTTGAATTTGTAATTATCATAACTTATTGACAGAATATTAACAACATTGTCAGCTTGTTTTATAATTAGTTTTAAATTACCAAAGTGTCATTAGTAAAGTTGAATGATGTCTAATTGTAATACACGTACTATAAAAAAATGTACATTTATTTTAACTTCAATATTTTTATCCATCCTAAAAACAGGATTTGATCATATTAATCTATGAAATGGTTTTCTAATTTAAACTGTGGATTACTGTGTAACTACCTGAATGTGCTGCGTGTGTGTGTAAGAGAAAGCGAGCTGAATGACGTTCTGCGCTGTAGATGAGAGTAGTGCCTCGTTTCTAAAGCTGTAACTAATGTAAGGGCTGTAATAAGAAGTTTAAATTGCTGCAGTGTCTCTTCAGCTGCCAGTAAAGTTGCTGAGTGATTTTTTTTAATGTTTTACTTTTTTACAAGACAATCCAGCAACTTAAAGATCTGGGACTTAATTTCACCGTCACTGTTGAGACTTACTGTTTGTTGCTTTTCCTGTCATTTCATCGGGCACATTACATGGATGGAAACTGTGACTGGTTAAAGACGGTGTGTTTAAAGTGTGTGTGTTGGTCGGAAGGTGAGATGTGAAAAGAAAGTTTAAGTACTGGATGGTGGGATTGTCACCTTTCTAGCACGAAGTTGCAACCTGTGAATGTCCATTTTATTAAATAAAATGTGTAATATGGCATCTGTGTCATCTGATGACTGTTTTACAGCAGCAGAGAAACGTGTGCAGCCCACAGATCTTTGTTGGATCAGCACATTGTCGCGGTTCACTGAGTCAGTGAAATGAGGCCACAGCCGCTCCTGTCCCTTTCACGCTGCTCCCAGATTTGAACAAACACTGCAAACTGTCACCTCATTACAGACACAAAGAACCTTTAATCCACCAACCCGAGTCCCCCAGAGGAGCATCTGCAGTAAGGATCCAGTCTCTTGTCTGACTCCTTTTTTTTTTCACATAGGAACCTCTGTACAGATACTGACACATCAAGATACATTTGGTCTGAGAAGTTCTTATCTATTTTTTGTAGTGGTCTGATATTTAGTGTATGATAAACACTGAGGAACCCGACTATTATTTAATTCTTTCCCTTCAGCTTCAGCGTCTCTTCGGTGAAACAGCGTCGTGTTGAGATGTAAGATATGACGAACAAGACACTGACAAGTCACAAACCAAAAGAGTTGAGAGATGCAAAACAGTTTTAAATGTGTGATGCATTCTGAAAAGTAGGAAAATGCATCACTCTCCCTGAAATACAGTAAAGAAAAAGCAAAGGTTTGGATAAACTAACGGTGGGTGTTGGTGGGCTTTGGTGACGTCATGTAAATCCCACTGTAGCTTTGCAGAGCAGTAACCTGAGCAGGTGAGCGGAGGCAGGGACTTTTATTACCCAACATAATACATTATTTCATATTATGTAAGCTGCACACTGGCGTGTAAAAATACACTAACTACACATGAAGTAAATACAATAGCTGAATATATGTACTCAGTTACTCTTCATCATGAGAGTACATGTTATATATTTGATTGTATAACCATGCTCAGGTGTAGTTTTGGATTTGCGCTGTCAGCGGTTTTGTCCCACGTCACGTCACTTCCCAGGGAAGTGCAGAACCGTCCCATCTGGGCAGCAGGCTGCAGTGTGGGAGGAGGCAGTTTTAGGATGATCTGGGGCTTTGCCAAGGCGGCAGAGCAGTTTGAACCGCTGTGGCTCACGGTGACGAACAGTTTGGTGTTTTCACTGCTGCGATCAGCCGCTGCGTAAAAGTTACCACCAAAGACAAAAACAAACAAACACTTGGATGCGATGCAAGTTTGCGACTTTGACGGATGTTTCGGAGATGGTCTAAACTTTTTTTTTTTTTAAGAGATCGAGTCAACTTTTCTGCACAGTAACCCTGTAGTTTCGTAAGCTGCAGAAGGACTCGCAGCATGCAGAGAGTAGTAGCAACAAACTCGGGCTGATTCCAGTTTGGACTCCCTGCTTTTGGTTGCCTCTCTGAAGGGGGGGATGAGTGCTAAGGATGGGACTGTGCCTCGGTACCGAAGTTACAGAAGAGGAGAAGAAGGCGAGGACACACAGCGCTAAGATAGACAGAGACCTGTACGAATACGCCAAACGGGAGATGAATCTGGTTAAAATACTCCTACTAGGTGAGACTGACAGCTGATCATCATTTTATCAAATAATCTAAAACCCCTGCGAGTGTGTGCATGTGTGTAATACAATATGTCTCAGACTGGATGACACAATCCCTCACTTTATTTGTGAGGTACTGACCACAGATTCAAGTTTCTTCAGTTATTTCAAAGATAAATCCTAAAACAAAGGCCCAGTTTAACCACAATCCTCCTCCTCCTCCTCCTCCTCCAGGTGCAGCAGAGAGCGGTAAAAGCACTTTGGTTAAACAGATGAAGATCATCC
>JAUBNQ010000001.1:18826143-18836580 GCA_032353495.1 Ctenopoma kingsleyae | reverse complement strand
ACATTGATGGAGAAGGACCACTTTGCCAATCCTGTGCCTCTGGGTTCAACCATAAAACGTTTCATTCATCACATTTCTTTTTCGTACTGTATTACAAAAGGAGACTATGAACAGAGACGTTACTTTTTCTAAGACTTAATTTATAGTATGTGTTATATATTTGCCTGTCTCTTTCTGTGTGTGTGGGCAGGACACAGAGGAGGTGAGGATTTACTGTTTGTCCATTGCTTCCTCAGTGCGGGGTCCACTCATGCAAACCACGGTGTGTTTTCCGCTCATTCATCACGCTGTCTCCGCTGTGCGTCACACCCTCCTAATGAGGCGGTGATCACCACGATCACTTCACTTTGTGTTTTACTCGTCCTTCTACACTCTTTTCAATTTAATCTTCCATCATCATGCATCCATCCTATTTGTCCATGGGAAGCGCTGGAGCCTATCCCCGCTGTCACTGGGGGAGAGGCGGGTTACACCCTGGACCCCTGGACAGGTCACCAGTCTATCACAGATGCTGGGAAACTTTGATATTAAAAATGTGAAAAGTGTATGTTATGGAACATGTTAATGTGTTCATTTTGTTCCTTGCACCTCTGATGATTATTGTTTTAGTAGCTGACACTCAGACACACTCTGCAGGATGGTGCCTCCTCATATGTTATAATATATATATTATTTGTGTTGTATTGACTCTATGTGGACATGACTGTTTTGATAGCTCCCCTGAGTGACTGACTTCTATGACACCAGCTTCTCTTTGACCTCAGTACAAAGTGTGGTAATGACTGATGTGAATAATGAGTGAAAGATGGTGAAAGAAAGGAGAAAACACCCCACGTGCCTTAAATTAAGTAGTTTTCTTGTCCTGTAATTAAAATGCTTCATATGTGTATGAAACATTTTTCCTTTCAGGGTAATTCAGTGTTTAATACTGTCTCTCTAGTCTTTATGTCCTATATGCTGTACTGGAACTGCAAAAATAAATGTGAGAGGCTGTCAGTGTTACTGTGACAGCATAGTTCAGATTTCTTTGAAACAGACCATCTTAAAGGACAAAAGTGTTTTTCCTAACTTTTAAAGACAACTTTAGGCCACAGAAGTTATCAGTGTTTGTTCTTTTAATAGATAAAATAAATAAAAGTACTATCCAGCATATCTGCTCTGCAGTCAACTTTCTGGACATTTAATACATTTTGGCAGTGATGGGTACACGTCAGGGGTTCAACAGTAAAGACAGGAAGTCATCTGGAAAGAAAATATTTTAACAAACAACTCTCGCACTGATTTTTTTTTCTTTTTTTTTTCTTGTATACTCCTGTTGTTAAATAAGAACATTCAGAGTCTGCAGCGGTCCATTATCGACCACGATCGTTGTTTCCTCTGCGCCAACACTCTCTACCCAGTCACTAATCACTCATTCCTTTCCTTCACTTTTCGTTTTCCAGAGAAGCGCTCCCGGGTCTCGGTGGAGGACCAGGACTGTCTCGGGCGGTCCGAGCAGGACTCACGCGGACAGGCAGTCCAGGGAGTCCAGGGTGAGGAAGACGTCCGCTTTGCACTGGAACGTGCCCGTCCCGTCACGCAGCAGCTCGCAGCTCTTCAGGTTTGGAGAGATGTCCTTCACGCAGATGGCCTACAGGAGGTGAAATACGAGGTTTTAGCTATTTCAGAATAAATAATCCTTTTTATGGTTGTTTTGGCGTAATGGCTGCAAAAAAAAGAAACAATGTGGAAATAGGTCTGGTGGTTTATTGGAGTAAAATCATATTTGTTTTCTGGTGTTTGCCTGTTTGCGCTCTGACCTGCAGCGCTCTTTGCGTCTTTACGCACGAGTTCTTTACCCATTTTGAGAATTTGTTTCCTCGACTTTACAATAAGAAAATATTATCCAAAGTAGTGTCTAACTAATTAAATATATCTAAGTTGTGATCTCGCTTGTTGAATGAAGCACATTTAAAATCTCCCTCTCAAATGTTGTCCTAAACAGATCCCCATCAAAAAGGAATAAAGTCTGTAGCATCTTAATGGTACCTACCATGCTTTTGAGGATGGAGATCTGTCTGTTAGTCTCTGGGATCACGTTGTTACCGGCCACCTCTCCGCTGTCAATCTGTGTGTCTTCGGAGTCAGACCTGCGGACGTACGGCGACCTCCTGATACCGGACAGCAAACCGGAGGCACGGCCCACCGAGTAGTAACTGGGCCCGGTCGACTGCTTGTACCAGGCTTCGATTGGATGGCAGGAGATGAGCAGAGACACCCCGACGCACACCACGGCAAACCTGACTGACCTATCCATGTCTCGGCACTTTTTACGTAGAAGTAAAAATGTTAATTTTCTTGCCTGTTCTTTGTCAGCGTCCGATTTCTGTTTTGCTGGCTGATTGGAAAAGTTTCTGCTGCTTATATAGGCGGACTGAGCGACGTTATCGTGACCCAGGACGTTCGTCAAATCAAACGTGAGGTGGGCGGATGATGATCCGTCTTTATGTCGGAGAAGAAAAAAGACCAAACTGAATTGATCCGTTTCTGATTGTTTGGCAGAGACACGGGAGGCGTGTGTGTGTGTGTGTGTGTGTGTGTGTGTGTAATGAGGGGGTTGGAGACGTAAGGGGACGTCAGTCCTTCCCTGACGCTTGTAGAGGTAAAAGTGTAATGGATTAACATGAAAGCATCAGGATAGACACTGACTTTGGTCAGAATGAAAAGATGTCCATATAGTTTGTGAAACTGGTGATATAGAGAAACTCCCTTGTTTTTATCTGATAAAAGTGTTACCTTCAAAATATCTAGTCTAACAAAAGGCAGATTGGTCAATTTCCAGAATAATTCCTTGTGGATTTCAGATATTGGGGAAAAGTCACTTTATACAAAGAGGAGATAGCATGCATCAAAAAGTGCAATAATCACACATAAATAAGCAGAATAAGTGTGCATGACTCCAAAAAACGATGAGATCAATAAACATGAGCGACTGATTTCTGATAATGACACTGAAAATGTGTCAAGTTTCATCATCTTTCTATATGGATGGACTGAGACTCTGTCTCAATTCAAAGTGGAGCTCTTATTGTATTGTCAGTACAATTATCAATACAAACCCTTCTGCTGATGGTCGCCAGGCATGAGCACCACCGCCTGTGTAATCAGCCAATCGGAAGAACACCAGCGATGGAGACAGAGAAGGATGCGTCTACACTTATATACAATTAAATAATAACAGTGGTAATTGTATATAATTATGTTGCCTTTCTATGAAACAGGGTTTAGAGAGAGAGCATGGATGATCGGAAAATGTACCTTAAATTTATAGAAACAGATAACAAAGGTCAAAGAAGACAAACAATAGTAGACTGAAAACAATGTTATGAACTAAGGAACTTTAATTTTGTTTATTAGCAGCAATGACGTACAAAAATGTAAATGCAAGTAAACAATTATTTGTTTTATAAGAGGAACGTGTTCATGTATATATATATATGTCACATCACATCAGTAAACATGAGCAAAAGTACCATTAAAGTCCGTCAGAGTCCATTGTAGAGTGGTCTGCAGTGTGGCTCTAGTTTGTCCTCCAGGACATAGTCTGGTCCACAGACCCAGGGGTCCCCTGTCTCCCACTGCCACTTCTGCAGACTCTGCCTCAGTGTTTCCAGCACGGTGCTGTAGGATGGGTCTGACACCAGGTTCTTGGTTTCCAGTGGGTCTGTCCTGTGTTGGTGGAACGTACACATCATATACAGTCAGATACTGCACACAAAAAAAAAGACATTTCAAAGCTCAAGATTTAATTTATGATTTAATCACAATATCTGCCATCAGTCTGATTCCACTGTTATCTTTTTATAGCATCCTAGTTCACGCTCTTTTATTGTATTAAATTACATCTGAGCATAAGAAGCAAAGACAGTGGTTAATTGTGTCAGGATTAAATTAAATAACATAAACATTTATAAACATAACTAACATGAAGAGGCATAGTACTTAAACTACAATATATATATTGATACTACTTTTTATACTACTTGTTTCATGTCATGAGTATTAAGAATAGGTTTTGTTCACCTCTGTGGATGTTGTATTATCCAATAAATGTTTAGAGTTGTTATTTCACTATTTTGAGTGTTTCAGCGCCTCTAACAAACTGTCACATTGAACATTTGAACACCTGAACAACATGTGTTTTAGCAGCTGTAACAGACCTGGTCTCGTACAGCTCCCAGCGCTCTCTGTAATAATACTCCTTCAAGCTTTTGAACCAGTGCGTGGGCTGACTCAGTCTGGTGCGGTTCAGGAGGTCCTGGAAGGTGGGTGACACGTACAGGTCCTGGTCAATGGGGAATGGCATGCGGTAGTGTAGATTGTGGAGGAGGTGGTACGCCCCCTGGTGGACAGAGCGGGTTGGGTAGTACATGGTCACCTGAAATCAAAATGACAGTGCAGCAGTTAAGGCCTTGTGCTTGATTCCTTCATGAAAGCATATTTGTGACAGTCAGCAGCATTGACTCAGACCTCGTGGAGGGATTGACTGGCATAGATGGTGTTCCAGCTTCTGGGTTCTGTGACCAGAGCAGGTAGTAAGGAGCGACCGGTCAGGTGCACCGTGGTGGTGGGGTTCCCTGGAAGATTGTAGGACGGGTAGGGAACAGAGAACCAGTCCAAAATGGTTGGAGTGATGTCTGCCAACAAAAGAGAGAGAGAAGAAGAGAAGAACAAATAATAAGAAAGATTGTGGAAATGCAACAAAATAGAAACTCTTCTGATGTTTGAATATTATGTTATTACACCGTTAGAATTGGGGGAATTCTTGAAAATTGCACTAATAATTAGTTTCATGCTATATTAACACATCACCGTCTAATGGAAACCATGTATCTCCAAGTGTTAAGTCTTCTTTTAAAGGCTGACAAAGCTCTTCTAATTCTTAAGATGATGCAGATAAAACCCATTAGATTATGTGAATAATGCATCATTACAATGTTAAATAACAGGACTACTTTTCTTAGCTCACGGAAAGTTGACTTTTAAGACAACATGATTTTCACCAGACAGCAAATATTCATGTCAAGTTAAGTTATATGCTTAAATACAACAATTGTTTTAAATCATGTTATTCTCATCTTTACAGTTGATCATTATTCCTCAATCAGAGGATTATTTTGAGTTCCTTCTATCTGCTACTGATGCATCACACATCACTTATGACTCCCTCTGGTGGCCGATGACGCACATGAGATAAACATGTTCATTTGTGTGAGCCAGCCTGGGGATAGGAAGCCCCTAAAATGTCCCAAGATAAATATCAATGTCCAAAAGATGATTAAATACTGCATGTATTTTATTTCTGACTCATCTTTTTCTGAAATAGTTTCACTTATTACTCACACTTTATCAGCTATAAAAATCCCTAAAATCTGACAATAATAACACAGTTTTCCCCACACCAAGTAAATTTTAAATGATGAAAGGTCTGAAGACGCAAATGCTGCTCCATTTTTTGAGTTATGAGCCAAAATGGGGCAATTGGGTGCTACTCTATTATGAGCTATTTTTTAATCATCATTTTCAGTCTCTTTTTTTACCCAGTAGGCTGACATAGGACTGGCTGGTGTCTCCCCATCGCTCCCTGTGCTCTGGAGAGGACACCAGCATGGGCTCTGCGATCCCTGAATGATACAGGTTGGTTCTGCCATTAGGGAAGGGGATGCCGTTATCTGAGCTGTAGATGACCAGAGTGTCGTTCTCATAACCAGCATCCCTGAGCTCTTGAAGAACTAATCCAATGCCTGCAAAATAAATTTCAGATATTGTGGTTTATTGTTTTAGAAAGTGTCTTTCGTGTGTCTATGTGTGTGTCTTCTGACATACCTTGATCCAGTCTGCTAACTGTGGTGTACTGCGCAGCCAAGTCCGCTCGTGCTGCAGGCGTGTCTGGCACAAAAGGAGGAACCTGCAGTGCAGATGTATTTTATTACAATAACAACTAAGATCAAATCTTAGGATTTTTTGTTTTTTATTTCAGATGTCATAAAGTTTAATATGGAACTAACAGCAGCAGCAGACGTGTGACTGTGAAAAAATCTAAACTATGGGAATCACACTCACTATATGACACTGACGGATGATAAAATTATAATTTATATAAAACAATAATCATGTATTTCTAGCTGGGTGCTATTAAATATGGTAAAATAATATTCATTTGTATAAAACCTGAGTTACATACTAATTTTCCTTGTTTTTGTTTTAAGAACATTTTTATTTCTTTTTACACTTAAATCTATAAAATCTGCTGTATAAATAAAACCAACCTTTACTTGCTCTGGTGTGTAATATACTGGTGTCCAGTCAGGAATTCTACCCATTCCCATTTCACCGTTTCCAAACTTCTCACAGAAAGCTCCATACTGGGGCTGTGAATGTCCACACCGGTGAGTGTCATGGAAGGCAACATAGAGGAAAAATGGCCTCTCTTCATCTTCTATATTGTCTCTACGACCTTTACTCTCTTTTTTCTTTTGCCTTCGCTCAAAGGCTTCCTCTTTATGTGTCTGGAAAAACTTGCGGACCAGGAGTTTAATGCGAGTGATGTTCCTCCCAACCTGGAGGACAGAGCTGTTTTCTTCTGTGTACGCAAAATCAAAAGGGTAAACAGATCCAGGGCCGACATGCTTCTTCCCAATTATACCTGCAGAAATAAAAGAGAGAGAGAGAGAGGGAAATCATTATAGAAAGCAAGAATCTGTATCACTCTGGGTTTAAAAATAACGTGTAGTGTAGTTATTTACCTGTGTGTATGTTGGCTTGTCTGAGGAGCAACGGTAGACTCTGTACTGCATCAAATGAGTTAAAGTTATGGACCCCCTGATGAAGCCCGTACATGCCATTTTGGTGCTGACAACAGGACAAACATACTTCAGTGTTGTGGCTTTGTGAATAACTGACAATTATTGATATATGTGTGTTACCTGTGGCAGGCCGGTAAGGATGGTGGAGCGGCTGGGGGAGCAGCTGCTGACAGAGGTGAAGGCGTTTTTGAACACCAGGCTGCGCTGGGCCAGAGAACTCAGGTGGGGAGTGTGGACCACAGAGTTGTTATACACCTCTGTCTCAAAACCTGCATCATCAGCTGGAGGAGGAAAAACACAGGAATGCATCACGTCTACCTACACTCAAATCAACAGCATCAATACACTCTTAGACTGAATAGCCTAAAGCATGTGGATAACCAAAACATTACACCCATAATAATTGTTAGACTTTTCATTCCAAAATCATGGGCATCAGTTTGCTGCTGTTCAGCCTCTACTCTTTCAAGGTAAGCTACAGATGTTGGGTGACTAGAAGGATGTTGGATGGAGTTAAAGTCACATTTAGTAACTTGTAATTTGAACCAAAAAGGATGCCTTCAGATTTATTAAATAATAATAATCCTATAAATATGGAATGACTATGATGTATGAAATGTGATCAGCAAACTAGTATTTTTATTAGAAATATAGTTCTGCAACATGCTGATCCACTATCAGAGTATATAAGCTTGTCACGAATTTCATCATAGCTTTTATACTGTGTTATATTGCCTATACTGGATTTGTATTTTGTGTTTGCACCAGTTGACATGTAGGCTCTGTCATGTGTCTGCATGTACTGATGAACTGTATATTCTTACTACATAAATGTATGTGTAAGTTTTCACTCAGCTTGTAAACTAAATTTTAATAAAAAATAACATTTGAACCTTAATGAATGAGATGAATGCAAGACTTTATTGTTTTGTAAACTTCAAAAGTTTTAAAGTCTTGACAAGTACCACGATCTGATCTAGAAATGTAAACGTTAACTCACCAATTATTAACAGGACATTTCTTCTCTTCGACTCCCCGATCCGACAAGATGCCAACATGAGAAAAACTAACTCAAGCAGCATGATGATCACTTCACTGTTAAAAAACCTCGCATATCACTTCAAAGTCTCAAAATCTCTGCTGGTTTGGCACTGAAATATTCAGTATGAGTCGAAACACGTACATTCCTAAAGAATAATATCACTCGTTTTAAAGCATAAAGTACTTACAGATACCAGTGGAAGTATAAACCAGCGACGTTACCGAAGATAAACAAGTAATGTTAACGTCTTCCGCAAACAGCATAAGCCCCGCCCACACACGGCACATGACGGAGGTCACGTGACGACAGAAAACAGGAACTGGAGTCTTCGCTTGTTCAGCAAAACCTGAGGCAAAAGATTATGTCTTAAGTATTAGGAAGTGGTTTTATGAGAGGGAACAACAGCTCTGTGATGGAAAAGGACCCGAAAAATCACAGCAGTGAAGCAAGAAATAATATAAACCAGAAGACACACAGAGTAAGAGTTTCTGTGTTATTCTTTTGTTGTTTTCTCGTTTGTTTCGATTCATTCTTTTAGTATATTTTTCCAATTTTATTCTGTTTGTTTGTTTATATCATAATTTCGATTTTACTGCCATGTTCTACTGTTTTTCTCCTTGTGTCAGGTGTTTTTGTTCTATTTTAATTTTGTCAAGAGGAAATTCAGTCTTATTCAGTCATTTTCGAAGAATATTATGACCTATATAACATAGACACATTATAGGACATGGAGACATGCAAATAAAATGGCAAACTGTATGATGTGGGTTCATGTACCTTATATAACAGAGAGGAGAATTTGTAGGACGTGTTCTTAGTCCGGTAGTTTTATGTGGAGACTGTGGGGACAAGTTCTGTCTGTTGTAAAACAATATCTCATGAGAGACAGGTATGTAAAGCACGAGTCTGTCAGATTATGGTCATCAAAGCACTCAAAGCTTGTTTAGGTGTCACAGAATAGCATGTGGAATATGTGTCTTCAGACGGACGATGTTAAACAAATTGTACACAGGTGTGAAGTGAGTGGTTATCATGTGTTTGACCTGATAGCTTTCAAGTTGTTTTTTTATTACACACACATTACAGCAGACATTTGAAGATGTCTCACTTTGTAGTATTGTGTATTGTCCAGGAAGACAAACATGCCTCTGCACACAGCACGCCGGTGTGTTTTTCTAAATGGTAGGCCTGTGGGGACGAAGCACTGACAAGAGGCAAAGGAAAACCAGGGAAACCAAGCAACCAATCCCAAAAGCCAATGAGCAACATTTAAAGCAGAGGAGGAAATTTAGTGACAGTGGGTGAGTGTCATTCAGTTTCAGTAGAATAGAACAGTTATTCTGTAATCGGTTGCACACATTTGAATATGTAGATTGTGCACCCACAGCTGCCATAATCTTCTTTTCTGCTGTCATCCTCACCTCCAGGTTCTCCTCCTTTACCCCTAACCTCTGTGTGATGGACCAGCCTCTGGTTAGACGAGTGTCAGCTCGGGGCTGCTGCTCCTACAGCGCCCTGAAGGCCTGGCTGCCCATCCTCTCCTGGCTCCCAAAGTACAATTTGAGGTGGCTTCAGATGGATCTACTTGCAGGCCTCACTGTCGGGCTGACAACTGTACCGCAGGCGTTGGCTTACGCTGAAGTAGCCGGGCTTCCTGTGCAGGTGAAGATTCAGCTTGTCATGTCTGTGAAGGTTCAGCTTCAGGATCAGTAACACACTAGTAACTATAAGCAAAACACATTTCTGAGTGGGGGAGCACTGTAGCGTCTGCTACAGTTCTGTTTATGTAAATACATTTGTCTCCGTAGTATGGGCTCTATTCTGCCTTCATGGGGGGATTCATCTACACTCTCCTGGGGACTTCTAAGGACGTGACACTGGGTCCCACAGCCATCATGTCTCTCCTGTGTTTCTCCGTGGTGGGGGGGCAGCCACACAGAGCTGTACTTCTCAGTCTCCTCTGTGGACTCATCCAGGCTGTGATGGCATTACTGAGATTAGGTGAGGGGAGGGCGGCAGAAGTCACGAGAGACCTTGTGACTGCAGTTTTTATGCGTCAAAAGTTATGAGCATGACAAAAAAGTTTTTTTTATTATTATTCTAAACTTGCACAGTGATGTTATGGTGATATTCTTCCAGTCTGTAAAATTTAAGATGAGTGCTACAAAGCCAACATAATTATATGAAAAACATTTTGAAGAGAGGCAGAGTGAGGTGTACATATGTACAGGAACAGAATTAGAGATACCAACAACATATGAATTGGTGACTGCAGGAGAGCCACTTCCTACCAGATCATCTATGACGTCCTGTGCTTAACCACAAGCAGTTTCTGGATTTAACTGCTGCTGCTTTTATTTTTGTTCAAGTCAAATCATTCATTCACTAATTTGTCTTCTGTAGGCTTCCTCTTGGACTTCATTTCTTACCCTGTAATAAAAGGCTTCACTTGTGCTGCTGCAGTGACCATTGGCTTTGGCCAGGTCAAGGTAAGAGTTAACACATACACACATTGGTTATATATGCACACAACAACACACACACACACAC
>JAUBNQ010000001.1:18779244-18792313 GCA_032353495.1 Ctenopoma kingsleyae | reverse complement strand
TGGTCCCTCCCCTGTGTAACACCATTCACGCTGTCTTTCCTCTCTGAGTTAATAGGTGTCACTGCTGCATCACAGAGCTCCACACAGTCACAGCTGATTCCTCCTGTCCCGGAGTCTATGGAGGCAGCAGCTGCTTCAGCTCCAGTGTCACTCATAATCTCATCTCTCGTCCTGGTCACACTCTGCACCTGCAGAGGGACAGCCTCACTCCCATCTTTCTTTTTCTCAGTCCCTTCATTCTGGTGAGGTGGATTAGTGTAAAAAGTGATGGCAGGACTACACTCACCACCCGCAGAACCATCGTCACCATCTTTTCTTTGTTTCACAGATATTTCACCTGTACTTCCCTCAGGTTCCTGTTGCTTCAGATCTGTAGGTTGATTTGAGTTTGCCTCATCAGTTTGTTCTTGTTCAAGTGCTGCATCTCCTTCAGCCTCACTGCTCTTCCCCTCTGAGCAGCCTGGATAGCACGAAGCACTGGTCCCATCTGATGTAGTGACAGTGACGCAGACTTCAGTTTCTGCCCTGTGCGTGTTGTTAATGCTATCATCAAAGAAAGAAACAACAAATTACATTTAATCCTGTTACTGTAATAAGCTTTTTTTGTATATCACATAGGTTTCTTATAATTTGGATTCACTACATCCTCACCTGTTATCACCTCCACAGTGACTGGACTGAAGTTTTGTCTCTCCCTTGCCCTGCACTGTGACACCCTCTACTGGGATAGACAGAGGTGAGGACCGCGAAGGGGCGGGGGATATAATCTGCTCCTGTGCTACAAGGTCAGCTGTGTTATTGTGAAGCTGCTTCTCAATCCTTTCTGCTCCATTCTGCCCATTTTCACATTTTTGTGTCTGTAAAAAATGACACCGCTCCTTCTCTGTCAGACCACACATACCCATTCTGCGCTTCTTTCTGGCTGGTAATCCCACTGTTGACTCCTTTGTGACTTCTCTGACTTCAGCCATGCACATGTTGCTTGGTTCTTCTTGGCTGGTTTTGTGATTTCTCTCCAAATTACACTGAGAGTTTTTCTTTGCGTCCAGTTGTTCCTCTAAAGTAGCTGCACAGGATCGATCATACTCATCAGAGGTTATTACCTGATCAGTGTATGTCTGAGATGGTGATCTTGAAGCTTCTTGTGGATTTATTTCTTCCTTTCCATCCTTCTTGGTATCATTTTCAGGATTTATTATAAAGGCCTGCAGCTGAGTATCATTGTTGATGGTAATGGTGGAATTGTCTTCTTGCCCTTCAGAAGCTTTCACCACGTTTTCTGCATGTGTTTCCTCACTAGAGTCATCTGGTTTGGTAAGATAGGACTGCTCTTCTGTCTGATCCAGTTGATTTGTAACTGGAGCACATTCTTGCACAGGGGACTGGAGACACTGTGGTGGTGCAATGACCACTGCTGCATTATTTCTTTCAGTGTCCTAAAATGTAAAAAGGCTAATGATCTGTCTACAGTTGCACTTGATAGGATAAAAATGCAGGTCCTCTTTCAATCAACTAAATTACCTGTTGATGGAGGACAGCACTGACATCCAGAGTCAGGGACATTTCATCACTTGGACATTCCCTCTTCCTTAACCCGAGTGATCGAGGCTGGGGTGGACCTGCACCTTCTCAAAACATATGGACTCAACTCAATCAAAAAGGAGGGAATCAATGTGAAACGTGAGAATATCAAGATGAAGCTGTCTTAGCTGTTTTAATATGCTGCCCTCTTACCACTGCTGTTGATCTTTGCCTTCCCTTTTGCCATCTCGCCTAGAAAGAAACTAGTGAAAGACACTCAAAATATAACAAATACAGCATTTAGCTACCATAAACACATCCTATTGTTAAGGCTGGCCAATTAACAATAACGCCTGAGATTTTTTCATTCTCATTATACTAAATGTATTTATTAGCTAGCTAACATTAACAGAGTTTCACTTACTCAGTAAAGGACGTTACAGCTATTACCTACGTACCTGCTAAGGTTTAAATGAGTAATTTATGCAAATTTACTTAATTTTCATTAACTGTAATCGTTACATAAAGATGAACTATCGAATTATATTTTTCCTCAGCCAGGTCAACAACAACCACCTCATTTGATTTCAGAGGTGTAATGTTACGTCGAGGTTTACGTCAGTAATGGGCGTGTTTCGTTTAGCCGTAAAGCGCGGTGCGCGTTGCCATTGGAGACACAATATAGGAAGTAATTTCACAGCCTACCGTTCTTGTTTTGACAGCTGGAACTGAACGTTAAAATATACCTGTCTCTGTTTATTTGCTCTGTCTTTTCTCCGTACTCGACTCAAAAGTCCGACCCGACTGGCTGTAACATAAACATCCAGCTTCGTGAAACGGACCGGGTAAACTGCCTGCTTGCACATTCATAGATAGACGAGTGGTAATACCACTACTAGTAGTTAGCTGTTAGCTAACATGAGCACAGAAGCTAACTCGATACAAGACAGTCAAAACTGTTTGATTTATGACATAAAACGGCTGCTAAAAACGTCAGTGTTAACTCTACACAGATACACGTGGATACTGTCAGTTAAATGCGTACTTGCTCGTCCCATGTCTCTTTTTTTAAATGGATGTGTTGATTTTACCTATCTTTAACTTTTAGATAATAAAAAGTTCATGAGTCGCAGTCGGAACCCCCCTCCCCGGGGTCAGGGGGCAGCTCGAGCTAAACAGGTAACACTCATCATGTCTGATAATAAAATGTAAATATCTACTTAAAAATAATAATGTTACCTTGTTAACAATGACAGCTATGATTCAGCATCTCTCTTGTCTGTCTGTCTCTCTCTCAGATGGGGCTGCTCCTTGACTTGTCCCCGGATGGAGGGATGGATGATGATGGAAATGATGAAGCTCTGGAGGCAGAGTTGCTAAATCTGGTGGGGGGAGGAGGAGGAGGAAGGTCACAAGGGAAGAAAGGTGAAGGAAGAGATGAGAAAGACACAAGTCACTCATTTCAATCCTAGTGTAAACCACATTTTCTCATGTCCATGTGATGTGATATACTGTGTCTGTTTTAGTGCCACTTTTGATGTATTTCTATATGTTCAGCTCCTGTTCCAATGGCTGAAATTGAGCGAATGGCAGCTCTTTGTATGAAGGACATGGATGATGAAGAAATCGGGGATGAAGATTTGGATGATGAAGATCTTCTGGTAACAGAGTCACACCATTTTTATCCTTTTTAGAGCTGGGTGGATAGGTGGATTAATAAGCTGGGAGAAAATGTATTGACTATTTTGTTAATGTCATGTTAATTGTCAGCCATTGTTTACCCAGAAAATTCCAAACATCTTTTGATCCCAGCTTTTTCAGTGTGAGGATTTACTCAATTTCTTGAACATCTGGATATCTCTCAATTTTAAACATTTGGTCAGAAAAAAATATGTGAAGATGTAATTTTGGGGTCTGAGAAATTGTAATAACTTAAGCTAAGGTTACCTGGTGAATTGTTTTAAATACTTGAATTTTCTTTTCAACTGCAAATATCTCCCCATACATAGGCAGAACTTAATGAGGTTTTGGAGGATGATGAAGAACAAAATCCTACTCTTACCCCTCCTGCAGTGACGCCGGCTGCTCCCAAAGGGAGCGTCACATCCCACTCTGCTCCTCCTGCTGCCCCTAGTGGTGCAACAGGGTTGGAGTCCCGCTTATTGGAGCGCATTGAAATGTATAAAACAGCCATTTCTAATGCCAAGGCTGCAGGAGAGACCAGCAAAGTCAGACGACATGACCGTGGCTTAAAGGTAAATTAAGGAGAAACCTTGCATAGAACCCGCAAATTGATCCCAGGATTTTGTTTTCATTCACTTGTTTTGAACTTTTTAAACCTCCCTTTTTATGTGAATGGAAGACTTTACATTGTGTATTTGTTCCCTGCAATAGCGAAAACATTCTTGTCTCCTTCAACCCTAGACATTACAGTCGATGTTAACATCTGTAAAGAAAGGAAATCCTGTCAATGAGGACGAGATGCCGCCTCCTGTTGCTCTTGGTGGAAAGGCCAATGTCACTGCCGAGTCCCTATCAGTCAAGGAAAAAGAACTGCCAGAGCCCACACTGATGCCCTCCCCTCCCACTGATCAGAAACCTCTGAGGGAGGCTGCACCGCCAGCCCCTAATACAAAACCGCTCCATCTGAACCCTCCTCAAAAGCCTGCTCTCACTGCCGCCATCACCCCAGAAACACCTGCAATCTCACCTCTCACTCCCAGCCAGCCCGACGCACAGCACTCCGGTAAAAACACGCATGATGACGTACAGTGTGCCTCTCCACAATGTTAACTTGATTTATAAAAGTTAAAGATGTGGCAAAAGGGGTCTCTTCTAAAGAACACCATAAACCCTTCTGTTCTAAAAAAAAATAGATTAGATTATTAGTCAAAATGTCAGTAATTCAATGATTTTCCTTGTGTTCTAGTTAAAAGTTTTTTCTTGAAATGATCAGTTGATTACTTTAGTAATTGATGGACTGCTTTTGAACTCGTTTAGCTTTAATAATAATAATACATTTTATTTAAAGGCGCCTTTCTTGACACTCACTTTAGTGTTGTTCCATAGTACAATCCTGATATCAAAGGCAGTAAATCAGTTGGTAGAGCTGTCAATAATAAACCTTAGTAGTTCCTTAGTAGGGTTAGTAGTTCGATTTCCGGTTCCTCCTGGCCATTACATGACGAGGTGTCCTTGGACAAGTCACCAAAATCTGGCAGCTGTTCAACAGCAATTTTAGGGGAGACTATAGTACAGATGGTAGGGCAGTCGTGTATAAACCCCAGGGTTGGTGGTTTAACTCCTGGTTCACCCGATTTCTGGCCACATGTTGAAGAGTTCCTCGACAAGACACTGAACTCCAAACTCTTTAATGACCTTGCAGAAATTCTTGTACCTCTCCACAAGAATTTCCCCAAGGGCATTTATAAAGCATCAATAATAATAATAATTATTATTATTATTATTATTTTTATTGTCTCTAACAGAATATTGTCTTTGTCTTGTCAGTATGTTTCCATCCACCACTCCACTCCAGTAAATACATTTTTGCTGTTGTTGCTGTTTAAAAAGTCCTTGCTTTTCTCCATTATGGTTAATACTTTTTACCTGTTGATCAAATAACAATTTTAATACTTTTCTTCCAGCTTTGGTAATTGACAACAGGTTTATGCTTTTGCCATTATATGGACTCATGAGAGAATTGAAATCATTTCATTTTCTGTCTTTTTGTCAGTCACACTAACACACACGTACTGTATGTCTTCTCTCCTGTCAGAGGTGAAGCAGGCGGTGTTGTCCAGACAGTGGGAGTATAAGATGGCTGCCAAAAACGCTAAACAAAGTGGCCAAATTGACCAGGCCAAACAGCACTACCTCATTGCCAAGGTAACACAACCAATTATGGTTTTTATCACTTCAATGAGTCATTTTGTATAAGTGTATAGTTTGTGTGTAAGGCTTGTGAGTAAAAGCAGGGTCGATCACCTTTTTGCAGAAGCTGGATGTGCTGGTGGAGGCACTGGACAGGGGGGAACCAGTAGACCTCAGCTCACTACCTCCCCCTCCTCCACGTGAGTGTAAAAACCTGAAGTCTGAAATCTGAAATTTATTAACTTTGTTTATGATTGAGCCAGATTTTCTTGAGGTTAACTGTTTGACAGACAATTTAAATAAAGGAGTAGAAACATTTGTCCCCCTTTTTTCTTATTTTCTGGACCAGAACAGCAGAGGTTCTCTGTAGAACCTTAAACTTGTACTGGATACAGATATGAAAAAAATAGCTTTATTCTCTCATAATTATGCCCCTGACACTGATACAGGGCGATATCAGTATCTGGAATTTTGGCTACATATCAGTCTGACATGTAAATTTCATGTTGAACAACTGGCAAGGATCTGAAGATGAAAAATAATTTCTTTTGTCATATTAAAGTGTATTTTTCTCTTGAGGACAGGAAAACTAATCTCTCTCTTCAATTGTGTTTCAGAACAGAAAATGTTGTTAACATTGCTCTCATCACTGTGCACTATAGTATATGGAAAAAGTACTTAGTACTTTTCCTTGCCCGAGTATATGACTTCTCAGCTGTAACGCTTTGTTGATTAGATGAGTGTAAATACTGAAGACTGCATTCCAGTACTCGCACCTCAAATTGAATTAATGAAGTAACTTTAAACTTAAAAGCTTTAAAATGTCAATTGGATAAATTTAAACTACTATTTGGGACTTTTTTTTGTTATTGTTTTTGATTTTGTCTGTGTGTTGTTTTGTGTGTCTGCCTATGTTTTGCTGGGTGTCTTGTTTCACCTGATTAAATAATGGTTTTAATAATGACCCACGTCCGCCCTTCCACTGATGTCTGATCATGTGCAGGAGATGTAGCAGCAGAACACCGCGCACCTCCTCCTGTTCAGTCTTCCTCCAAACCATCTGCTCCTGTACATGTGCCTGCACCTGCCCCTACCCAGACGGCCACTACTAGTAAGACAGTAGCCCTGATCCGTCCTTCTGCAAGTGATTAAAAAATGTAATGTAATGAATTTTAAAATGTGTGTGTGCTTTGCAAAGATCTGCCTGTTCCCAGCAGTTTGGCTGAAGCCCTTCAGCAGAGGATGGACATTTACAAGTCAGCAGCAGAGGGAGCCAAGGGCAAAGGAGATGATCGTAAGGCTCGCATGCATGAGCGCATTGTCAAGGTACACACCATGCTCTTAAAACATACAATATCTGAAGTAGCTGTTTCTGTTTAATAAGGAAATTAAGTGCAGTGGATCCTTACAGCTGAAAGTAAACCAAATAAGGCATGACACATTCTTACTAATGCAGCTATTTATGATGAACCTTACATTTCTGACTCCGTGCTGCCAGTGTGTCTTCCTGGTGTGACTCATTTTATTTTGACTGGAAATACCCTGTGTTGTCTTGACTGTAACTACTACTATTGCTCATTTCATCTCCCAGAATAACCTGCTACAATGCCTGTGTTGTTGGAAGGCATTGTGCAATAAAATAGGAAACCTCTGCATGTTCTGTACATTCACTCAGCTGAAGGCTGGGAACAAGATTATGAATAACAAGACAAAAAATTGTTGTAGGGCATGTATTTTTGTAGAAGTAAACACAGGTTGAGGACATATGGGAATTTTGATTAACCCCTGTCTCCTTTTTTAACAGCAATATCAAGATGCCATCAGAGCTCACAAAGCTGGACGACCTGTCAACCTATCTGACCTACCTGTGCCACCAGGTAACTTTCTGAATTTGGGTTTGTTTCAGGATTCACTCCTTGTATGCACTGTAAAGTTAATTCATGTGTGCGTGGCTCTTCTAGGCGCTCCACCATTTCAGGGCTCAGAGGGAGGCCAGCAGAACTTAATGGGTGTCCTGGAAACGGCTATGAAAATAGCTAATCAGGATGCAGACGCAGAAGATGAAGAAGAGGACGGTCCAGCAGAGGCTGCCAAGGTAAAACAAAACATAAAGGCACAACCAAATGGTTGAATTGTTATTGTGCAGCCAAGAAATTTAAATTGCCTGTGGACCAAACATAGCAGTGCTTTATTGTGTGCCATGCCACTTGGCAGATTATTCAATCGGTACTTCTTTCTCTGCTGAAGTTCCTCTTTTTTGCATCATCTTTGTCTTGTCAAGTGTATTAGTGTAGTAATTTAACGAAACACTAATTCTGTATGAAGTATATTTAAGACAGCTTTTTAAGGAATCTGTAAATGAAAAGATTAAATCTAACACAAAAAGGGTCAGACCTTTGCAGTTCAAGAGAACAATACTGTATGTATTTGTCTAATGATCCTAACTTCATATTTCCTTCCTCACAGGCTGCAGTTCGTCCACCCGTCCAGAAAGCAAAGTCACCAGCACCTCAGGCCCCTGGAGGTTCCTCAGCTCCCAAACTTGGACCTAAAGGTATGTTTGGAGGGTGGCTGCCACGTGCGCACCTACGTACGTATGTGTTTTAGTGTTACACAAGACGGAGTTTCACTTCTTTTTCTCCTAATTGTCTTTGTAGCCCAGCAGCAAGTGGATTTCCTGTTGCTAAGGCGACAAGCATTTTTGCGTGCAGCACTGCGTTCCAAACAGATGAAGGTAAGCAGTGGGCTTTCTTTTGTATTTTTGTTTCCACGACTTGCTGCAGTTTGATTGATGCTTCTGCTGCTGTTGGCTTGTTTGTAGGACATGACAGGAGCAGCACAGCACCTCAGACATGCCAAGGGACTGGACCCCATGATCACCGCTGCCAAGTCTGGCCTACCCGTTGATATCACCAAGGTTATAAATATATT
Organism: Ctenopoma kingsleyae; assembly: GCA_032353495.1. Taxonomy (NCBI): domain Eukaryota; kingdom Metazoa; phylum Chordata; class Actinopteri; order Anabantiformes; family Anabantidae; genus Ctenopoma; species Ctenopoma kingsleyae. Next base: position 18,783,988 of record JAUBNQ010000001.1, on the reverse strand, counting down.
GTCAAGTGCAAAGATATAACGTACACGACAATACAGAGTGATTTTGTGTCGAAAATGTTGTCACAGGAACTTCTGAATGTGAAGTGTGTTAACGCAGAATGTGACAGAAATAATGATGAAAGGAAAAGATGGTGTGTAATTGAAACACCTTTGTGCTCATCATAGTCTTGTCTTCTTTGTGTCTGTGTGAAAGAGAGTCTATCTGCATATTTTTAGCTTGATTCCCCACTTATCCCATATGACTTTCTTTCATTTTGCCTCACTTTTATTTAAGATCATTGCTTCATATAACCCACGTATTTCCCTCTGACTCAGGCCCACTGTGTAATTACCAGGATATTATGCTTGTGCCTCTGTTAGTTTGTCTTCTTGTTCATCAGCAGAATATTGCACAAGCTTAGCAACAGATTCATCATTTCTAGCTGAGAGATTGACAGACAGGATAGTTTTAGTTTTTTAGTTTAGATTTTAGTGCAGGCTGGATTTCAGATTCTCAGAACTGTGTTAAAAATCTTTAAGGGAATATTTGTAGTGTTGATTTATCTTTTAATTGAAGTCAAAGTTGAGACTTGTTCTGCTTTATCTGTGTTGTCTGACTGGTGATCCTGCTCATATTTTAACTATTTTGCTTTCTTTCCATCACACTGCATCTCCTTCCTGACAGATTCCCAACTTTCCTGAAAGGGAGGACGACTATTCCCTGGCTCGATCCCGTACCTCTCCTCTCTCTGCTCGCTCCAGTGAGCAGTACCACAGCCTCATGGATCTTTTACGAAAGCAGCACAAGGTCAGGAAACATTCATTACAGAGGCTGTGCTTCAATGGATTGCTTATACTGTACTGATAAAATACAGTATTTATGGTAGTAGTTATGATTGTGTCTTTACAGTTCAGTACATTTCCACTTTTCCACTTTTTTAAATAGACTTACCTTTCAAATTGATTCAAAGTGATGTGTATCTTATTATATTGTGATGTTTCTGACCCACACCTTCTCCTCTCCATCTACAGAAATGTCTGGACTACTCACAAAAGTTCACAGCAATGGGCAACATCGCTGAGGCTCTGAAGTAAGAAACATTCTCCTTTATATGTTTGTATATGACTGAATTTTATATTGTCTGCTAGCATGAGGCAGTTTAAACCTAAAACCTTAAAACTGAAACTGAATATTTGGGTGTTTAATGTTTTTTTTGTAATGCTAAATGATTTTTTTCTAATTAAAATCTTCACAATGCTACTTGCATTAGCAGAAACATCATGAGTTCAATATCATTTGATTGACTAATTCTACAAAATTACACATAAAAGGACAACTGACATCATTACACAATCAAATTGCTGATCCTGACCAACAGTCAAAGGAGTTATTTTTTTATTATATTTAGAACAGAAAACATATTTATTATTATTTTGTTCAACTAACCACTTCTGCGTATGCTGTCACTATGGTAACACAGACTGTGATTTTAGCGTTTTACCTCCACATAGCAGCTCATCACCATAATATATACAGTGTAACTTTCATGTCACACTGCATATTTTGCTTGTTTTCTTCACAGATTTACTCACATATTTGCGAATACATTTAACTGTCACACATTGAGCCCTATACTTTTTGACATCGCTAGAAGAGCTGCCACGCTTCCTTGTCATCATGGCCCAGAAACAGAAAATTTTCACAAATTATATGTGTGATCCAAAAGTTTACAAATGCAGGAAGACATATGTTTGCTTTCAAATCTCTTTTGTGCACTGTTAGCACCTTTTGTGCGGAGATCACACCTGTGAAATAACCTTTTGCTGCAAAATCTCACTGTGACACATGTATGTGAGCATTTGTGTGTAAGATTGATCTGTCTCTCTCTAGGTTTGAGAAGTTAGTCGAGGAGTGTATGCAGAACATAGAGAAACTGAAGAACGCCCATGCCAAGGGTCAGCCAGTCCCCAAGTGCCACACAGAGGAGAGGACCATCAACTCCATCAAGTCAGCAACAAACCTATACAGTTTATTTCTGAACAGGCAATTTCATATTGTTATGTTTTGTCTTTGAATGACATTGACAGACGGTAAAAAAGGAAACTTAAGTGAGTATTTTTAAACAGTTGCCAGTTAAAATACCAGTGTCATCACAGTTTTATTTTTATTTTGTGAGATTTTAACCTGTGTGTTTTATTAGATTCTGGAAAACTGGACTTAATGTTGAGTGATGATTCTCAATCAGTTGTTTAATTTTAAATTCATTTAGACAAAAAGATGATTGCGTTCTGTGACTATAGCAGCAGATGAGTCAGAGTGACTCACTGTGACTCACTCTGGCTCTGCTCCAGTATCATACCCAGCTAACAGCTAGGTGACTCTGGCAGTGACTCATTCATTTGTCAGAGTTGTTTGGCTCTGGATGATGCTGAGTGTTTGATGTCTTTCACTCATGGCGCTTGTTCTGAATGGCAGTGACTCCTGTGTTTGTTCTGTAGGAGCTACTCCAACCTGACAAGTAATGACCTGATACTGTACATCATCAGAGGCATCAATCTACCAGCTCCCTCGGGTATGCATGTCTGCATCTTTGAAATAACTAGGCACTAATGTGTCAAATGTATGTGTATTCACGCCTACCTCACTGCCTTCAGGTGTCTCCCCTAACGATCTAGATGCCAGTGTGAAGTTTGAGTTTCCTTTTCCCAGTGCGGTAAGAATCCTTCTGTCTCAGTGAGAAGACTTTGGATGATTTACTCTGTTTGTATGCAGATGTCGTTTTAATAGATTCATCTTTGTGTGTGTAGGAGGAGGCTCAGAGGGACAAAACCAGCACAGTAAAGGGCACCAACAGTCCAGAGTTTAAAGAGGAGTTCAAACTCAACATCAACCGCAGCCACCGGAGCTTTAAACGTGTTGTACAATCCAAAGGCATCAAGTTTGAAATTATCCACAAAGGGTAAAGCACAGCTTCACTGGAGCAATATAGGTAGAAGCCTCCCTGTTTATATGCATGATTTATGTTGTAAATATGTTAAATTCTTATCTGTTTGTGTTAACAGAGGCCTGTTTAAGACAGACAAATTAGTGGGCACTGCTCAGCTGAAACTAGAAGGTCTAGAAAACCACTGTGACATTAGAGAGATCATTGAGGTGAGTATTAGTAACTAGTAGACACAAATAAATGTACATGCCAGACCTGTCACTGTGTGACAGTGTGTATGTGTTCCATAGGTGGTGGATGGACGTAAAGCCACAGGCGGAAAGTTAGAGGTGAGAGTGAAGATCAGAGAGCCTGTATCAGGAGCAGAGATCCAGGCTGTGACAGAGAAGTGGCTGATTGTCGAGCCAGTATCTTCGCTTTCTCCTCCAGAGAAACAAAAGGAAAAGGTGAGTAGAGTTTTCAGTTCACTTGTCCTGCATGTCTGTAGATTGTGGCAGGAAACCAAGGCAATGCAAAGCCCTGTCTTTGTGTCCGAGTGGGATTCTGCTGCGTTCCAGCTAATGTCCTGCAATTTTTGCAACAACCTCCATCAACTTTATTCCCAGCTGAAGGACTGCCACATCTCATCCCTCTCTATAAGTGTATTTCCATCTATTTTTAATGCACATTTTGATTGGAGCATAAAAAACAGAATGAAAATACTACAGTACTGCTACTTTCAAGAGTAGCCTGAAATGGCAACTAAAGGTTTTTAAATTTGTCAGAGGTGTAAAACTTGATTTATCAGTTAAAAACACCAAAGTGAAATGGAAACAGACTTTGCAAATACATCATGTACATGAAGCATGTGACTTCATCCACTGAAGAGGTTAGTGGCAGTGACCTTCCTGGCATTAACACATGAAACAAACATAAATGTCATACGTCCATGTTTTCTTCATGTTTTGTTGTTGTTTTTCACCATTTGAGGTTTTGACTGGTCTTAATAATAATAATAATAATAATAATTACTATTATTATCATTATGATTATTATGATAATATGATAATAATAAGCATACTAATTATTATTATTATGATTATTATTATTCATCTTGTGCTTATCTCTTCTTCTTTAATGGTTTAATGGCACCTGACTGGAGAATTGGTGCCACCAGCTGTTTTTATTATACAGTAGTGGAGGGAAACAAATATTTATTGAAATTTTCTACTGGATATCCAGTCGCATTTTGCAATACATTTACAAATAAACATGTAGTTGGACAAAAGGACACACAAACTCATTTGTTTCAAGCAGTGTTCAGTCAGTCTGAATAATATTCTGTCATCCTGCAGTTGCCTTTGTAAGACCTAAAAAGAATAGACCACTGGCACAAAACACACTGATGGTGTCAGTTCAGTGAAATCTCATTGCGTGTTTTCAGGCTCCATCTCCTCGATCTAAACCTGGACATGAAGCGAGCAGCAGGAGCAGTCAACCCAACAACTCCCCACCACAGTACAAACTCCACAGCTTCAGTCTCCTCAACTACGACAAGGAGAGGTTTGAGAGAAAGGTATTTTTGTGCGTTTATGTTTGTGTGGTGTAAGCTCATCCACAACATGCTCTCCCCTAATGACTTGCGACTTGCTCTCGTCAGTCATTACGCCCGTTTCTCAGATTGCAGAGTACCGAAAGAACCGGCGGGATGCACCGTCTGACCTCATCCAACAACACAAAGAGGTCACACACAGGCTGCAGTGGCAGAAAGCACAGCTGGAGCGAGCCTCTCCTGCTCTGCTGACAGGTAGCACACACACACACACACACACACACACACA
>JAUBNQ010000001.1:18766808-18779144 GCA_032353495.1 Ctenopoma kingsleyae | reverse complement strand
TGGCTTATTTGCACTTACACAAGAAAGACACTACAGAGAACTGCTTCTAACGTTCAGCTTTACATACCCTGTTTTTTCTTTTTAGTTAATTTCCGTCTTTTCTTGAGAATTGTTGATGAAGAGATCTGTTAGAAGACATTTCACACCAGCTCAGAGTCTTTTCGTGTCCAGTGACGACCAAAAACTGTGTTCTGAAGTGTGTTTAACCAATGGACTGAGGTGTTTTTAACCCTTTTCCCCCCATATTTTACGTTTGTAATGAGCTTAATCTAATCTGTCTGCTCCAGTGTTCCCAGATTACTGTAATCTGCTTCGTTTGGAGTGGTGTGATATGGGAATAAAAAAAAAAGACGGGGCTTCGGGGCGCTGCGGCGTACAACCCATAATGAGGGATTAGTGTTTATGTCACCAAGGAGACGACATAGAGTCGCCTTTGGGGCTGGGGAGAGGGGGTGTTAACAGCGTGCCATGAATGTGGTAGAAGCTTAACCCTGCCAGAGGATTGCTTCTTCCTCTTCATCATCAGCTGTTTCTTCTTTGTCGTCAACTTCATCTCCCGTCTTCACACTAAGTCCTTTGCATTTATTCAGAGATTATTCAGACACTTAGCAATATGTTGGCTCCATTTGGATTTTCTTTAAACTCTTTAACATTATTAAACCCGCTGTGCAGCCGATTAGAAAATAATTAACAGCTGCTGCATCAATGTTCTGCTATTTTTCATAGATTTTGGTGAATGATGTTTAAAAAAGTAACACATTCTGTCCCACTGAGCTCTCTAGCGGCACCACGGTGAATGCCGAATAGTCTGCACACAGGAAGACAACCCAATATGTGTCAGTAAGGCTGGGTAATTGCTCATTTCTATTTTTGTTCCCCCGTAGATGTCCCTGTCATAGGCATCCTTGTCATTCCTCTCTACATTACACCTTATTGTGACTGTAATGCAAGAGGATGCCGTAAAACTTTGTAAGATGTAAATTTCAGGTGACGAATGCAGACATTTGGCGATTTATTGTTTACCACAACAACACAAGATGCACAAATCAGCAGCTGTACAAGTGTGTCACTTCACTGCCCTGTGTTCTCTACTCTGTTCAGTAATGTGGACAGATGTTTACTCTAGCCTGTGGTGGTTTTTATCCTTCCCCCACTTTTTTTGATCAGAACAGGATATTTTCTTACTCTTGGTTAATGGTATTGTGCTTTTGATAACCTGCTATTTTTCAGGACAGTGGTGTTTAAGGGCCAGACCGGTGTGTTTGCATCTTTTCCACCACTGACTACACGTTATGTACGCCTAATATTTTAAGAACTTCTTTATGCAGCAGAGTTGCAGATTTTGCATGTTTGCTTGCTGCTCATGCAGACAGCTATTGGTTTCCATTAATTTCCATGTGGTACTAAAATCACTTAGCAGACTTGGTTGACTTTGAAACAAACATTTGGCTCGTTGAGTTGTGTAATCCATCACGTCCATAATCCATCAAGTCTGCATTAATGTCTTCCAGTGATGCATTATGCAATAGTGCAGTTTAAAAACTGATTTATCTGAAGCTCTGCATCAATGATAAATATTATGATAATGTTACATTGAGGAAAAATGAATGCAGACTCAATGGAGTGCACAATTCAAGAACGTTTCAAGGGGTCTACTAATTGGTTTTCAGACTGCACAGAAATGAATGGAAAAGATTGCTTGACTGGAGCAAAACAAACTATTAAGGCTGCAAATAATAATTATTTCATTAATGATTAATTTTCCAGTTATTTTGTGGTTTTCCACAAAAAAACCTAAAGAAACATCTTCATGTTGCTTTGTTGATGTTTTGTTTCGTCCAAACATTAGTCCATGTAAAGCTTATGTGATTCAGGCTAAAACATGCAAACTGTTTGGTATTCTTGGTCATTTTAACAATAAATGTGGTTCTGATCTACTAAATGTGACAGCATAGCTCCGGGCTGCAGAACTCGCATGTTTTAACAGCATTTCAAGCTGCAAAAACTGCAACTGGACAGCAGCCGTTTCTTTAACCCCATTTCACCCCACACACACACACACACACACACTCCTGCCACGTCACCCCACTCCTCAAGTAACCTCGTGCCCTCTGAGGCAGCCCCGTTGTCATGGCAACATGCTCATCAGCATTCAGTGTGGTCGTTGGATGGTCAGAACCCGAGCAGAGGGACATATTGTTAAAGTTTGTCCGGCTAGTTACTTACTCCTTTCCCCCTAACACAAAACAGCACACACTCCTTATCACTTGTCTCTTACATGGTTTGTCTCTGTTTTTATTCTGCTCTGTGACATGTCCACACTCCATTTGAAGACGAGAAAGTCTAGCGGATTGTTTATCATTATTGTTCATATTTCTGTCTTTATCAGCTTCAGGAAATGTGTTCATCTGGGCTTGGGAAATGCTATTGTTTGACTTTTTTTTTTTTTTTTTTAATCTGTGAAGTCATGGAAGGGCAATCAATATAAATGTAATATTTATATACAGTAAATAAACAGCATAATATGCTCTGTCTCTATTTTTAAGTGTAAGTCACGATGATTTGTGCAGCTCTGAATGGGATTGTGTGAAAGCCTGATTGTTTAGGCTTTATTATCTTATGTATGAGGTTGGTGTTAACATGAATTAAAATGGTCAAACAACACGATTGTCTTTAATGAACTGAAAGCATTTTTTTCTACAGCAACACTTGTAATTAGTGTAATCAATGGTTTAACTTTAAAACAATGCGTTTTTTTCTAACGCTGAGTGTTCACTTTTATTCTGTCACCTTGAACAAATGTTCCAGCTCAGTTTGTGGTAAAGGAAAGGGGTAACACACTGAAATGTTGGTTGGTTTTGTATGTGGGATGGAAACTAAGCAGCTGTCAACCAAAAGAAAGGGTTAAAACAATAAAAGACAAAAACCTCTTTTTTCAGACAGAGCTCGCTGTTGTTGGTGGTGTCTGGGGCTTTGGTGTTATGCTAATAACATATCTGAATGTGAAATTTACTCCCTGACAAAAGGGTGGGAAGGTGAGAGGGGGATGGTGATGGAAAGAAGAGGGGGTCATGATAAGATTAGACAACCCGCCACACTTCGGTGGGCGTGGCCACCGGGCTGAGGGCTTCCTGCTCGGCTGAACACGTGGTTCCGTGTCTGCCTCCCTGCTTGTCTGTCAGCGTGTGAAGGTTTCCTGCCCCTCTCTCTTCACTCCTTTCCCTTTTTATCCTCCCGTCAGCACAGCAGATCGTCTCCTCTTTTTTTTCTTCTATTCCGTCCCTCACGCACCTCCTTCCTCTCTCCTCCTCCTCCTCCTGCAACACTTCCCGTCTCCTTTTTGCGACGGACCCCGGGACTACCGACAGCCAGGCCGCGGTCACTTCAACGTGAATCCGCTCGGAGAGAGAGGGAGAAAGGGAGAGTGTGTGAAACTGTGTGTGAGTGCGTGTGCGCGCACTCGGCCGCGAACGGTCCATTCGTGCTATTCCTCCCCCCTCCCGGTACTATCCCGCCTCGTTCTTCGGTCATGACGCTGGAAGCGATCCGCTACCGGGCCGGCTCTCTGCAGATCCTCAACCAGCTGCTGCTGCCTCACCAGACCGCTTACGATGAGATCCGCTCGGTGCAGGACGCGTACGAGGCCATCAAGTCCATGAAGGTACGGAGCTCCTTTCTCTTTCTCCACCCCCCCCCTCTCTGTGTTACTCTGGGCTTTCAGACTCCTCAGGCTGTCCTGCATGCCTGCTGCATGTGCATGTAACCCCCGTCGTTTTCTGTCGGGTCTTTGTGCTCCCACCGCTGCACGCATGTGTTTCTTGCCACCGTGCACCCATTGTCGGACTGAATTTTTGTTTTGGAAGCACCTGCAGCCCCCGCCAGCCGCCTCCTACCCTTCAATCTTTTATTTATAGTTTTCACATTAGACCAGCGCGACAAACTACACTACTGGAAAAACCAGTACGGACCAGCATGATTTCTATGGTGGTTTTTCCAGCAGGGTATGTTTCTGCACACAGGCACCACCCATGAAATATGTCCCCCTCCTCCTCTTTCTTTGGGAGAGATTATTGATGAATTATTAATGCCCTTTGCCAGGGTTCGTTTGCGTTTTGGTCTTGTGCTGCACTCAGTGACACCTTCATCTCATTTATCTCTTCATTCCTGGAGCCCTGACGCACAGAGGTGTTCACACGACATGTTGTCCAAGTTCTGTAACAGCTGGGAACATTTTCACATGTTCACCTATTAGGGCTGAACAGTTATTCACTCTCTTGTCTTCCCAGTGATACACACATAAAGCAGCTACACCTCTGATCGTGTGTGAGAGAGCGTGAGAGTGAAGGAATGTGCCATATGCAGAGGGGTGATGATAATGGAGTCTAAAAGCAGAGAGAAATCACTCCAACTCAGAGATGATATCATTTCAGTCAAAGCTGTCGTGACAACTTTTGGCTCCGTGATCATCCATTTAAAACTCTGTGGTGAGACTAGATTAATAATGCTCATGACAACTGGGAGAGAGCCTTTAGAAGTTGGCATAGAAACCAAACAGGAGGACCACACTCTGATCACGACTGTCCTCTTCTTCTTCTTCCTCCAGGTGCGTGGTGCCCCGGCCATCGCCATTGTCGGCTGCCTCAGCCTGGCTGTGGAGCTGCGGGCGGGCGCTGGGGGTGATGACCCCGTGACCTTCATCAGGGAGTCTCTGTGCCACCTGACGTCGGCCAGGCCCACCGCCGTCAACATGGGCCGGGCTGCACGTGAGCTGATGGAGTTCGCTGAGAATGAGAGCATGGAGAAGAACTCGGAGCAGCTCAGAGAAAGGTGAGCTTGTTGCAGGGAGTTTCAGAGATGGCCCCAAATTCAGTATCAGATGATTAATGGTAATTTAATGCACTGAAATCACATGCTGCATATCTCTACATATGTCTGTTAGCAGGTCGTCCTTAAGGCTTACTGTAAGTAGCACTACAGTGCTGTAGTTGATGAGTGGGACTCATTCACGCCTGCAAGTGATGTAATATACATTTCTTGCCAATGGACACATAAAGTTTAAATAATTGTAAGTGTTAGGAGGGATATGAAGGAGGATCTGTATTTGCATTGAAACAATATTTGTTAGACCCCCAGGATACAATGAATGCAAACATCAACTTTGTTTTCAAGAAAACTCCACCGCGCCTTTAGGGCTAACGAGCACTTTGTCTGCAAACTGTGAGCGCACCATTTGCTTGCTCTCTAATGAGTTTTATCCGTAAAAACTATATGTGCTGTAAATTTAAATGATCTGAACTTGAGCGTTTCCTGTGAATATTAGCGGCTGCTGTAGCGCCTTGTTGTTCGACACCGGGTGCAGGTGTCTTTCTGAAAAAGCTGCGAAAGTTAGCAGAGAATTTGGAAGACCGTACGCTGCACGTGTCAGTGCAGATTAATTGTCAGTCTGAAACAGAAACTCCAGAGTAGTGTCATCAGAGCTGAACATGCAGGTGAACAGGAGAGAAGCAGAGCATAAGTAAAGAATTAGGAGAGATGTTGGTGCTGATATTTATTGGTAAATAGGATCCAGGCAGATAATGACCGCTGTTTTAGGGCTGGATTGGACTACACGTCTCCCAGTATGATGAACCCTGTACAGTTTCTTTGTCAGTGTTCTTACAGCGTTGGTGCTTCTGATATCAGTTACAGTCATTTAATCACGGCAGGCTGCTGATTCCATGCGCAGCATCCCTTTTATGCCAGTGATTCATGTAAGTGGAAAATGAAACTGGAGCAGCGGGATGAATGACCCAGTGGGGACACATGGGTGATTTGTGGTCCTGGGAAGTTGGTGTGTGAGTTGAACTGTGGGGCGGTCTCCAAAGGTCAGTATGAGTGGCTACATGGTAGGAATGGAGGACAACATGAGAACTGTGAGTCAGTCTGGATGAGAGAAGAAGAGGGAGTCTGTTAGATGAAGGGAAGTTAGGACAAACAGAAACATGCAGCCGTATTGTAATGGCAGACGTGATGGACACAAGTAGCAGACGGAGCCTCTTCTCAATTCCCACCTTCTGTGGCCTCCCTCCTACAGTGTAATTGCCTGGATCGAAGAAATGCTGGAGCGTGACGTCAATGACAACAGGAAGATCGGTAACTATGGCGCGCAGCACATCCTGTCCGGCGTCCCGAGGGACTCTGTGACCATCCTCACACACTGCAACACCGGCTCGTTGGCCACCGCTGGATACGGCACCGCACTGGGTAAGACTGGAGTCGTGGGCGTGAAAGAGAAAAGAGGGGGCTTGTTTAAATATATTTGTGGTAGTGTAACTGTAATAATAACTGTTTGTGTGTAGGCGTGGTGCGAAGCCTTCACTCGCTGGGCAGGCTGAAGCGTGTGTACTGCACAGAGACGAGGCCGTACAACCAGGGATCCAGACTAACGGCGTACGAGGCGGTAGCAGAGGGAATCCCTGCTACACTGATTACAGACAGCATGGCAGCCCTCACCATGAGAGAAATGGGCATCACCGGTGTGTTTGGCAGTTTTCCTCCTCAGGTTTTCTGCCTCTGCTCATTGTATTCATAACTTAACATTTTCTTTTTCTTGTGTTGTCCCTATCAGCTGTAGTTGTGGGTGCAGACAGGGTGGTTGCCAACGGTGACACGGCCAACAAGGTGGGAACGTACCAGCTGGCTATTGCCGCAAAGCACCATGGGATTCCCTTCTATGTGGCTGCGCCCAGCACGTCGTGCGACTTGAGCCTGGAGAGTGGCAGGGACATCGTCATTGAAGTGCGCCCACCGGAGGAGCTCACCAGTATCAATGGAGTCCCCATAGCTGCCCCAGGTAACAAGCACACGATGGGATGTTGTGGTGGTTTTGGAAAAAGACACAAAATTAGTTTTAAAATTATAAAATGGCAGGAAAATATAAACAAACACTTTTTTAAAAAACCAGTGAGTTCAGTAGAGGATTGAGGGCTTAGAGGGATGGATGAGCGTGGCCCAGTTCCAGTGTCTGCCTTAAGCCCTAAGCACCGAACCCTTTCAGTGTTTAATTGACGTCACGTAGAGTCTAAGTGCTGGAGTAAAGAGGGTGCAAGGGCTCCAAATGCTGCGTCAGGAGTGGGACAGCTCTTAGTGAAATCATGTTACCTGTACAGAAGCGTTTTTGTGGCCAGTAAAGTGTGAGTCTCCGACTTCTGCTTAGAGCTTCCTGCTTGTGAAGTTGGTCTTTTGGCATTTTTATGCCTTTGTTGGACAGTGACTATAGATGGCTATTGATGGTATCTCCTGTCTTTGTTTCCGACTTAATAATGCTATGAACTGTGGGTGAATCTCTGAAGAAACCTGCAGAATTACAGATTTACAAAAGTGAGCAGAGAGGGGCTCAAAGAAACTCAGAGACTTTGCAGGTTTCACTGTGGAACAGACCTGAGTGTTTTGGGCTCTGTACAAGTGGACACTGGAGCTGTTTTAGGTGAGTTTGTGGAAGCTAAGTTGAGACATTTGATCTGTAATTATGTTGCCAGAGCAGAGAGGTGCTCGGTGACATCACAGTAATTAAAGCACATTAAATGAGCACACTGGCTTCAGGGGAGTGGGGGTGTGCTTGTACATTACGTTTCTTCTCACACTGTTCTCCATAAGTCACATTTTAAAGAACAAGTGTAAAGCTTTCATCAGCAAATCACCAGTAGTGAACTGGCTGTACTGACAGTCGCTGCCTGTGCAGACAAACCGACAAAGCGAGTGTGAAAAATTATTTGTGACCCTAGGAACAGAAGATTGGATGATTTTAATTATAAATCTGCTTATTATCTTATGGTGGGATCTGGTTGAAAGCACCATAGTAAAAATAATAAATGAAACTTGAATTAAGATTTGGCCAACAAATAATTCTCCACTGTCCCACAGATCTTTATTGTTACACAAAAACCAGTAAAAACAGTGACTCACACCGTTGCTGACATGCTCCTTTTTTACTGGAATTGTTTATTTTGAGTGAGTCCTACATACAGCGTCCTGCTGCTGTAATTAGTGAGCAGTGTATTAATCCTTGACTGAACATAATCCCCAAAAATTCAACTATGTAAAAGTAACAACTAGCCAACCGTTTTAGGAAATGACAGAGTCATGAAGGTAAATAATAAACCAATGATTCAGGGTCACAATTAGACATTACTTTGTTTTTTAACTCAACTCAACTTTATTTATAAAGGGCTTTAACACCAGCCGAAGCTGAAACAAAGTGCTGTACAACAGAGATAATTAAATAAAATGAACAACGTAAAAGCAATAAAAATCCAATACAAACAATAAAAGTTATAAAACAGGTAAAATCAAACAATAAAAACAACATAAGATCAAGATTCAAACTTGGTTGAAGGCCAGGGAATAAAAGTGGGTTTTAAAAAATGTTGTAAGTAAATACAAGTGAAAATAGTTAGAAACAACTGCACTAGAGAAATGTGTCTTTCGGTCATTGGACAGTTACAGAAAATATCAAGAATGATAGGAGGGCAATTTTTTTCCAAAGTGTAGCTCAATACGGAGAAGTGCTGTCTAGATTAATAGGACAGGATCTGAATCTAGTAGATATACTCTACCAAGTCTTTGATTGAGGCCACATGTGTTGATGAAGGAGCACCAAAAAAAGACTAGAGTCACCAGCTTCTCTTTTATCTTTTAAACAATCAAACCGTCTCACTCACCCCTGACTGTTTACTGCAGGTATCGAGGTGTGGAACCCGGCGTTCGACGTGACTCCCCACCAGCTCATCACGGGAGGCATCATCACAGAGCTGGGAGTCTTCCTCCCTTCTGAGCTCCAGGCTGCGCTCACTGGCCGCCTCACTGCCCTCTAGAGTCACCCGGCGCCTCCTGCTGGTCCACGTGCACCACTGCACCTTGACCTCACACAGTCAGAGACACTCATTTCATCACAGGACGCACACGCACACACACACACACACACACACACAGAGTCATGGTTGTCGTTTGTTTTGATGAACGCACAGTTACTGTTACATGTCAGTGGTGCACACAGAAGAAGAAATGTTCTTCAGTCTCTCACTCACTCTTACACAGATACACAAATTCACTGCAGGGAGTCAAGCAGACACACATGTGCAGTCTCCCCTCTCTTTGTTTTATGTGAGTTCTCCATTTCCCCATCTTGTCTTTCATTCATGCTCTTTTGCCACCTCCTTCTCCTTTTTATGGCTTCTCCGACAACAACAGCAGTCAGCTGAACGCTTATCCCTAAATTCTATTTGGCAAACTGTTATTAGGAGTCATTACTGAGGTAATTTTTAGAAACAAAAGTGGCATGACTGTTTTTTCTTATTCAAAGTAGTCCTTTTAGCTATTGTTTCTAAATTGCTGCTACCCACTTGTAAATATACATAACCTTGCTGGTAGTATGTATATATGTAGAAAACTAACCCCTGCTAGTATATGGTACAGCTACCTTAACCAAATATGTGGTTATTAAAAGTTAAATTTGACATTGAAAATGTTATATTAACATTTAATTTCTTTTGGTCTGTGTAGAAACCTTTTGTAGAGGAATAATCCAAATTTATAGCTCACTGATTTTGACATCCAGAAGTTCTTACAGATAAATATGATAAATCATATTTCACTCACACTTCTACAGCATGTGGGTAAAATTTGGAACAGGTGGAATTTCTCTCTCGTTTGTCAGCTGAAGCTTAATATACACGATACAGTACCTGGTAGGCACAAACATCCAGTTTATGCAGTATCCAGTAAACATACAGTTTTTTTTCTACATTATAGATTAGTACTGAAGACATAAAAACTGTTGGATAACACATATGGAATAATGTAGTAAGCAAGAAGAGTGTACTTCATGAGTTGGTCTCTGCAGTCCGGCTCTTCCTGAACCATCACATATGGGTTTCAGTCAGGTCATCTGATGCAGACCTCCGTCTCTCAGACCTTACACAGACTGGACGTGTGTTTCGGGTCATTGTGCTGTTGGGAAAACAAACGATGGTCAGATGAAGAGCACACCAGATGGGACGGCGTGCCGCTGCTGAATGTTTTGATAGTCACGCTGGTTCAGTGCTGAGTTCTGAATAAGTCACCAACAGTGTCTCCAGCAGTGCACGCCCACACCATCACACCTCCTCCTCCCTCACAGCCACACATGCAGATACCATTCGTTCACCTTCCCTGCATCCCACAAAGACACGGTATTTGGAACCAGAAATCTCAGACCGAAGTACTTTCAATTAGTCTCATGTCAACTACTTGTGTTTTCTTGGCCCAAGCAATTATCTTCCTCTTGGTCTTCTTCAATAGTTGTTCCTTTTCAGGAATTCAACAAAAGAAGGCAACAACAGTTTGATCATAAAATTATTGGGTTTATGTAGTGAAGTAATATTTGATCCAATTTGAAGTGTTTTTGACAATTTCTGGATTGACTGACCTTCATATTTTAAAGTAATGGTCAAATCTTATCTGTGACATCTTTTGCTTATTTATGCTTTTTGGCTTACTACATAATTCCATATATGTTATATCGTGGTTCTGCTGCCGTCAGTATCAATCTGCAGAAACAAAGAACTGACTGAGAAGCTGTACGGTCATTCAGTACCATATGACTGTATTTATACCTCACTCCTTCTCTGCATCTTGCTGTTACCACTTGTACCATATCATATCACACATGTATTATCATAATGTACTTATATATGTGTAACATACGTACTTCAGCAGCATACTGATTTCACTACACTTCACAGGACACTGTACGAATGAAAAACCTGAAAAAGGGAAGTGGTGTCACTTCCACCATAACAGCTTTTGGCTGTGAAACTCTTCTAATACTGTTGTATTTCTGTGGTACAGGCGTCACTATTAAAGGAGTAGTTCACCCCAAGATGAAGGTTTGGTTATCTGCTCCCTTGCATGTCAGTCAGGACTTTACTAATGTTAAATGTTCAGATACCTACAGCATATCGCTTGTTATTATAAGCCAGGCGTTACCCAAACTTTTCACAGTTTAGAAAAATGATAACACTGGGCCTGCCACCAAAGAATGAGTTAAATACTGTACTTTAAAGCAGCACTACTCAGTATTTTTATATTAACTGTGGCAACAATGACTACATGTATTGTGAAGGGTGTGAGGTGTAATTGACCTGACTCTTCAGTGTCGCTCAGCTCTACACATCTGCTTTTACATCCAGCAACTTTACTGTTTTAATTAACTCTTACTGTGCTTATCAAATAAACGGGAAGCAGCACGGATAAGATTAGTAGAAGAACCCATTGGAGCTGAAGAGCCAGATATTTCTCTTAGGAGCTGAAGGAGTAAATATTGGACTTAACCTTTGTCAGTTGCGCACAAACATCACTCCAAATGAATGATAATGTGCCTCTGTGTCCACAGGATGTGTAAATAAACAACTGTTTGCTAACATGTCTGTATTAACAACTTTTTAGGTTGATAATTATGTGAATGTGTTTAAAGCTTCTCTCCAAGCAACCAAGACTGTAAATGATGTGGAGTTAAACACCTACAGTGTTGAGATAATGCAGGTGCAGTTTTTGTGACAATAGAAACAAATTTTTATTTTTTCTTGACAGATTTCTTTATGAGATCAGTTACTCAGAAGTCAAAGATGGAAACATAAACCTAATTAATTCGATCATCTTTAGAAAGGGTGAGCACTAGATGATGTGGTGCCGTCATTCTGGGGTGAACTATTCCTTTAAGATTGGTGGGGTGTTTTCCACACAGCAGTTTCTCTCTGCAGGAAGCTGATGCCACCAACAATCAGAATGTAACATTCAACTCAAATGAACTGAAATGTAGTTAGGGGCTATGATCAGACTTCAGACACTCAGTCACTTCTTGCCTTTGTGCTCAGTTCAGAATGTGTTTGGACTTTTGTGAATATAATCCCTGCTCATAACTCAAACACACTGACATCCGGCCCGTCACAGCACTCCATGTAATCAAGTGGATGAAGAAACAAAGTTGCTGTCAGACATCTGTAGCCTTGTCATTTTCAGAAATGTGAATATTGGCTTTGTTTTTCTGTTTAATGTCACCGTAAAGTCTAAATAATTTAAGCTAATTTGAACATATGATGTTGAAATTTCATACACAAAATTATTTGCTGATAAAAACTGAATAATCAGTTTGATAGATAATCATTAATTGCAGCCTCGCTCTCATCATTACAACACCCAGTTGCAAACCTAACACTGACCTTGTATTTACCCCTAACTAGGGATGTTCGATATTGGCTTTTTTACCGATATCCAATATACTGATATTGTCTAACTCTTAATTTCCGATACCGATATAAA
>JAUBNQ010000001.1:18750627-18766708 GCA_032353495.1 Ctenopoma kingsleyae | reverse complement strand
AACTATACCTCGGATTTGTCATATTTTGACATTTTGAGAGAGAGGAGAAGTAGCTGAAGAGTTTGATGTATAATATGCGCATGGTATGTAAAAGTTGTCATTAAAAGAGTAAAAACCGATACTGATAATATCCGATATTACATTTTAATGCCGATGTTGGCAGATAATATCGGTAGGCCAATAATATCGGACATCCCTACCCCTAACCAGTAGACTGTTATTTATTGTTAAATGCAGATTGAACCGTGTTTGGTGTCTCATACACAGGTTTATAAAAATGTCCCAGGTACCTTGAGGTGTGTGGGATACATGTAATTGCTGTACTGAATGTCACACTGCTCACTGCCTTATAGGTGCAGCAACAATACAGCTCACTGACACAAGTGGACATGGGAACGCTCAGTGATTCCTTCATATTTATATCACGTGGCCACACAGTCACCTCATTAAGCTCAAAGGAATCAGGATAAAATCTCAGTGGGTGCATTTACATACACACTTGTATCCTGTTATGATTGGCTTTAACGTGTATCCATGAAGTAACATGTTAACACATCTTTTCCAGGTTTTGTATCATTGTATAACCTAATGCGCAAATGTGTGAGCTCATTATCCATAGCTGCTGATGAGCTGGAGAAGCTGCGTGCAACTAAGTGGCAATTGCAGCAGAGTTCGTACAACGAAAAACCAACCTGTGTTCTCATGTTCTTCTTCTTTGTCGAAATCCTGGTGCCTACATTACCCACCATGCACCTCTAGTTGTTGACAGTTCCTTGTGCGATTTCTGGGGTGTTATACTAGCTACTAATGTGGGCTGGGGGATCAATACCCAGATAAAAGCCAGTGATACAAATGTGCCTGTGAACATACTCGCTAAATTTTGTGCTTGAATTTCTGAGTGAGCTTGATGAGACAAACGTTGGAGGTTTGGTCACATTAATATACCAGTCGACTGTCTGTGACTTTACACACTGCCCTTACTGACTTTATTAGTCATCTAATTAATTTTAAGAAGTGACACGTACACTACCCCACCACCATTCTATTCAACAGATCCAGAGAAATCTCTTTAAAAAAAAAAAAAAAGCTTAATATCATTAATATTAAGAATTGCAGTATCCATAGTGTCATTGCCCATATCTTTAAAACGCTGTAATATAAGCTCACTTCCTTCTCTTTAACCTTCCTTCTCATCCTTCTTTCTACCACCTCTCACACACAAGCATAAAAGACAACTGTGTATCTGAAATTTCCTTTCTGTTGTTTTGTACAGTTTAACACATCTTGTATTTGGGGGCGATTTTAGACCGTATGTTCCAGACATATGTAGCAACTTGGTGGCTTTCAGACCTGCCGCATATGATTTTTTTGTAAATCTTTAACAGGTATGAGGTTTTTGTTCGTCTGTACATCATGATTATAACTGTTTGCTTGTAGTTTGTTGTTTGATTTTATGACATCGTGATTCCTAGTGACTAGGCCATTAGTACACCACACTGGGGAGGCCTCCTCAACCATACACACTACCTCTCCGTCTGCCTACACGGACTCAGACGCTGAAATGCATGAACACAAGCACTTAGTGTGCCAGGTTGCAGCAGAGCAGATTGACAGAAGATTTTTTGCAGCACACAATCTGGACAAAACTTCACGTTTCACAGATGTTTGAAACACAAAGTGTCAATTAATTTGTGGCGGTGCTTTTAGTTTGCCAAAGTAGCCTAGATTCAGGCCCGTGTGATATGTTGGGTTGGTTTGATTGTTTCTGTATTATGCTATATTTCTACACCATGCTTTCGAAGTGGCAGCAGTATAGTGCTGTATTTGAAAAGATGTTCCACCAACCTCCCCTAAAAACAAACGTGTCTGTTAATCATATGCCAAAATTCAGCACTGCTTGCCATGTAATTTCCACACTGATTTGATTATTTAAAGCAGGTGCTTGTGTATTGTCAAATCATTGGTATGGCCTGCAATTACAATGGAAGGAGTGTTGGTCAGATGGCCTCTTTAAGTGCAAGTATGTTACTGTTGTTATTGATAATCACTTGATCTGGGTTTAATTTTGTAAAGTGAAAATAGTTCAGAACTTTTTTTAATATAAATGTATATGAATATAATGCTGTAACTTGCAGTCATGAATTAAGAGATTTCTCTTTCACATCAATACAGTAAAAAGAATAAAACCACAATGAAATTAGTTGGTTTTTTTTGTCGTTTTCTAGTCAGTCCCTGGTTAAAACAATAGGTGGCAGTAAAGCAACAAACGCGCATGAAACTACATGTAAAAGACAAACAGAAGAAGAAGCACTCAGTGTACTTCCGGTTAGCAAAAATGGCTCAAGGTTCACAGAAGTTTAAAGCTCAGCGGCCAGGAGCCTCAAAGAAACAGCATCAAAACAAACAGAAAGGCCCAAAGAAAGGAGGTATGATTCAAATATGTTGCGTTTTGTTTACTGAGGTGGCGAAGGAGGCGTGAAAACATTTTTCAGTCCCGCTGTAACATCGACATCTGACCTAATGTTACATGGAAATAGCTGAACACGTTGTTGAAGTGACTTCAGATTATTTATCTTAGTAAAAATGTGTCTAATATGATCTAATATGCAGCACAAAGTATTAGGACGTGGCTTAACAACTTTCGTACTCACACCTCCAAAATATGTATCCACTGCTAACCCAGTGACTAAATGGTTTTCAAGTTGTAAACAGTAAATGGTAAGTGTTAGCTAAAGAGGACACGGTTTACCACAGCTGTTAAACTCGAATGTGAAATATTGTAATGCATGTAATAAATATGATGCTACCTGTGATATCTGTTTATTGGTGCTGTTTAATTTTGTATGTGAAAGCGTCTTCCTATGTCTCTAATAGTTAATTAAATTTGCCAAAATGTGCGGAGAGTAGCTCAGTTGGTGGAGCAGTCGTCTACGACTGAGATGGGTGAGATGTTTGATTCACAGTAAAACAGAATATATTACAGTACCACCTGAGTACATGACACTGTACTACTGTTGAACTGATGAATATGGATATATTGACATAACTGATCATAAACTGGTGTTTTGTATTTTCAAGAAATAAGCAGCCACATGTTGTTAGACATGCCAAGGGAATACGTATCTAACATTACATGGATATTTTACTTCAAATGATAGTATTAATTACAAGCACAGTTTACAGTTCTGATGCTCTGACAATTTTCACAATAATATTAATTTTCTCTTGCAAGGCAGGATCATTGCTCCTAAGAAGACTCAAGTGGTTCAGCAACAGAAACTGAAGAAGGTGAGGAAGGTTTAAGACAAAGTGACTGAGGCCGTTTGTTTCAGCCCAGCTCTATACAGATAAGCTTTACTGAATACATACCTGTAACGTGACGTATTCTGTGGTTCCTTGAAGGGTCTAGAGGTTGCCATCAGGAACAAGATTGAGCAGGAGGTGACCCAGAAGGCCAGCTCCTCCCTCCACAAGCCGCTAAGTGTTGTTAAAGGGCCTGAAGGTAAAGGCAACCCAGGACCAGCCCGACCAGGAACCAGCTCCAAATAGGACAAGATACACAAGTGAACACCTACAAATCTGAATGTGATGGATTAATGTGAATGCTACAAGTAAATTAAAATTGTACCTGTCTTGTCATTTTTTATTTTTATGTTTTAGCCAACTTCAGACAAATTCAGAAATTATCAGAGCAATTCTGGTTGTTTAAGAAGTTAAACATCCACAGGGGACACAGCAGAACTTAATGTTTGAAGCAGAACAGACATAAGAAACCTCAGTTGTATATTTGTAATTCAACTTGAGGATGTTTCTATCATTCTGTCACATTTTTGTATAATCACTATACAGAAAATAAACGACGAGTGTAAAGTGAGCATCAGATGGGTTTCATATATTCTGTGACGTTCTGTATTTGAGAAGCAGAATTTTTTTAGTAACTTGCTTTATAAAAAATAAGGAATGGAAATCCTGACTAATGAAGTTATCTGTTCCTATCTGTGCACAGGCAGGATGTTTTTCACTTGACTTTAATTAAATTACTTATATCAAATCTGCCAAGACCGGTTTTTCAAATTAAAAATGTTAAATTTGACTAAATCAATAGTGGTTTTCTGTTGGTTTACTATCTACCAACATGTCATGTTTAGTTAAAGGTTTTTGTCAGTGCTGTATTTTTCTGAACAGAGTATTTACATTAAAGGTTATTCTTGAGAAGTAATTTTGTGCTTATCCTCCAGGACTTTTTTTTTTAATTGATTAAATGTGTTCTCCCAAAGATGGCCTGTAAGACCAGCCACTTACAGTCAGACTGTGTTGTGAAGAGTACTTTTTTGCTGTGTAAATCTTGTAGTCCTGTAACAACAGTAAACTCACAATGCATAGTTTTATTTAGAAGATAAGACTTTAATTATCTCTAAGAGGGAAATTCACTTGTTACAGCAACACAGTGAGAAGCAAAAGAACAGCAAAATAAGGCGCAATAACAGGGCAGATCTGTAGTTTGGGAAAATAAAATACCTACATTACCCACAATGCAACTCAACCACTAACAGTTTAGTTGTAGATTTAGGCGCGTTAGTAGTAGAAGTAATATAAAGAGCTTGTCTCCAGATCAAATCAATGCCGACTGAAGTGACAACATTTGATTCAGTTTGTCAGAAGGATTTATACATCTTCTCTGTAAAGCTTTTGTTAGCATTACCCTTTAATTTATGTGTTTAAATGATTTAATTCAAAGACCTGCACATAACCAGGGCAGTGTGACTGTGTGGTTTACTGTGCACGACTCTGTGATACTGGACTAAACTAGCCAAGGTAAAGCTGACACATGCTCCAGGTTGTTTGTCCTGAATAAACACCATCATTTAAGGAAGTGAGCTTGAATTTTCCCAAGGCCTCAAACTAGCCGATGATAAGGTCAAACAGGGTTTCAAATGTTTTTTATGTCCACATACGCACACGTCTGTCCCTGAGCAAGTGTGGCAACTTCTAAAGAACTGAAAAACTGTGGTTACAACTCAGTGTCATAACCGTAACAACATATAATCTGGATACAGTGTACAAGCACAACACTGCCACATAGATCACAGTCACATAATGAGCCAGCTGCTAAAATAAATGGTCAAACACAATCAGCATGTTAAGCAATACAAATTCGTCAGCAAGTAATTCTAAAGCAGACTTGTGGTGATAAACAGTGTGTGTTTAAAAAGCCTTTATGGTCTCCATGCAGTGATGGGAGCGCAGGAACCGAGGAAAGGAGTCTTTAGCCATCAGACTAAAGATTCTCCGCTGGGCCTTGTTGAATGTATCAGCACATGGAGAGTCCATCACACTCAACAGTGCCTCACGGGTCTCTGCATCCAGGTTCACCTGAAAAGGACACAGCGGATTAGTTTGCTCTTCATGCTTTCATTTAATAACACATCTTTCTATCTCAATGCTTTGTGTTTCTCCCATCACTCCGCCAACCTCCTGTGGGGCGTCAGGGTTAATAAACTGGCTGCAGATGCTGCTGGCCTTGGTCTTCTGCAGGTTTGAAGAGGAAACCCTGTAGTCCTCACAGGCCAGCCAGAACTCGAGATTCTCCTCACTGAACTCTGAACGCAGGAACACACGAAACGCCTGCAGACCACCTGGTGGAGAGATGTACACACCAGAGGTAGCAAACAACAAAGAATTTTTATTTTTATTTTAGGTCATTCTTAAACACAGCTTAAACACTTTCAGCTCACTGGTTTAAATCTAGTAATAAATAAATATTGGCATTGGCTAGCTGAGAATAAAAATAAGGCAGCTGCCCAGTGCCCTGCACTTGTAACTGGAAGTCAAACAGCTTTATTAGTACTACTGAAGAAGTAACAGTTACCAGAGGTGCTAAGCAACTAAATACAGTAATGTACTTAAGTACAATTTGGTGGTACTTGTACTTTACTGGAGTATTTCCATTTCATTGCATTACTTTCACTTGTATTCCACTACAAATCAGGTGAAAATACTGGACTCCACTGCATTCATTTTAACATCACTAGTTACTTTAAGCAAGATTAGGTTCTTATAAAAATCATTATATATTAATAAAACGCTGATGTATCATTTATGTATTAACTATATGAAGTGGTTAAGGTCAGCCCCACCTTTAATGACTGTTGTTTTTGTTCCACAGTCTGTCAATTTGGTTATTACCTGACTTGTACAGACACGAGAGTCACATACCTTTGCTGCCACTGGTCAGCTCGCTATTGTAGACCCTAAATATCAAAGTACACTAACTACAGAATGGCATCAGGGGCACAAAATCTCCGTCTTGGAACGGCCCAGTCAGAACCCAGACCTCAACCCAGGTCATTCAACCACTTATTAAAACACAGTTGTCGTTAGTTTTTCCACCATCACTCTGTACATTCAATAGGTGTGTTCAATGAAGACACAAAGATCACGACTGTGTTTTATCAGCTTAGGAATATTGTGTTTGCTGATATTTGTGACTTTGGTGAAGGTCAGATCACATTTCATGACCAGTTCTGACAGAAAACCAGGACATTATAAACAGTGCCATTGCCTTTTCTTGCAACTATACATATGAACCTGTTCTGCAAGTTTCACAAAAGGATTGTCTGCACGCCAATACAGGGAAGACATTTGGACTTGTCGTAGCAGAAACAGGACAGGTTACTAAAAACAGTAACGATGGCTCTGTTGTACTCAAATGTCCCAGTAAGTTACAATACGTCAGTTAAGAACTAAAAGAAATTCAACCATTAGTGATTATAGGACACCTGTGCTCGTCCAGTTGTGACATAAAAAAACTTTCTTACTTTTGTTGTTAAGCACAGTTTCCAGGTCCTGAAGTGTTTTCGCATCCTGCAGCCTGCGAAGAAAAACAGAAATTGTCAAAATTCAGCTTCAGTGTGAGTGGATCCGCTGTTTATTCAGGAATACAGGTGTCTTTACTTGTGCTTCTGGTGTGTTTCAGCCAGATGACTCAACTTCACCCGCATCCCTTTTGCCCTGTATCACACAGACATGAGAAATCACACATGAAGAACACGTCACAATACAAAGTCATTGAGGATATAACTTGTTCATGCTCAAAAGTCGCATACTTACTTCTCCAGACATGTGGAGGGCAGGTAAGAGAGCCCCTTACACATCGGGGTGTGTAGTTTGAGACAACTGGCAGAGTGAAGATGATCACAGGCTGTATTTAAATTTATTCTGAGCTCTCCCAAACCTCAGCCTGCTGCTCTTATATGTCCCACCTGTGTGCTATCTGATCCATCAATCTGCTCCCCACAGAGCAGCAGGTGTTGAGGTGAGAGCTGAGTAAAGGTGAAAGCAGCTGAATGAGACCGGCGGCGTACGTGTTAATAGGCCATGTAGGGAGAAACAATGCAAGTCAGCATATGGGATAGGAAAATTAAAGTAAGGGGCCCTCCAGTGTGAGTGTGTGGTCAGGGATCATTGATAATCTCAAAGGTCTGTCATAAACAAAGCCTAGCCTGTCCAGGAGCGTATATCACACCAGAATAAAGTGATGAGAGAGCAGCAGGTGGGATGGCAGCATCGCTGGTCTCTGAAGAGGACCGCAGGGTGGTGTTTGATGATGGACAAGAAAAGACTAAATAAACACCTGATAATATCATTAATAAAGTAACTATTCTTATTTTCCTTTCTTTCTCTCTTTTCTTTTGATTTGTGTTTTCTTGTCTGTTAGACTCTCTGCAAACTTTAATGCACAATGTCGAGTTTTATTACGTGTGTGTAATTATTTCATTTCATAACAATGTTTCTAAGCATGCTGACTCTTTTCTGTTTGGTGTCAGAGTTTTGTGAGAAGGAGGGGACCCTGTACGCAGGATTTCCAAAATTCCCGTTATGGCCCCGGTTAAGGATCCAGTTCATGTCAGGAGAGACCATGCTCCCTCATATGTAAGCAGTCATTAAAAATCATGTATGTATTGAAGTGGCTGACACAGGACAGGAGCTATCTCTACTTTTAGACCCAGTGTGCAGCGGAGTTTCTTGCCGGGGGTGCGGCTGTGTTTATCTCGCTTCCTGCTTCCTCAACGAGAGTCGCAGTGAAATCCACAAGACTGTCGTGGTGACCACACAGACCTTCTGGCTCTGCTGAATCCAGAGGGAGCAGCTTGTTTGCTGTCAAATCCGGTTCCACTACGGACTGTTTTTGCTTTGGTTCCGGACCTGCTGGCTCCGCACCATGGTGGACGGCGGGTCGGTCTGCAGATAAACACACACAGTGAGTCACAAAATGTTCTTGTGGGTAGTTAAATGGCTCCCTGCAGAGTCAAACCTGCGTCTGAGGTTTAGGACATTGTCACTAAAACTGTAATAAACCATATGTTTGTCAAACATCTGTTAGATGTGGTAAATTTATCAAAGCAGTGGTTTCCTCATAGCTGCATGCTTTGGATTTTTTAAATGATCAAAACAGATAAGAGGGTGGACACAGAAACATGAGACCATAGGATTAAACTGCAAACTGACTTTTTCAATTGCAATAAAGCTGCTAAACACCATGTGCAGTAATACTATAAATCAAGTCAGCCACATATACTGTATTGACATAATATAAATCAGGTGTTAACCATCTTGGCTTATGTCCTGTTAATCCAAAGCTGTGTCCACTTGTCAGTTCAACCATAGCCTGCTTGTTTTATGTCCCCTCTCAATTTTAGGGAACTACAATCATTTTACCACCAAAGTTTACAAGTGTAGGAGAAAACTACTGCACATGTGAAGCTTGTTGCTCCATGTGAGCTGTGAGAAATTATGTAAACAGCGTCTTACGCATTGTGGGTGATGTAGTCATCAGGTTTTGACAGTAAGGAAATTTGTAGAGTGAAAAGACACAGCTGGTTCTTCTGTATGCATTTTGTTTGTTGTTTTTTAAATAAAACTAAAAAATGAAAACTGGAACCAGGAGACTTTGTAAGTTGATGTTTAAGTGAACACTGGACACAGTAAAATGTATTGACTGTCCTGTGTCAGGCTGTGGGGGATTGAACTTATGCCCTTGCATCCCACTAGCTGACTGTGACTGGCAGTTATGGGATCTGAACAGACCTGGTTCTCTTGGGCACACTGCCAGGACAGTGAAGCCCCAGGTCCAGACCAGGAGAGAGAGAAGCGCTGGGCTGAGCTGTTTGATCAGCTGGACCTCAACAAAGACGGACGCATCGACGTCCTTGAACTGCGGACAGGGCTGGCGGGGCGAGGACTTTCCAGTGGCTCTGTGGAGAGGGTAGGACACCTGCATCACACACATCTGCTGGGTTTCTGGGAAACCATGTGAGTGACTTGTATGTGAGGTGTGTGTGCTGCATGTTACATCGCATTAAACAAACACAGTTGGCAGGCAGCAAAAAATGTCACAGTGTCAATGTACTAAGGTCAGACTAAAGGTGATAGTTTTCACAATGTCACCAATAATCAATCAAGCAATCAGTCAGTCAATAAATTGTCTCTGATCTGTTGTCTGCTGAAACAGTGTAAATCAACACACAGTGTTGACTGATGTTTGCATCATTTATTGCTACACCAGCCACAGGACATTATTTAAACCTGTGCTATGGTTTGTAACCTTTTATACACACATACTGTATGTCAGTGTGTGTGTGTGTGTGTGTGTGTGTGTGTGTTCATGCATGCATGTGTTAGAGAGATATAAAAAAAGAGTGAGCAATAGACAGATCAGATTAATAAACCAGAGGACCCACAGATCGCTCCTCTCCATATTAAACATCCAGCCTGTAAGATTTTTACCATTTTTCCTAATGTAAAACCTCCTTGATTCTTATCTGCCGTGTTTCTATAGCAGCAAAGACCTTCAAGTGCACAATTTTATTGTGAATATACACAGTCTGCTGCTCTCGTCTCAGTCTGTCTGTGTCTGTTTTAGCACCAAAAAGGTTTTTTTTATTCATTTTCAAAATACACACGTCAACACTAAATGTAATACTTTAAGGTTTTAGTTACTGTGAGTCTTTGCACACATGTAAAGGGCAGCATGTTGTCTATTTTGGTACAAGGAGCAGAGCTTTGTAAGATGAGAGTGATAACCTTTCTCTCAGTCTGACTCTCTTCATACACATAGATCATTGTCCAAAGTGTCAACCTTTTCTTCTGTAATCTAATTCACATCAGAACAATTAGCACTTTTTATACTTCAGATGTATTGCTTCCAGTATATCCAGACATTTTTAAACTTTTCTGTAAATATCTAATATCTTATATGAATATATAATAAGTAATTGGATCATCAGTGAAAATTGAGTTGTGAAATGTTCATAAAATGCTTACAATATGTGAAATTAACAAAATCATCAGAATACATTATCACAATCAGTAGCCATAAATTCAGAATTACCAGCTGTCTGGCCAATGAGAAAAACATTATTTTATTTATGTACAGTTTGTTTTATTAATGCATAAAAACAATTTGATTGATCTTTTCTAACTTTTAAAGAGTTTGTATTTTTATAACATGTATTGTATATGTGCTGTATAATTTCAAGACAAATACATTAACAGAAACTACAGAATCTTTCCTTTTTTATTTGTGTCATTCCTCAAATACACAACACGCTGTAGCATGGTTTGTCCAGCAGGTGGCAAGAAAGATGTTTATTTAAAGACTACATGCCCAACGTGCAGGCTTGGTCTCGTGGTATTTTGCAGCGGTCTGGGTCACCACTGTTGTGTTAGGACTGAGAACTGTTAGACTGTGAAAACATTTGCTGTTATACATTATTAATCATGAAGTGCCTTTACAAAAATCCCAAAGCACATGTACAATACACGTAAATCTGTCATTTATGAGGCATCTGCCCTAACACTAACTGTCTATGACCCCTGACTAAATGTCTACCAAATGTTCAGACATTTTCGTTCATTGACTTGGCTGTCTCTGACTGTCCCTGCTTTCAGATCGTGGAGACCGGGGACACCAACCACGATGGAGTACTGGACTTTGAAGAGTTCACCGAATATCTTCGTACCAATGAGAAACAGCTCAAACTCATATTTAGCAGTCTGGACAGGAACAATGATGGTTTGTAGGAGCACCAGATCATACTATTACGTCACCTTATTATATAGAGATAATTTTAAAATATTTCCATATTGTCATTACTGTGTTGATCACTGTATGTGACCGGTTGCAGGTCAGATAGATGCAGCGGAGATCCAACTCTCTCTACGAACCATTGGTGTGAACATCAGTGTTGAGGATGCCAACAGGATTTTACTAAGGTCTCTTATCAGTTTGTCATAATCTAATATCTAATATCTGATGCAAACGAAGAAAACGAATCACACTTCCTCCTAAAATCGGCCTTTGAGTCAGTTGATTTAGTGGTTTTGCGGCTCTAGCAATCAAATGTGATATTCAGTGAGTCTGCATCCTGATATGATCCATCAAGATTTCACTGTTTCTGAATGAAAAGACGTGGTGTCTTCATCTGGTCGTTGTGGATCCTGAGGCTTTGGGATGATAACAGAACGTGGTGGCTGACACCAAATCCCAATGTTCTTCCCTCTCAATGCTCCTTTTTCACATAAAAAAACACAAGATGTTATTGAATTCTGTGATGTTGAATGGTAGTGATAGATTGATTAAATAATTTAAAGATAATTGTAGCATATCAAGAAATTCACAACTCTCCTTCAGGTGAAACGACCCCTCACTGAATTGCATCTTTAGAGTATGTTTTTTTATTTCCTACATATTTGTTTTGACACTAGCTTTTGTTTTGCACATTCAATTTCTCTTTTGGGTTTGCGTATGGTAAACAAAGAAGCATCTTCTCACACATTCTCATACCGCCGACACATTGAAAAACTCCTCCCTGCTGTTTCTTGAACATTATAAAATTATTGTTCCTACCTTCTCTAGTTTTTGTAGACTTTCAATTATAAATAATGGACTTTATGCTGTATGTTTTTATGTCTTATTGAAGTATGGACAAGGACGGTACCATGACCATTGACTGGAATGAGTGGCGAGACTACTTCCTGTTTAACTCTCTCAATAATATGGAGGATGTGGCGTGCTTCTGGAAACGTTCACTGGTGAGGTCACACTCACTTATTACTTACACACCTTGAACAGCATTGTGTATACTTCTGTCTGTCTGTCTTCCTCTCCACGCTTTATTACGATCATTTCTGATCCTCATTCCAACCACCACGACTTCAGTAGATGTTGGATATAGGTGAGCAGCTGACAGTCCCAGATGAATTTTCAGAAGAGGAGAAGAAGTCTGGCTATGTTTGGCGGCATCTGATGGCTGGGGCCATGGCTGGATCTGTATCTCGGACTGGAACAGCCCCTTTGGACCGTCTTAAAGTCTTCCGACAGGTCGTGATCTTATCGCTCTGATTAGTCATACAGAATGTTATTGATTTATATGAAACGTGCCTGTTTCAGTCAGTCATCACTGCTTTACATAAAGTGATTTATTGTTTACTCTGCCAGGTTCATGGGTCAACTCATTTTAAAGGGAACGTGCTGAGC
Source organism: Ctenopoma kingsleyae (assembly GCA_032353495.1). Lineage (NCBI taxonomy): Eukaryota > Metazoa > Chordata > Actinopteri > Anabantiformes > Anabantidae > Ctenopoma > Ctenopoma kingsleyae. The sequence continues at coordinate 18,754,170 of JAUBNQ010000001.1, read as the reverse complement.
TGTTTTCGATATATGGTAAAAGAGGGTGGAGTACAGTCGTTGTGGAGGGGCAATGGAATCAATGTTCTTAAAATTGCCCCGGAGACTGCTATCAAGTTCACAGCCTATGAACAGGTGGAGTAGACCTCAGACCTTCCCCAATCTTGTTTCTACACCTCTGAGCATCTCTTCATCTTTGATCTCTCTTTATTACTCTCACTAGCTTAGCTTACCTAATAACAAAGACTGTAGACGGGGACAGGGCAGCTGAATTTGTTCTTGGCTGCCATTAGGAGTAGTCTCTTCCTGTAGGCTGCTTGCATGGTCACCACACAGTGAAAAAAAGATGGTCCTAGCCAAGAAATTGTTTAGCACGTAAAACCCTATAAAACTTTGTAATCAAAGTTCTGTATGTTTACTCTATTCTTTCTGTTGCTTTCTAACTCTGCATAGATCAAAAGTGTGATGCGTGGCAGTAATGAAACAACAAATCTGAGGGTTCATGAGAGGTTTGTTGCCGGCTCTTTGGCTGGAGCTGTAGCTCAGACAGCTATCTACCCAATGGAGGTAATATCAGGGTAATACACACATAAAGACTCACATAGCATCAAGAAACCACACATATACTTTGTGACTTAATGACTGATTTCCTTTCTGTTTCTGTTCCTCCTTCTTGTTGTTTCTTTCCATCTCTTCTATGTGTTTTCTCTACAGGTGCTGAAGACCCGTCTCACACTAAGAAAAACAGGCCAATACTCAGGAATAGCAGACTGTGCCAAACAGATCATACAGAGGGAAGGTGCCATAGCTTTCTACAAGGGTTATGTACCAAACTTACTGGGTATAGTCCCTTACGCTGGCATCGACCTGGCTGTCTATGAGGTCAGAGACATGAAAGCACACAGCTCTCACAGTGCATGTCTCCTTGGTGTATTCCTTCTTCTCAGTCTCTTTTCCCCAGACTCTGAAGTTTTCCTGGCTGAACAGAAACACAGGTCTCGACCCGGGTGTCATGGTACTGGTCGTTTGTGGTGCCGTCTCCAGTACTTGTGGGCAACTGGCAAGTTACCCCCTGGCACTGATCCGCACCCGAATGCAGGCACAAGGTCAGGATAACTGCAAATACTGATGGGTGATGAATGAAATGAATTCCAACATAATGACTGCATTTACATGCACATAAATTACCAGGTTAGTCAGAGAAACCGGGTTTCTCTGGTAATCTGGGAACAAGTTTACATACACTAAAGAAACCTGCTTACTGGAAATCCATAGACACAACGATCCAGGACCTAATTATGCTTATATATGGCAGACAAATCAGACATCTACCTGGGGAAATCAGGTTTCTTTAATCCACTACCCAGATTGCAGAAACCAGGTTTCCTATTTACCTGACAGTTAGGAAATCAGCTTACTCGAGCGAGAGCCGACTATGACCTGGTTATGGTTGTGTCCTAGTAAGATGTTGAACCACAATTAATATAAAGAACCATTTACTCATTGGCTTAGATTCCCCAAGTTCCTGCACACTATACAAGAGGGAAGAACCATGTTCTTCCAAAAGATGATACCTCACTTGCTGGTTTAATAATTGTAGTTGAGAGCTCTGTCTACCATGTTGTTCCAAAATCTTCCACAGGTGGTCAGTGTGGTTGAGATCTGGTGAATAATGAGTGAATACTGATGCCTGACGCCTCTTTTGCACTGATTCTTGTCTTCTGCACGCATTGATGTTTCTTGACTAGATAGAACCATATCTATTTAGCCAGTTAACTAAAACAGTTGTGTAAACCATAACTTGATGTTATACTGAATGAATATCAGCCATTGTGGTTTATATTAATTTCACCATGACATGAAATTCAACTCGTCTTGCTACCAAGAAGCAGCATATTTATAAGGTTTAGCATTCTTGCCTTGTGAACAGTAATCTGCCATAAGAAAACTTATAACTCAATGTGTACTTGCTAGCTTTTACAAGAGCTTTTAATTCCATCAATTCCATCTTCATCAAACGACACATACAGTAGGTCAAGTTATGACAACAAACCCAACCCCATCTGATTAGGAAGATATAAGTAGAAATATATAATAGCTGTTATTCATACATAGTTTCTACAATATTTTAACCAACCTCATGCAAGTTTAGCTGACAGTCTGCATTGTGATTGTTTAGTAATATATGATAATCACTGTCCAAATTATTAAGCACTTGCTGTGTATGTTTTGTTTGTTTTGGACAAAATCTTAGCTCAAGATCAACGTACTATTTTTGAGCTTTCAGCTTCAAACTCTGTTTGCTCAGGAATACTATAATGTATTTCGTGTATTTTGTATTAGATTGTGAGATGTGGTTAAAATCTGCGAAAGCAAGATTTTTTGGCTTAACTACTTATTCCAGGTCAATGTCCATGGACTGCTCTTGAAAATTGCCAGTAGTAAGGATCAACTTCTTCTTACAATTGCAGTTAATGAGAAAAAAGTCAGGATGATCCCTTATCTTGATTGCACAAACTTTCAGATTAAATAGATTAGAGAGAAATGCAAACATGACCGCATAGTACCAGAGTGATTGTTACATGCAGTTAGATGCCAGAATGTGTTGGTGAAGCTGTCACAAGCAGTCATCCCTTTTCTCTCCTCTCAGCTACAGAAAAAGGATCCCCTAAACCCACCATGCTGGGCTTGCTTCACAACATAGTGACCCAGGAGGGCGTGACTGGACTTTATCGAGGAATTTCCCCTAACCTGCTGAAAGTCATTCCTGCTGTCAGTATGTCCTACGTGGTCTATGAATACACAAGGATAGTCCTGGGAGTGGACATTGAGGGTAGGAAGGGAGGGAAAGGGAAAGGGAAGAAAAAAGATGGATGATTTGGGGTTGGCTTTTATTTACATGCATGATCATATTTGTTGACAGTGCCTGAGGAAATCTGACTTGGCTGTGGATGAAAACACGTTTGTCAGAATGCAAGTCTTGACTTTTCAGGTTAAAGATGACAGGATAGCAAATAAATTGTGGAAAAAAGAGATAAACAGATCAACTTTTTATATCATCTTTTTGAATGACCTCACATTTGGATGACCTCACTGAACTAGCAGCTGCTGTGAAGAGTTTGCAGTGTGTTTTATTGCACTGTAATGCATGCCAGCAGTTGTGTGGAAGCTAACCAACTAGCCCCTGGCTACTGCATTGACTGGCACAGTTGGAAACTTGCATGAACTTGTCTGATAACTTTGGAGCAATGTAGTACGGCAGCGTATTGCTGCCACCAAGAAAAAAAAAAGTAAAACTCTATCTCGTTATAACGTGATACGTTTCTCGTTATAACGTAATACATTTCTCGTTTTTACGAGATAGTTTCACGTTAAAACGAGATACATTTCATGTTATAACGTGATAATCTAGTTTTACGTTATTACGAGATACTGTAGTTTTACTTTATAACGTGATACTTACGTTTTACGTTATAACGTGATACTGTAGTGTTACGTTATTAAGATATTTGTACAGCGATTGCCGAGAGAGAACTGAGAAACTGACTGTTAGACGCAGATGTG
>JAUBNQ010000001.1:18727776-18742314 GCA_032353495.1 Ctenopoma kingsleyae | reverse complement strand
AAAAAAAAGTTAGTTTTAATAAAACTCGATCATTCAATCATGTCCTCTTGTGAGTGTTGGTACATGGACGTAAGAGGAATTATTGTAAAATGACCGGAGGTTGGATGAACACCCCAGCACTGAACAGAGGAACTAGCATTTATGTTTAACTGGATTGGTTCAGTTCAGGCAACAAAAAAAACCCAAATGTATTCAGATTGAAAATACATCTGGTAACTGACAGATGTTAATTATTGAGCCTACATGAAATTATATGTATTCTTATAGTTGACACACATAGTTGAGAGGATTTTACACATTTCGTTACTGGTCAAGTTCTGATTATGTTACGTTATGTCTGTATTTCTTTGCAGGCCCAGTAAAGTGCCACACACTGTTGGAAGGTTGCGATGGGTCTCTGGATTTGTTTGATTTTTTTGTGTCAAGAGATTTCCCTTTTGGCTTTAATAAGACCAGACCATGGTTTACTCATCCACTTGAGACTAGACATTTTCTATTCCAACATTCTTGTTTGTTTTTTAAAGTCAAAATTCAAGAAAATAAAAAGGGGAACACGTTTTGCCCATGTATTGAACGAAGCACTAAACTACTTGAGTTAGTATTCAGTTTGTCCCTTCACCTCACCTTTATAATACATGAGTTATGTTTTGTTTTTTTTAATGTGAAACATGCATTTCTTTCTTGCAAGCTAACACATCAACTCAACACTGACTCACATTTAGGTAGTTTCCCCTTCAATTTCCTGAGGGTAAAAATGATCAATCAGTATTTTGAATATATTCAAAAAATTATGTTTGTAAGAAAGACAATTGTGAAGTTTCTTTCTTTTCTTTTTTTTTCTTGGTACTTTTTTTGTTTTAACTTCATTTTAAAACTGCATTCCCAGTGTTTAAGTTGCAGGTGTATTTCTCCCTGCTACCATGGTTTAATTTTATTCATTGTAATTATTTTCCTGAAGCGTGCTGTGTGTCTGTATACAGTGTATGCTACTGAACAGAAGAGTGTGTAGGTTGGCTGTAATAAGGCACCAAATGTCCTACAGTTTGTAGGCTGGTTGTGCGTGCGTGTATGTTTGTGTGCTTGACTGCCCTCTGTTCAATTCCTAAGACTTTATGGATTTTGTTTTTTTCCCCCCAATCGGTTTTGTTATTGTATGATGATTTTTGTTAATGTCATTTTTTACTGCTTGTTTTTAAATACTTAAAATAAAAACATTGAAATTACCAGTGTCTTGTGTGATCATGACCAGGATTGTGTTTGTGAGGTTAGTGTACATATTTTACTCGTGCTTTCAGAGGCACTGATTAAGCAGACAGAGTTGGGTCCATCTATGGGTGACACCTCTGCTGTGCCCTACCCTTTTTTTTTTTTTTTTGTGTGGGGGGGTGTTTGATGGATGTTTCCACCGGCGAGTGAAGGTGGTCCGGTGCGGCCCGCGGACCAATCAGGACGTTTCTGAGTGCAACGAGGGACAACAGTTCAGTGAGAGATGGCGCCCAGCTCGAAATCAGAAAAGGACGATAACAAACAGAAAGCTCAAAGAAAACATAAAGACCATGTTGTGAAGCTTCTGATGCGGGGAAAGGTAGGTGTGAGTACACAAAATGTGCGATATAAAACACGAAGAGAGTGGTTCCGAAACGATGCGAGTCTGCTCCTGAGAAAGCCTCCTTTGAGGAGTCTCAGAGGCTAGCTACAAGCTAGCTGCTAACTAGCAACTAACAGCTAAAGGCCGGCAGGTGGTTAAGTGACTAATGCTACTAAGTATAAAAACAATGCGATTTTCATGTTTTTAGGTGTTGTTCGTCTGTATTTGTCTCACGTAGGTTGTCTTGTTGGTAGGCTCATACAGTTGTAACTAAACGGTGTTAGCATGCTAGCCGTTAAACCCAAGGGTCAGTACCTGCTGCACTGTAACGTTAAAGGTCGGTCGGTGTTAGCTTCTGCTGAACAAGAGCAGCAACTAGCAGTTCTCCACATCTCATAGATACAACATCCACCCTCAGGTTTATTGTGAACCTCTGTAATGTTACTTAATAGACGTCTTGTCTGCTGTACGTGTACTAAAAGTAATCAGGAAACCTCTGCTGGCTATCAAATGAAGATGGATTTCTCTGTGTGTGTGTATGTGTATATGCAGAACAGTTGTTTTTGAAAAGCTACATGTTTTACACACATTTCTGTGCTTCACGTTACAGTGTGTGTGTTTTTATTAAGTTGTCATCTGTTTTTGCAGCTTTCAGGACAGTTTTCTCAGCGGCTGTTCAGGAAGCTCCCACCTCGAGTGTGTGTCCCATTAAAAAATATTGTCAGCGAGGAATTTCTGAGAGCAGGGTCAGTGAGTAAATGGGGTTTATTGTCTCCGGTGAATCATGTTAAACACACTTTAAATGCATTTCAAACAGACAGGTGTCATTGCTCTGTGATGCTCCATTTAGTTTAGATCCTGTTAGTAGGAGTGCACTGATAAAACTGATGTATCTCAGCTCAGAGTACAGACTCAGTTTGAATGCTCTTATTTCCCATAAGTAAAATCTGCATACCTGATACAGATTACACTCTGTGTCTGTACTGATCCAGTGTATCTCACCAGTGCATCCATACATGATAACCATTGTGTTCATACTGTGAATTTGTAACATTTGTATTGTATACTTGGATGTGTAACATTGTTCAAGCTGAGACATGCATTATACAGTGGAGTATTCTCTGTCACCTTTGTGATTCCAGACACATCTTTCTTGGCTTCACTAAATGTGGCCGCTATGTCCTGTCCTACACCAGTGACTGTGGGGAAGATGATGACTTCTCCTTCTATACTTACCATCTCTATTGGTGGGAGTTCAACCTGCACAGTAGACTTAAACAGGTTAAAAAAAGGATATTTACTCTTGAGATTTTTCTGTCCATCAGATTCACGTTTAAACAGACAACTAATGCATCTAATGTGTGGCACTGGAGATAAGTCGTTAGTGTACTTATGTCTTTAGGTCCATCATGTGCGTCTGTTTGCCGGCGAGGAAATCTACAGTGACCTGTACCTGACTGTGTGTGAGTGGCCAAATGACCACTCCAAAATTGTCATCTTTGGTTTCAAGTAAGGAATGATGCACACCCTAGTGAACAGCCATGTGGAGCTGGTTTAGTTTTGACCAGAATTGTGTTATTTTTTAGTGTGTAGGTTACGACAACTAATTTTGTTTGTGTCTCTGTCAGTACACGCTCCGTTCTGATGAATTTGATGATGACTGATGAAAACAACAGAGATATCTACATCACTGTTGCATCCATGCCTCCTCCCAAACCTTGCTCTCACTGTTGCCCAGTTCCCACAGCCACTACCATCCGCACAGGTAAATGCACACACAGTCCCACTCTACCAGACTCACTGCCTCCGTCTCTCTCTCTCATCTGTCATTTTGTGCTTTCCCCAGGGAGTGGTGAGTGTCTGGAGCATGGCTTTGTGCTCAACAGCAGATACCAGGTGGTGTATCCATTCCCCACTTTCCAGCCAGCTTTCCAGCTGAAGAAGGACCAGGTCATCCTGTTAAACACCAGCTACTCTCTAGTGGCCTGTGGCATCTCACTCTGCCCAGGTAATACACATATGCAAAACAGTGTGTATGCCTCTGCCTCTGATCAGACTGTGCAGTATTGTTAACAATCTAAGATGTGATACATAGTTACCTGGATAAGACGTAAAATCTGATTTGACCATTTCCAGGAGGAATTAAATTTGACATGAGAGAAATTGTCAGAAGAACAAAGGCCTAAAAATCACATCTGTGCTATTGGATCATTTTCAGGCAGATGTTCACCAGTCACACTTCAGCATAAGACTATACTTCAGTCCCTTTGTTTGTCTCTTGCAGGCAAGCAGGGTCAGTCATCACATATCCTCTACACAAAGAGAGCAGCGCTGTCAAGTCAGGTCTCTGCATCAGTTTCCTCCACCTCCACCGCCTCTTCTTCCTCACTACCTCAGGGATCTCCCGAAAGCCGACTGCCACCTAGCAGGCCTGTTCCAATCCCCTCATCTCCTATCCAGTCTCAGGCAGCTGTGAGAGCCCGGGAGTTTGCAGCTGACCTCTTCAGGCGAGCTCAGGGTGGTGGAGGAGGAATTGGGAAAGAAACTGAGCAAGAGAAGAGAACAGCTGATGGTGGTGAAAAAGAGGCAGCACAGATACGAGGAGACAAAGGGAAAAATGTAGAGAGGAGGGGAGAGGAGGAGGATTGTAGAGAGAGGAGGGAGGAGGAGAGACGGACTAGTTTACCACAAGCATCAACATCAGGTGTGAGCCACAGCTTGAATCAGCGCCCAGAACAAGTGATGTCGCCTACGTACTCTTCCTCATCACCTTCATCCCCTCCGACCCCATCCTCATCGCAAGATGTTTGTCCCTGTGAGCCTGGATATGTAAACTACTCACGCCTGCACTATCGCCTCCAGCAGCCAGGGGCAACTGAACAGAATACAGGAGGTGAGAGGGAGAGGTGGACACAGAGACACTTAACAGGTCAAGTCTGAAGCTGCTGACCGACAACTGTCCCTCCTCTGCTTCTGTCTCCAGGTTATGAAGATGATAAGGTCCAGCTAGCTTTCACAGTCACAGATCTGAAAGGACGGAACCTGCAGCTGGTCACTGGGCCACACAATGGACAGGTGTGTGTATGTGTAGTTGTCCTACTTAACCTGGTCAATAGTAGAATTAAAAAGGTCTTCTTTCAATCTTTCAATTACATAACAGACATGTTAGATTTAATAGGCACATAAATATGGTCCCTTTAGTTCAGTGTTTTACATGGTTTCTTCTCGTGATGACATTCTTCTCTCTCTCTCTCTCTCGCTCTCTCTGTAATTCAAGTCTGTGTTCAAGTCCATCAAAAAGAGGGATAACTGTTTGCTTTTGGTAGTTATAACTTGTGGTTTCTCACTTGCAGAGTGTGTGTGTCGAGCAGTTGACTCTAGACTTTGAGTATCTTATCAATGAGGTGATCAGGAACGATGCTGCCTGGGCTCCTCAGTTCTGCTCCTTCAGCGACTATGATGTTGTGATATTAGAGGTCAGTACACACACATACAGTAGTTTCAGTCTGAGTCACATCATAACTTTACAGAAATAATAATTGGTTAATTATAATAAGTTAGTTCTAACTAACTAATATATCTAAATTATACCATAGAGCGATAGATACACACACACACACACACACACACACACACACTATATAGCTTGAGAAATACCAAGGGCTGAAAGAAGGTGGAAGGTGAAGGTAACAGTGGTCCTTGTGGTAATTTGAACATCAGGGCAGTAACCCCCAAACTGGGACAGTGGCTCCAGCAGGTTCCAGGAACAGCACATGAGACCTCTGTCCAGAAGAGAGACCAAACTTAAAGGAATAAGACCACCTGCAGGGGGTGAGTGGGGAATTTTTGCATATGTAGAAAATTCCTCCACTCGCTCCCTGCACTCAGTCTCTGTATTTACCACAGGTACTGCTGTTGCGTTCACCTTCCACATCTTTTCTAGCTCTTCACTCAGCCCTTGGTATTTCTCAAGCTCCTTCTTCCTGATATTGCAGTTACTTGGGATTGCTACAACTGTCACTACTTCTTCCTCTATTTGTCCACCACTACTATGTCTAGTTGGTTAGCCATTACCAGTTTGTCAGTCGGTATCTGGCAGTCCCACAGGATCTTAAGTCGCTCATTCTCAACCACCTTTGAAGGTAATTCCCATTTTGACCTTGGGTCTTCCAGCCCATACTCAGCACAGATGTTCCTGTACGCTATACCAGCCACTTGGTTATGGCGTTCCATGTACGCCCTGTCTGCTAGCATCTTGCACCCTGCTGTTATGTGCTGGATTGTCTCAGGGACATGATTACATATACCTGGGGTCCTACACAATGTAGTACTCCAGCCTCTATTGATCTTGTACTTAGAGCTTGTTGCTGTGCTGCCAGGATTAGTGCCTCTGTGCTGTCTTTCAATCCAGCTTTGTCAAGCCACTGGTAGGATTTTACAGTATGAGTCACTTCTTTTATCTGTCAGTGGTAAATACTATGCTGGCGATTGTCCTTCCATGATGGTTCCTGCTCTTCCTCATTAGGTTTCTGCTGCCTGAGCTATTCACTATCTACATCAGTAAAGGCCATCTTCCTGATGTATTCATGAATTCTTGTTTCATCCTGAAGTGACTCTGACTCTCACAAGACCTCAGACTCCATCCTTCTACTTACTGTACTGTTGTAAGAAACCTGCTTGTCCTAATGTCAGTGACTTCTATGTCGTTTGGCCAGCATATTAACCTAGCTGGGTATGTGATGACCAACATGACATAGGTGTTAATTTCCCAGACCTTGTTCTTCCTATTCAGCTGACTTCTCAGGACTTGCTGCTTTCCTTGTTGCCTCTTCATTGTTCCCATTTGCTTGCACGATTCAGAGGTACTTGTAGCTGTCCTCAACATCTGCTGTGTTGCCTTCAGGTAGTACAGTCCCCTCAGTTCTGACTACCTTCTCTTTGTTACCATCAAACTACACTTATCCAGTCCTAACGACATTCAGATGCTGTTGCTGTAGAATTGATGTGTAGAATCCGTGAATTGATGGCTTCACTTCAAATGACCGTCAAGAAAGACAGGAAACTATGTCGGAGAGAGCAGTATGACACTGAACACTGTGGTGATAAGAGTATCCACATAAACCATTCATCACGACCCACATGTTGGAAAACCATTTTTAAAATCAACCTGGATAACATGTGCTGTTTGTGTTAGGTGTGTGCAGAGACGAACACCGTGATGATCAACATTGGTCTGCTGTTACTGGCCTTCTCCAACTCAGACGAGGAGCACTGCAGGTATTTATTTGTTCTCGAGTGTTGTCACTGAGTTACTCTTTGTTATGAGCAACAATCATTCACGTTATATCAGTCCCCACTCAGTCTGCTTTTGCTTGTTTTTGTTTCCAGGCCAAACACCTACCATTCCAACCTGCAAGTTAGTTGGGACCTAAACACAGGTGTGTGTTGCACTGTGGGTGTTGGCGACCTTACAGAGGTCAAGGGTCAGACCAGGTGAGAAACTGCTACCATACTGTCTCCTAAACTCCTGTTTGTTTGTCTTCCTGTTACTGTACGTGTTAATCTGTGTTTAGTTCTGTTGGGATAAATGTGTCGATCTTTGTTTCTTTTGTCAGTGGGAGCGTGTGGAGTTCTTACAGGAAGTCTTGTGTGAACACAGTGATGAAGTGGCTGGTTCCAGAGAGCAGCTCCCGCTACATCAATCGTATGACCAATGAAGCTCTACACAAAGGTGAGCTATATACACGTCAATACACAGTGTCCCAATATCTTCCTCAGACCCTCCAACACAAACCAGACAGTGTCTTAAAATGTCCTGTTGTCTATAAAAGTTCGTTTAGGTCACGTTCCCTTTATTAAGACTGTTTCATAAACTTTTTCATTTGTTTCTGTGGGTAAGTGTGAATTCAAATCAAAATCTCCTCACCTGTAGGTTCCTCCCTGCAAGTGTTGGCAGATAGTGACCGATGTACTTGGATTGTATTATGAAGAAACAAGAGAGCTGCAAGTGTCAAAGCAACAGAAACAAAAGCACACACATACATGACGCCATGGCCCCATCTTCAAAGTGGAGTTTGACCTTAATCTGAGGAAAACTGCACGTGTATTTAAAACACATGTCAAATGGAAAATGGAAACACTCTGAAATACTGTAAGAAAGATTTTTTTAGGTGATATGTGTTTAATCAGGTTACAGTTTTGTTTTAGTTTTTTTGGTAATTGTGTATTGTATTGTATAATTGCAACCACCAAAGCCAAGAGCTGAACTGAACAAAGTTTTAGTGTTTACTTTTTGATATACATAAAGATGTACTGTTATTGTAGTATGTGTGTTTTTGTTTCTGTAACTGAACAGATGCATTATCTGCATCTGTGTGATGTTGACAAGATGAATTCATACAGAGAATGTGTGTGTGTGTGTGTGTGTGTGTGTGTATAACATATGACAGATCTGCTGCTTCTGAACAAGTTGTTTCCTCATCTGGTCTGGGCTACTTCAGTCTAGCTGTGTTGACTGCAGTAAGGCAGGCTGCAGTATTTAAAATGAGACCAAGTGAACGGAGTACACAGTATTGCACCACTTGACTCTTTTTTTTTTTCTTTCTTTCTTTTTTTGTTTTTGAAACCTACGTCATGGAAGTAAAGGATTGTTGGAGTCAGCTGCTCTGCTGGTTGACATCATGCTGGTTGTTAACCAGTGAGATCTCAGCTTAACTAAGACTATGCTCTGTTAGGATATTTTGTTAAAATAAAATGTTCGAAATATTTGTTGGTGATCGGTTTTCAAATTATTTAGCAAAATTACATGGTGCTTCATACAGTACAAGCCGAGTATTCACCACGTTATATTGTGCGCATCAGTATAGCAATTGTAGTTCCTAATTTTTCATGAATTTGTGGATACTGGATATCTTCAAAAACATATTAATAAATCAGGAAAATTTGGTTGAACTGATTACTACCTGTGACGAGGTTCCCAGATACTGTAAGAGGATTTGACCAGTTTTATCCATTAAGTTCAATTTACTAATTATTTGTAAATACTGCTCACCCTGTAAAACAGCATCTGTAGTTGTGTATTTTGGTATCTCGTTACACATTAGATGAAAGGGGTTCATCTAATGTGTAACAAGCATGCATGTTCTAACAAGATGCCATTACATTGCATAATGGGAACTGTGGGATCTGGTGGCTTTGGAAGCGTCCTTATTAGAGATTAAAAGTACGATCTACTGCTTCCATTTGGTTTTTTTAAATGCATCTCATGTAGGATTCCCAATTTTATAGAAGTATAATTCCACATCAATGGAGGCTCCTTTAAGAAAAACAATATTGCACAAGTTTTCAGAGTCACATCATTTTAGTTAACAGTGAGAATAAAGCTACAAACGTTTATCACAGATTTAAGTACAAAGGTCTTCAGAATAACATCAAGAGGACCTAATTTGAAAGTTTCAGCAGCACAAGCTAGGGACAGAATCCAAATAACATTTTTTTTATAACGTTTAGCTGTTGATTTTGATTTCTGCCCTTCACCATATGAGTCAATGCAAATATACCCTTTTTCTATGTAGTGCTCTTTGGTGGGATCTTTGTAGTCAGATCATCCTGAAGGTCAGTGCACTACTAATATAATCTTTTTTTATTTTTTCCAACCAGCACCACAAGGTCAACACTTATAAAATCAACATCTGCTCATGCCATGTGATAATCTGCTGGTTGAGCATGTGCTCCATCTAGAAAGTCACTATTTTCACATGCTTGGTCCATCATTATTATTACAATAAAAATATATAGCTCAATACTGTGGATGGTGGACATACCACGACATATTTCTTAAGGCAGTAACGGTTAAACAACATACAAATTGTTTGGATATATGACGGTGTTCACAAAAGGTACACAATATATGTTATCTACAATATATGCAACATAGATACCCAGAAAATAAACATTTACTTTAAACTACAAAAACTTTGATATAGCTGTAGCTGGTACATCAAGGTGGTTGGTATAAAGGTTGTCATGGATACAGTTTAATAAATGCTGCTGATTGATTGGGATAAGCCCTGTCTTGTGGCTGATTCAAACTGCACTGCGTATGAGGTATGTGTGTGGTAGGGTAGCAGATCCGTCTGTCTAGTTGGGATTTTTGTGTTTATATAAAATAAACTACGAATTTGAAAGAATGAATGGATGAATGACACATGGGAGAAAGAATGGATGAAGAACAAACTGAGTGGACTCATCACAATAAAGCCTGACCATCTCAGATTTTTTTTCCACAGCAAGCAAAATTTCATGACAACACCAAGACTACTCCACAAGACCTTCATTTATTAATCCACTGATACAGAATATATAGAATACAAGGTTTTCCAGGCTAGAAATCTCCCAAAGGCACAGGGTATCGGTTGCCCAAATTAAAAGTAATGACATTTTAAAAAAAGTCAAATATGGCATCCACAAATAGTTCAATCAATCTACATCCACGTGCAAATGAAACATGTTGCAGTATCATTTCAAATGCTACTCTTAGATAAAAAGATGTATATTTCAGCGCATTCATTAAAGCCCAGCTCACCTGCATAGCCATTGCTTTAAAGGCAATGTAAAAGATATTTTTGAGTTTATTTCATCTCTCCACAGCAATCAGGTCAGTGGTTAAGGCGGAGCAGGAGGGAATGAAGAATATAGTATATACTGACTACAGTATAGTTTTGGCTGGAGAGGAGTAGCTACTGGCAGCTAGCCGCTGGATAGATAGGGAAGGCACAGGGAACGAGGGGAGAGTAGTAAATGATCAGGTGAAGGCAAAAAGAGAAAGAATAGCAGCACAAAAGTAGCCAAGTGCTCTCCCATTTACTCACACAAACTACACACGTTTGCAAACCAGAAGCATACAGAGGCTGACAGAATGAGATGGCGTGATGTGTGTGAAGTGTTAATTATATGTGTTAATTATAAAGATGATTAGCTAAGGTGGTGTGCTGTGACTATCAGTGAGTGTGCGCAGATTTAAACTTGTCCTGGGCTGCTTGATAGGTGGTTCCATTGACTCCTTCTTGTCATCGACTGCGCTCAGAGAGCTAGACTGCAGCACAAGATCTCCACTCTCCTCCTCGCTCTCATCTTCCTCATCCTCCTCTTCCTCTTCTGGTGGAAAAGGCAGAAACATGACAATGAGGATGCTGGAGCAAAACGTCAAATTAAACATATATATACATACATGTATCCCACTGAAAATACCTTTCTCCATGTCTGGAGAGATTCGGCTCTTCAGAGTGCTGGAAAACTGCAACACAGATTAAGTGTCAGTAAATTTGACATTTATAAAAATATATTAACAAATGCAAGTTACTGTCCATGCAGAAACATACTTCTCCCATGACTGCAATCGGTGTCTCTCCTTTAGCCTGGGCCACCCTGTGCTCTATCAGGTAGTACATATACTCATCATACAGCAAGCGAATCAAGTGAAAGGAGCCAAAACTGGCAGCACTGCGCAGAGTCAGGTCCCGGATTACCATAGAACTGGTGAGAAAGCAGAGAAGATGTAGAAGATTTCCACATTTTCAGCTGGTGCTGCAGTTTTACATGGGACTTTTTCCCCTCACCTATAAAAAGACCAGTTGAGTAAGAACACCTTTGCAGCCTTTGGTAAGGCAACAGGGTTGTGCTCATAGGGCTTTAGTTGTTGGGTGACAACACCATCCAACCAGGTAGCCCACTGCTCCAGGGAGTTTTGCTGCTGTAGAGTAATTTTAAAGTCTTGCTCCAGCCTCTGGACCACACGGTCTTCACACTGACACACCCAGGATGCCTGCTCCTGCGGGGCACACGAGTGGGCAGTGTTCAGCTCTATTTCACGTTCACATTAACACAGAAAAATAACAGTAAAGTGACAGCAGTGCAAACCTGAACATTAGTGAAATCAACCCTGTTGAGGTCGGAGAGCATCTGGTTGATCTGGGCTGAGTTCTGGAGAACAGCGCGGGCTGCTTGGGCCAGGTGGTTCAGGCTGGTGTAGCGACGCAGTGTCTGGGAAAAGGAGCCTACACACACCACCTGAGGGAATATGGCAAGAAAAAGAAGACATAATAAAACGGATAAATGATAAAAGGCTCAGCTAAATCCAAACCAGGGGACAAGGATACAGTAACATCCCATCCCTTAGGTCATATCTTGAGGTAGTCTGGGCTTGTGTTTATAGTCATCGTGGACATTTAAAACTTTGTCTTTCTCATTCTGAACTTCTTATACTGACTGTAAATGCCTCCTGTAGCTGTATAAAAAAAATGTGTATTTTAGTCGTTTAGTCACATTTTCCAACAGATGCTGTGATTGTAAACTGGATCAAAAGTTGTCACTCAGGACACATGTAGGACAACCTCTCCTGCCAAACAAATTGTATGGTTCTAGACATCATCTGGATTGAGCTGAGAAACTACAGCCACCTGACCATGTCAGGTATGAAATAGGAAAATCTAAATAAAAAATAGAAGCAGATCTCTCAAAATCAAATCCATCTTCAGTACACAAGTACCTTTATGCGAACCATCTCCTCTGGGATGTTCATCAGGGCACCTGTCAACCAATTCTCCAGACTCTTGGCAAAGTTACGGATGGCCTGAGTTAAGGCACCTGAGACATGGGTTGTCATCATATAAAGAGGAGAACGACACAATGCTTTAATACAGAAGTTCATAATTTAAGTACAGAAGAATATAGTTTTCAACAGATACAAAATAATATATAATTGTGTAAAATTACAATATCAATTGCAAAGTTTAATATAACTTGCAGCTGCTTCTTCAATTTTTTGCAGACCTCTTACAGGTCCTACCGACTTACTTGGGATGGGTCTCAGTACATCAGGGATAAGGATCTCTACCAGAGTCTGATAGAGCAGGTTGTCACACTCTCTCGTCCAACGCAGCACTGGCTCAAACTTACACAGCACCACCAGACATGATTTGGGCAGACGTTTCTCTGACTCGTTGTGCCTGGCAGAGCGCAGGGGACAATTATGACACAGTGGATGATATATATGTGCTTTTATCAGACACTTGATGTGTTTTTGATACGCACAGGTTGACTGATTCTGTGTCATTGCTTTGGCTGAACCTCCAGAATGATTTCCACAGTGTCTCTACAAGAGTGAATTGAAGGTTGACCATCACATCCAGAATGGCCTGTGGAGAAAAAACATTAACACCCATGAGTTATGTAAACTTCCTCAAAATCCTGGCCTCCTTGTGCTTGTTGCTTCAGTGAAGGATATAATACTGGGCAGCATTGCACTGGATGATAAATCCACTTCACCTTTTAACATAAGACAGTTGAATGTTACTAAAATAATTAGAAAGGTGAATGTCCAAGAAACTGTTTAGAGAACAAACTAACTTGTGAAGTTAGTGAAGTTACAAGCTGTCCTAAAACTGTAAAAAAACATGGCAATTTACATTGTTTTGATTAACTTTAAGAGACCACAGCTTCCTACCTCACAGTGTTCTCTGTAGAGCGTCTGAAAGGCCTTGAGGTGTTCTAACAGGATCCCATCAGGGAGGGTTTGATCTTGCAGATCCATGTCCACAAACTCTGGCAGCGGCCGTGATGCCTCTACACAAGACAGAACACATACAGAAAGAAAAACAGGGGGAACATTAAGATCTTCAGTTTCACGTCAGCCCAGTCTCCATCACCCAAGCCGTCTTTACAGCGCCATGACCAACAGCAACATAGGAAATGAAATGAGTTATATTAAAGCATTCATGTCTTTTAAATAATCATACAATAAAAGACTGTGTATTGATGGACAATAATAATGATAACTGTGGAGAGTGTAGGTGTTCCTCACCCAGAAACTGCTGATACTGTTGCACCTGGGCTGAAATATCACAGAGTGCTCCTGCCTGCTGTTGACCTGCCCCTGACGTCCCATTGGTGATCCCCTGTGTCTTCTGAACTGCCTTTATCCTGTTAGTCACCCATCATTCAGGCAGACAGAGAGAAAGGGTCACAGGGAAAACACAGGTTACACTAGAGCACTTGAAGAACAGGCCACACTGTTATAACTTGATCTTTGAGTGAATCATTTACCACATTCAAATAATATTTAAAGCAAAAATGCACTAATTTAGTGTCTGAAGGTGTGTGTGGATACCTGTTTTTCTGCGAGAAAGGCTGCTGCCTCATTGCCATGTGCTGCTGTTCATCCATCAGTCTGAGCAGAGGGGAACCTGATTTGATCCTCAGACCATAGTAGTGATACTTAGAGTTTCCTCTGAAATACACAGGAAATAGTTGTGATACTAGTCTTGCAAAATCAAGATATGTCTGTGTTTGGTATGTTTTTTTACCTGGTCCCTAATCTCCGTGTACGCAGGCCCATGAAGACAGACCTGATGAGTTTGCCGAAAGATGCCGCATTAACAGGTTCTAATTTCTGCTCCTGGCAGTGCAAAAGGTAGTGGTAGTAGAGGGTACAGCGAGGTAAACTCACCCCCTCCGCCCCCTCGTAGTTGTCACAAAGCCATTGCACCTAGGGATAGTGGACAATGATAGAATTTTTTTTTTCTGAACCTTCGTGTCATAGATTATGACCAAATACTTCTTTCACAACTTGAGTACTCACAGTAGCAGGTGGGGCACGAGAGTTGGGGCTAGAGTAACTCTGTCCCCCTCCTCCTACACCTGCTGCTGCTCCTCCTCCTCCCCCTCCCAACACGTAACCTCCTTGAATGACGTAGCCTGCTCCACCTGCTGCAGCTGCCCCACTATTGGCTCCTCCTGTTGCCACAGAAACCGGCTGCGAGGCCACAGAGCTGGTGATGTCTGACTCAGAGCTGGGCGTGGCCTCATAGTAGGTGGAGGAGGAGCTAGGGGGGGTCTGGGAGTAGAGGGGCGAGTCCGAGAAAGGGTAGCTGCTTGATCGACTGAACAGGAAA
>JAUBNQ010000001.1:18704104-18714162 GCA_032353495.1 Ctenopoma kingsleyae | reverse complement strand
CTGTTAAGACCACAGCACATACGGCGTTTATTTTAAACAAATAATAACAACATGAAAAGTTATTAAACTTCTACTCAGGTACCCCGCCCGACAGTTCGTCTTGTACGGAAGCCGAACGTGATCAAACCGATCACCCGGCTTGATTGCAAGGCATGCAATCTCTGTCACTTACCCGCTAGCATAGCAACCGCACAAATCAATTGAGATCCGAAGTTTCTATTTAGCTACACAGATCGCAGTCGCTATTTAATGGTAGTTGTTACGGTGTAATTGCACTATCGTCCATACATATATAGATCTACAACATCGGAGTGACCAGGTAAAACCTTTCGCGGTACATTCGAGATGATGCTAGCTAGCCTGCTACTGGTAGCTGCCGGGGATTGAGATGCGACTGCTATCAAAATAATATATATAAATGCGCTTCATTTTGCATTGTCTTTGTTACTTTGTCGTTTACGTACACAAGCTTAACAGCGCAGGGCGGCATCATGATGGATATTGTAAGGTCGGGAATTTGGAAGTTTGTTTTTCTGTGTGAATCAGTTGGGTACTAAGTGTCATAGCGACGCTAAGCTAGCGTGCTAGCTTAATGAGCCAGACGTTTGCGTATATGCCGTCTGGGCCTCACATGAACTGGTCAGGTCGCGATTGATGGATGGTGTGGTCACTTTATTCATGCAGCAGTAACCTTCAAAGAGACAACTGTGTAGTGGTGTCGTGGCACAGAACCGAAAAATATGTATGAACATTACCGAATATACCGCAGTGTTTAGCTAGATGCATTGCATTGCACCTATGCAGTGACTGTACTGACTCCAAAATGTATATTACAACAGCCAGTTTCAGGCTAACAATATTAAATGGTTATTGCAGTAACCTGCTGGTTGTAATCGTTATTGTATTGCTTACGCTACTCTTACGTGATTTGAGTAATAACAGACGTAGTGTAGAAGCGGGACAACATGTTTGTAAGCAAAGCAGTGTGCAGCGCACGCTTCATAAACAAGTCATGTGTGTGTCTTGTAGGATGGAGTGGCAGCCAGATGAACAGGGTCTGCAGCAAGTGCTTCAGCTACTCAAGGACTCCCAATCTCCAGACACTGCAACACAAAGGGCCGTGCAAGAAGTATCCTTTCGTTTGTGTGTGCGTATGTGTTAGTGCGTGAGGGTGAGAGAGTACAATGTGAGGCTGTACTTCTCTATGTGCGTTTATTTGTCATTGTGAATGGAAAAAAAAAAATTGGCTGGGTGTGTTTCCCTGTCCAGCTTGCGTCAAGTGAAGCAGTGTGATTGATTGTTGTTATATATTAATCTAAGCTGCCCAAACAGTAACACAATGTGAGTGAGCTTTTGCTGTGTGTGTGGATGGTTTAACTCCTTAACAGCTCTTACAGAAACTGGAACAACTTAATCAGTTTCCAGATTTCAACAACTATCTCATCTTTGTCCTCACAAGCCTCAAATCCGAGGGTATGTAAGTGCATGAAAAAATAAAGATATCAATAGAACTGTTTTCTACTACATAACTTTCCTAACTTTGCTTGTCCTCAGCAAATATTTCTGTACCCAAGATTTTACTCTTATCTCTCTGCTGCCTTTCTTCTGAAGACGAGCCCACTCGCTCACTGAGCGGTCTGATACTGAAGAACAACGTAAAGGCTCACTACCAGAACTTCCCTCCCAATGTGGCGGACTTCATCAAACGAGAATGCCTCAACAACATCGGAGACCCGTCACCGCTTATCAGAGCTACGATCGGTGGGTGTTTGAGTGAGAAAGGGAATATGGAGAAAGAAAAGACTAGTGTTAGCTGTATTTTCTAGCTAGTGTGACTCAGACAACTATGTAGGTGGTTGAATTTGTGAAGGTAATGTGGCTGTGTGGGAGTCAGCTCTGTATTTATTTTTTTTTAAACGACTGAATATGCTGATGAGTTAAGTAATCACTGTTAAAGCCGAATTTATTTGTTATCTGTCATAAAGGTATCCTGATCACAACCATAGCCTCTAAAGGAGAGCTGCAGACCTGGCCAGAACTGTTGCCTCAGCTCTGTAATTTGCTCAACTCGGAGGACTATAACACTTGCGAGGTCAGGCTCTTGTAATGTTAATGTGTCAATCATAACATATTTATGTTTCTTTGGATTTTTTTACATTCTTTCTGTATGATTTTCTCTGTTATTCAGGGTTCTTTTGGAGCACTGCAGAAGATCTGCGAGGATTCGTCCGAGTTGTTGGATAGTGATGCTCTGAACAGGCCCCTCAACATCATGATCCCCAAATTCCTCCAGTTTTTCAAACACTGCAGCCCCAAGATCAGGTCAGTGAAACATTAGTGTAACACTAGCAGTTTTTCTTTTCTCAGTGTTCACTGAATCGTCCTGTTAAAGTCTTCAGTTGTTTGTCTTTTTGTCAGGTCCCATGCTATAGCATGTGTGAACCAGTTCATCATTGGCCGAGCGCAGGCTCTGATGGATAACATTGACACCTTCATTGAGGTGAGCACATCAGTATTATGCTGGGGTTAGTTTGATATTCACAGCTGGAAACACAAGAGTCTGCATCAAGTTGATGTTACTTCCACATTCAGTGGATGTCACCAGTAGCTGCGGTCAGGCTGTGGGGAGGGCAGCATTTACCACCATGGCTAACCAATTTCCTGGGGCGTAAACCCTTTTCATGGCAGTTTTTAAACATGTCAAGATGTAAATGTAGCAAAGCATAACAGATTCAATTTCATGTCAGGAACTTGCAAACCTCTTTTACCGTCTCTTTTTTTGTCTCCCTCCGTGTTTTTTGATCCTGCCTGTCATTCCCTCTTCTTTGCCACCTGTTGTTTTTCCTCTCCTCGTCTCTTTTCCAATCCAGAGTCTGTTTGCACTGGCTGGTGATGAGGACAGTGAAGTGCGAAAGAACGTGTGCAGGGCTCTTGTCATGCTGCTGGAAGTCCGCATTGACCGCCTCATCCCACACATGCACAGCATCATCCAGGTGCGGGTTTGACTCAGAAATAGAAACACCATTTTAAACGGTCAACTCTTGGCTTTTTCTCATCACCTCTTGTTGTTTTTTTACCAGTACATGTTGCAGCGGACCCAGGACCCAGATGAGAACGTGGCTCTGGAGGCCTGTGAGTTCTGGCTGACTCTGGCTGAACAGCCCATCTGTAAAGAGGCCCTCTCTGGCCACCTGGTCCAGTAAGTGCTCACATGCCAACAGATTATTGGACTGGGTTAAGTTGATCATAAGGTGATTCCAGCTAAGTCTGTCTCTCTGTCTCTTTTCAGACTGATCCCTATCTTGGTGAATGGCATGAAATACTCTGAGATTGATATTATCCTTCTAAAGGTTAGCCACACCTGTGCAAATCAAGTCTTCCAATCTTTTAAGACAGACTTCTCTTTCTCTCTCTGTTTATCTGTTCATCTCTGTCTATTTGACATTCACCTTTTTTCGGTGCTTCAGGGGGATGTTGAAGAGGATGAGGCCATTCCAGACAGCGAGCAAGACATCAAGCCTCGCTTCCACAAGTCCCGCACTGTCACTCTGCAGCACGAAGGAGGAGAGGGCGAAGAGGGGGAGGACATCGATGAAGACGAGGATGATGATGATGATACGCTGTCTGACTGGAACCTACGTAAGTCACAGGCGTGCAGCTTTAGTAAGACTCTCTGTTATTTACTGTTTCTGCTAGCCAGGACGGTGGCGCAGTGGGCTCAGCAGTCAGCATTTGCTAACTGTCTAAGAACCCCGGGCTTGGTGGTTTGTGTCCTGGTCCTTACCAGTGGTGGTCCCAAGCCTGGATAAATGTGGAGGGCTGTGCCAGGAAGGGCAAATATGCAGAGTGATGACTCTGATCATTCCCATATTTCTCCGCTCTCCAGGGAAGTGTTCGGCAGCAGCTCTGGACGTTCTTGCCAACGTGTTTCGTGAGGAGTTGCTTCCCCATCTCCTGCCTCTGCTCAAAGGCCTGCTTTTCCACCCTGACTGGGTCATCAAGGAGTCTGGCATCCTGGTCCTGGGGGCTATTGCTGAAGGTAAGACATGACACGGAGAGAACCAGAGAAAAAGTAAGTGAGTCCTTGGGAATTAATTTTATGTTTTAATGTAAAATATGGATTACAATTTACAATTACAATTATGAATAAATACAATGTATTTTATTCTTGATTTGGGACTTTACTGCCTGGACAGCTTGCCAGACGTGCTGAATGACTTCTCTTTCTCAAGAGAGATGTTAACACCAGACATCCTGAGAATATGGCTGAGCTGTAGCTGTTTTGTAGAGAAGAATGGTTAAGAGTTCCTCTTTTTCAGCTTGTTTGAGGTTATTGCTGCTAAAGGAAGTTTGACCGGTTATTTAATGCAAGGATTCATCTACTTTTCCCACCAGCACTTTGAATGTTTAATGGGTGTGTTCAGTAAAGACACTAAAGCTTATAACTGTTTGTTTTTTATTTGCTTAAGCACACTGTGTTTGTACTGTGACTTAGTTGATACCCAGATCACTGATGACTTTGATAATTAGTATCTTGCCACTGTATGGAATGCAAATAAGTGTATTTGAACCCTTTTTTCAGGTTATTACATTTAGATTAATCACTGACTTTAACCATGTGTAGTTCAATAGCAAAGGAACATTTAGTTTCAGTTTCTAAAACCTTGAAAACATCTTTTTGCTGGAGAAGCATAATAATAATGAACCACAAGTTTCGCTTTTCAGATGTATAAAATTTGTTTGTCTTTCCAGGCTGTATGCAAGGCATGGTACCTTACTTGCCTGAGCTGATCCCTCATCTTATCCAGTGTTTGTGCGACAAGAAGGCGCTGGTCCGCTCCATTGCCTGCTGGACCCTCAGCCGCTACGCACACTGGGTGGTGAGCCAGCCCCCTGATGCTCACCTCAAACCCCTCATGACCGAACTGCTCAAACGCATCCTGGATGGTAATAAGAGAGTCCAGGAAGCAGCATGCAGGTATAGTTTTTAATTCTTCCATATGTTAAAATCTGCAGTGTTCTTTCACTTTGCGCTCATGCTTTATATCCTTCGTTCCCATTTTGTTGTTTCTCAAGTGCATTCGCCACCTTGGAGGAGGAGGCATGTACAGAGCTGGTGCCTTATCTGAGCTTCATCCTGGACACACTGGTTTTTGCGTTTGGGAAGTATCAGCATAAGAACCTGCTCATCCTTTATGATGCCATAGGAACACTGGCAGACTCTGTGGGACACCATCTTAACCAGCCTGTGAGCCCAAAACATACATTTACAGTCACACGCTTTTACGCAGCCTTATTTTATGTATGATGTGTTGAAAATGTTGGTTGTGGTACAGGAACAAATAAATCACAGGCCAAATACACACACTTACGTTTTAGGAGTACATACAGAAGCTGATGCCTCCGCTGATAGCCAAGTGGAATGAGCTGAAAGATGAAGACAAAGATCTCTTCCCCCTGCTCGAGTGTCTGTCGTCTGTTGCCACGGCACTGCAGAGCGGCTTCCTCCCCTACTGCGAGCCCGTCTACCAGCGCTGTGTCACTCTGGTCCAGAAGACACTGGCTCAGGCCATGGTGATCAATGCACACTCACTTGCACACAGACTTTGCATAGGAAATTTGTGTTTTTGCTGCTTTACATAAATGTCTTTATCCTATTGTCCCACTTCTGATGCATTGTCTCCACCTTCTTTTGTCTTTCTGTGTCTCAGATGTATAGCCAGCAGCCAGACCAGTATGAAGCACCTGACAAGGACTTCATGATCGTGGCCCTGGATCTTTTAAGTGGCTTGGCTGAGGGACTCGGGGGCCATGTGGACACCCTTGTGGCTCGCAGTAACATCATGACTCTGCTTTTCCAGTGCATGCAGGTAAGGAGAGACTGTGTGTATCTAGTTTAACCTCAAAGTTACAATCTCTGCTTGTTTTTGTTTTTCTAATGTGATGATAAACAAGAGATACTCATTGTATTTACATTCTGCACTTACATCTTTGCATAGAAGATTTCATTGATATGCATACGTTCTCACACTAGATTCAAATT
The DNA here is from genome assembly GCA_032353495.1 of Ctenopoma kingsleyae. NCBI lineage: Eukaryota > Metazoa > Chordata > Actinopteri > Anabantiformes > Anabantidae > Ctenopoma > Ctenopoma kingsleyae. Next base: position 18,708,119 of record JAUBNQ010000001.1, on the reverse strand, counting down.
AACTGTACACACGCAGGGGAATCACATCAAACCATGTTTGCATGTACTTCAGCGATGGTATGTCGGTGAAGATTCTCAGTCTTAGTATTATTTCACTGATAGAAGCCTACCTGCTCATTTATAACACACTTATAGCTCCTTTTATTGTGAAGGAGACACAGGAAATTCATTTCATTGTCTTTATTGAGCTGATCTCTATGCTGTGCTGTTAGATGCTGGTGGGTTTGTAAGAAAGCAATGGAACAAGAACAATTTTCCATCAGTCAGTTCTTCAGGTCTGTTGATGGTGTGTGTTCACATTTGTCTTCGTCTCTCTGTCTCTTTTGTCCCAGGATACGATGCCCGAAGTAAGACAGAGTTCCTTTGCTCTACTGGGTGACTTGACCAAGGCTTGCTTCCCTCATGTCAAACCATGTATTGGTAAATATCTTATGACCTGTACAGACAAATATCCTGTCATCCTCAGTTTTGTGTGTCTTCTGTGGTAACACTTATGTGCGTGTCTTTCAGCTGAATTCATGCCAATCCTCGGGACAAATCTGAACCCAGAGTTCATCTCTGTCTGCAACAATGCCACCTGGGCCATTGGAGAGATCTGTATGCAGATGGGTGAGTTGCGCCATAGTTTTATATTATGCTGTTATGTGCTTGAGTAGTTGCGTAATAAATTGCTGCATGTTGATTGATTCAACTGTCATAAATTTTCTGCTCTGTCAGGAGTGGAGATGCAGCCTTACATTGCTATGGTTCTGTCCCAGCTTGTTGAGATTATTAATCGACCCAACACCCCCAAGACCCTGCTGGAGAACACCGGTAAATTAATACACATATATTTTTATTCTTTCTTTTTTTTTAAGATTGACAATTAAAATGTATTTTAATGGTCCACATACAGTAAGAGACATGAGTGCAGTTAGTAACACAGTACTGTACACACACTCTTAAATGCATCTTCGTCCTCTTTCAGCGATCACCATTGGTCGCCTGGGTTACGTGTGTCCTCAGGAGGTCGCTCCAATGCTGCCACAGTTTATCCGACCTTGGTAAGAGACAGTTTAATCTCTTTCTTTGTCTTTTAATCCTCCATGCCATGATGTTTCTGTGGTGTCATTTTAAATTTACAACATCTGCACATACACAGTCAGCACTGGCAGCCGCTGCATATCACACATACACACACTCCCTCTCATCTTCTGTACTTTTACCACATCATATGATAGCCATTCTCTCTTTCCCTCTTTCCATTCTGTTCATAGTTGTCAGCTTATTTGTACAGGACATTTGTTGTATTTTCTTCGTCATCATTTTTATGTGATCACATTGGTGTACAATACAATCTCACCATCAGCAGGGCTGTGGTATTGGTATTCTTTAAATATTGTTGAAATTACTGGAATGAGGAAGTAGTGAAACACTGCCTGTAAGTTTGAGCCTAGAAAAACGATGGTTAATGGTTAATATTTCTGCATGTCAGGTGTACATCTCTACGGAACATCCGAGACAACGAGGAGAAAGACTCTGCTTTCCGTGGGATTTGTATAATGATTGGTGTTAACCCAGGAGGTGTGGTGCAGGTGAGGCATTGTATGCAGTATTATACAGTCTGTATATGTTGATAGTAAATCTACTGATACTTAGAGGTTTGGTGTTGACACCCTCCTTAACTTTTCCTGTGTTTGTTCAGGACTTCATCTTCTTCTGTGATGCAGTGGCCTCCTGGGTGAATCCTAAAGACGATCTGAGAGATATGTTCTACAAGGTGAGGGTCCACGTCATATTTAGGAGCGAGTGCTTCAACAACTAGCCCCATCCAGAGACAGATTGAATTCACTGTGAAACCATCATTCTGTGTGAGTCACAGTGTGGTGTAGATATATCAGGTGAAGCAGAGTGTGTTCATTTCAGTTTTATGCCATGAAATTTAGTAATACAGACACTGGTCTTGTTCTGTTGAGGAATTTTAGTGAACACACTCCCCCTCAAGATCTCACCACATAAAGGCCAAAAATCTTTGCCTGCATATTATGTGTCAAATTCACATTTTATAATTTCGGAGGTTCAGCTCAGTACAATTACACAGGGATTTATTATACATTGTTAAACCGCACCACCTACTGAATACCAACTTTTATTAAAACCTAGACCAGGCTACCTCATGATGCACAATCCACAAATGCATGTGTTTACACAAAATAAAATGTACTGTACTATAATAATTCCAGTCATGACATGTATCCAGTGTTGAAATAAGAGTGAATTCATAGTAGGCCAAATTAATGAACTGATCATGTCTGTTCTTTGTTACTATCCTTATTCTGTCTGTAAATAAACTATCTGTGAATTTTACCTAGCAAAGTAGATACATGGTTTTCCACAAATGTGACCAGTGGGTACATTTCTAAGATAAGTGTGATAAATATCAACAAAGCTCTGTTTTTTCAGTCTTAAAGTCATGGGCCAGATTAAATAGTTATGTGACCCAGAGGAAACATTTGCTGTAGGGCCCCTAGTGATGTGCAAGATCTTTGACCCACCTTTGTTTATATTGTACTTCAGTAGTCAAAATTTAATTACAAACTGCAGTTGGTCAAATTCCCAACAAATCAACAACTGATCACTGTGAATATGGTGCTTTTAGACACTTGCCCACATTGCATTGTTGGACAGTTCAACCTTGCTTCAGTCAGTCAAACACTGAAAAGCTGGATATACTGGAAAGTATGATCTATTCCTAGCCCTAGATGTTAAAATGTGTAGTCTGTAGCCCAACTGCTTAAGAAATGAAAATGTTTTTTCTGACATTTTCCACAGATCCTGCACGGCTTTAAGGAGCAGGTTGGAGAGGAGAACTGGCAGCAGTTCTCAGAGCAGTTCCCTCCACTCCTGAAGGAGAGACTGGCAGCCTGTTATGGCGTTTAGATTGTCTACACCCAACTTAGAGGTAACCCCACACATCATCATTGTCTTAAGTTAAATCAAATGTGTATAAAGGTTACTATTGAGGGTAACGTCTTTGCATCTTCTTTGTCTGTCCGTCCTCCCAGGTGAGCCAGCAGGAGGAGGGTGAATGGGAAACTCATCCATCTGTGTATTGCACTGCCCTGATCTGGGGGAGGGAGAGGGATGCTATTGGCCGCTCCCCCTGACGGACGGCCCCCACGCCCTATGTGTTTGTCCATAGAGGGAGGGTGGGCGGGTGGGAGGGAGGGACAGGGGGACACCTCTAGATTAACTAGGCAGGGACCCGACACAGAAAAACTAACAGGTAGGGACAGATAGAGAGGGACAAAGTGAAGGACATCCAGGAGAGACAGAGGGAGGCAGGGACAGAGAGGCACAGAGAACGTTCAGGGAAAGAGAGGGAGGGGAATTAGTGACAAGGCAAGAAGAGCTACAGAAAGGTCTGTTACTTGGCTGGAAGGGCAGGGACAGCTGAGGTTTTAATGGACTTCTTAAACTTAAGAGTAACCGATAGCTTGACTGACAGAGACAGACCAACGTACACAGACTCACACAAACATTGCACATGCTGTACATGCAGTACATGGAACTGACTGTGGGTGGCACTATTATTTAGACTTTTTGAGACCTACTACATGTAGTTAGGGGCAGACAGGTGTCTAAACTCTGTTCATTTTCTGGGCGATATCTTTCTTTTCTGGGGAATAGGATGCAATATATGAATTAGTTCATCTGTAGTCACTGATTTCTGCTTAAGTGTAAGATAATCTCACTATCCACACCTATGTTTCTTACCTTTATTTTGACCAGAGTGCTGCTTTCATAGAGCTGTTCATCTATCAGACATATTCCTGTCACATTTTCTACCTGATCAAAAAAAAAAAAAGAGAGCAAGTGTCTTTCGTCGTGGCTTCACAGAAACCATTCCTCTAGGAAGGGAGGTTTAGGGCTAACACATTTGTTTTCTCACCAGAGGGGAGGGAAACATAGAAAGAAAATCACATTTTTAGTTGTCTCTTTGACGTGTTGTGTCTGTATATGTATATGTATATGT
>JAUBNQ010000001.1:18638204-18690153 GCA_032353495.1 Ctenopoma kingsleyae | reverse complement strand
CATTTCCATGATCCAACTGTTTATATAATCAATTACATTTTTTATTTTAGCTTAAATAGATATTGTTTTCATGCTCTGTGTATAAAAAGGCCCTAGCGTGAGACAAACATTTTCCATTTGTTTTACTTTCGAAATATATTGTTTTTCTCCCACAGCAAGGTTTTAATAGTGTTGCTTATTGTTACAGGACCATAAAACTCCTCAGTACAATAAAAGGTAAATTTTTCAAAGCATAAAATAACAAGTAATTAAACGTGTTATTGAAAAGCTCCACTCATAGGCAGCGTGGCGACAGTGCAGCTACTCACTGCAACAACAAACCAACTTCAGCACCGTCTGCATGTTTAGCTAGCTGCTAGCTAACTTAACCGTCGGCTAACGTACACTTCTCATTTTGAGTAACACATATCTCCATTATTCGAGTAATGTATTTAGTTTCATTTGGGTTGTCGGACAAAGAGAATAACTTATAGTTGTGTAACTGTAGACATTTAGACACAATACTAAATACCGAACAAACAAACTGATTTTAGCATAGTTTGTGTTTAGCTTGTTTGGAACGACATTTCCCAGCAGCCCCCGAGGTAAAATCGTGTTTTTGTAGGAAGTGCCCCTGTCAGAGCATTAGCGTGTCATCCGGTTGAGGAGTGGAGGACTGAGCTTGGACGAGAACAAGCCCTCAGCAGCGACCACGGAGTCATATCGATGCACAGGCGGCTGTGTTGGCTGCATATGGAGTAAGCTGCAACTAAATGAAACCGAAAGCGACTCAACTTTAGTAAGGTGAGAAGAGAACGGGGGAAAGGGGGGAGGGGGCGTTGTTTTTGAAGCTACCAGACCTTGAATGCCACAGAGGAATGCTAGCCCACGGCAGCCAATGTAAAACGTATCTAACGGTTCAGTAGCACCATTGTGCGTTTCTCCTGATCAAACCCTGTCCATGTTGCGCGTTGTTTACAGATACATTTAGCCCTGGTAGGAGGCTATCTTGCACCGCTGTGGTGGTTGTTGTTGAATTGACACAGAACAGTCGTTGTCTGTCTCCACACCTCCCCTCCCCTCCCCTCTGTCTCTGTCAAGTCCACATGACGGCAAATTCTTCAGATCTACCCCCCCCACCTTTGGGTTTATACATTGACAGGCGGCGACTCCAAACATTACTGCTGAATAACAGTGGATGCGAGTCTTAAAGGGTCTGTTCGCACAAATTACATAAAGACATTTTCTCATGTACGTCCAGGTAAGTCCTGAATGTGTTCTATGTGTTGGAAACTTATTAACTTGTTAACTGTGTGAAATGCTGTCAGAAGCAAGGAAAAATCTTTCACGTAGATGGAGTCTGTACAATAACAGACAGTAGACAATTACAACTTGAACACACTGAGTGTGTCCTCCCGCACTGTTCAGAAGTCAAACAGTTACAACAAGACAACAAAGAAGAAGACAAAAACATTCACCATCTGGTAAATGTGTGTCACTATCCACGTTAAAGCTTCCTACTATCCAAAATCGAAGGCGAAAAAGTAGATGTTATGGACATACCAGTCGGATTGCATTGTGGGAGTTGTTCACTTACATTCATGTTGTGTTGCTCTTTGATGTTTGCAGAAATAGTGCTTTGCCAGTGCTCAAACACAGTGCCGATGCTACTTATTGTAAATATTATATGATTGTTAATCCTGTTACTAGTTTCTATCTTAAAATGTGCTGTCATATATTGACAGTGTTGGCTGATATTCATCTAAGTAACAGGTCATTTAACTGGAAAAAAGTGATTTAACATTTGCAGTGTTTCTGCCATTCATCTATCTGGTGTCAAGGTGCATCAAGCTCCATTTAGAGAAAGTCAGATGCTTTATCTGGACTTTAGGTGTTGGTTGTTGCAAAACATGTGAATGTGTGTTACTGTTTCTTTAGGCAGCCATCAGTCCCAGCCTGTGTAATCTGTTGTCCCTCCAGGCTGGGCAATGAATAAACAACCAAGCAAGGAGAGTCTTAAGGACAAGGTGAAGGGGATCTTTGGACTGGGCCCCCCGCGTCCACCAAGCAAACAGAGTGAAAACAAGCCGTCCGAGTTCATCATTACAATGGACATCATCAAGGTGTGCAGAAGAAAGTGTCTGAACATCTGTGCACATTCATAAATGTAAAATTTAGCATTGTGTTATAGTCTCCCTCTTCATCCCCTTGTCTTTCAGGAGCTCCACCCGGACTGCGGTCTGAGCAACCGCGTTCGGATGATGAATCACGTGTGTGATCTTGCCAAAATGAAGAAATTTGAAGAGGTGAGTCTGCTCCAGCTGTGATTAAATGTGAAAAGTGAGTCCACGCAGTGAGCTGTGTTTGTTAAACTGTGTGTGCATTTTACATCTGTACGTGTGTGGTTGTTCAGCATGCGGTGGAGGCGGTATGGAAAGCTGTGGAGGACATGCTGACTCCAGAACAGCCACCTGAGGCCAGACATGCTGTCCTGCAGCTGCTGAGGGCTATCATACAAGGACAGGTATACAGAGGCAGTACACGAACTAGAAAACACAACATGTGTGTGTAGTCCTTGTGATTTCTTAAATGTATTGTTTATTTGAAGGGTGAGCGACTCGGCCCTCTGAGAGCCTACTTTTTCAAGGTGATTAGAGACTACCAGCCATGCAACGAAGACCTCTCTGATAGACTGGAAGTCTTCAAGGCCTTAACTGAGAATGGGAAGGACATCACATACCTGGAGGAGGACATAGGTATAACTCCAGAGGAAAATGTTTAAATACTTTTGAAACTACAGTGAGCTATTGTGTGACTCCCAAGCATAATCCTTTCAGTTACTGCAAACTGCAAAGGTATTATTATTATTATTATTATTATTATTATTATTATTTATTATTTGTATTCTGGATTTAGAGTCTAGACTCCAGAGATGTTAAATAGAAGAAGTACTTGCAAAGAGGTTGCATGGTAGTTAGTTGTATTTGTTCACTCCCTTCATACAGTACAGTGTGTCTCTGTTACGTATCAGCTGATTAGTTTCTCCTTGTGATCACTGTTCCCTTTTTGTAGACAGCCTTTGTTTTGATGTTGACAAGTTTTTTTCTTACCAATGATCTGCAATCTGCAAGTTGGGCACACATACAATGATTTTTAGGAACATTTGTACCCTGTCTTGTAGTTGACAAAGCCTGGTAGTTGAGTTTTTTTCCACTCTGTCCTTCAGCGCGCTTTGTCCTACTGTGGATGGACATAGGTCTCACCTCTGACTTTCTCCACGTTCTTGTAAATCTGGTGAAGTTCAACAGCTGCTACTTGGACCAGAATGTCTCCATCATGGTCCAGTAAGTCAGACAGACAAATACATTTGTTTCTCTTTTATTTAGGAAATGTTATTAACTTGCTTTTTCTTGCTTGTCTTGTTGTGCTCTCTGCAGAAAAATCTGTCTCCTGTGCAACAGAACAACATCATCAACAGATATTGAGGTGAGTATTTATGTTTACTTTGCTTTACTTGTCGTCGTTACTTAATCAGTTGTAAGTGCAGTGCAGCACAGTCTTTGTTCAGTCTTCTTGTTAGCATTCAGCAGTGCATGCTGCTCTTCTCTCATTTGTTGTTCACTTATAATAAACACATAACACTTGAGCAGAAAGACCTAAAGTCTTTGGTTGATTCAGTTATACGTTTACAGGATTAATAAATAATGTGACCTATTATGACCTTGAAAATGAATATTGGTATTTTGTAAACAAATATCATTATGCTATGTGTCATATAAACATTATCAACACTCATATTACAAAGTTATTGCTGCTGATTTACTGAAAGCCAAACCAATCTTGGGTTTATGAATGTGAGAGTTTAAGTTTTTGGTTTATATTCAACATCAGATTTAGCTCCAGATCAGCTGTAGGGCATTGCAAAATGTGTACCTGCTGCTGTATGTACTGTGTGTATGTGTGTGTGTGTGTGTCATCGTCTGTGTCATTGTGTATGTTGTGTCCAGGTAGCACTACAGGTACTGGATGCGGTGGTGTGTTATAACTGCCTGCCCTCAGACTCTCTCACTGTCTTCATTATTACACTCTGTCGTACAGTCAACGTTAAGGAGTTCTGTGAATCTTGCTGGAAGGTGAGAGAAGAACACACACACACACACACACACACACACACACACACACACACACACACACACACACACACACACACACACACACACACTTTTGACTTTTGCCTGAAGGTTCTGATATGAAGGAACATATCTGCCTTTTCTGATTGTTTGTTCTCCACCTATGTTGGTCTTTTTTGTTGTGCTTGTGTTGTTTGTTCACTGCTTCTGCAGTTAATGAGGAAGGTGTTGGGGACTCACCTTGGCCACAGTGCCATTTACACTATGTGCCGCATCATGGAGGAGAGGTACTGTTCCTTGACTAAGCATATAGTTTTCCTGAGCTTGTGGTGCATCAATAAATCTATGTTATTCGTGTTTGTATCTCAAACTGTTATCTCCACCAGGGTGTACATGGAGGATGCCCCATTGTTGAGAGGAGCTGTATTCTTTGTTGGAATGGCACTCTGGGGCGCACACAGACTTCCTGCTCTCAAAAACACACCCACACTGGTTCTCCCATCTTTCTACAAGGTAACACACATATGCAGATATAGTAGATAACATTGTTTTCTACTAGGAATGTTCTCATAGTAAATTCAGTATGTGATCGTGGACTCTAAAAGTGACCTAAGTACATTTTGTTTTGACCATGGAGCTGCATTAATGTTCTGGCATCTGCAGAGCTCACTGCAGAGGTGTCAGCATGATCCTGCCTTCTTTTTCTGGTGTTCTTTTGTGACATATTAAAACTTCTGGATTTGTCCAAATCCAACGTTTTTCAGCTTACTCTGACAGTAAACATTTATGTGTTGCGGTACAGAACATCTGGGATTGTATGTTTGTATGGGTGGCACAGGCTGGATGGCCCTTTGTGGTGCTAGTGTTTGTTATACTATAGATTTTTCTCTGTCAATGTCTAGTTAGACGTTATCAGTATTAAGTTCTAAGTATTTAGAAGAGCTGAGATTGACAAATACTGAGTAAAGATACATGAGGAATGACTGAAGTGTAATTTAAAGAAAAAACAATATTTAATGTGTTTCTATGTTGTCTCTGCCCTCAGGCCATGTCGTGTGCCAATGAGGTGGTGTCCTATGAAATCGTTCTCTCCATCACCAGACTCATCAAGAAGTATGGCAAAGAGCTGCAGGTTGTCACCTGGGACATCCTGCTGGGCATCATAGAGAGACTATTGCAGCAGATCCAGGTACGCACACATACATACTGTGTGCACACAGAGTAAAATCCTAGTTCTTATTTGATCTCTCATCTGTCATCTCAGACAATAGGCAGCGCAGAGTTGAAGGCCATCGTCTATGAGCTTTTGACCACAGTGGAGGAGCTGTATGAGCAGAACGGTTACCATGGCTCCACAGAGAAATTCTTCAGTCTGGTGGAGAAGTGTGCTGACAAGAGACCTGTTAGTTCTTTAGATTAATTGTCTGTCTGTACCATCATGTGTTACCATTTCTTCATCTTAATTCTTACACACTGCTCTTGTGTGTATTTGTGTGACAGGATGCCTCAGTGCTGACCCTCATCTCGTACAGGGCCCAGTCTATCCAGCCTGCCAAGGATGGCTGGATTCAGAGCCTTCACCGCCTCATGGAGAAATTCTTCAGGTAGGAGACACACACGCTATGATCCCTGTGTCATCCCATATCTGCTGCATTGTAATCTTTCTTGTCCCGCTCTGTCATCTTGTTGTCTCTCTGAAAGGAACGAGACTCGCAGTGTGATACGGATCAAAGTGCTTCATATCCTGTCCTTCGTTCTCAGTACCAACCGACAGCTGTACGAGGTCTGTGCACTCACCGTCATGCACAGATATTTGTTTTGGTGCAGTTTTTTCAGATATATAGGTCATTAGAATTTATCAAATTGAAACTTCAATTTATTTTCTTGACTGTTTCCAGGATGAGTTGATTGAAATGGTGGTGATCCCCCAGCTTAGTGGGATAGCTGAAGACCGTGACCTGGCTGTCAGAAAACAGGCCACACAGCTTCTAGTGGATCTTGCTGAGGGCTGCAACACACACCACTTCACCAGCCTGCTGGACATCATTGAGCGGGTACAAATAAGTTCATATTATTTCATGTTTACCCTCACTGTTTCCTCAAGTCAGGGGAATGGAATTGTCTCCGTTTTAGCAATGATAAGATCATTTCAGTGTTTGTTTTTCTTTTTAGGTGGCAAGTCGCTCGCTGGTATGTTCAGGATCCCTGGATGTTTCTGAGAGAGACCCCACAGCAGAGTCTCCTATGGAGGATGTTCGAACTGCTATACTGGGCTTGCTGGAAATCCTGCAGGTAGAGTGCACACATATTAAGGACTAGATTCATTAGATGCATTAAAGAACAACTTAATAGTAAATAAAAAATACATCAACCTTTACCTGTGTGGTTACAGCTGCACTACCACAGTCAAAGGAACAGGCAAAACGTTTAAGACAAATTCAGTTTTTTAGCCAAATTGTTATTCTGTAAAATCGTTTTTTCTTATGCCTCCACGACAGCGATAGCCAGGACTGGAGGCATTATGTTTTCGGGTTGTCTGTCTGTCCGTACGGCCAGTTCTTTGTGATATCTAAGAAACACTTGGAGGGAATTCCTTCAAATTTGTTACAACAGTCCAAATTGAGTCAGTGATGAACTGATTAGGTTTTGGTGGCCAAAGGTCAAGGTCATAGTGATCTCATCTTCATCCAGTCCTTGTGAACTGATATGTCAGGAAAGGGAATTTCTTCAAATTTGCAACAACTGTACAAGGGGTCCCACAAAAACGGAAGTTTGCGTATGACAGTGTCTGTAATTTCTTAATGGTTAGTGCCACATATTAAACCCCCTGAGCTGAAGCTGTACGTCATGACTTCTCCCACATTTTGAGTGTTTAGTTTCATAATTCACAAGAATTTGAATACACAGACACTAAAGTTAATTTACATCAGTAATTTTTGTTTTTTGAGTTACAAATGTTTGTGAATCTGTTGGAAACACAGAAATGTTATGAAATCTTGATAAAAAGAACGTATTTTTCTCTCTTGACAGAGCAAGCTTTACAGTCTACCAGCTAGCCATGCTGGCCGTGTTTATGAGTTGCTCATCAGCCACCTGCAGCTTCACTACAAGAACAAGTACTGTTCAGCTATATCTTCCAGTATAAGAATACAGGTAGGGGTAAATCATTCTTCTTATACATATGTGTGTATATTTTACTGCAGTTATGAACATGCCGTATTTCCTTTTAAATTTTTCTCTCTTTCAGGTGTTTGACTTCTTCCTGATGATGCGTGCAGACTCACTTCACCGCCTTGGTGTCCCCAACAAAGATGGAGTCATGAGGTTCAGCCCTTACTGCTACTGTGACACAGGGTGAGAGTGTACCACATACATTTAACACTCAGTCAACTAGTAAATACATTTTCTAAATAATTGTATTCTTTCTTGCTTTAGGGAGCCAGAGAAGCGCATCAGTGATAAGAAGCCAGCAGGTTCAACATCTCCTCCTGCTGGCAGCCCTGCTCCCACTGCTGCTCCTCCCCCTTCAACAGCCTCAGTTCGCTCAGCCTACCTGCCCTATGCACCTGCCTTCAGTGTCCTCCTGCAGTGCCTCAAGATGGTACACACACAAATATAATTCTCTGGCATGCAATGAGAGATAACATCTGCACCAAACTTGTATAGATAATGTTCTATTGTGTATTCCCTTCCATCAAGTATGTTGCAGAGCACACACATACACTTCTAACTGATGAGTGCTGCGATTCCTTTGATATCGTTAAATCTTGTTTTTCTTTTCCAGGAGACAGATTGGAAGGTACTGAAGCTGGTTCTCGACAAATTACCGTGGACACTACAGTACAAAGTGCTGCTCCTGACGTCACCATGCAGCTTGGACCAGCTCTGTTCTACACTCTGCTGCATGGTATTGCAAATAAGGATACATGCAGACAAATGTATACTGTAGTAGGGCTTTTAAAACTGGCCAAAAATAATGTGATGTGATTATTTGTCCTAAAAAACACTATTTAACTATTTGACTATCATAATACGCAAGTCAGTATTTGGATGTTACGTCCATTAAAGGGCAAACAGAGAGACATTAATACTTAATAATTAGGTTATGGTATATTGAACATACATTTAGGGCTTTAAGTGAGCTCTGCTGTGATGTGATTAACATGTAACAAAAATATTGTCTTGACATAAAATGGGAAATAATAATCAATTCATTGCATATTTTTTAAGTGTGCCCTCAGGTTGCTTGCGCTGGATTGGTGACTAACTGTAGCTTGTATAGCTTTAGCTTGTTTACAACTTTATCTCAAGACTCCACAATTTTACCATGTATACTCCACAAAGTCCAAAGTATTTCCAAACGAGGCTTTATAGTGAAAATCACTCTCTCTTCAGCCGAGTTGGGTTTTGAAGTATTTGCCATCATTAGCACACAGTTTCTGTTAAATTATTCACTTGTTTTAAATTTTAAACAGTGACAGTGACGCTGTGTGACGCTGTGTGACTCCTGTCTGTCATGCAGTGTAGTCAGGCCAGCAGCTCAGGTCTGCACGAGCACCTGTGAGGCACACAGCCACTGCAGTGCTGCTTCTTTTCTGTTTTCAAATCTGATTACATGATCAAATTTAGACTATTCATTGACAGCTCTACACTGTGTACATTTGTACAGTAATCTTGTTTGTGTACATGAATGACTATATGTTGGTCACTGTCTTTGTGCTTGTAGGTGACAGATCGACTGATCTCAGAGCGCTTGAAGAAGACACCAGAGGGGTTTTCTCGCACTGATGTCCAGCTGGCAGTGGTCCCTGTGCTCACAGCGATCACCTCCTACCATAACTACCTGGAGCAGTCGAGACAGGTACAAACTATAATGTAATAGTCGTGCCGTGTATGACATCACCAAGTGGTTTCTGGGTTGAAGTAAGAATGTCTGCCTTTGGACATCATCCCCTATTGGCTGGTTTCTGTGTATCACACCACCTGATTTCTGAGATTGACTAGCCAACCCATAAACATACCTGGTGATAATCGCACAGAAACATCCCATACAACTGGATGGGCATTAGCTAATTATCTCGTCTTCCTGTCTGCAGAGAGAGCTGGTTCAGTGCCTTGAGACCGGCCTCATTTACCGCTGTGCCAAGCAGTGTGTAGTGGCCCTAACAATGTGCACGGTGGAGATGCCTGACATTATGATCAAGCTTCTCCCTGCTCTTATTGTCAAACTCACCCACATATCTGCCACTGTTGCCATGGCATCTCCTATGCTTGAGTTCCTCTCCAGTGAGTACCAAAAGCTTTTCTCAGAACTTTAACATTGACCATGGTCATTTAAAAGCATATTTTTCTCTTTCATAGAAGTAGCACAAAATAACCAAGTATTTGATTGTTCTGTTCTTCAATTTGTTCTTTTTCATAGCTTTGGTGCGTCTGCCTCATCTCTATGCTAACTTTGTAGCTGAACAGTATGTCAGTGTGTTTGCCATCTCCCTACCCTACACTAATCCCTCTAAGTAAGTGCCGACACACACATGAACCTATGTATTCTCATGCACACAGACACACTCTGACATGTATATTTCTCTCATTCCCATCAGGTTCAACCAGTACATTGTGTCACTGGCCCACCATGTGATCGCCATGTGGTTCATACGCTGCAGACTCCCCTTTCGCAAAGACTTTGTTCAATACATCACAAAGGTGTGTCCTGGTTTTGTCTTACCGCCTTTACTGACTCTTTATGACTTTTGTTATTTTTGAAACGTAACGCTACCATTGTACCTCAAAAAAATACATCCAAACTCACAATGTCTCAAAGTTCCCAAACACATAGAATAGGAGAAGAAAATACAATGCATAGAAAAAAACTAAAGAATAACTCCCATATGGAAAATCAGTGTCATCAATGTGTTTGTATCTTGGAAGATATAATTTTTTTAATTATGTTAGCATTACTCTTGAAGCATTTGACATGATTTGAGATTTGCTGAAGACCCTGGATTCAGTAAATTTCAGTTTTGCTTCGCTTTGTCTTTTTTCTACAGGGTTTGCGTTCCAACGCCCTGCTGCCATTTGATGACGGCCATGAGCAGAGTCCATTCCGTGCCCGAAGCACCAGCCTCAATGAAAGACCCAAGAGGTAAAGCAAACGCTCACATGCAGTTGCAAGTGCCGATGTACGACTCAGCAGCAGCAGCAGCACACACTGCCCATGTGGCCATTGTTGTGTAAGAGGGTTGGGGTTGCCAAGGTAACAGGGGACTCAGCATGACTGGTACTGTAGCGTGATGGTTGCAGTGTCTCCTCTTAGGTTGCCATGGTGATCATTAGTTCATTTTATTTATTGTTTATGCTTTTTATATTTTAAACTTCTTCCTGCCATGATTTGTGTTTATTTAAAACCCACTACTCATATTAATAACATACAGGTGCTGGACAAAATAACACGAACACCTGTATAATATAAGGTAACCTAAGGTAAAGCCCGGCAGTTGACAGTTTTTAATTAAACTCTGTGGTAATATTTGAAGCTGTGAGTATTTTTTGTTGTCGTTTTGTATTGTCCAGGTGTTTGTGTTACTGATCCCACCACCTGTAGCTTATAAAACTACAGTATATGTAGGGAGATGGCACGGGGAATGAACTATTGGGTTTTCTTCCCACTGCTATGACATCCCATCACCAGCCATCTGACTGTTTTTAATGAGCACAGTGAATAGAAACTCTACATGTGCACAAAGAGAAATACATGTTCTCTTTCACAGAGAGGTGTAAGGAAGCTTTCCTCAGCAAGGCGTCATTCTCATCTGTCTGTGGTGTGGATATTTGTTGATTGTCCGTGTCTTAATTGCCCATCGTTTGATTAAAAACATCTGTAACTGATCAAAACACAGCATAGGTGATCATAGAGAGAAAGAGGGGACTGTTGGCTGCGACAGTTTTGTTGACAGCTGAAAAGGAGGATGGCTTTTACAAAAAAATGGCTTGGAAAGAGTCATCAGGATGAGCTCCTTATACACAAAAACCTAACTTAATCTCCTACTTAAACCAATATAAGTGTATCAATGCATATTCTGAAGTCCTAAAATGACCAGTTATCAGTTGATACCACACTGCACTACCTTACACAATATATTACACTGCTTCCCCATTTCTCTGCTTTGTTGCTCAGAGATTTATTGTAGATTTTTATTAAATCTGCTCCTCCATTGTTGATTTAAATATGATTTAGGAAATACAGTATTTGCACAGCCTCGTTGTTTATGCCTTGTTTATAAGTCCTTGTAAAGTAGTTTGGGTCTCCGTACTTAAATGTTTATTTAAAAAAAACAAAACAACTCCTAACACTATTGCTGCCATTGCAATCAAGCACACCGTCCACTACATCTTTTTCTAATATTAGTTTCTATTGATCTTCATATCAAGTCACCTTCAGTTTTTCATATGTTGTTATTATTCACCCAGTGATCTGTCCTTGCTCAGTTGTGCTGCTTATTGCCCACTGTTGGGTTGGAGTTCTGCATGTCAGATCCCTCACGGATCATTGCAGGTTGATTATACTAAGGCTTCTTCATATTTCATAGTGATAACACTCCTGGTTATGATGTCAGGATAAAAATTGGAGATCTTCAGAAATCTCCATTATAAATTTATGTAATCCTGAGTATTTAGTCCAGACTTGCTGTGCTCCAACCCTCAGGTTTAACGCAGCGTTTAATTTTCATTTGGATATGTTGTGTTTTCCTTAACTTCCATTCTATCAGGCCTGTGCTGAGTCCATCCGTACTATTTCTATTACTTCTCCTGTACTAGTCCTTGGCTTCACTATGTACCTGCTGTGTTAAATAATGTTTATTTTGTTGCTCTCCTGAATATTTTCTACGTGTATTTTCTTTTCTAAATTGCAGAAGCTGTTTTACCCTCTGCTGTAGCTTGTCTGTTTTCCTTTTAGTTGGTGTTTATCTGTTTTATTATCCTCTTTTTCTTACCCCGCTCTTCTGTGATCTGATTCATAGTGTTCACTGCTGTTAATTTTCACCTTGTTTTGTTTTTCTTTCAATTCTTCATTTGACCCCCCTCCTCTGCCTCCTGCGATTGGGTGCTGCGTTGTGGTTGTGGTATTGGGGGGTGGTCATGTCATCCTGGATCCTTGCCTCATTGCTCCTGGCCCTTCCACTCTTCTGTGACCCCTGCCCTTTGACTTTTATGGCCCCATCCTTTGTGCCCTGCCCACCGCCCCGCTGCGTGGCATGTGCACCTGCTCATGTTGCTCTGGTGCTCGGGTGATGATTCCCTCTATCTCCTGTTACACCTCCACACATCACACTCCTCCTACACTTCCACACCACTACCACCCTCACGATGACCCACCCCCTTACTGCCCACTACCACTGTATCGCCAACCTGGGCCCGTTCCCCTTGCCCTTTGCCATGGGGTACTCTTCACCGCCCAGTCTGCGGGCGACAAAAGTGGCGAAGGCAGCAGCAGCAGTAGCCAATAGCAGCAGCTCTCCAGTTAAAGAGCTGAGGGACCTGTCGGCCATGGATGCTTTCCGCTCCCGCAGCATCAGTGTCTCCGAACACGCGGTTCGCAGGTTAGAGAAGAGCCTTTCGGGTAACCAAACAAAAAGCAACAACCCAAACACTTGCTGTTTCATCCATGGGATGGTTGATGGGGTGTAAGGTCATTTTCATGCGGGTCCGTTGGGCGGGTGTTGGGTGGTTTGTTGCCAGGGACACCCTGTGTGGGTGGTGCATGCTGGAGGCAGGTTTGTGTTATGACCTTTTCGGTTTGTTTTGGGCTGCGATCAAATACATACAGTTTTACATTTTGTTCTTATGATTTGTCTTTGCATGCAGTGTTGACCCATGTTAATGTTTTTGTGTTTGATTTTGCTCTAACACAGATTTTGCTTTTATTTAGATTTAATTTTAGTTTGTCTTTTGTCTGACTTTGTCTTGGTTTTTGTTTTTTTTTAATTTGCTGGATGTTTTGCTGAATGTGTTTGTTAATGAATGGCAGGAGGGGCTCTTGCAAAGCATGTGTATCCAAAGTGATAACAACTGCAACCAGCAGCTCTGCCTTTCTCTTCCTGGTGGGAAGGCTCTTCTGCTTTCTTTGACAACAGCAACACACAGCAGCTTTGTTTGCCTGCTTGACTGACATATTTTTGCTTTTGTTTTGCTCCACTCAGGAATACACTGTGCTGCTATGACCATGGCAATCTCCTAGTGTGGGATTTTAGGACTAGCTGGGTTTAACTGAACTTTGAATACAGACTCAAATCATTCATATCATTACACACACATATGAAAAACTGTCTCACATGTCTTTATGTTTATCTTTGCTTGTCTGACTTGCTCAGTGGATTCACATGTGTATGATCTATCACTGCAGTTGTCAGATGTGGCAGTAGTGGTTATGACATTACACTGTCAAACCTCTACTGTACAATAGATGGCAGTAAAAGCGCAGTATTATAAATTCACAGTGAAACATGATCTTTCATGAGGCTTAACAGCTGCAGTGTAGATCTGTTGAACCTGCTTCAAATGCGAGATTCCTTCAAATCCGCTATTTTCTGAAACTATTGCTTTTGTATCTAATTACTGATAACACCTGAGTGACAAGTTAGATTGAAGCCTATGTCTTAGTGGACAGTTGTTTCACCTCAGACAACATGACCATGGTGTAAGCTTTGAGATTTTAATGACCCTGACCACATATGACTAACCAATGACTCTTGATAAATGCCATAAAATTTAGCTTTAGGTTGAATTTAATTTTACTTAAAGTAAGTATTAAGGAATAGCACAGTGATAAAAGATACTAAGAAGCTGTGACAACAGCGCACACTTTTTCAGTCGTGAGTGTTTCATGGTCATGTTGTTTGGAGTATTGTACGCGTTCACAGGACATTGAAGTGAAAAATGACTCGTTGTCAATAGAAGAATGGTAAGTATAAAAATCTGTGGAATAGCTGCTTATTCACACACTGGGAATTGGTCTGAGTGAGAGATTTCTTCTTGTCCCCTCTGACAAAACAAAAACGTCTACACACAGAAATGTTAATGTTCTGTACAGAAAACATTTGATTTGGTCGTGAACCTACCAGAACATCTTCTATTGAAGATGTAAAAACCTTGATACTTGTCTTCAGCTGAGATGCATTTCTGTCAAGATAACCTTCCCCTAACCATTGTAGTGTCTTCACACATAGATCGAGCATGGACAGATGCTCCTCTTGAGTCTTTCTTTACTCTTCCCATTGCTGTTTTCGGCCGCATTTGTTTAATCTTCCTTTATTACACTGTTCATGATTACTCTGCATGAAAACACACTGCCTGCCTGCCTTGAGTGCTCCCCACTGTGAGGAACAGAGTCATCTCAGTTGGGCTCAGTCATCCTCAAGTGTTTTTGTAAATCACTCATTTTGAGTTTGTTTACTTCTGAGCAGTGAGTCAGCGTGACTTTCAGTCCAGTATCTCTCCAGACCCAATTGAGACTGATGTTAACATCTGTAAATGTGCTTTTAACCTGATTTGCTTGTAGAGCATGCAGTAATGGTTGTTGTGGATACAAAGAGGTGCTGCTCACTCTACAGTGAATATTAATGAAGAGATTTGGCTTCAGCTGAGTCATTAGTGCACAGTTCAGTCATACACAGCTTCTGCCTGTTGTCCTATGGCTTAGTGAGTATCAGCACACGTCACATCATACTGTAGATCAACTATTTGCTTTTAAGGTGACAACAAATGTGGTATCGTAGCTCATGTGGCCACTTATACCATGTCCCAGTGTGTGTCTGTGTTTCTGGGCTTGACTAAGTTTGATTATCTTATTGTGTATTTCCTTATATACACACATGTGTATGCATGTGTGTATATAAATGCTTGTGTTGTCTGTGATGTACACAGAAACGTGTGCATTTTTATACTGTAAATTTTTGCAGATGTTCTGCGTTTGTCTCATTTCGTTTATCAAAGCTTGCATGTCTTTGTGTGCACTGATTACATGTCTGTATGTATCAGTAGCATGTGAGCCCTCTCACTCCCCCGACCTTCATTGTGTTTCCTCTTGTAGGATGCACACCTCAACCACCACCTGCAGCCTTGGTTCCGCTGATGAAAATGCGGTGACTCAGGCAGACGAGGGGCTGAAGACAGTCCACCTGGAGCTCACTGAGACCTGTTTGGACATGATGGCACGATATGTGTTTTCTAACTTCTCTGCACTGCCCAAGAGGTTGGCAAAGACATGTTTGGCACGTTTAATGATAATGTTCAGAAGAAGATTACAGATTTCCTATAGCAGCGATTAATTTGGACCCTCACTGTCCTCTCAGGTCTCCCATTGCGGAGTTCTTGTTGGCAGGTGGTCGCAGTATGACCTGGCTCGTGGGGAACAAACTGGTGACCATAACAACCAGCGGCGGGGTCAGAACACAAGCACTGCTTGGCCTTGACATGGCTGAACGTCTGGGAGGAGGAGGGGAAATGACAAGGTGAAGCTGTCCCACACATATGGAAAATGATAAAAGGATTCCTCAGACTTTTTGTTACTAAATCAGAATTTCCCTCTCCTGGTCCTGCAGGTCAGATCCATCACTACACACCCGAATAATCAAAGAGGCTCCAGCCAAACTGGAGTCACAGTCAAGCCAGCAACACAACAGAGCCACACGCATACGGGTCCGGTCAATGTCAGGTAATCAATATTGTATAAGTGTTCAGCAGGTAAGGTTTGGCCTCAGGACATACATCTCTTGATGCACCGGCCTCTCTCTCATTATTGTAGACTGAAACTGTAGTTACTGAAGAGATGATTTCAATGTTGTACTAAAATACTTAAATAATAACAGTAGTAATTTCATTTCCCTAAATCTATTTTTGAAACAGCCTTTGAAGAGCAAGTAAAATGAGCTGTCTTCTTTCCTTCCTGTCTCAAATTGAGAAATAATCAGCTGGCTTTTATCCTCCACAGATTTGGAGCTATGCTTTTATCTCTAGCTGTCTGTGTTATTGTATCTCTTTTAGACTGCAACCCACTCTACTCCTGATAGACATTATGTAAATGAAGATTAGTGTCATTATTTATTTTTATCCTATATTAGGCTATAATGCATTCAAAAAGTTGGAAATGCAAAATTATAGTGCTTTGCTGTGTTTTTTTACTCATTAATGTCAGTACTCGGTGTGCTTTTGATTTTTGTGTGTCCTAATGATCTCATACTTTCTATGTCTATCTATGGCTATCTAGACATGTTTTTGTGCTTTTTGTCTACCTAGTACCTCATGTAATCAACTTTACATTCTAGGTGGCCACGCTCTGCGTGCAGGTCCTGCGCAGAGTCTCAGTCCTCTTGTGTCCCCCTCTGAGGGCGAGTTAGTTGCTCCACTCTCTCCCTCTTCTGGTGCCACACTGGATGGTCTCGGTCCTCCCTCCTCTACCCATGCCGCCTCGTCTGCTCCCCCACCTCTCAAAGACAACCCCAGCCTGGCTGAGTTTGTCCCTATGCTAACACAGGGCTGGGCAGAGATCTTCATACGGAGACCGTCTGGTATGGGAAACACACATGGCAACAAGACTGTGTGGTTAATAATGTAAAATAACCAGACCATAGCACATTTTAGTTAATCCATAGTACATTTGCACTTAAAAATCCAAAAAGTACATTTAGACAATTTCTAAAGCCTAACATTCCTTTTACTCTATTTTTAATCTCTGGCAGCAGTTATTTTCTGTAAATTCAGTTTATTGATGGTCTTAATCCATCACATTGAATGTGTAATCAGCATTGTTTTTGTCATTTTAGCTAGTATTGTACAGGAATTTAGGACCAAATGTGTTGATTTTAGAGCATTTTAAAACCAAGAAACAACCCAGTTCACTTCACTGTGTGTGCTGTTTTCAAGAGGAGAGCAGTCACAGAAACTCACAGTCACAGAAAAGGGTCCCTGCTCACAACTTTAGTACCACATGCAGATAGTGATGAAAAATAACATCTTTGAAGCAGCTTGATGTTTATTGTAGTTGACTCTCTGGGTCCAGCATGCTTATTGTTTTTGCTATTTTATTTTAAACTATACTGAGAGCAACGGACGTTAAGTGGGTGAAATCTCATGTAAAAGCTATAGTTAGCTAGTTTGTTTTGTGTTAGTTAATGTGATTTTATCTTTCTTTAATGTGTGTGCCTGTCTCTTTGTCTGTCTCTATCATCTCTGTCTTTCTGTCTGTGGTCTCAGGTAACACAAGCTGGCTGATGTGTCTGGAGAATCCACCCAGTCCCTTTTCCTCCGAGCTCAGCAACATGCCTCTGCAGGAGCTCTCCACTGTCCTGATGGCGATGGAGGGAGTGAAGGAGTCTCCTACCCAGACGGCCAGCGCTCCTGCCAGCACTGCTGCCCCTGCACCGGTGCCCATCTCTGAACCCCAAACTCAAACACAAAGCAGTGCTGGGAAGGCAAACCTGATCCAGCGCTCTAACACTGGTGAGAAACAGTGTTGAGGGACAAAAAAAGTTTGTGGAATGTTTTTAACTTGTTGGTGTGTGCTGGTGGTTGTAAATGATCCCCACAAGTGAATTACATGTTCGATATTTTTAGCATCATGAAGATGTCGGTGCGTTATCTGTAAAATAAACTGATCAGCACATCTAGAAGAGAAGAGAAAATAATAATAGACTGATAAATATAATATTACGCATGAATGCATCTCTTCTCTCCTCCTGACTGCCTGCCATTGGTCTCCTTTAATAGTCTGAGCTATGTGCCAAATTGCCTGTAAATACTTTATTTGAATCTGAAGGTGATCAGCTTGGATTTGCTCAGGTCAGTAATTATCAAAGAGTCAGTCTTTTTTTTTAGAAGCCTCATTTTCAGTGACGCCCAGTTTCCTGTGCATTTGTTCATTCTCCTACTCCGAGATCTGAGATCATTCCTCCACATTTTACTCATCTTTTTTCTTGAGTTTCTTATTTTCTTTCTTTTCTCATTGATTTTTATATTTTTCCCATTGGTCTGAATGGTCTGCTTTCATGTTTTTTTTTTTGTTCTCACTGCCATGCTGGTTTGTGATTGGCTGCGGTCTATTATGTGGCATCATGTGCCACCAACCTGACTTCTGGTGTTTCGCCTGCAGTTGGCGGCTCTCTCTGGTCTCTGGGTCTGAGCTCTGCCCCCTCAGGCCCTCCACCTGCTGGCAGGCTGCACAGGAGTATTTCCTGGGCAGGTACTGTCCACCACATGTGTGACCCCACATTTCCCCTTCAGAAATCTTCTGGTGTACTGTATTTCTTCACACTTGCACAATTCAGTAGTCTGCCTGCACAAACGGGGAGTGACATTTGATCCTCACATGGCTTTCACTATGTGGAAGTTAAAATGTTGGCAGAGAAAGCTGTACATTATTTCTCACTTGCTATTGAAAGTGGAAGATATATTGGTAGAAAAAATGGTTATGTATTATGTTTTTCCAGTAAAATGTTTTAAATGAACAGCTTGCCTTTTTGGAAACTCATGTCATGTCTATCTGTTGAATATGAAGCTGCACACAGCTTAGCTTAGCACAAGGTAACAAAATCCACCTTCCATCAACTCTTATCCCCACTAATTAACATTTTAACACCTTATTTGTTTAATCTGCAATAAAAACTACGGGAGTCTGACTTGACTGAAGTGTTGGTAGGCAACCAGCAGAGACTCCTGTTTCCAGTTTTTATGCTAAGCTAAGTATCTCCTGGCTCCAGGTTCATACAGACATGCAATCTATTATTGATCTTTTAATCTAACTTTCTGCAGAAGAAATGTCAAATTATTTATCTTAATAGTAAGTGAGACATGGTGTGTAGGATTTTTTTTTTTAAATCCTCAAACATTGTGCATGTGAAGAAATTCAGCATTTTTGCTCACACATGAATTTTGTATTAACATAGGATGGAGAATCCTCTTCAAGTGATGCTGAAAATATGCCTGCTCATGGATCAGTCAGTTCAGTGACACCTAAAGTGGATCATGATTTATCTTTTGACTCCTTCCTTGATTGTTCTTCCTTCTTAATCATCTTCTTTAACTCTTGTGTTTCTGAAATATACTCCCAGGTTGACCTTTTATCCTCTGACCTCCTGACGTTGTCAACAGGAAAGCCCAGACCTCATCAAAGTAACATGCTCTTCCTTTCCTTACTGGTAGACCGGTAGGGCGATGAAGACTTGATTTCACAGTCGCAGTTTTGAAGTCCAACACTCCAATGTTGATTGTGTTGGTTTCTTCCTCTTCTTTGATGTCAGGGAATGGCGTTTCAGAGTCATAGGCCTGGTCTGGGCTGCTGTTGCAGTAGCTGCAGTGTGTTTGGGCCGAGATAACCAACAAGCCAAACAAACAGATGCATGCGCCTTGAATCAAGTAGACAAAGCAGTGATGGATAGATTCTGCCTGCTGCATTGATCTGTCTTGTCTCTGATCTCAGTGTCTGTAGGTGGGATTCACTGTAGATCATGATTTTAACGTCTGTCAACCTCTTTGTGTGTTTGTGTGTGTGTGTGTGTGTGTGTGTGTGTGTGTGTTTGCCTTACTGCATTATTAGAGTTAATTTGATCATGTGGGTTCAGTTGTGTTGAAAACTTTGATGTTGTTTGTCAAAATTTTGTATACTTGTGTGTCTCTTGATTGTGTAACCAATAGTGGACTTTGATGCTGTGTGTGTGTGTGTGTGTGTGTGCATCCACCTATAACCCACATGGTTGTTGTGCATTGCTGTAGAGTCTGTGGTAGTGCTGGAGGAGGGCTCAGGGGCCACCACAGCACACACCCCATCTGATTGGCTAGAGAGTGAAGAGTTTGAGCCAGTGTCGTCTGACCCCATCTTCATATCTACCAAGTTCACAAAGACCCCGCCTCCTGGGACACTCAGTAGGGTAGGTGGTCAGCATGTGCCAACAGCTTCTTTAACAAGTAAACACAATATCACTTATACTACAGCGTGATAAACAATACAGACTGATAAATGTGTAATTAATGTAGCTTCCCGTGGCTGTACAGTATTCACCAACACTTAGAAACTCTAAAAAGACATTAACGTGCATAATGGAATCTCCACCACGTGGTGGTTTTTCCATTATTCCAAGTGGCATGCCAGTATAGTCAGCTGGAGAGGAGCCAGTGATCACACATCTAACAGTGTTTGTATTTTGCCCGTACTGTGTTTTTATGTGAGGTAAAAGATTAGACCCAGTGGAATGAGTTATGGTGCTCAAAAACCTTTATTTTTCCCCTCCAGTCTTCCTCTACTTCTAGTCAAGATGATGAGAAGTCCACTCTGGAAGAAGTCAGTGAGGGGGCAATTCCCATTGATCAACCCACAATGGGACCCTCCACACCTGGCAGCCAGGGCCTTGATCTTCCCTTTCAGGCCCACTCTCAGTCCCAAGGTCACGGTCTTAACAAGTCCAGCTCCTCTCCGGAGCTCCAAACCTTACCTGAAGCCTTTGCCAAGGCTGCTATGGAGTCTGAGGCTTTGCTGGCGGACACGTTGCAGCCTAGAGCACTCTTAGATGGGAAACCTCAGCTCCAGCAGTCTCACTTTGAGAAAGTGAAGGTGGAGGGAAGTGCAGGAAGTGACACCAATGGACTGGGAGGTCAGAGTCAAGGGGGTGAGGACCCAGGTGTTGCATCGTCTCAAAGTGGAGGGGCAAAGATGAGGTTGGAGTTTCCAGCAGCGGCCCAGCAACCAGGACCCATCTCCCCTGGCGGAGGCCATCGACCCCGAGGTCACACCATCTCAGTGTCTGCCCCCTCCTCCAGGAGGGAGAGGAGGACAGAGAGGGACTCGTACCACGGGCGACCTGGACCTGGAAACGCAGAGAAGATCTCTGGACTGAGCCCCAGGTACCCAGATACAAGAAACCACTGCAGCCTGTTTTTAACTGTTTCTTCCACTGTAGAAAAAGCAGTCATGAGTTTATAACTGCTTCATTACACTTGTTTGTTTTTATGACATGTATTCATGACACAATACCTATGATATTACATTGATGTCAGCACACAGGTTCTAAGCTTTTGTTTTTTATCCTTGCACTTTTTTCTTCTCTGTTTTTGTCTCCTCCAGCTTTGTCTTTCTCCAGCTGTACCACTCTCCCTTCTTTGGGAATGAAGCCAACAAGCCGTTGCTGCTGCCCAAAAGTCAGGTCAGTTGACTTCTGCATGACTGATTGACATGGAGCTACGTTCAGTGTTTACATGTTTTCTCTCTGTTGTAGGTGATCGACCGTGCAGTGAAGGTTCTGGATCAGATGCCACCGTATGACACCCATAAAATTGGAGTGGTATTTGTTGGAGCTGGTCAGGTAAGAAGAAGAGCCACTGAATGTAGTCTTGTTATTCCCAGTTAGTTCCTGTGCTCCCTGACTTTTCATCTTCTTTGCTCTCTTCAGGTTAACAATGAAGTTGCCATCCTGTCAAATGAGTATGGCTCGAACCGCTACGCTGCCTTCCTAACAGGCCTCGGCAAATTAATCCATCTGAAAGACTGTGACCCCGACCAGATTTTCCTCGGAGGGCTTGACCAGTATGGAGATGATGGAGAATTCACATACTGCTGGCATGATGACATCATGCAAGGTTTGTGTGTGAGAGAAACTGGGAAAAGAGTGATGTTTTTGGTAATTATTTGTTTTTTCATGTCCAGTCTTCTGTGCTTGTTAATGAAGTCGTGTCTCTGCAGCTATCTTCCACATAGCCACGCTCATGCCAAACAGGGAGAGTGACAAAGGCTGCTGCAACAAAAAGCGACATATTGGCAACGATTTTGTCATGGTGGTGTACAATGACTCTGGAGAGGAATACAAACTGGGCACCATTAAAGTATGCAAACACACACAATCAAAGTAATCTTAAAATCTCCAGTGCGTTTTTTTGTCTCTCTCAAATCTCTTTCTTCCTTTTAGGGCCAGTTTAACTTTGTAGAAGTCATTATAAAACCACTGGATTATGAATGTAACCTGGTCACCCTCCAGTGCCGCAAAGGTAAGCTGATCAGTGTTTGTTTTTTCTGGTGTTACTCGCTGCTGTCACTTTTGTTTTACTTTGATTCTTTCTGTCTGTTTCAGACCTGGAGGGCTTAGTAGACACAACAGTGGCAAAAATCGTTTCAGACCGCAACCTTCCACTCTTAGTCAGACAGATGGCTCTGCATGCAAATGTAAGTCTTCCCCTTTTTTGTGTGTCTCACACTTAGTCACACAAACACTCACATTCACGCACTTCCTCTGTCTCTCTGCAGATGGCCTCTTTGGTACATCAGTACAGAGCAAACCCCTCTGATGCCTATGCGTCAAAGTGGCTCGCGAGATTACGGCACATTAAGAGGATCAGGAGCAGGGTAAGAACAACACATGCATAAAGAAATAGTTCTCCTTCATCACTGTCACCACTTTCACTTAATCAGAAATGTCTGTTTGCTGTCTGTCTGCTCTGACTCAGGCTCAAGAAGACATTCAGTCTCGCTCTACTCCTGGCATCTCACTGACCCAAGGACACACACAGCAGAACAAGTCTCAGTTTCAGCAGAGCACTCCAGCACCAAACTCAGAAGCCTCTGGACAGAGAAAGAGACTTGTATCAACAGTAGATGATTTCACAGATTTTGTTTGATTACATTTCTTATAAGAGCAGACACACAAATACACACAACCACAGGATCATAGGCAGGGTGTTTGTGTGTAAATGTGTGGAATAAAAAGTGACCTGGACCATGAACTGGGTTGGAAATGTGGGGTTATGCTCTTTCTTGTTCCCCAAAGAAGGAATAAATTAAAACCCAAGTGCACATTTTATCAGTGTTATGTTTATGTCATCACAGCTTTAGCTGTTATATTTCAACAGTACAATAAGGACTGAAGGATCCTGCAGCTCTGTTCAGCCTTATAGAGGTTCACAGTGAGTTTCAGCTCACTGCTCTTTGATGTGCAACTTTACTGGTTTGATTCATGTTGCTTTTAGCAGCAGCAGGTAGCTGTCAGTGAAAACTGTAACATAGAGCACCCCCCATATCACAAAACAGACAGACACAGCCTTTTTTTATTTCTAAATATTTCTTTCATGAGTTGTTGGAGTCAACAAGAACTAAAAGAGGCTCAGCTTTGGACCTGTGTTCATCACAATGAATAAACATGAATATAATAAAATAAAAACACCTTGGTTCTGCTGCACTGACCTGGCCAAAAATCAGTTACAGGTTTAAGTAACATTAAATGACCACAGTCAGCAGCAGAGCATGAAGCTTTAGCTCAGGGCAGGAAAATATCTAATAAAGTGATGTTGGTACACAGCACCAGAACAAGTCCATTATTCACAGTTCAGCTGTCAAACTCTTTATTTGACTTTGTCAAGTGCAAAAGCAGAAATGCTGCAAAATACAGATGAGATACAACAAAGAGCATAGACAATTTTAAAGACAAGTCTGTAATACTGTTTCAAAACAAAATGCATCATACAACACAAAGGCAGCTGGAAGACACGAAGGCGAGCTTTGGCACTATCTTGTTACACAGAGCAGGGATATGAAGACCAGTGGAGGTGTTGACTGCTTAACGTCCTGTGGTTTCTAGCTCGCATAATGTGATCAAAGATTTATCCTAAATATACTGTAATATTCGGCTTTAGTGCTTCAGTTAGACTGGGAAAATGTTCAACTTTGGGGTTTGCAACACCAGTGCTTGACCTAAGAATACATCACTGCAGCGCATAAACAATGCTGATGATGAAAAGCAAAAATATACACACCACAAAGCACCAATATATACAGAAATGTACACGAAAAAAAGGACCTTTTTAATGAAACGTTTTTTCCTGAAACGTATGCAACTCATTGTCCAGGAAATAGGTGAGGATATAAAATAATTTAGGGTGAGCATTTTGTTTTTTGCTGTGTAAAGGCGGGATCTGAGTGGAAGAGGGAAAAACATTTTTTCTCAGTCACCCATCACTACCTCTGCAACATCAGTACTGTTCTTAAAAAAAGTAATGAAAACAGGACCAACATACAACTTCACTGTTTTTGGCTTAGACACGACAGAAGCTAAGGTTATTGTTAGTAGTATGATTTAACTACCTTTAATAAACATCTTGATTATTAAAGACATGTATTTTGCACCCAGTTTTGGTTGTCCTGGTTGTCTTTCAATGTTCTGTAGAAAGGGTTTGGGGGGGGGGGTCCCTGAGATCTGCCCATTAGATACAGGAAGTACATATGTTGATCAACATAAGACAAGAAAAGACAAACTACAAAACCAAACAAAAGTAGAGACAACTGCAACCTTGATAATACTAAGATGTTTGTATAATGCAGATACGAAATGAAAACATGACACGAGAGTTAAATATGACATTGGATATCAGCTCCATTAGAAAATAAAGTGCTAAGTACAAAATGAATGAATGAATTACTCTGCATGGTAAAAACTCAGGAAGTATAGATGATGTAAAAGCTTTGGCAGCGTTTATAGTTGAGATACAGTATGGTTGAAGCTTTCTCTATTGGTTTGGATACCAAGCTTATTTTCTTACTCCACACCTCATAAAAATCTACATCAAAACAAAAGTGCATTTAAATCACAACCATATTAAACACAACGTAATTAAAAACATTTAGGAAGGATAATTACACTGGGAGTCATTATATGTAGCTTCATGATAGGAGAACTTGTGTAAGTGTTCAGCACTGTTTATAAGTGAAGGCAACTCGTTTATCTTATTTATGACCATCTATGAATCATTTTTTCTTCTTTTTAACACTCGTTATGTCTCCTTTTCACTGCTCATGGTTTCCTTCATCTTGTTCTCCTTTTCCTCTGCACTTGTTTAGTGTGGAGAGTAAATGCACCCTGAAGAACTGGCTGCTGGGATCCCAACAGCCGTGTGTGTGTGTGTGTGTTTCCTCTTGTACCATGAACTGAAGAGTACCACATCTGTGCATACAGTGTTATTTCTATGCATGCGTTTACCTGCATGTGCGTATATATCTGTGTGCGTGCCTGCATGCGAATTTGGGTTCAGAACCATAAAACATGACTTGTTTCAGACAGGCCACAAAGTACCCATGGTGACCGAAATATAAAATACAAAAATATGTAGACAGACAATTGAGAAATGAACACATTTTTTTCTGGAATACACAAACAGACAGACAACACTGTCTGCTTTCAGTTTCTTACATCCTCTGGTGAGCACGCTTGTGTGCTCCTGTCAGTGACCCCATGTGACCCCCAGGGTAGCATGGGGTCAAGGTTCAGGATTCAGGGAAAAATAAGGAACAGGAGTATATTTTTGATGCAATGATGAGCTTTACTTGGCAATCCAAACCAGTTCAGTTGTGGTGACCTGCACCATTTTCTTCTGAGGAAAAAACTGAACAGGGATTTGGACAGATCACTACATATAAACCTGCAAAGTCTTCTTTTATCTTTTATCTGTTCATCTTTCACTTCCCCAAACTACTTGTCTTTTCTTTCTGTATGTCTTTTTATAACTTTTCTCTCCTCAGGGTTTAGAGAGGGGTACCTGGGGACAAAGCCTGCTGCCCTTGTCCTCCTCTCGTCCTTAACCCAATATTTACGCTCACGTTCTCATCGTAAACCTTTCACTTTAGTGTGTACCTCCATCCTCAGGACCTCAGGATTTGGGGTGTCCAGGGCCGTGTCTGTCTAAGTTGGGGTGCACTTTGTTTTTGAGAGGTGGGGGTTTGCGTTTTCTCTTGTGCGTGGGAATGGTGGTGGTGTGAGCAGGGTGGTTGAACAGGCTGGAGGATGAGAGGGTCTCTCTCTCTGTGGGAGGGTCCCAGTCCCGAGGAAGAGGTGTAGGAGCAGAATTGGAAGGTGAGGAAGGGGTAGTTGCTGGGGTACACGGGGGTACAATGGGTGTTTTGGGTGCTGGGCCATGGGTGGTGGGAGTGTTTCCAGATGAGATGGGAACAGAGCAGGAGTCAGTGGCAGATTTCTCAGTGACTGGTGTTGGTGGAGGTGTGCTGCCTGAAGGACTAGCTGATGACTGCGGAGCGGGCGTATGTGCAGAGGCTGAGACTGGTCTGGTCTTTACAAAGGGAACAGACTTGGCTACTCGAGTCTGTCTGGGGTTTGCAACAATATTTCCACAGTCCTTTGAAAGTTCACTTTTACTTGTCTTTTTCCCCCTTTTGTTCAGTTTCTGTTTTTCTTTGCTGCTCTTTCGTTCTGTCCATCCAGCAGAGACCTTGTCCTCCTCCTTTCCCCTCTGACCTGTCTCACACCTCCCTCCCTGACGACCACCTCCTCTCTCTCTTCCTCTACACCTGCTTTTCCGCTGGGCTTGCTCCAGTTTACATTCGATGTGGTACAAATCCTCTGTTGCCATGGTGACACGATCGAGCTGTTGCAGCAGGGCGTCCAGGGTGGGGAGGAGCCTCCTCAGAGAGTCTTCAGTCTCTACTTTCTCCCTCCAGCTGGTACCTCCAACCACCATTCCTGGACTGAGCCCCAGACCCAGACTCAACCCAAGCCCCATGCCGATCCCTGGTGCTTCTGTAAGGCTGCAGGGACTGGAGGAGGTTGGGCGCCACGAGGCCTC
Source organism: Ctenopoma kingsleyae (assembly GCA_032353495.1). NCBI lineage: Eukaryota > Metazoa > Chordata > Actinopteri > Anabantiformes > Anabantidae > Ctenopoma > Ctenopoma kingsleyae. The sequence continues at coordinate 18,663,445 of JAUBNQ010000001.1, read as the reverse complement.
AGAGCCTGCATCAACACTGTCTGGGGTGGGTGGGGAGTCAGGACCATCTAGTGGGGGTAAACACAAGGACTTACAGTCGCTGGTGGAGGACGAGCGGGACGGTGGCAACTCCATGCCCTCGAAACGCACCTTGTGGCGAAACTAAGAAGCGGATAAAAGAAAAGAAAAGGTAGATGGAGGATTAGGGGAAAAGTGTGAGTATTCATGTGTAGCTTTGTTATTAGTCACTAATAAGTACCTTCTCATATAAATCTTTTCATATTTGTCCCTACAAAATCTTTATAAAGTCTTAACTTGTTTTTTCCATGAAGGTTATTGTAGATCAGAAATAGGAAATGTACCTCCTTGGCCCTGCTAAGTCCCATCCACATTTTGAGTCGTCTGAGGAACAGCTCGACCATCTCGTAGTCCTGGAGATCCACAGCTGGACGGTACAGCTCCGCTCGTGCACGCCTGTAGTTCCTCAGTAACACAGAAGCGACCAACCAAAGCAACACCAGCCGTAAAACAGCGAAGCTCGTGTGGAACACCAGCGAGGAGACACTACTAGAGGGACCAGTAATTGTCCAACTGGGACGCCAGGATAACAGGCCGTGGCCATCAGCACCCAACAAAGACAGACAGGCCGAGCTCACACTGCCGTAACCGTCCAGTACAGAGTGGAAGAGCTGGAGTGAACGAGACATAGGAGAAAAATGTACAACAATTTAAATCTATACTAAAGTTGGACTAAAACAAAGAAGTATAAGCATGAAAATAAATGCCTGATGATGTGGACTGATAAATAATGCTACTTTTCAGGGCAGTACAAAAGAAAAAAAAGTGACAGTGATACTCTGTGGAATAGAGGAAGAGGTCATTGGAGGTAGCTTTCAGTAAAGCAGCAACGAAGCACTGTGTGAGGCTGCTATTGTAGTTGTAACAATAAAAGTAAAGCTATGTTATGTAGTCTGTGAGTAGTCTGTGAATCTCTGTAAATATTTTCTGAACACTAGACATAGCAATGAAACAAACATGTGGGTGGACAGAGTTTGACAGGGTTATGTAATTATAAATTGTGTATTATGTGGAAGTTCATTATGTTTGGTCTGTGTGCGTGTGTGTGTGTGTGTGTTGCACAACCAACACATAAAAAAATCTGACCAGGTGTCCTGTGTGTGAGTAAGTCAGCATCAACAGCAGCAATGCCAGGGTGACTCCCAGTAGCTCCCAGATGGAGCACCGCAGAGCTCTGCCAAACACGGCCCACTCTCTGAGAAACCGCAACTGGTGGGACGCCTGCATAATTGGAGAGAGCAGAGGGGCAGAGATGTGTGTGATATATATGTTAGAAAATTTGAACATTGTTGAAAATAATTTTTTTTCATGGTATTAAATGAAAACATACAACATATTACTAGTTATAATATGTTGTGCCCATAACATCTAGCTGTTAACGTACTAATTGGACTAATTATAGATAATTTCTTCATAAAAAAAAAGCGCTTTTAATGTTTTGTTCAGGAACACTTTCACCCTAAATCAGCTTGGCACTGTATGTTTTATAAAATGCTGGGTCATTAATGTGTTTCTAATAGTGTTTGGACAACAATAGCATCGTTCTCAGACTCAGACTTCATATACACAGATGATACTTGTTAGAGGGCTCAATTCATTGTTCCCCTGTGGTCTTCTTGCAGACAAATTGGTAATAATCTGACTGTTCACCCTTGTTCTCTTTTTCCAACTTGTCAAAGAAATTTTGTAACTGAAAATAAAACAAAAGTTATAATAAATATAATCTGTAACCTCACTGCACTCCTATAATATGTCACGTATATGTTCTCTGTTTGCTTATCTCTCTTACCTTCAGCACCAGTATGAACAACAGCAACGCAGATGCGACTGTGTACATTTGAGTCTGCCTGGCCAGTGGGTAGAAGTCTGTGAATGCATCTTGCGGGTGTTTTAAGTATGATGCCCACTGCTGTTTGGCCATGGTGCAGCGGCTCAGGTGGAGCCCGCACACAGCTGCTGCAAGAGTTAGTTTACAGATGCCCAGCAGTCTCCAGGCTGATAGCAGGTACCTGTAGCCCTCTCGGAGAAAGCCCAAGGTCCCCCGCACCAGGAAATACAAAACTAGTGCGAGGAGGGTGATCTGGAAAACAGGGAAATACAAAGATTCATTTCAAATGTGCTGGCAAACCAGTGAAGATAAAGACAGGGGAAAGGCTGTAGCTTAGGGATCAATAGTTATTATTATTGATAGTCACAGGGATGTTGCCACGGGTCTTACCGTGAGAAGAAGCTGCAGGTCTAGACCTGTGATTGGCCACAGAGTGATGACAAAAAGGTCAAGGCTGGACTGAGCACGCTCAGATACCGGGAACTCAAACAGGAAGGAAAAGACAGCTAGAAGGTTTGTGTTGATGCTGTAGAGCGAGAACTCCACAAACACAGCACGAGTCCTATAAACGCACGCACAAAGAGAAAACACACACTCAGTTGAATCAGTTACTATTCTCAGAACAATAGTTGAAATCTTGCCAACGTTCTTACTGGATAGTTTTCTGTTTTATTTTAATGTCTGATCTGTCATAAATTATCACAACTTCTTAATGACTGTAGGCTGTGGGGCAAATTGCACTGTAGGGACAATAAAAGTCCCCTCCTGATTTATAAAGCCCTTAGCACTCATGGTTCTGTTTTATGCCAATCATTGTGAAATCGCACGCACACGAACATCGAGCCCGATTTCTTCCTTACATCTGGACCCTGGAACAACCTGGTCAATGAAATCAGTGAGCCTTTTATTGTCTTGACCTATTTACCTAGTATCTGGCAGTGCAATGGGATATTGTTATGCTCAGTTGTTTATTCTACTGTTACTTTACGAAGTTTTCTACTATTTTTAACCCTGTCCATGATTACTACCTGTGGTTAAGCCAGTGCAGCTGCTGCAGCTGCTGTAAGGAGGAGGAGGCCTCCTCCAGGCTTCTGTTGAGCTGGTGGGTCACATCTCGGCTGTCATATGCCCTCATCTGACCCAAACGCCGCACCCTAGAAAGATGAGTGGGTGGATACACACAAGAGACACATCAAAGAAAACCCGATGTTTAACAGATTCTCAACGTGACCTACAAGTTAACTTGGTGCCAGTTTTGTTATAGCCTGGTTTTCCTTACCAGTTTGCTTCGCTCGCACTAAATGCTGTGGAATTCTCAGTGTCTATAGTTGGAGATGTAAGCCAGCCCTTTCTCCAAATACGGTCACCTGCCGTGACATCACCTGCAACTAGAAAAAAAGTTTGCTTTCAAAAAGATCAAACAGCACTAATTGAATAATTTTCCACAGAACAGTTCATTGAAACGTGAAAGTGAATGAACAATGTGAAGTCGGAAGTGTATGTATTCAAAAGTGAAGACAGACATTTATGCATTCAGCTCCAAGCAAGTTCACAACAAAGGTAAAGACAGTAGACCCATTTCAATCTCACCCTGTGTGTCACTGATTTGTCGCAGCCTGATGGCGCCCAGCAACACGCTTCCTGTGTCTCTCAGGAGGGTGGAGTCATCCAGTAGCCGAGGCAACAGGGAGTCATTCAGCCACATCAGGACGTCATCTCGGCTACACGACAAATCACAGTATTCGTTACACACACATTGCTGTCAAACACACTGATGACTGAATGTCAAGTGTTAGTGTGTGTATGTACCTGCTGATGTTGTGGTACTCAGGTATGTGCAGGGCTTGCTGCAGCTGAGTGCGCAGTCTGAGGCTGTGGGCGTCTTTGGCCGAGTCGGAGTAGTTGAGAAGTAAGACCACCAACAGGAAAAACATGTAAACCAGGAAATTCTGAAATCAAGAAAAAACAGACATTACATTTTAAATGTCAACAACGCAGTAAAGTTAACATCATCACCTGGTCATCATTTCTGACTCACCTTCAGCATGGTATGCAGCATGTGGACCTTGCGGGCCTGGTGCCGGGCCTGAGATAGAGCAAAGCCCTGTGGTGGTCTCACCCTGGGAACCCGCTGGACCACTCTCTCCACCCGAGGGAACTCCACCAGCACGTCCTGGTCTTCTGGACGTAGGCGATGCACACACACTGTGTAGTAGACTGCCTCACATATCACCTATGGGAAAAATGGAGATGTTCAGTTTGGGAATGGACTGAAAGGGGTCACAGAATTTACTCAACCTAAGATTCAGACTAATCAGCTGAAATGAAAATAGAAAAATCTCAACTGAAATACGAAGTGTTAGGAGTATCGAGCTTTTCGGGAACAAAGAAAAGAAGTTTTCATCCTGATGTCAGTGTGTTTTGAAATCCATCCATTATAAATTCTTTAAAATCATTTCTTTTGGCTCCTTCAGTGCAGCATCACACGTTGTAAGCACCACGTTATTAACTTACACAAAAATGTTTTATGGCAATAAAAAATTGCAATATGTTGTTATATACACACATTAATTTGTATTTTTGGTGTTTTATTTTTGGTTATTTACTCTGTCTTAGCTGGTTACTGGGCTTCAACCACTCCTAAGGGAAATATCTCTGTGCCTCTCTAGCTGTTAAATGCTCCACTTTGTTTACAGACCTTGTTAAATCTGTCTGTTTGGTGCGGAGCAGGGGGTGTTGTTTGTTTATGAGAGAGTTCCCCCTGAAAACTGCTGCCTTCTGTGACATTAAAGTTGCAGGCTATGAAATCAAAGCAATGAGGTGAAAAGTGCTCCATAGGGCTGAGAGACATTATAATTATTCGCTAGAGGCATTAGATTTCAAATTATGCAGTCTCGTTTGAACCATTGTTAATATTAATGTATTGATTAGTGCAACTTTAATAAAAAAAACACACAGCACATGATGTAAATATAGATATGTGTGGGATACTTATGTGTGTTTGTGCGTCTACCTTAATTGGCTCGAGCAGCAGGCAGGAACACAGGAAGCTCGCAAAACAGGACATGAGCCACATCATGGCCACACTTTGACTGAACCCATGGCCCGCCCAAATTGAAACGCAGTTTGCCAGAGCGATCCCTGCCCAGCTGCCCCACAGGGCGGCACGTCCACACCAGGGAGGGAAGCGCCTGGGGCGGCACACATCTGTCACAACTGCAGAGTGAAGAGGAACAGGAAAGTATAAGGCAAAGACCAGGGGGGAGATAAAACACAGCAGAATTATCAAGCAAATATCAGCTTGAAGACAAAGGAGGGAGCATCTGAGAGTAGATACATGTTTAATTTACAGCAATGTCCATTTAAATGTAAGGGATTTAAGGTATTTTATTATTATATTTTATCATAGAGTTTGATACAACATCAGATTTTAAGGTTATTTCACATTTCACAAGGGCAATAAGTTCATCTAATGTGTTTCCTCTGTTTTCCCTCCAAGGACTCTAAAGTCTTGAATAAAGTCACTAACAAAACAATCAGGTTTCCAAAAGAAGAATAAGTGATTGTTGAAACAAGTGTGCCATTTTAACTTGTCTTTCTCTGACAACAAAGGACTTAATTTGCTTATTACATATTCAGGAAGCAGAATGAAAACACAATGCGTACACTCTGGTTCCATATAAAAAATAAAATATAAGAGCCTAGAAACACCAGTGGTGTGCTGAAAGTAATAATCCTACTCATTATTTGTCTTTTCACTTTTAGAAGTTACTAACAAACTTTCTTAAGTTGTCCTGTGTCACTAATAAAAGAGTGAAAAATAAAAGAGTGAATCACACGTTAACAACAGGGCAGAAAATTAATCTGTGAAGCAAATTACTTTTGTGTGTTCTCTGGAATCCAATGTGGAGTCGTTTTTAAGTTGACTGTTCATTTTAAGATTATCATAATACAAAGATACAAATGATATATCGAAGCCTAAAATTGCTGGATGAGACAAACAGAAAACTGACAAGAAGGCAGCAAAGAAGCCACTGCAGTATTACACTTTATTACACTTTTATTTATCCTTTTGTAATGTAGTGTGCAACGACTTATTCTTCGGAAGGTGCAGCATTTAAATACAGAAATAAATACACACATATGCACACACACCTGTATTTGAGGTGAAAGCCGTTTTTGGTGGGTCTCTTCTGACCAGTTCTAGAGGAAGAGGCTCATTCAGCTTCTGGAGGAGAATCACTTCAGTCTTATCTCCAAAAATACTCAATCTAACACACAAGTAATGGAAATACAATTAAAACCAGTACACAAATGTCCTTCTTTAATTTTGTCCACAAAATACATCACAAACTTCAGAAATCAAACTTACAGGTCAGCCATCTCACTTTCATCTGCCTGAGGAAAGAAGTTCTGTCCATCTGCCAGAATGTGTTTGATCAGATCCTCATCTGTGATTGAAAAGCAGCTCAACTTCAGTTTGGACTTCACTGTTCACACATCTGACACAGACAGTGTGATAATAAGTTTAAACATCTGATGTGTGCAGTCGTGTAGGGTCGCTCATAGTCTCATAATCTTCACATGTCACAATCCTCTCTGTTCACTTTCCTACCAGCCTTCATCTACAGCTTCCCACACGTACATTATGCTTCCTGTTTCACCTACATCTGTACTGTGTTTGTTTACCTGAAGAGGTAAAATATTTGTTGCGTTGCTCATCCCCCTCCTCATCATCAGGGTTAAAGGACATGTCGACGCCCAGGTGCCTGCTGCCCTGACCCCTCTTCAGCCTCGGCATTCCTGCCCCATGCCCGGCCCCTCCCACCACAGAGACATCACTCAGAAAGTCCCTGTCCTCTGTCTCCTCCTCTGCCATGTCCCAACTCTCCACACTGAAGCAAACAGTGAGAGATGTTTGTTAATTCAATAATTCAAGTTACTCAAATAGCCTTCATCGTCGTCTTAAATCTAACAAAACAATCAAGTTTATCACAAAAATAATGATGTTGTCATAAAACACATAACACATAAAATTGCTGTTGATACAATTATGGTTTTTCAGTTTGTAGAGAGAATCATTAGAGGCCAAACATTTTTCATCTTTCCCTTGTCTTTGACTGCACAATGCTCTAAATTACAAACTATTTCTCCTTTATTTTTTATGAAGTCTTGTCATTTATTCTCCTTTATCTTCACTTCATCTGACAGCTGGCAGTTAGGCTTGACATCTATCTTCCAACAAGTAAAGATAAAGATAATCTGAAACAAGTGCAGTTGCAGCAGAGCATCTCACCTTTTGGTTGATGGAGTGGGCAAATCCACATTGGATTCCTCTGAGTTGGACTGAGAGAGACAGACAAAAAGAGAGGGACATCCACTAATGACCTCACAAGGGAAAAGCATTCATGTTTCTTTGCCTGACTGCAGTGTTTCTTTCTTTAAATTAACAATCAGTAGCCCATTAAAGTATCTGACCTAAATCATACGTTACAATAGGTATGAATCAATCAATTTTTATCAGCGGATTGTACCTCGCCATTAAAAAAGAGGAATGAACTTCCAGCAATAGAGTTGTCCAGGAAGTCATCGATCTCCACAGACTCCTGGTCCACTTGTGGTGGCACCTGCTCCACAGACACACACTAACGTTCACACACGCACACACACACACACACGCACACAAGATATTCAGCTTCATTTTCTTATGGGGAACACTGACATGTGTAACTGGTTATGGTTTCAGACGGGTTTGTGTTACCTTGCTGCGGCTCATTCTGAAGAGCGTGAAGACGAGCAGGTAGAGGGGGTAGACGATCAGACAGGTCACCACACCCGCTGCCACCGTCTCTCCATTTAATGACGAAATCCTTGACACGGCCCGTGAGCTGCAACACACGATGACGTTCAAATGTGGAAACTTATCACCAGAAGATGCAGTGTTGAAATTCACATCAATAGAAATGACAAATACAATTTCTTATACCCGTATCTCTTGTCCACCACGATGCTGTACCACAGAGTGTTGGAGAGTACAAAGAGCTGCAGTAACACAGCGCAGCAGGTGGCTCTCTGCAGACGGGTGAAGGGGCTGCGGGGGGGTCTCTCCCACAGCGACAGCCACAGGTGACTTTCACACAGCGCCCTCTGCAGCTCACATCGCAGGAGGCGGGGCAGCTGACGAAGCGTAGCCTCCTCTGAAGGAAACAGGAAGAAACACAGTGGAGTGAACAAACGGGCAACAACCACCAGTAGATGTTTATTTTAGATGATTTCACTGTAGTTTCTTACCAGACGCCTCCACCTCAATCTCTACTCGTCCATCAGTTTTGTCATTGTCGACTGACAGCCAGTCATCAACCAGGAAGTAGTAGCTGCTTCCTGTGTGCAAGTCTTTCACTAAGACGTACTGTAGCATCCATGCTGGGGACAGACCTGAGGTGGGGTCGAGAAAAGATGTTTTCTCAAATATTAGCTGGTTTAACAGTTTGTGTGTCTCTGTCCTGTGTGCATGCATCGATACCTTTGTTGTCATGCCAAATTCGTATTTTCCAGATGCTGCCGAGGTTGGTGTCTGTGGCGATGTGGAAGATGTCGAGAGCATTGCGTGTGAAGGCTCCTTTGCTGTCAAGGTGGCGGTGTCCACTGCGGCTCTCACGTCCATACAAACTGATTCCAACATGGGCTGTGGTGCCTAAAATAACAGAGACCCACTATATAAGTAATTTTAAAAAATCTGCACAAATTGTTTTTGCAGCTCTTTTCAATCAATACACTTATTTTTTATTAAAATAGTTTTAGCTATTGTGCCACTGAAAAAGTGGAGACTTCTTCTCTAGTGTGTTGTGTTTACTATATTTTGTTGAAATAAATTGATAAATTAAAACAGATCAACAGAACGTAACATATTTTGAACTGATGAATTGTTGTTTTAATTTCTTAAGTTAACTCGCTAATAAATTTGTTCCTTCTTAAAAGTGAGAATTTGTTGCTTTTTCATGTCTTATGTTACAAAGTGATGTGTGACCTTTATATTTACCGTATACTGTAGTATAAATACCTATTAAACACCTCTGCTAACTTTTGATCTTCTTAACAGTTGCAAAGTGACCTAAACTCACCTGCCCCTTGGATCCAGCCAGTCTTGACTTGAATCTCGTACTTGAAGAGTCCGTCTCGGCCGCAGAGTGGAACCACACCAGCCCGGCGTAGATCCAGCTGGTCCAACTTGTGCAAGATGGCAGCTGCCACAATATAGCTGAGTAAGCCCAACACACAAATCAACAGCACAACCAGGCTTGGTGCACCAGAACGTTCCTGAAGGAGAGGGGAAGTGTTTTTAAGTGTGTGTTTATCTGGTTAATATGACTGAAGAGTTAAGTGTTTGTATGATACTGACTGGAACTTTAAAGCTGATGTTGCTGGTTGGTACAAACAGGCCTGCAGCGAAGGCTGTGAGGTGCCGGGTGCGACAAACAGCTCTGCTGGCGTTGGTCTCTGCCAGGGGCACCATGCCATCAGTTCGCCACTGCTTCTCACTCTCACTGAAGTACTGACACAGAGAAGCAAACACACCGACCTCCAGATGAACGCCCACTGGCTGGGAGGCAGGACTGCAGGGAGTACTCACGTTGATGAAGTAGTCCAGGGTGGTGTCATAGGACCTGCGTAACAAAGGACCAAGATGACACTGACTCTACGTACATATACAGGACAGTAAATGTTTAGTGTTCATCATATTACAGCGCAGTGAAAAACAAGGACTTACTCTGGCGACAGGAAGAAGGTGTATTTTCTGTGGTCAATGTATTGCCCCCTGGTCATACTGAGTGTGATATGTTTTCTGTCTGTGCAGTTGAACTCATTTGGACGTTCGTGGGAATTAAGGTAAGCTGTGATATAAGGCTCTTCATACTCTTCTCTTTTATCCTTCTCTCTCTCGTCTGAAGACATAAAGATAGAGAATGAGAAGACTTTAACAAGGTCATAAAACGGTTTAAAAGCGATGGAAGAAGCTGTGTTTATCAGAATTCACAAAGTGAGCCCAGTGAGTGACTTGTAACATCTTTGTACCCACTGTGTTAATACATCTATAGATAGTATATAATCTCCTTTTTAGAGGAGCCCAGTGAAAATCCACACTGCCACTCTATTGGCTGCAATTAAGAAAATATGACACGTATATAATATTCAGCAATCTAATACCATTAGCTTTACCATTATGATGAACATGAGAGCTCACCTTCCAGAGAGGTGAAGTTGAGCTGCACAAACAGCCCTGCCTGTCTGTTAGTGTTTCCCGTGTTGACCCCGACGATGACAGAGTCACAGTGGTTGATCTTAAAGGATCCAGCTGTGGGAACTCGTCCGGTGCCAGAACGCTGAGTGCCCACTTCCCCACTGCTGCCATTGTTAATGGCCACAGTGATGGCTTGACTGTCGTCCAATCCTGAGATTGGGATCTGGGTGCCATTTTCAGTGCGAAACTCCATTGAGGCTACCTCAGTCGAGACGGTGTAGTTGGCCACATAGTTGAAGGGGAAGGGATTGGACTCCACCTGTGGAGAGAAAGAAGCAAGGAGAGAAAATCAGAAGGGGATAAAGTGTCAGGAAAATGAGGACTGATAGAAAGTGATCTGAAGAGAAACGGAAAGGGATTTTATTTCATCCAAGTAGTACTCGTGATTTTAGATATTTTTAATGCTACCTGAAACAGTAGCTGCATGATGTTGTTTCCTGCTGCAGCTCTGCCAAGACTGTTGTTGAAGGCTCGGGGGATGGAGAACCGCTGACACTCTGGTAAATAATAATAATAATAAATAATAATTTGCATTTGAACAGGGAAAGAAGTAGAAAAGTGATCAGTGAAAAGAAAAGTTTTTAATTCAGATTTGAAAGATATGAAAGATGCACAGTCACGCAGCCTCTGAGGAATTGTGTTCCAGAGTTTAGGGGCCATGGCACTGAAAGACCTGCCTCCTACGGTGGAAAGTTTAGTGCGTGGGACAAAGAGGAGACTGCTGTTAGAGGATCTGAGAGAACGAGGCGGGGTGGGCTGTTTGTGCAGCTCGCTGAAGTACAAGGGACCTAGGTTATGGCTTTAAAAGTGAGGAGGAGAAGTAAATATTTAATACAGGATTGAACAGGTAACCAGTGAAGTTGAAAAAGGACGGGGGTTGTGTGAGCTGAGCGCTTAGTATGAGTGAGAACTCAGGCTGCAGAGTTTTGAACATACTGAAGCCTTTGTAAAGACTTTGCAGGAAGACCTGCAAAAAGAAAATTGCAGTAGGCAATATGGGACATAATGAACACATGAACTAGACAGAAGAAGAGGAACAGAACATTATAAGCAGACCAGTTTATAATGTATGGTATCGTACACAGTGATGAAAATCCCTCCATAAGAAACATAATGTTCATCAAGTCATGACACAAAGTACAGTAGCCCACCTGGACTGCTGTTTCCATGGTAGCAGAGCAGGCTCTGAGGATCTGCCAGTTTTCCTGTTGCAGCAATTTCTGCTCCCTTCAGCACCAGCGGCTCCTCATTGAGGACACGAGCATGCATGAGAATCATCATGAGGACGGAGGACAGGCTGTAAGCCTTTGCTGCCACACGTAGGGGGTGTGGCTCGAGGGAAGCAGATGAGGAGTCTGACATGGTGTCGCCTTGGTCCTCACCCGAGGAGGAGTAGGAGGAGGTGGAGGTGGAGGGGGAATCCAAGAAGGCGGGTTGTACATAAGACTGGGAGGCTGACTGGCTGACCTGATGGATCAGATCACCTGTAGAGAGAAGATATAAAACAAGGCCAATACAGTAGCTACGGAAGGTAACACAGTTTTGAAAGATGTAGGCACTCATGCTCCTTCTTTCTTACCCATGATATTCAGGATGTTGTCAGCTATCTCGGTAGGAGTGACGACGCCCTGCTTGGTGTCACTCTGCAGAATCTCCAGCATAGACTCCAGCTTGTTCAGAGTGCTGTTCTGACACTCCTCACAGATGAACTCTCGACTCACGGCCTGTAAGACACACACAAACAAATGGTTACAGCGTTTGTTTAACGTGTACCATTTCTTTCTTTCTTTTCCCACTGTCTATCTAGTTTCTCCTTTCTACCTCTCCTCTCTCTCATCCTGCTCACCGTGCACTGTGCCAGAGCAGCAGAGGTCTGCTGGATGTCGCTAACAGTGGTCAGGTCCAGAGCTGTCAGAGCTCTGGTGATGTTGCTGCGGACTCTGACTCGATAACTCCGCTCATCTCGGGACACCCGCACTGACTCCCTGGTCTGCTCATACTGTAACAAAGTAAATACAGGAATACATACAGTATGTTTCATGTTATTGAATGACTGAACGCATACTGTAGATGTACTAATTGATTTTGGGTAACTAGGCCTCACCTACCTCATTTAGGACTGTGATAAGAGCCAGTGATAACTCTCTGACTCTCTGTGAGTCTCCCTGCTCCAGCAGTTTTTTCAGTTTGCTGTCTATCAGCTGAGAAAGCCAGTGGGGAAGGCTGCTGTGCTCTGGGGGTGGATCTGGTAGAGCAACTTCAATGGACCTGGACACCAACATAAAACAAAAAACACTTGTGCTTCTAGTATATGATGGTCTGAGGATTACTTGCTCTGACTTTAGATTTAAAGAGGTTTTGGGTGAAATGTCTCAAAAAAGCTGGAGATGTTTACTCTGGATAAATTCTTAAAATTGTGATGATACACTGACTTTTCAGTGTTAAAATATCTGACATACAGTACATGCACAGGAAAATCAGTCAGACCTGCACATGACTGTAGAGAAGCACAACACTGCATAGAGCTACTTCTAGAGTTCACTATAATTTAGAAATCAATCTATGAGGAGCATGTTTAACACAGTATGAGTTCATATTCTCTACTGCAAGACACTAAACATAAGTCACCACAGAAATTCTATCTACAGAGACATCACAAGTCAGTAACAGAACAAAGAACAGAGCCTGGGATATAAAAAAGCTGAAGATCTGACACCTATTTAATTGGCTTCACAACTGCCCAAACAGCAGTGTAAAATGTACTTACTTGTTGAGTGCTGTGCTAGCAGCTCCCTGATGGTCCTCAACAGTGATTGACACAGCTACACGGTGCCGGGCTGAGCTGAAGCCTGGGGGCAGGAAGGCAGAGTGCTCTGGGCTGCTGCCTTTGTACACACAGAAGTCCTCGCAGTAGTCCTCTCTGCAGCGAGTCACCAGCAGACTGTACAGCAAGGGTGTCTCTGAGACCCCCAGATCACTGTAACCTACAAAGTGAGACAGCCATGATGATTTTAATGAATGAGTGACAAACATGTGCTGATAAGACCGGACAGATTTTAAAGTTTTTGAAAATAGAAACGACGCACACCTTCCTCCCTCCTACCTGAGCAATTGAAATGTACGCGGTCCAGCAACGTGTGTATCCTCCAGCCTTCACTGTCTCCATCCCCGTACTCCACTCCTGCCTCTCCTCCCCCTCTCAGGTGACAAGTCCCGCCAGCTGGGGGCATATTGCGGTACAGCACAATGGAGGCGACACCCTCCCCGTCCAGTCTGCTGTCGGTCACATGCAAGGTGAAGATGTAGGAGTCGTTGTGGTGAAGGACGCCCTGTCGCAACACCAGATTCATGCCGTCACTTCCTGTAGTGGTGGAGGAGGAGTCCAGGATCAGAGTCTCGTTCTGCAGCGTCATGGCACTCCAGCGCTGAACGACAGACAGAGAGGCCACATTATGGTGGGTAAGACAGCTTTAAAGAATAGTTCAACATGTTTTTGTGTTTACGTAAGTTAACTAGTTAGCTGTAGCTTCACATTATGAGTAATAGCAAGTTTCTCATCAAACTCTTAGCGAGAGAGTGAATACTGTAAGTCTTTTTTTCCCCCTCAAAATGCAAACCTATAAAACTGGAGTTATTTTTATTGGTCCAAACAGCACTCAGAATACTTTCAATCTCTAACACTGAGCTGTCTACAAATAATTCAGGTGTCACATTTGACTCATCAGACATCAGATGATATAATCACGTGTTTCCCAAATGAGAAATGTGTAATACATGTGTAATAAATTACACTCCTCAGTTAATGACATGTAACCCATCTGCACATGGTTCAAAATTCTACAGCCTCAGCACTCCAGTGCTGGCCTCTTTCTATTTTCTGCCAGAGGCTTGATGTTTTGTGTTAAATGTTTTTTTCTTGTGAAGCACTTTTGTCTTGAAAAGTGCTAAATAAATAAATCTTCACTACTTATGAATGTTGATGCTGAACATTGATCCCACTCATGACATATTTATATGCATGTGAGAGCTACATTTAGACAGAAATATGCAAATTGCACCAAATGAAAAATGACCTATGTGCATTATAGAACAGTATAGTGTAATTATATGAAAAACTGTGACCTATGTTCGAGTACAGCTGAGCACAGTCAGCTGGTATTTGCAATGAGGCCCAGTGACTCAACCAGTGTTTTGTCTTTCAAATTGTTTCCTTATGTTAGTAAGAACATAACATATCCTCTCTGGCTCCAGCTGTACAATGACCTCATTCTCACACCCACACAATTCTGTCTACATCACAAATCCCAGGGAAAATCTGAATAAGGGAGACAGGAGGGGAGGTGGAGCAGATGGTGGAGACAAAAGCAAAGGGTCTGGAAATGTTCACATCTCTGGTGCACTGATTTCATTCTGCTGAGAAGCAGAATTGCATTTAGTTGGGTTTAGTGTTCTGTGTAATTCTGTGTGAGCTTGTCTGTGTATATGTGTGTTTACCCCACGGTGAAATCCTTCACAATTGGTGCAGGTTCCTCTGAGGTAGACGTACGAGTTCTGGCTGACCTCATAGATGGACTGGGCCTTACAGGATACACACTCCAGATATACCATGGGAATGTGACCACTCTGTACGAGCACCTGTCTCACACACACAAACACATAAATCCTCTCAAATATGAGCAATGCAGTAGATTTTGATTTCCTTGAATTCTCTGCTTCTGCATTAACCTACTGCCTTTTGTTATTTAGTCTTGTGTTGGAATGTGGATGACCTTAATTGTAATGTGTGAGAAAGTGTTGCAATTATGAAATGACTAAATATTGTTATTACAGTGAATAAGGTAATTGATGAATATAAAATGATATAGAAATTCTTCAGAAATGTTGGATGAAACATAATAAACTGAAAACAATATTCAAATTGTCTGTAGCAGATTTGTGTGTTTTCTTCTTCTTCTTTTCTGTCACATTTATCACACTGTCTCTAATTTGCATTCATACATGATTTACGCATATATTCACATGTACAGGACTGTGTGCACTTACAGTCTGCGTGGTGGACTCCGGTGCCATGTCGTCTTTGCTGATGGTCAGTTTAAAAGTGTATTCGACACCAGCCTCCAGCTCAGAGCCAGAAATTCCCAGCACTGGACCGCTGGAGCCCAGGCCAAAATTCAAACTGGAGCAGTGCTCTGGACCCTGCAAACCAAAATTGCGCAAAGCAGGTCATCATTGCAGCATTGCAGGACAATTTTTTTGGTCTGGAAGAGCAGCGCTGAAGTTTGGAGTATAAGTATGTAATATACTGTAAAGTAGTAGTAACATACTGATGAAATTAGGAAATTAGAGGTTCCTACATTATAAGTGATGAGTCTGCTTTCTGTTTTACGGCCTGTAATACCATGCCACTTGAACTAAGAAATTTTTAAACATTTTATAGAAAAGGAAAATTTTCTATATTTCTAATCTTATTTTTACTTTTAGAAAAGTAAGCAAATACAATTAAGTAAATAAATAATGCCTTTGTTTATTAACTATAATAATACTGCTACCAGTCTTCTAAATGTGGACAATAAGTGCTTGGTTTGATTTTGTCGACACTGCCCAGCTCTCCTTAAGAGTAAAGAGAAACATTATGTAAATGAAATTATTTTTTTCTTTTTAAACCAAATCTATCACCACAAAGGTCTGGTTAGTGCAGGACACTTCATCAACTGTAACCTTTTGTTTACTCCCTTCTCCAGCTTTGAGTCCTACTTCATAAGACAAAACAGTTTCAGCCTTTGTGGTCAAGCTGAGTGTCCTTCTCACTCTTTACTTGAAGCTCTGCACTCTGCTTTGTGTTTGACGCATGCATGTTATTTACGTGCAAGTGTGTAATTGTCACCGTAGAGAGCAAAGCTGCAGCTGTGGAATGCTGAGTTTATCTTGAAACAGTTACACAACCCTTTAAATGCCTGTCTGGTTGGATGTACAGTCCTCGCACACACGCACACACACACACACACACACACACACACACACACACACACACGTTTGTCCTGCTGGACACACCCATCCCATTGGGTCTTATATTGTGGTCTTTAGCTGTACAGGCAGAATGTGTTCCCACCCTTTCAGGGAAGCAGCTAGTGTGAAAAACACTAAATGAATTTACACACACAAAAGCTGGTCTCTCTATTTGTGAGGACACTCACAGCCTCAGTTCATTCTCTGGCCCGTTACTCTAAACTAACATCACTCTAACTTTAACTCTCAAACATCCCTTTGAATGTTTGAGGACTGAACAAAATGTCTTTCTCAAATCTATCTACACAACTATAGAGAGACTTACATACCTAACCTACCTACACACACATATACACAAGCATACGCTCAACACACAGTCGATACACACAGAATCCGAACTGAGTTCTCCACGTCGCACCAACGCTGCCAAACCTCTCTGAAGGCAGTTACAGTACTCAGGACCAGATGACTGTTACATAATGTGTCCATAGTATCTTTAGTAGAATCAAATCTGTCCTCCAAACTCTGTCTCATGAATTCACCATTAAACAGTTCGAGAATGGAGAATAGCTTGGCAATTGAGCACTGTTTTATTCATGCTAGTCTCAAGCCAAATGTTGTGAAAACAGTGAGAGGTGGAGAGATACAATCCTGTCTGACCACAGAACAGCAGAGACCTCTGTTGGTTTCTCCTGCACTTGTAGACTTTTAAAAACAACACTTACAAATTCGCCATTCACTTTGATACGTATTGGTCTTTGTGATGCGCTAACTGCAATATAAAAAATAGCACCTCTAATTCAATGAAATATGTTTTAACGTTTGACTAATATCTGTATAGGCGCTGTCTGGAGAAAAAAAGAATTTCATATGGTTGAGTTGTGCTAAAAATATAGTAATGTTAATTAGTAGCATGTTAAAATTTGAAAAAACTGAAGGCTGTCCTTCACTATACTACATTTAACCAGAAAAAGGCTCATCCAGCTTCTTCTCAGGTATAATATGTAAAAGCAGCTTTTGTCTGATGCATGCCCTTACCTTTGATGTACTCTGACACTCCCAGTGGTAGTGGAGTAGTGACTGGCTGTCTGGATCCATGTTGGGGTCATAGGACTGCTCTGCACTGAGCTGCAGGTCCTGGGTCCTCGACCACACCCTGTAGGTGCCCCCTTCTATGATGGGCATCAACCTGACAAGAAAAAAGGGTCAGAAATAAGGTAGAGAAAAATTCAACCCAACTATGAACTTATGCACATTAACAGAGTTAAGGTGGATATACAGTACATGTCAACATCATTGTGACCAAGAGTGGTTTGATAAGAAATTTAATTATTTATTTAGAAACCATACATAAAGTATTGAAAGGATGTACTGTAATCTACTGCTGCATTGCAAAACTTTTTTGTTTCTCTACTGACCTGGCAGCCATGACACTGAGTTGCAGACAGGCAGTCTTCCTTAGTGGTACGCCTTCATATGAGAGAGAAAACACCAAGCTGTAGTTTCCTGCTGCCAGAACCATCTTTGGCAAAGACAGCTGCAGCCGATGTACGTCCACCTCAGGCGGCAGGCGAATTACTGGGGTCCCAGAAGGAATCATGTGGTCTTTGTCACTATCACAGGACATTGTTGGCAGTATCTGCCAAAGATACTGAGCTCCGTAACGTACGCAGCCTTTTAGGTTCACACTGGCCTCCACCAATGTGGGCTGGGAGCGCCAGATGGCCAGACGGGGAGCTTGAACCACCTGCACTTCTGGCTCCTCACACTCTAACACACTAATGTTTACCTCCACCTGGGCTGACACCGAGCTCACTAAGTTACTGCAGTTCACCTAGAAAAGAGAAAAACAAGCTTGTGGTATCACAAAACTGGGAAGACCTCAAGCTTTCACATACAGCATATGTCAGAGTAATCTATCTCATATTTTAAGGGTCAACAAACATTGTAGATAATGAATTTACATGGAATATTACAATTTAAAAACACATACTTGCACCAGATAGTGTCCTGGGTGACTGTACTCATAATCCACTGTTGTGGTTGTGGTGTGCAGTGGATTAGAACCATCACCAAAGTCCCACAAGCAGTCCACAGAATTAGCATTAAGTCTGGGTGTTACAGAGGCCATCAGCTTCACAGTCTTATGGATGAAAGTCTCCCAAGGCACTGCAGACAGAATAGCAGCCTTCAAGATATGCTGCACCAGGATGTGCTTGGTGATGTTCTGAACATTCAGGGCATTTAGGGCTCCCAGGTAGATGGTCAATATTCCTGCATCTTGTGGCATGTAGGATACCTGGAGGTGGGTGATTCATTGAGAAACGTCACCATTTCTGGAGCCTTGCAGCCTATCACTATTGTGTCATAATTATAAAAGTTAAATATTTAAATGTTCTGACCTCTTTGCCCATACGCGGATTTTTGTGGTGATGCATATCAAAGGTCCACAGGAAACGAACAGGTTTTCCTGTCACGATGTTGGCAACAAACAACCTGCTCACACCAACAGGAATCGCTGCACAGCTTCCTAGGATGGAAAGTCCACGCACTGGCTCCATCACCTCGACATGCAGATTCTTCCTCGAGGAACTCACCTGGATTGTCACATTGAAACACATTGAAATATTTGCACTGCACCAGTTTGATTAAAAAGCAATCTTGCTGACTATCAATTATTTTTGATACCATCAGGGGAACCAAAAAGTGAAGATTTGCTTTAAAGGGTTATTTCACCAGTTTACTTCACTTCCCTCTTTCTTTCCTATATCTCTCCTTCAGGCTAAAACATTTTTTTCAGACGATGGCATCTGCTTGCTCTCACTACAGTGGCTATAGTTGTGGTCAACCTGCTTCTCCAGAGCTCCTTCAGATGACATCATCTGGGGTGGGGTCAAATATCGTAATGTCTGATGACAAACACGTTTTGAATAGTAGTGTAAATGTACCGATACTGTTTGTGGCAACACAGGTTGGCAATGTTGAGGAGAATGTGTCCTTTGTTTAGTGGATGTTTTAATGTTTAATTTGTATCATCATATCTCATCTAAAAGGGCAAACTGACAAGCAAACATGTCTGTATTATATGCACTTTGTATGTTATTCATCTTTGTGGACATTACCTGATTGAGAGCAGTGAGATTCACTATGTACGTATCCACCCTGCTGAACACATGGATGTAGGTTTGGTTGGGTTCAGGGTTAACAGTGGCATCTCCGCTGATGCTGAGGATCAGTCGAACATCCGAACCTGCTGCCATGTTAATGGTAAACTCCACCTTCTCGCCAACTCCAGCAAATATTTTACTTGTCCTCAGTTCCAATCCCTGAATCTTGTCCTGAACAAAGAACTCCCTAGAAACCACCCGACTGCTGACATCATTGGTGGCATTAAGAGTAATGTTGGCTGTCTTCGGCTCATGGAAAATCAAAGAAGTGTTCCTTCCTGTTTCAGTTCTTCCTTCCAGCAGCCACGTCCATGTCACATTGGTTCCAGTCAGTACCTCCCCCTTGAGCAAGATGTTGACACCTGTTGCTACGTAACTGTGCTCTGTCACATTGGTAGCTTTAAACACTAGCCCAGAAATTACTTCCTGGACACTGACAATCTGTGACACAACCTCTGAGCTAACTTCATTGAAGACCTTCACTGTAACAGTCATTTGACCAGGACTGATGAATGTATGGATCTTCCAGGGCTTGTGCCACTGTAGAGCCTCCCCATTTACAGACCAATTGTACTGCAGGTTCGAGCCCCCCATAGTAAATACTGTCATGTTAGTTGAAGTGTTGACTGCAATTGGGTTGTCGCTGATATGCAGATACACCCCTCTGACTGGCTCCAGGAAGTGGATGGTTCTGTTGACAGACAGCTGGCCTAGGAGGTTGGCAGCTCGGAGAAAGATGTTGCATGGACCTGGTGTAGAGAAATTCACCTCCACATTCTTCCCGCTTATGTTGAAGCTTGAGCTGGCGGGGTCTTGCTGCCTGATGAGGTTCCAAGTAAATGTCATGTTGGTTCCTTCCTTTAATTTCGCTTGAAGATGGACAATGTGATTTGTAGCAAAGCAGCAACTGTTCATGCTAAGTCCTCCTCCGATCTCCTCCTCTGCTAAGATCTGCAGCCCCTCCAGCTCACGCTGGACAAATAGGAAGATACTTGCTTGTGCTGTTCCAACGTCATTCTCCGCTGTCACAATGATGTTGAAAGTGCCAACAGAGCGAAAAGTGTACAACATGGTGTGGGTCCCGGATATCGAGCTGCAACTGTCACACAAGATCCAAGAGAACCGGACATCATCTCCCTCTTCCATTTGGGCGTCAAAGTAGACCGAAGCATCGAGGGGAACATTTACCAAGGTGGCGTTGACGGTTAACCCACGTATTGGTGCAAGCACAGTAACAGGTAAAGTGGTTTGATTCCTGCTAACTGTGTTGTCTGCTGTCAGTTTGATAATGTAGTTTCCAGAGATGTTGTAGGTGTGGATCGTATTCTGGCCTGTAACCACATTTCCATCTCCAAAGTTCCAGGTGTAAGTGACATTGGAGGCCAGTGAAGACGTTGTGAAAGCATATGGTGCTCTAATTGTCAGATTGTTACACTTGGTGCCATTATGTTGAATAATAATTGGTCCTACGGGCATCAGAACCTCAATCACAACACTGTTATTACTGGAGGAGATGTTATTGAAGACAGTCACTGTCACGATATATTGACCTGGGTTTTTATATGTTGTCACAATATTCCCAGAACCACGGATGAGAACGAGGTCTTCCCCTCTACCAAAGTCCCACTGATAGCTGTAGTTAAACTCAGGCTCAGCTCTGACCTGGAATTGTAATTCCTCCCCAACAGCGTAGTGCGATTTCTCATGGGTAAGCCTGATGGTAGTCAAAGCTGGCTGCACACACACCCAGTTGAAGAAGTTGGCCTTGGTGGCCTTGTTGACCCCACTGGAAAGAAGCAGTGAGAGATGGTAGTTCCCACTAATCGAGTAGGTGTGTGAGACTCTGGGGTTACCGTGTTGTGTTTCATTGGGGCTTCCATCCCCAAAGCTCCATTGATAAAGATGAGCTGATTCATTTCCAGAAACCCAGGCATGAAAGATGACAGGAGCCCGCTCTTCGACACACCCTGATGGCTCCATTCTTATTACTTGGAAAACAAACACCTGCACTGGAAGACTTATCCAACCCAAGCTCACAGCATTTGCAGCGGTCACATTTACTGTATAGTTTCCATCTTTGATGTAGATGTGTGACACGTTAGGTTCAGATGTAGTATAGATGGTCCCATCGCCCATTGAGAATGTCCATGTGATGTTATTACCTGAAGCGAGGCGTGCCCACACAGCAGTAGGACTGTGAAACTCTGTGGGAGAGGAGCTTTCCGCTGTTAGATCTCCAATCTCCTCATACACAAACTTCTCATCACAAGCCTCCATAGCACTGATGGTGTTGTTCACCGATACACAGACATTGAAGATACCACTCTGAGCATAGGTGTGCGCCACCAGGCGACCTTGCACCAGGGCAGAACCATCTCCAAAATTCCAGTCATAATGAATGCCGTAGGGTGAGGGCAGAGGATGAGCCTCAAAATAGGCTGATTTGCCCCGGAGGAGTTGTGGCTCTGTCTGTATATCAACATGAGTGAGGATGCTATAGACGCTCATGTTGATGCTCTGACTAATGTTCTCATAGCGATTGGACACTGACACCAGTGCTGTGTATATTCCTGTACAGGAAGAGGGAGAAAAGAGAGATCAACAGAAAGGCGGTGGAATTAGCTATATGTCATTTACCCACAGGCTTAAAACATTTTAACCTTGCATCAGCTGTCACACTAAAGTCAAACAAAATTGCTAAAAGTACAGCTGATGAGGTTACCTGGCTGAGAGTAGATGTAGGTTACACTGTTGCTTAGGAGGACCTGATTGGGGCAGTCTGGGCAGAGGAGAGAGTGGGAGTAGGGAGGCTTGTATTCAAACTCTTTATATCCACCATCACCAAAAGACCATCTGCAGCACAACAGAGACAATGTAAAACCAATAAATGACGGCCCTCAGAGACATACATGCAGCTGAGGTGAGCAGACACAGTGATCATTTCCATCCACACACACAAACTCGCAGTCACCAGTCGGAAAAAGAGAATCTTCTCCAACGAGGCAGTAGAGGGTTTGGATGAGGAGAAGTGGAAATTCAAACATCAAGAAGCCTCTCTGGATCAAGAATGGTGAGAGTGGAGGGAAACTAAGTGAAAGAGTGTGCCGCAGTTGGGAGGGTGGGAATGTGAAAGAAGGAGGGAGGAAAAAGTGTAAAAGAGAAGAAGAAAAAGGAGAAAAAAAGTACAGGGGAAACAGCCGCGCAGAAGGGAAAATTCTTGTCAGCAATCTGCTCTAACCACACAGTTATAAATCCAAGGCTCTACATGGTATGACTGCTGCAGTGCTATTACAGCGCTCAGGAAGACAAAAACAGAGAAGAGCAAAGAGAAGGAGACAGAGAGAGAAGTAGCACTCACATAAACACATGTTTTCACTCTGCCTTAAAATATAAACTTAGAAGAAAAGAGAGAGAAGTGAAGCAGTTTTTTAAATTTTATTTTTTGTTTAAAACATGTCTCAGGAAATATCCATCTACTCTGTTCACCTATCTACTCTCTGTTCATACCGGAAGGTGGCGGCCACAGACATGTCCACAAGCACAGAGGTGGTCAGGGTCTGAGTGGAGCCCCGAGGTACAACATCTGGCACACCCTTAACTGTGAGATTGGCCATGGGCTGCAGCCGGTCCACGGTCACGTTGAAATGCTCTGTGAGGGTGCTGACATGGTTCATAGCCATCACCTAGGACAGAAGCCACAAAGCTGGTCAGAAGTTAAGTTCTTGTGTGACATCTAAGTTAACTATGATGTGATGTGCTATTGTAATATCACCAAACGTGTGTGATCTATAAAGGCCTCTGATTCTTCCTGAATTCTTATAACTGATTTCTCTTTAAGTCATTTTAAAACAAGAATGAAAAAAAACCCATTGGTTCTTATGACCTAAAATATAAATATTTGTGGTTTCCTTAGTTCTCTCCAATAATAAGTTGCAACTCTTTGGGTATTTTGGACTGTTGGTCGGGCTAAACAAATCTGTTTCAACACATCTGAAGAAGACAACGGAGAAGAGCGTATTGCAACGGCAGTAGTGTAAAATTGAACATGTGAAACTCACTGTGAGCTTGTAGATGGCAGCGTGCTGATAGATAACATTGAGAACAGTGTTGTAATAAGTGAAGTAGGGCTTGTCATCCACTGTCCATTTAAATGTGGGATTGGAGCCTCCAAGCACTGAAGCGGTGTAGCTCTAATGTAAAAATATACAGTATGTATGAAGACATGACAAAAAAAGCACAGTCGCATGATATCAGGTTCACATATTAAGTCTTAATATAACTACCCAACATCAATTATACTTGCACACACCCAAACACACATACTCACCACAACTGACTCCATCAGCACCCTGTGTGCAGGGTGTGGCTGCACCATCAAGCCTCTGAGCGGCTCTTCCAGATGAACAATGATAATCACGCTAGCCTCTGTCACATTATTATGAGCCTCCAGCTCCATCTGCACTGGACCGCTCTGTTCCTCCACTGGTAGGTTCAGCTCTAGCACTGCATACAGGCTAGGCTCCTCGGACCCGGAGCCTGAGCTTGACCCAGGCTGACACAGCGCTGGACTAGATGAAAACTCAGATGGACATACTGACTGGAAGGTCACGCTGCGATTACTGCCACGCCGAGATGCCTTTGTTGCGTAGCCAGACTGGACACGCAGCAGCACCCGGGTGTCGTTGGGCTGCAGATAGAGGGTGCCGTTCTGGAGAGCGGGGTGGAGGATTGTCAAGCCCAGAGGAGGCACCACCCGCAGCGGACATGATGCTGAGACTGGGTATGATGGCTCAACAGAAGTCACCTGAAATTAATCAGTTCAAATTTGATCATACTTCTTGGGTAAACACAGCAGAATTAACAATGTAAAACACATTTAATGGCTTTTAACTGATTAGTGATGACAATGAAAAGATAAAAAATGGAAATAAAATTAAAATTAAATACATATATTTCTAAATTTCATCTATCTCTACAGACAGGTTGAAACTCCTATTACATGTACTTCATTCCTAGATAAATACAATTCTCAATGTTAACTGCTTTATCTAAAAATGGAGGGCAAGGAAAATACAGTTCTTACAGTTTAGATTTTATATTCTTATGTGGCCCCCTCTTCCAGATGCATGCTGAGATATGACATAGAGCTTTGATGTCTTACCAGCAGGCTGTAGAGTCCGGGCTGGGGTAAGCCAGCAGACAGCTGTGCTCCCTGCAGCTGGGTCTCACTGTGTCCCACATAGAGCATTCTGACAGGGCAAACTACTTCCTCCAGCCAGCCTCCTTCACCGTCCTGCACCAGCATGTCCAAGTCGAACTCTGGGTCAGGCAGAGGGTCAAAGTCACGGTCAGTTAAGCTACCCTGTGATTGTCTGGTGTTGTTGATCCAGAACCACTCTGACTGGTTGAGGACTAAAACAGGTTGTCGCCACAGTGAGTTTGGGGAATATGGGCAGTGGAGCAGGGAGGCTGGACCAGCATCATGCTGCAGGGCAATGACATCACCACGGGAAACCAGGAGATCCTCCAGTTGTTCTTGTATCTGGCCGAAACAGGGATCAGGAGATTATACATTATAGGTAAACACAGACCAAAGTCAGAAAAATGGAAGTAATATTGCAAATGACCAACTTTGCCAAAAATAAGTTCCTTTTCCTCTTGAATCAAAAATGTATCTGCTTCTTTTGCTGCAGTGAAATGGCCAGTCAACAAAAAACCTTGCACAACAGCTGAAATCCTTTAACTGTTTATCCCAACTGGCTGTAAACATCCTCAACTTAAAGCTGCAGCCAAAAACTCTTTCTTTTGGACTTTCTGAACTTCACATCCACAGGACTAAAAAACACTGTGGCTCTTTAAATAATAACAAAGGCAAAAGTTAGTT
>JAUBNQ010000001.1:18586560-18600372 GCA_032353495.1 Ctenopoma kingsleyae | reverse complement strand
GCATAAGATCTGGCATTCCTCCTACTTAGGAAAAGTCCAACACTTCTCAGTACATCAACAGGCAGCTGTGTGTGTGCATGTTAGAACAGCTAATTGAAGAAGGATGTCAAATTAGCTCTGCTGTGGAGGCAGTGATTAGGAAAAAGTCTGAAGGTGGGAGTGAAAGATTTAGAAATGAGGTTTATGTGTGTGTGTGTGTGTGTGTGAGAGAGAGAGATGACTATGGTCAGGGAATAAAAAGGTTTTGACTCAGTCTATGCAGTGTCGGGCTTAATTGTGTCCAATTAGATAACTTGAACAAGAGTAGCGAGATGCATCACTCTGACAGAGTGGCTCTGATGACTCTCTCAAAGCTGCTTCAAGGTTACCCAAAATACAACATCCCCTATAAGTCACAGAATTAGTGTATATACTTTACCAGTTACTGATGTCTCTGGTTATTCTCAGAGCATATATTCAAGTCTCCTTGTCTTTATGTAGTACATATTTTTAAACGTGGATTTATCCTTTTTTTTTTACATGCTCCTCAGAGGAGATTAATGGTATTACAGTTAGACGTTTGGCTCCTGTTTGTATGTGTGCTGCTTCACTTTGCAACTTTTGTTTCAGGCTGTTCGCGCTCGCAAATGACAGATGACAGAGAAAGTGAAACAGAAACAGAGGAAATAAAGTGCAGGTGATGCCGTGGATGATGATACAAAAAGGAAAAATTAAACATGAACCAAAAGTTGTTATACGCTTTTAGTCCTGTTTAATTTGGCGACCTGTGGTTACCGTGGTAACAGCACGTGTTTAATTTGCAGGTCCAGTAGTATTAGCCGTAATTTAATACACTGATATTGTGTCAAGAGAGTAGTGGTAAACAGTGAGGCAAGAAAGTTTATTTGTACACAGCTAAACAGCAAATACGTTTTATAAGAGCTTGTAGGCTGGATTATGGTTGGTAGTAACATTTTTTTATACAGATTAACTTCTATGAGATGACAGTTTGCATGTTCTCCTCCTTCCTGTGTGGGGGGATTTTTCAGGTACACCAGCTTCCTCCCACCATCCAAATACATGCACGTTAGAGTTAATTGGTGACTCTAAATGCAACCCTTAACAAGAAAACCATGTATAATGGATGGATGGTTAATATTGCCAATAGTTGTCCATTCCAGAGGAGTATTAACCTTCATCTCTACCTGTTTCCACCCACCTCTTGTCTTCATCAACATGTCACCCATCTCATCATTTTTTATAACCTCTTTTTACATTTGTTGCCTGCTTCCTCTGCCTCCCATAATTATGTCAATCGTCCTCCTCTCTGAAGATCTCTCCTCATCCTCCAGGATCGCCTATTTCTCACACAGCAGCAGACCTGCACCGCTCCACCCTTAAACATCCGTCTCCCTCCACCTACCCAGAGTGCAGACCCACCTGTTCCACAGTAACCTCCACAGCAGCCTCCGTTACAACGTCCACGGTAAACCCCGCTGAACCTCCCTCCATCACTGCCCTGACTACACCCATCTTTTCTGCCGCCAGAACTCCACAGGAACAGTAGTAAACAAACGATGAGACAGGAAACTATAGAAGAGGATGCAGAGATATTGCCTTAGCAAATGAAAAATGGCAAAGATGTGTCTACAGTTATAATGTTAAAGTCCGTTTTAAATGGATTGAAACATTTATGCTCTATATCAGTGAAACAACCCCATGAATATTTTGACGTTTGCGTATCTGCACTTGTATGAATGTCGCTTTTAACAAAGCCCCACTTTTCTTTTCACCCAGCCGTCCAATTTAAGTGCCTTTTCAGCTGCTCTCTGCAATCACTACAACTCTTTTTGGACAAAGAAATATTCACATCT
This sequence comes from Ctenopoma kingsleyae, assembly GCA_032353495.1. Lineage (NCBI taxonomy): Eukaryota > Metazoa > Chordata > Actinopteri > Anabantiformes > Anabantidae > Ctenopoma > Ctenopoma kingsleyae. The sequence goes on along the minus strand of JAUBNQ010000001.1, from coordinate 18,598,519 downwards.
TTGTTCTCTCACTTTGTGTTGATCTGTTATACAACATGTAATAATGCTTTTTTAAAAAATACTTTTAACAACCACAAACACCATGAAGGACATATTTAAAGACAGTTTAGAACATTTCCTGCAGGTAACCAACACAAGTAAATAGGACATTACAACATTCATTATGACAATGTGCGCTTCAGACTGAAAAGAAAAAGGTAAAAATTGTACCTACTGCTTCTTTAATGAGACAGCTATGTACAGCAACAGCAGTGTACTTACTCAGTATCAAGTTGTTTCTGTATTATAGTAAAAGTGTTTAGTCTCAAGCTCCCACTCACTTCTGCTCACTTCATTTTGAAGTGTGAACTGTGATAAATGAACCCGACATCGGCATAGCTTTGTGGAAGAACTCTCCCAAGCTCTATGCTTTTTGTGTACTGTTTTCTATTTAGGGGAAATTGCAGCTTCTTGATCATAGAAAATGTGACTCTTTCTGTCAACATGTAGCCTGCGCTGAACACAAAACATTTGTTTCTTTGGGCAGTTGCGTGTGATGTTCATTATGTGTGTGCACATACCCTTGTAGCTGTTTTGTACATATATACTGAGCATAGAGTATACAGTATGTGTTCTCTCTGCAGAACCTGTGGTGCTGGTAAATCCAGGGTTTAACTCAGTGCACACTGTTGCTAGTGTAATTGTGTGTCAGTTCTTTGCTCAGCACCTTGTTTATTGTGAGTCCTTGCTATTTCTGATCAAACTATCAGTACAATACCTCAGCTGCTAAGGCCTCCATTAACCCTGGCCTTTGAAGTGCTCATATTTCAACCGTGATCCCCATTGAACTTTTATTATGAAATGTTCAGTGTTATTTTTGGGACAGGGTAGAGAAAATACTTGTTTCTGATTGGTTCATAGCTGCCCTTTAAACACCTTCAACATTTAGGCTACGGGTATATCAACCACACTAACCAACACAGGTAAGTATAGCAACAATATTTCTGCTTTATTATTTAATGCTAAATTGTGGAAAAAGATTAAGGGTTATTTTGATGGTAAACCAAGTTTAACAACGAGTGTTGTGACTACAGCGTGTCCTTCTTGTGGTACAGTAAGTGGTGAATCAGAATAATGCATTCGTCTGGTATTTTTGCTTGTTATATTAAGTGCTCCTGTATCACTGCTTATGTAAACAGTTAAAATGTTGGTCTTCAAATCATGTCAGCACACAACTGTTGCATTTATGAAAACAGCCTTTGTCATGAAGGTAATTTAATAAAAATTATTAGTCATTTAGTAGAAGATCACACATAACACTTTAGTGAAATTAGTTTGTTGAAGTGAACAATCTGTGTAAAGACAGAAAAAGAAGAGAGCCACAGAATTGGATGAGGTGAATGAGTAAACAGGTTAACAGAGAAACTAATGCTGCTGCAAGTAAAAATCAAGGCTGTTTGTATTAAAGGCTTTTTATATGTGGATACAGATATAGTGTTGTATATTTTACTAGATTATTTATAGTTGTTCAGGTGCCTCGATGCTGTGTGTTTGTTGTCTGTCTTTGGAATAAAATGGTGTGATCGTCATCCAGACATTTGTTCCTCTTTGTTGTCACACCACACACACCCTGACATTTGCAAACTGTCAATCCCTGGAAGAGACACAAACAGTCTGCACTTTTAACCAGACAGTGAGATAGACATCACACGTGCTGTGTGTAGGACACACAACATAAACCATGACAAACAAAATACACAATAACTATAGGTATATTTCTTATGTTTTCCTCTTAAAAATTTTGCTTTTATACACTTTAGGAACTCATTTATACCATAATCATTGCACTTCATTTACCTCCAGTGACCAAACAATTTTAGCACTGCGATAAACATCAACTAGTCTGTGTATGACTGGAGGTAAATCCAGGAGGTTGGCTACTGGAGCCCCAGGATACGCTAGTAGGAGAACTGTGAGTCAAGAATATTTATCACATGTTGTATGTGTTCAAGAGTGAATCTCCATGAGAGGCTGTGTTGGTCCACGTTACCTTTTTGGTTGCCACCGTACATAAGGAACAATTAAATCTAAAGCACTGATACAGACTGTTATTGTATCAGATTTGTACAAAAACTGAGAGAGGAATGCCGTCTGAGCACATTTAAGAATAGATCTTTCCAGGCTACAATTTAGTGAAAATGTGCGCAGTTATGATCTATATTATAAACAATGCAGCACGTAGCTATTTCCTAAATATCAGAGCTGGATTGGTGATCATCACAATTCTGCAGCAAGAGGTAGTTTCTTTTAGATTCAAAATTTTAATTCCATGAGTGAAAATACTTTTTTATACACTGCTGCCATTTTCTTTCTTCTAATATATTTACTATACTAAATAATACAGTGATCATTAAACGTGATCATTGTATTATTATAAGTGGAAATATTAGCTTCTCAGAGAACAATGCTACATGAAGCAGCTTAGAGCCCAGTTCTAAACAGGCCTAAACATTGAGCTTCACCTAAGGTTAAATGACTTTAACTTTTTAAAGCTAGTAGTACAGACGATTATTTTAAATAATGTAAAAGTTCAAGTACGGGCAGTCATATTGTGTGGTCCATTTGCAGATGGTTTATCAGGTGATTTATAAGGTGATGGACCTGAGCAAACCCAGAGAAAACAAAGTTTTCATTTTCTGAATCAGTACAAACTACTGAATCATACTCATCACTTATCGTACACCAGCTCTTACGTGCTGTTCCATTTTTGCACCTGACCCCCCTTTTAATGTTCTCCTTTCCACTTTCTAAGATTGTGATTGACACAGAAGACGTCTGCCAAGTGGCCATTAAGACTCGTTGAATGTTCCCCTGTAGAAAACGTTCCCTCTGGATTAAGACTTGAAGTGAATCACCTGGGGTTTATCTGTCACTCAGGATGTCTGAATACAGACTCACTGTCTGCTCGCTCCACAGTGACAGATGAGAAAAAGAATCACAATGAAGCCCTGATATTCTGTAAGGCCTGAATTATTCGATAGGAGCACAGGCAAAACGCTGAGGGAGACCTAAGTGAATCTAACACTGATGACAAACTGTGTGTAAAAACTAAATTATAAATCAAATATTATAAATAAAACAATAGCAACTAAATTGATTGTGCAGTGATTTGTTTGTTGTTGGTTACGATGTCAATAATGAATCTTCTATTTCAACTGAGAACAAACAGGAAGGATGACATTCATAGAGAAACACAGCATCACCCACACATATGGTATTAAGCAAATAACTGAATGTGAAACAGACACACTGGCAGAAGAACAGCAAGAAGGCAACAACAGTTCTCTCTAAATTTAATGAATAAAAAAAGGGCCTGTCTTATGTGGTTGCCACGGGTTTGCTAGAAAAAATTTTTTCACAATATATTCCCATAACTACTCACAGCTCTACAGCTAAACTGAACTTAAAAGCAATGTCACTTAACAATAACAAATGAATGTGGTCAGTGATGATAAATTTACTTGCTGATGTCGGATCTGTTTCTTGTCTTTTTTTTAGCTGTCTTAACAGTTTCAGTTTCACACTGATGCTCACCAGGCCTGTAAATTCAAGAAAATAAGTTGTTTTTTAGCTCATGTTCCTGACTCCCACCCTTTTGGCAAGGTCAGAGCAACAGAACTGATGTCACCGATGTCTTCTAGGCTCAGTTTACTTGACCATTGACTCTTCTTTTCAGCTTTTTACTATAACAAACAGCCACACATGCATGCAGCCACAGGCATGGCATAAATCAGCAAAGCCAGGCCATACACTGAATATCTCCTCTCAGTTTTCTTTTATAATTGTCAGTGTATTACATGAGGTTGACGGTGTGTCACATATGGTGATGGATGGTGACAGAAAACAGTGACAGGAGTCTGTATGACGCATACTATACCTGGAGGAAATGTTGACATGAGGTTTTACAACAGAAGAAGCGATGCAGTCAGTGAATGTTCATCCTGGCTCTTAACTGGCCGATAAACTGTTCACTGGACACATGCACACACACAAACAGGGAGGCAGGTGCAGTTTGTAGGTATATCGAGCCAATATTCAAGATCCTTTGGCAGCCAGTGTTCTACTCCTGATATAACTCTTCAGTTGCTTCTTTTATGTTTTCAGTTGAGTCATATTATTTGGAAGGTTTTGCTGATATCTCCCGACTTCACACACCTACTGCATCTTCCCCCATCTCTTCCTTTCTGCTTTTTATTCCCCCAAGTTGACCCTTTGCCAGTTTTCCAACCCACGTTGCTCAGCTGGTCTTACGCCTGGTCTCTATTTCCTGTGCTATCCACCTCTTCACTTGGCTGTCTTATTCATGGATGGAGTTCCCCTGAGTTCCACTGAGAGAACAATCCTAAGAAGTGAGGTGACTCTGGTTGGAGAGCAGGGTACAATGGAAATGATCAGGTAAGAAACTGTCACATCAACAGATCATGCATGCTGAGGCCGGTTTAGAAGTTAGTTATTAAAACGCAAAGGTCAAAATACAGAATTTGAACCCGTCTCGTCAGGCTTCTAGTCAGTGGACTTGCTCACAATAGTGAGTCAGAATCCCCTGAATATTTTGAATTCAGTTTTGGGGAACTTCGACACACTTATGTACCATTGACCAATAGAGAACATAAATAAAACAATGGTTTCAGATCCAGAAGTAAGAAACACCCACTTAAAATCTGTATGGCAGATAACTAAAATGCAGCTTTGTAACACAGCCTTTCTCAACAGTGTGTCACGCTTTTTTGGAATAATTATGCAATGCCATAGTTTAGTCAATATTTCTTTTATTAGCATCTATTTCTGTTTTTAGCAGCATTTAACACTATCTCCTGTAAACCATAAACTGCCATGAGTGTGTAATGGTTTAAAGAAGGTGGACCCAAAATGCAAACCAGGATGACAGAGCAGAGTTAAATAAGATGAGGGTTGTATTGCACATGAAACACAAGACTTCACTACAACAAGGGGGAGCTAACGTGTGAGCAGACTGGGAAGAGGAACAGGGAAATTAACCAACTCAGGAAGAGGTGAAGGCAGACTAAGACTAGGGATGGTAGTGACACACAAAAGCCCAAAACTTAACCAACTTACAGGTGAGGAGAAGGGAAACTCCAAACAAGAGTGAGGAGTGCAGGGAAGACCACAGGGAGGCTGAACAGGAGTCAGTGAGGTGATCTAGCTGGTCAGGACTGAGGTGAAAGAACACGCAGGGACCAAGGTCAAATGAACTGACAAAGTGAAGTGGAAGTGCAGGGTATTAAGTATCGAGTGGCCTAATGAGGAATGGGGTTGCAGCAGGGAGTAATCAGTGAGGGACAACAGAGATGGGGGCGTGGCCAAAGTGAGAGAGGAAGAGTGAAACAGGGAGATAGAAACACAATAGGACAGGCCAGGGTATGAACCTTGACAGTGTGAGTGTGATCAGTTGCACAAGCTTGGTTGCACAGAGAACCTTTATGACACTTCAGTATATTTTTTTAATTATTATTAACTTTACTGAATTATTCTTAGTCTCTGTCTCAGGCAACTGTTGCTGACAAACTGAGTCTTATAGTTAAAATCAGTGTTCGTCCTGTCGTCACCTACAGAAGTGTGTGGGCTTTCTGTGCCTTGTATCTAATTGCGTCTGTAATCAGACCCTGATTAGATGGGCAGGAGTATAAAAACAGCCTTGTCTCTGAGTGTTGGGCTGTGAAGCACTGCATATTAAGCACTTACTTGGATCAGCTAACTTGCTGAGGTGAAATTTGTTTGAGCTATTCATCAGCATGACCAGTCATGTAATTGAGTCACACGGGTGTGAGGGTGGAGAGGGCATGGTGGAAAAAAAAAGACAAGATCAGTTACTTTCCCACAATTACATATGAGTTTGTGTCACTTTCCACAAGACTGCTGTGAGATATCACAGGCATGGGGAACAGGCAAAATATACTGAAGGTGGCACATACTGTACAGGACTGCCAGTTGCCTGCCCATGCTACCACTCAATTGCTTTGCCTACAATGTGGAAATACAAAGTTTGAAAAAGTTTTTCAATTAAATTGATGTGTATATTCATATCTAACATACGTTCATATCTAACGCACATCTGTCTAATACCTTTAATTTGCAGGAAAACAGCCTCATCTGAGACTGTGACAGGTCTGCACACAGAGAGGAAGTTCAATGACTGGGGCTCTGGTGCAGTCAGAACAACTTAGACTGAACACCCCTCAAGACTTTAAAGATGACTGTGGACTTCAGGAAGCACCCCTCAACACAACCCAAAATGTGAATCTAATGTCAACACCATCATCAAAAAAGAGGAGGATGTACTGTACTACCTGCATTACACAATGTTCAGTCATTGAGTCTGTTCTCTGCACATCCATCACTGTCTGGTTTCCTTCAGCCACCAAACAAGACAAGCAGAGACTAATCAAGGCTTCAGAAAAAAAAGATCATTGCCATTATTCTACCCAACATCCAGGACTGCACAACTCCAGAGTCAGGAAACAGGCAGAGAAAGTCACTGCTGATCAGGCCATGACCTGTTCCAACAGGTCCCTCTAGCTGGCGCTACAGAACACTGCCAAGACTGAAAACAGTAGAGACTACTTAAAATTCAACAACTCACTTTCTCACTAGTGTATTGTTTAGCACTTTCAACATATGGTTAGGGGTTTAGGGTTAATTGGTGACACTAAATTTCTCATAGGTGTGAGTGTGAATGTTTCTCTTTCTATGTGTCAGCCCTGTGATGGACAGGGTGTACCCTGCTTCATGCCCAGTGACCACTGGGATTGGCTGAGTACTGATTTACTACATAATACTTTTTGTCAGCCACCTTTTGTTGGACATCTTTTGTTGTCTCTCTCAATTTGTGAGAGGACATTAAATCAAACATTTACTGATGAAATGAATGGACCTTATGACTGAAATTTGTTGGTTCAAAATAAACCATAGAAAATTCTGTCCTCAGTGTTTCTGTTTGTACAAAGGAATACGTGCTCTCTGCTTTGTGACGATTGTTTGGTTATTTGCCTAGATGTCGAATTCTGGCTGGCACTTCACACTGGGCTGTGGCGTCCTATAGAGAGGAACATATCAATTTAGATATTTTTTCACAATGTTGATTGAATGAAAAAGGTTCTGTACCAGTGGTCCTATTTTGTCTCATTGATTGGATGTCCACCTGCTGCATGTGTCCTATTGTGCACATTATGTGCAATATAATTATATATTATATGCAATTCCCAGCTAAAGCTCTCACAAAGGAATCCCTTTAACACTGATTCAATCAATGCATTTATTATTTATTTATACACTTCTCGAAAAAATTAAAGTAACACTTTTTAATCAGAGTATAGTATGAAGTCAGTTCAGATATTGATGTGGTCAGTTAAGTAGCAGAGGGGGTTGTTAATCAATGTCAGCTGTTTTGGTGTTAATAAAATTAACAACAGGTGCACTAAAGAGGCAACAATGAGACGACCCTAAAAACAGGAATGGTTTAACAGGTGGAGGCCACCTGACAGACATCTTTTTTATCTGCTCCTTTGTGCAAGGAGGAACAGGATGAGTCCTGCCAGAGCCCTACAAAGCTGGTCCAGTCCGCCCCTGCTACAAAGTGACCTCCAGTGGGCCACTGGCATGAATGTCTCTGACCAAACCATTAGAAACAGACTTCATGAAGGTGGCCTGAGGGCCCAACGTCCTCTAGTGGGCCCTGTGCTCACTGCCCGGCACCATGGACCTCAACTGGCCTTTGCCAGAGGACACCACAATGGGCAGGTCCGGCACTGGAGCCCTGAGCTTTTCACAGATGAGATCAGGTTCACTCTGAGCTCATGTGACAGATGTGAAAGGGTTAGGAGAAGCCGTGGTGAACAATGCCTGCAACATTGTTCAGCATGATCGGTTTGGTCTGGGGGGGCATATCCATGGAGGAAGTTATAGGATAGACTATGGCACCCTGACTGCCATTAGGTATCGGGATGAAATCCATAGACCCATTGTTAGACCCTTTGATGGCGCAGTGGGTCCTGGGTTCCTCCTGGTGCATGATAATGTCCGACCTCATGTGGCAGGAGTATGCAGGCAGTTCCTGGAGGATGAAGGAATTGATACCACTGACTGGACTGGCCTCCACACTCTCCTGACCTAAATCCAATAGAACATCTCTAGGACATCATGTTTAGGTCCATCTGACGCCACCTCAGACTGTCCAGGAGCTCAGTGATGCCCTGGTCAGGATCTGGGAGGAGATGCAGGACACCATCCGTCATCTCATAAGGAGCATGCCCCGACGTTGTCAGTCAGGCATACAAGCACGAAGGGGCCATACAAACTACTGAGAACTATTTTGAGTTGCTGCAATGACATTTCAGAAAATTGGACTAGTCTGCTGCATCAGTTTTTCAGTTTAAATTTCTTGGTGACTTTGAATTAAGCCCTCTGTAGGTCGATAATTTTCATTTTCATCAAATGATGTGTATCTTTTTGTTCCTAACACATTACCCGTTCCATATCAGAATGGATATGCAGCATGATTTTCTTTTGGTTTGTTTTGTTTACACTGCTGCAACTGTACTGTTTTGGTTCAGTCTTACTGTAACTCATCTCTCTTGTTTCATACTGTCTAACAAGCTGATTTTCACAGAAAATGACTTCTTCTATCCTATACCCAGTCAGTATTAAGCAGTAGATGATTGCAGACAGGCCACAGGTCAAAGGTCAAGGTCACACACTGACTTCATATTCATCCAGTTCTTGTGGCTCTTTCTTGTGAACGCTATTCATGAAGAACTTCTAAAAATTTGGTTAAACTGTCCAATTGGTAATGAACTGTTTCGTTTTTGGTTGACAAAGGTCAAAGGTCAAGTTCACAGTCACCTCACATACATCCAATTCTTGTTGTGACTGTGACGTCTCAGGAACGCTTGTAGGGAATATCTTCAAATTTGGCGCAAATATTCACTTGGGATCAAGGATGAATTAATTAGATTTTGGTGGTCAAATGTCAAAGGTCACTGTGACATCATATATGTCATATGTCTAATTCTATATCTCAGAAACACCTGGGAGGAATTTCATTATGCAAACAATAATGATGATGTGACCATAATAAGCTTTTCAGTTTCTCCCCAGGGACACAAAAAATTAAACCCTATTTTTCCAAACTACATTTCAGTCTAGGCTTTAATGGCTTATGCTATTATAGCCTTTGTTATTTGTTGTTTGTCGTAATTATAGAGAGAAACTGAAGGAGTATACATGGGCCAAAAAATGATGCCTTGGAGCAAAACAGAGATGAGGCCTTTATTATATTTTTGTTCTGTTTTATATCGAAGACAGAAATGCAGGTGCTGTCTCCTCTGAGCTATCATCTTAAAATAACCTGTATATGTTTAGGAAGAGAGTGTAGGAGGCTGTCTATTTCATAGAAACAGTTATTTCATAAGTTGAACAACACAGCAGAATCTCCTCATACAGTATACGTGTATGAGATGACATTATTGCTGTCCTGCACTTTTCTAATTCTTTTTTCTAGCATCACTGTATATTATCTTGGCCTAAACGTCTTTACAGAGTCCATTCACTGTAGTCAAGTTGTCCCAGTGGAGCATTTTCAATAACCTAAGTTGGCATATGACACATTATATATACATGAATATTAATATATAAACATATACATTCAATATTAACTGTCCATTCATTTCATAAACCACTTCTCATGTTTAATGTCACAGTGTTTATACCCATGGTGCAATTACTGACACGTAGTGGAATAGAAGTGTTATCAAAAGTAAATAAAAATACCTCAAAATTGTCCTTGTGGAGGTGAATAAAGTACACAAACTCAATAATCAAGTAAAAGTACTTGTTCAGAAAAATACCCCACTACAAGTAAAAGTATTAAAGTACAACCTCTAATTGTTACTTATCAGAGGTTGTACAAATCTCAAAGGTAAAACTAATGATTTAAAAAAATATAGTGGAGTAACAGTAAAATATTTCCAGTAATAGTAAAAATAAATAAAGTACTATAATTTTATATTTGGTTACTTAACACCTCTGTGTACTTGACTACAGTGCTTGGGTAAATGTATTTACTTCACCTGCACCATCACTACTGCAAAATATCTCAACAATCCTGATTAACTGCTTCCACCAACTGGCTTGTATTCAGCATTACACTTGACAAGCTGTCAGTGATTTCTCTCAGGAGGCTCTCCTGGTGACAGAGAAAGTAAAAGTTAAAATCATGACTATGACAAAACACATCATATATAGTCATACATCACAAGAAATGGAGGTATAATCGCTATAAAAGCAGCAATGCAATGATTGATAAATGACCAGGCGGCTTCAATTTCGTTGCCTGACGATTAAAAAGTTGATATTTAAAGTATTAGCCTGATGATGTCAGTGAAGACTGACAGTCGTCCAGGTGAGGCTGTTGAAGTTAAATCATGGCAGCTGCCAGCGGGACATCTTTCTTTCACTACTACTGAAACTGGATACTGATGAAACCACATCATTCTTTATCAGCATCCCCACCACTAATACTAAGAAGACACCACCTCCCCCATCAGAAGCAACCTCAATCCAGGCCAGGTGTATTTGTTCCTGGACCTGTGTCTGAAAACAACCAACTTCACTTACAGTGGTAATTTTTACAGACATAGCCTACAGTAAACGTGCCTATGTCGTCAATGGAGTTGCCCTTTGTTGCAGATGGAAGAAGAGGACAGAGACAGAGACAGCAGCAACCACTGGTTCAGGTATGTGGATGACACCTGAGTGATCAAGATCCAGGAAGTACAGCCCTTCACAGACCACATACAGTGTAAATACGGAGGACACTAACATCAAGTTCACCAGGGAGGAGAACCAAAGACAACCAGGTGACTTTCCTGAACTGTGCTGTCATCCTATTTTTCTTCTGAGAAATAGAAATTGAGAAAGTGTGAAAGAATGAGCGTAACCACTTTAGGAGAAGGGCCACAAACAACAAGTAATGCTTAGTTAATGATGATTACAGTTCTTGGAATACAACATACTTATGCACCACTGTGACTGTGAAGAAGACAAATACCTTAGATGTAGCATGATATACCGCTAATTCTTGTGAGGTCCTGATGGTTCATGTAGCATTACATGCACGAATTCATTAGTTTTCATGCATGAAATCATAACAAGTCATGTATCTTATAGAAAGATACATGACTTGTTATGATTGATAGTATTCCAAAAATTTGCAAAATTTTGCTTTTAAAATCAAGAATGAGGTTGAAATGTTGAGAATAAACTTGCCATTTAAAGATTAGAGTCAGTATTTTCAGAATTAAATGCCTATGCTTCTCCAGATGAACTGATTCAATTGTACTTCAGAACTGGTTTTACTAACAAGGATGTTATTACTCTGTTTGTGCATAAACACAGTGTGATGAGAAAGATTAGGACTATCCAAGCTGCACTACCCAAAAGTGAATGAAAAGTTTCTCATTCAGTTTTTTAAATTTCTGTATCTGAAGGCAGCAGGACACACGCGCTGACAAATATGTAGCCAATTATTTATTTGTGTGCTGGTTTGACCTTTAGACATCTCCACTAAACTCACATTTGGCCTGTCAATAGCTATATCTCTTAATATAAATTAGGCTCAGTAGAGCATAGATCTTAGAGATAGATAGAGTGAGCCGTAAATATAAAGTTAACTGTCGAAGAAATCAAATCAGCTTAAGTATAGGGGAGATCAGTGTACTGCATGCCATGCATAATCTTGTGCAATCTTAAATAAACACACTTACATAAATGAAAACCAAACAAAAGAAAATACTGGCTTGTTTTACTTTCACTGTTGGAAATACTTGGAAAATATTGTGTGATGTTGCCCCACCTCTATTCAGATGCAGATAAAAATATTGCCATTTGTCTTCCACAGTTACTT
>JAUBNQ010000001.1:18551327-18573709 GCA_032353495.1 Ctenopoma kingsleyae | reverse complement strand
ATCAAGGAGAGCACAGGTGTAAATAACACTGACGATAAGGTGATTGTTAGTTTGCGATTTCACCAGTAAATGCAACAAAGAAGAGAAAATACGGTTATAGATCCCTGTTCAACAATAATTTATTGTGAAAATAGCAGGACATGAATTGGCTTTTAGACATCATTTAGATTACCCGTCAAAGCTAATTTTGGTCCCCTCTATAGTTATTTATGGCTAAAGACGAAACTGTACAAAGCATTTGGAGCTTCTTGTAGTTCTCTAACTAGACAGCAGATAGAGCCACCAGGCTGAAAGACAGCCGCCTTCAATCTCCAACAATAACACGTTTTATTATTAGTGCACTGTTTTATACTAGATCTACAGTGGCAGTGTGAAAGAAGTGTTAAAAAGACCCTTGCACAACATCTAAAAGAGGTCCACCAACTGTGGCCCTTTTGACAACTCATGCACTGTGGTGACTTAATAACTGATGTCCTTCAGCAGGAGGCTCAGTCCTTAAGTATGATGTGCTCCCTGGTGGCCAAGAGGAGGAAATTACAGTGTACTCTTCCACACTTGAGTTTGGAAGAGTCTATGGTCTCTCTTTGTGTCCTGTGTGTATCTCTGTGTGGACGGTTGTCAGGAGAGGTGAGGGATAAAGCTGGGATTATGGGATAGGACATACTTAACAAGGTTCTGTTGGACTGTGACCAGCGCAACCACTGGATTAGTCAGATTAGGACTGGTGGCCTGGGTTAGTCAGCGCTTCTCTGCCCTGTCGCTCACCTCTGTCTCATTTTGTGTTTGACTCAAATGCGAAAACATAACAAGCAGCACACAGATATACATGCATTCAGGTGAAACTCCCTAAAACAGTTTAAGGTCAGTGACAGAATGCTGTCAAAAGAACATGTCAAAATAAAACTAAAGACAGAAGCCTTAGCAGCTTTGCACAAAGATTGGAAAAAGGGGACCAGCTATAATAACTTCCTGGAGAATACACTGGTTGCCTGGCAACCAGCCAAGAAGTAGTCAGCACATAATCCTTAAATAAAAATAGTTGTTTTCATACATCAGTGTTGTTAAACAAATGTGATATAACATTTGATGATAGGCCAACAGAACCGGGCTTTCCCTGTTTCCAGTTATTTGGCCAGTGGTCCAAAATTCAAAAGGAACCAGTTTGAGATAACCTTTTAAGAAAAGGACAAAATATTCACAACAAAAGCTGTTGACTAATTGATTAATGTAATCACTCTATGGAAGCTCTAATGATAATGAGGTAGATTTTTTCATATTTTGAGACGTATCAACTGTGCTATTGTGCTGCATATCATCACACTGGGACTTACTGGGTCAACAGACCACTGGTATTGATAATATTATTAGTAACAACTGTCTACAAGTCTGCTGCTCATACAGATGGATATTGCAAACATATAGATATTCCAAAAAAATGTTACAATAAACTTAAAAGCATAACAAAAGCTCTTACTCCTGCTGATCACATGCATGTGATAACTCACTGTCTGGATTAGACAGTCTTATCTGATGCAGTGGGTGCAGGTGTGCACTCCTTTCTTTACATCTGTTTGTCTGTGAGTTTGTTTGTGCACTGCAAACTTTAGCTTCTGCTTTTTTTGGCCCTTATCTGTCAGAGTGCTCACTAGTGTCTGCCAGCGTCCAAAGTAACTAACTTGTTATGGTTCTCCTCATGTTGTGTCCCTAACATGAACTAAGTCCTGGGAAGGAGATTACTCCACTCTAAAGCGACACTTGGCTGAATCGTGTCTTCAACAGGATTATGTAATACACTAGTAGGATGGCCACGTGGCTCACCTGTGTTTAGATTGACCATCTGTCTCTCCCAACCTACAGTAAATCCCGTCTTCATTCTGCAACACACACCACTAGAGTGCACGGGATATCTTGTTGCTGAAGAGACATCTGATTGTTTTGGTCCAGTCTGGTGATCAGAGATGAATCTACCACAGCTCTGGATGTGAGGAAGAACTGTATAAGTGGTATGAGGAAGACGTGGGAGCCTGAAGGCAGGAAATAACACTGAGATGTGCAAATGAGTGACTAATACTGCATCGCCATACTTACATCTTGCACTTATTTCCTGTCCTCCTCCTGTTTAGACAGGTGCACCAGCATATCATACTCCCCATGTGTGGGTGAAGAGAGGTGAAGCTGGAATTGCATTTCTGTTGACACCTCCACAGATTAAGCGTGAAGCGGCAAGAGAGAAAACAGACATACAGACGGAATGAATAGAAAGAGCAGGACAGAGGGAGCGACAGTGAGAGAGAAGAGTGAAAGAGAGACAGAAGATATATTTGACCACGTGGGTGTGTGAAGTATCAAGGCATGCATCATAATTGTGGATTCTTCTCGGAGCAGCTGGACGTGTCACTGCAGCAGCAGGACATTATTGGTCTAACAAAGCGTGTTATTTTGTACTTTAAAGCAGCGGGAGCTGTGCGAGCAGGGAACGACATAAGAGACATTTCCAAAAACAAAATGGAAACCGTTTTGATTCTGCCTCGAGGGTTTTATTAATTTGGATCATAAAAATACTTTAACTGGTTAAAGTGATGCACAGCGGGACAATGATGATGCCTCTTCACTGTCAATAATCAAGAATTCAAGTCAAGAATTTGTCTGAGGTGAGTTTGGGATTGTTTCAAATGGAAAATGAAGTTGTTTTAATGCTGTGTAAATGAATGTATTTTTGTGTATTGTGTATGTGTGTGTGTGTGTGTGTGTGTGTGTGCACATATACACAGTGATTTGGGTAAAACCTGGTTCTAGGGTAGAGGTTAAAACGATGGTCATTATGTGTTGTATCAGTCAGGGTCCTCATATGGAAATATAAACACTGTGTTTGTGTGTGTGTGTGTGTTTGTGTATAGTCGTGCATTTCTCTGTGCTTTTGGGTGCTGAAACCCGACTTCTCAAAAGCCCAGTATGCAATGTACTCAGCCCACGCTGTTTCCCGTTCCCATGGAAACCATTGCCAAGTGCTAAAAGCAGTCCTGCTCGGTGCTGTGAGTGTGTGTTTGTGTGTCTGAAAGAGCAACATCTCTGATGTGTAACAGATTTATTGAGTTTCACTATACTTCTGTGTTTATTGTTTATTGTGAATCATGGAGATGCTGTATAAACTAATATAATTTACTGTATATCTGTGGACACCTTCCAGTCTTCCTCCTTTTCCTTGATGTTTTTTTCACAGTATCACTGCTCTTGTTTATCTCTTTGTAGCTCTGCCTCTCATAATCATCTTTAACCCTTTCTTTGTCTCTCCGCATCACTACAATATTTCTCTCTCTGTGTCTCTAAGATGGCAGTCAGTCCTATCGCCATCTGCCTCCTGTCACTGATTGGTTATGGCTCATCTCACCCCTCTCCACCTCCACCCCGGGGATGCAGCGTGGATGTGGACCCTCCGTTTAGAGTGCTGTGTGACCTGGAGTCAGTCTGGGGTGTAGTCCTGGAGGCTGTGGCCTGCAGCGGTGGTGTCACCTCTCTGGTCCTTGCTGTGCTCCTGCTAGTCAAGCTACGCTCCATTTCTGACCCAGCCAGGCGCTCCAGCGTGGGGCCTCTTCTTCTGCTCCTGGGTACACTCTTGGGGCTTTTCTCCATCTCGCTGGCATTCCTGGTAGGGAAGAACCAGGCACTCTGTGTGGTTCGCAGGGCCTTCTGGGGTCCTCTCTTTGCCCTCTGCTTCTCCAGCTTGCTAGTGCAGGGTGTGAGGCTCAGGAGGCTGGTGGCTGGCAAGACGAGCCCATCGGGCAGCTCACTGGCAGCACTTGGTCTGGCTTTGGCCTTGGTTCAGGGGATCATCTCTGCTGAATGGGTCCTACTCACCGTGGTCAGGGAGGGTCACCCAGCCTGCGAATATCCACCTTTGGACTTTGCTCTGACATGCAGCTACACCCTGGGGCTGCTACTCATAGCCATGGGGCTTTCTCTAGGGGTGGTGTTGTGTGGAGGAGAATTTGGGGCAGAAGGAGGAGGTGGTAGTGAAGACGAAAGAGAAGGAGACAATGAAAAACGAAGATGGAAGTGTAATGCTGTCTGGCTCTTCCTTTCCAGCCTGGCATCAGCATTGTTGTGGGTCGCTTGGTTGGGTTTTTATCTGTACGGCAGCCAGGCGTTGAGAGGAAGGGGAAAAGGGGAAAGGCTGGGAGGAAAGAAGGTGTTGGATGAGCCTGCACTGGCAGTGGCCCTGGTCATTCAAGGCTGGATCCTATTGCTGTTCCATGCTATTCCAGAAGTGCACCTGTGTCTCAGGAAACCTTCACAATCCAACACACAAGATTTTTTTGACACCAGTCACACATCTCCTCCTCCACATTTTGGAGATGAGCTCCCTGCACACTCTCACCGACCCTTCCCAGAAAACCAGGCCTTCTCTATGGAGGAGCACAGTGCAAGTAAGCCTATGTAGTGTCTGGATGTGTGTATGTGTGTTTAAAGTTTGTGTTAAAAAGATTCACCCTGTGTTGAAAGCTGCCTTCAACTGGTCATATTTTCAACAAACTATGTCCAGCATCTACGTGATTTACTGCAAATCACAAGAACACTGTTGCTATGCAACTGACAACAAAAATGGATGTTGAATGCCCTGATTCATTTACAAAAATGGTGACTGACTTTGTCTTCATGCAGAGACAAATCAGCCGACAAAATAGTTCAAAAATCAATGCAATAATAGATGAATAATGCAATCAAACTTGTGGTTCCAATTTAATTAATAAAATGTCATCAATATAATAATAATAAAATAAGGTTACATAAACTGAAAAAAGTAATCAGGTTTAATTAAAGTAAATAAAATAAAATGCATTAAAATATAACTTGTTTGAATAAAATTTAAATAAAATTATTAAAATTATGTTATATACAAAAAGTTAGTGACAAAGGAAGTTGCTGATGACCATGAACAGTTTGCTCACTAGACCAGCTACTGAAAATGAGAAGAGAGTGATAATTTAGTAGAAAAAAAAAGTACAGTTTATATGGAAATATGTGTACTTTCTCTATTTGTCTCTATTATGTTTGTATGATGTTTCTGATGGCCAGTTGATGCCTGTACATCTTTTATTTTGTCTTTGAATAATAGACACATAGAAACATAAATATATCAAAACGTTTCTTGCTGTCAGTGATCTTCTAATCTCCCCGATGGTGAATAGGTCTGATGGAGTTTTCTGGACTGCACAAACTTAGAACCTTGTTTTAGTACTAAAATACTTTGCAAACATCTTTTTAAGGTGTTTTCCTAACTTGGTCAGTTTTAGCTGCATGATGTTTTTGTATAGCCATAAAAAAATCAACATATATGCAAATAACCCCTGCAGCACAACCACGGTCCATCAGAGTCTTTCAAATGGTCTCTTCTTGTTGACAACATGTACATGACCCCACTTTAAGGCAGAATTACACATCTGACATATCTATAATATCAGATTGCTGCCCTTCTTTACCGAATACATGTCAGAGACAACAGCGTGCCATGTGTTTGTTTACAGAAAAGTCTGGATGACTTCTAGCTATTGTACACAATCCAAAATCCAATTAAACCTCACGAAAGCACTGACTGTCCAAAAGGCTTATCTACAGGAAGATGTATGAGTAATTTCACTCTAATTGTTTTCCATATTTATTTGAAGCCAAATGCACAGATGAAGAACTAAACCATGAGAAACCTGGACAAACAAGGACTGGAGGCAGAAGCAGCAAGGAATCATTGCTGCATCATTGCATTGTCTTGCTGTCTATTGTACAGCTGACTGAAGAGGAGACAATACATGCAGGGAGGAAAATCATACAACATGAGTTAGCAGGTCACAGGTGGATTTACTTTGTGTTTGAAAGGTCAAGGTTAAAGCTTGCTTTCACCTTATAATGGACGAAGCACTATAAGCCATGCTATCTGTCTCTGAGAGAGAGAATAAATGAAACAGAGTTTGTGAATAACATGTTAAAACTTTATAATCGATAGGATAGGAATGATGATCAGAGATATGAAAATGAGAGCCAGTTAGTAATTTTAGAATAAAATAGAATAGAATAATAGAATAAAAGGATAAATAACACAAGCCTCCTCTTGTAAATATAATACTGACTTAATAAGCATTACTGTGCACTGGTGCTCAGTTTGTACCAGATGAAATAGCTAATAGAGACTTGCATAGAGATTGTGTAAGTAACAATAATTAATGTATTAAACATTTGTTCTTCTGGCATTTTGCCTTACTTTGACAGAGAGCGAGAAAAGAATTATGAATTATGTGGGGTTGTTCATTGGGTTACATTTAATGTTACAGAGTTAGTTCACTAACTTTTAGTTTATCTAAAGAAACACTGCCTGTATCCAAAATCATTGGTAGTCTCATCAGTCAGTCAGAGGTGTCAACATACTTTATTGTTGCAGTTGATATTAAAGACAACAGAAGATCATTGTTTTGAAATGCAGATGGTGTTATTAGTTATTAGTATCACTGCAATACATGCATGGATAACACTCACTGTTGCAGTGTTTTAAACTACAGTAGTTTACTATTACTTATATGCTGAAATGCACCATTTAACCTCAAAGTTTGTATGTCCACAGACTTGTACTGTATCTTTCACATTTTATCAGGGAACCATATACTTTCTAAAACAGTGTAAAATCTTTTGTACTGGTGATTCACCCCGGGAAGTTTTGTGTCAATCCAAGCTGTAGAAGTGCTTTAACCATGAGTCATGTAACACTGACAATGAGAAAAATGAATGGGACTCTGTAACAAAGGACACCAAACTCTGTGCACCAATAAACATGAGAAGGGTGTAATTTGCTCAGTAAAACCAGCAGGAGCTGTCAACCACAGTCTGTGCACCCACACAGTCCTGAAAAGATGACTAATCAACCATCATAATTAAAATTACCTGTGTGGGTACGCTATGGGCGTGAAGGACCTCTGAGTTACCCAGGTGGGAATCATGCTGCACAAGCTGGAACCATTAAAACACAGAAGATGTAGCTCTTGTTTATGTGACACCTGTAATGTTTGCGTGTGTGTGCTGCTTTCTTGGTGTGTCAGCTCTCCGAAGTGGAACATATCACAGCAGCCATGGGAGTATGCGTCCTGGCATCGCTTTCAGGGGCCACGTCTACCAACCCACTGAGATGGCTCTGGTCATGAACGGTGGGACTGTACGTGTGACAGAAAACAGAAAACACACTCTATATATTTCACTCTCTCTCTATCAATCATTAAATAACCAACAAGTACTGTACTTATTCATTATTTGTTTGTCACTGGCAGATGCCCACTGCTCCAGTTAACTACACCGGACGACGGTTATGGTAATGAGAGACTTGAAGAGGATACGCTGGCCTAACACTGGTGTGTGATAGTAGAATTTCTTGTGTTGAAGAAGAAGAAGAAGGAAATTTTAAAGACATCACATGTCACATCACACTAAGTGGATTTGATGGAAGTTAAATATGTTTAATGTATTTGTGTTTTGGTGTTTTTAATTAGTTTTTTTTTCTCACTTGCCTCTTTATCAGAAGACTGGAAGAAGAAAAAATGGCTGTGATCAGATCACAGATAAACTTTTATAGTCTTAAATGAAATGTGTAAATACACTGACAAGGAGTGTATAAAGACAGATAATGTTACGATATATACAGAGAAGTTAAAAAATCAGTGTTCCTTGTGGTGTTGGAGGGCAGTAACAATTAAAGGATCACTTGAATGTAGTGAAGTTTTGCCTGAACAGCTTTAGATGAATGTTGTTACTCACTGACGCCTGCTCATCAGTGATGCTTGCTTCATAAAACTACACTTTCCTTTTCTTTCTCAAGCTACAACTTGGAAACAGACCCTTAGGATGTTTATGTAAATTACCTGCATACGCCCACAAAGCTTGCTTGGCCTCTGTATTTCATGCTGGAAAGACCCAAAGGACTCTCATAGTGTTTTTCTCTCCTCTCCACATCTCCATTCCTTTATCAGTGCTGCCCGACAGTTTGGCACATTTCACAATGTTTATTGATAAATTATGTGTATTTAATCGTTTTAAAAGGTTTGTGCCAGTTTATAGAGGATTATCAGATGATTTATAGGGTGAATGCAGAGCCTACAGCTCATGGACTACTAGTTTTTAATACGCATATCATTAAAAGCCATTTAACACTGCGATACCTGTTGGTGCAGTACAGGGTTTACTCTTGGAGATTGTGATTTTGCACTTTATCAGCGCCAATCGTGTCTGGACATTGTGATATTTGAGATGTATAGTCATTTAGGATGCATGTAAAAGAACAGTTTAAAGGTAATGTATTTTGTCAAAGTTAATTATTTTGAGTGTTTTGTAGAATTTTGATATACACATTGAAGGAAATTTTAGTGCTGACTCCCACTGAAGAACACTGCAGTTGGCAAAGCAGTCTCAAGTCCTTAAAAATGGACATTAAAACCTTTGCAATTCCAAGACAACCAAGAAACCCCACCAACTGTGGAAGTTTCTATGATGCTATTGAAAGTTCCTGAATAGCGAGTAAATTGATACTCAGATAGTTTTGTCATCCAATCTCAGTGTGTTTTCATTCTTGTTTGCCCAAAGTTACTCTAAATTCAGTATAATTGGAGCATCACAATTTGTTAGATGCAACATCTGATGTGTTCATGCATTTAGGGTCTCTTTAAATTGCAAAAGTTCACTGAATACAAAGAAAGCATTCTGTCACTCATCACTGTGAAGTTAACTGGAAACATTTCATGTGTAGCCTACTGTTCAAAGGTTGTCTCCAGCAGCTGTTCAAAGCCAATAGCATTTGAGATTTGAGATTTAAAGAAAAATAAATATTTCTTCATATTTGACTGGACAGTTCCATCTCCAGAGCTGAGTTGGGGCTGAATTCAACAATTTATTCAGTTCAGCACAGTCACCATGTTCATTGTGACCATTTCTTCTCGGTGTCAAGCTTAACTAAATAACTAAGTTGTTGACAACTTTGCTTTTGTGTACAGGTGTGTACTCTGATATTGTACAATGAAATTATTATCATGACAAGATTTTTATGTAATAACCCTATATAACAAAGTTTTAATCATGTAAATTATACAACTTTTAGAGATGGACGGTATTTTTTTTTTTAGATGCTCTTATGATGATAGCTCTGTCACTGTTTTTTGACAGCGTAACATGAATGTCTGTAGTGTGATTTGCACAAAGTGGCTAATACATCAGTGCACATCATCTGTAATATATTGTCTGGTCTTGAACTGATTTCACTTCAGCCATCTGTACTGTACAGTACACTAATGGATCCACTATACCAGAGCTGACTCTTGGCATAAGCAAACTAGATGTTCGCCTAGGGAAGGGACGGAGTTTCAAGTCCTCAAAAAAAAAAAAGTTGCTTGCAAATATCGTCAGTCATGAGTTTTTGAGCTTGTTTTCTAATGTGTAGTTACTTATTTAGGCTTTGCTCTCCTCATGATTCTCTCCACAAAAAAGTGAAACGGGATAGTTAGTCCTTTTCCATCCAGGAGCCAGGGGGCCAAACCGTAATCTTGCTTAGGGCACCAAAATAGGTAGAGCCAGGCATCTCTGCACTATACTGTAGTGGATGTGGACTGTAACTTAATAAAGATACAACCACAAAGTCAGCTAATCCTGTGAGGGGCATTGTAGACACGAATAGTTCGTACTTATCTACAAACTCGGCCCCCCAACTCACACAAGGTAAAGAGGTCAAGTTGTATGAACATAGAGCCCAAATTGGATGCAGTAGATAAATCAAGTTTACATTAGTAGCATTTACTCAAAATCAGCAGATTTCTTTTCTTTTCATTTTTCTCACTTGAACTATCAGATCTTCATTCAGCTTGAAGAACTTACAGCCATTTTGTACCAAAATCAGTACAAACACAACATCTGAGTCTGCTCCCACTAACTTAAATTCTAAGTGTCTAGCAAGGACTGAATTCAATACAAACGTTTATGTTAACATTCTTATTATTGTGAAAAGAATAAATTTAATATGTACTAAATATACACAAAATGTTTACATTGCTGAGAGTTTTATGTCTCAAACAAATGACTGCAAGTAAGAAAAGCTAATGTTTATAACTTCTGGCAATAGTAATCTTAAGCTTGAAAAAAGTATACAATATATTTGCATATATACTTATGTTAATAAAAAAAATTATACTTTTATATAATACTTTTATTATACAGTACACAGCAAAGCATGCGTTTTAGTCATTTTTCTTTAATCACAACATATATTCTTAACATATTCAGGCTTTGTACAAATTAATTTATGTGTTATCTAAGACCTAAGTACTTGAGTTTTCCGCCTCTGGACACCAACACCGGAACAAAGAGCGTAACGTGTGACGTGATACGCTGGTTGTTACGGACGCCTGGCTCGTTGCTAACAGGAACCAGGAACAACTACTTCCAGGTCGATAAAGTAAACGGGTATCCACGTGAATTATCGTAGGGTATAAAGTAAGTAAACTGCTTATTAAGGTTATATTTAACAATGCTTTGTGCAGCTATGATAAAATAGTTTCACCGCCTAGCTTACGTTACGTTCTTTCTTTATCGGTTTAACCTCCACTGCTGTTTCGTTGCTATTAGCTAGCTAGCATGGTGCACCAGGAGTGCTGTGAATAAACAGCATGTTCTCAAAAGTGATTTCTTCGTGTTTTCACACAGTGTACACACATTAACTTTACATTTACCTTAGTATAGCATCTGATGTTTTAGTAATTAAGTAGACATGTCTTTATTCAAGTCAGGTTGTTTGGAAGTGTTAGCTTATGTTAATAATGATCAGTGGTAACGTTACTGAAAGCATTTTGTGTTGTGTTTATGTTTCAGACGGATTCCGATGAGGACGTGATCTTTGTTTGCGAAAAGTCAGCACTTAAGTCCACTGAGATTACCATTGACCGGGTACTGATTTGCTATTGACACTAAATGGCAGAAGAGTAATGTAGCTTGAAAACGTAGTTGTAGTTAGTACAGACTTAATATGTATATGGGTAGATCATGTGTGCCAGCATACTAATCTTCAACACAATGTCACAAGCCTGAAGACTACATAAGTGTATTTTGTTAAATAAAACAAAGTGTAAGTGAATTATGAGTAATCTAAAACTCAAGATAGGATCAGAACAACATAGAACAAAGCAGCATTTGTGCACACACGGTTAAATGCGCTGACACGTGCTGACGCTTAAAAGAATTGTCAATACATCTAATGTTGTGATATGTTTTATATGCATTGTAGCACAATTCTGCTCTGTTCCCTGTAGGAGAAGCTACTGGCCTTGCAGAGAGACATTGATCAGGAGTCCCTGCCCAAGCAACTAGCCAATCCCTTGGTTAGTGTACTGCTCTGTTAGTCACACTTACACTTGCACATGCATATGTTCAGATCTGGTTTGGCAGTTTAAACTCAGAGAACAACATTATCCTTTTATATTTGTATTTCTCTCACCAGAAAAGCCAGAAGTCTGTTGCTGTGGAAAAGTTGAAAATGAAGACAGAGGAAGAGAAAAGTGAAGACAATCTTACGAAAAAGGAGAAGAAACACAAAAAAGAACAAACTTGTCTGCCTAAGAACAAAAACAGTGAAAAAGAAAAGAAGAAATATAAAAAAGATGAGACAGTGGTTATAGATGAGGAGTCCTTGGATGAATGTAGTGCAAAGGCAGAGAAGAAGAAAAAGAAGAAAATGAGAATTGTTGATGAATCTATAGATGATAGCAATGATTCTGATGTCATTGATGGAAATGACGGAGTCAGCGACAAGAAGAGGAAAAAAAAGAAAAAACAGTTGGCTGATCATGAGATTCAAGTGGAAGCTGCTGAGATTTTAGTTGAAGAAGAAGAAAAGAAAGAGAGGAAGAAGAATAAAGTCAAAAATAAGTCAGTAAAAATTAAACCAGAAAATGTGAAGGTAGAGAAACAGGAGAACATAGGACAAGATGGAAAAAATAAAGTTCAAAACAAAGACAAAACTAGAAAAAACAATATTTTAGTTGTAAACGAAGAGGAAGCTGAGGAAGAAGTTAAATACAAGAAGAAGAAGGAAACCACCGTAGCTACAACTGGAATAAGTGTAACTAAAATGAAAACTAAAGTGGCTGAGATTGTAGGGAAATTGGAGACACCAGAAGATAAGACTGATGAAGGTGATGAGCTAAAAGTAAAAAAAAAGAGAAAAGTCAAAAATAAAGATGCAAGTGAAGTAGAGACAACAGAGATCAAGGGCAGCAAAAAAATCAGCACAACACAATCAGAGCAAAAGGCAGAGGGTGAGAAAATGCTCAAGAAGAAGAAAGATAAATCAACAAAGACTGAGATTGTTACAGTAGAGGACAGGAAGACAGGGTTAAAGAGAAAAGTAAAAAAAGACAAGGACAGAAAAGCTTCTTTAGAGGTCAGTGAAGCAGAGGTGACAGAGCCGAAGAAGAAAAAGACAAAGGGAGATGAGGAAGAACCGTTATCAAACAAAGTGAAAGAAGAGGTTGAGGAAGATGAACAGAGTAGAGAAACTCTAGATACCACAATCAAGAAAAACAAAAGGAAGAAGAACTCTACTCAGATGGAGGTGGACAACAGTGTTAGAGGTGGTGCAAAAAAGAAGAAGAAGAAGATCAAAGAGGAGCAAGTGGAAGAGCCACAGGTGAGTGAAGGTGTCTGCGTGGATGGGGTTTTAAATATTTCTGCATGTTTAGTGAACTTTGTTTGTGTTTCAGGAGCCTCCACATGTGGACGTGGTGTTCCTGTCGGAGAAGAGCGGAAACACTGATGAAATCACCATCAACCAGGTGAACTACATGCGTGTTGTATTTACATTGCTGTGATATTTAATAATTATCTATTTATTGTATTGTGCATGAATGATATTTGACATTTTGGGTTGTACACTTACTTGGTTTCTTGTCAAAATATCCAAAAAGAGATTAGTACCAGTCTCATATGTAGCCAGTTAACAACAGAACATATAACTCTGTTTTAAATGAAGGTTTATTTTATACACTTTTTTTCACTTTATCACCAAATGACTCAACAATGTGAATTGTGTGTCATCTGTGTAAAGCTTAATGACGTGTGTTATGGTTACAGGAGAGAAGACAGGCTTTACAGATGGAGATCGACAAGGCCTCTCAGCCTGAAAAACCGGCTAAACCTTCGGTAAGTATTAACATCTGGCCTGAAAAGAGAATAAAACAATGGCATTTCGGATTGACTTTGAAGGGGTACTCTATGTTTTGTATTACACTTTTACAAAAGTTGGGGGACACGTAAAGATGGTCAAAAATGATGCAGCACAAAAATCCTGATATTTAGTTTCAAAGGGTGAAACTCAAACAACCTTGATTTCATGTTATGCAACTAAAAAACATCTTGTTATAATGTCCTCATGTTTCAATCTCAATATCCTCAGTTTGCAATGCAGACTTGTACATTTGTAGTATTTTACCTGAGAAAGTTTTTAAAGATTTTTGTCTTCAATGCTTGTGTTCCTCAGGGTTTCGGCCAGTGGAGCACTGCCCAGTTCAGCAGCTCTGAACAGCAGCAGAAGTTCCTGCGGTTGATGGGCGGTTTCAAAAAGGGTTTCCAGCCGGCAGCACTGAGCCCTGGAAGAGCAAATATGGCTATGGGAAATGAGGCACAGCAGCAGTTGCAGCAAGGGCTTCTGGGAGAGTTTGAGCGCGCTCAGTCACGTCGAACAGACTTTAATAGCAGGGGGGCAGGACTCGGGTTTACAGCTCCATCCAATAAGAAGTTCTCAATCGACATAAATGCAAGTCGATCAATTCGCTTTGATGATTGAAGAGTGTGTGTGCGTTTGTGTGAATGGTTGTGAGTTTATTATGTTTGGTTTTAACTGTAGATCTGCAAATTGAACCTTTGTTTACTGGAGATGCTTAAATATGAAAATATTGAAATGAACAATACGCCATTTGTACATATTGCATTGTTTATTAAACATCTTCCAGATTTGGGAAGTAAACGGTTTTTACATGAATTGTGCATTAGTTATCATGAAAGGTTGTTTACTTTGTATTGGTGTAAAATGTTCTGTTTTTGGTTTTATCTAAGCACTAAGAATTGATAAATTTTAATAATGGCAAAAAGTAACCAGAAAGCAATGTTAGATGACTTCTCTTACACATTTAACAGATCAGTAATTCTCATGACAGGACAGATAATAGGCAAGTTCTATGGAAATGGTTTTGTGAAGAAAATGAGAATGTTTTGTGTGTTTGAGTTTGTTTAGTTTATATTGAGAGCTTCTGTCAGTTGAACAAATGTGAGCAGCTGTTTACACAAAACTGAGGAAAATGGACACTTACAAAGTCTGAAGATTCTCAGTCGTCCAGATCATGGTTATCCCAAAAAATGTAGTTCATAAATCATTTTTGTCACCTGATCTTATACAAAATCCAGAATACAAAATCTAAAACTCACAATAACAGGTTTGATAGTCATTTTATTTCAATCTTGCATGTGACATCTGTTGTAAAGTGAAGAAAGAAAAAGGACACTTTACATCAAAGATAAAATGGAAACAGAAATATTGGACTATCATATTGTACTTCAATATTGTGTGCACAGTAGTTGTGTTGTAACTGTGATTCAATGTCAGGCTCTCTCCATCACTTTCGTCTTCATTTATCATCAGTTTACTTGAAACTAGAAAGTTACAGAAAATGGAGGTTTGGAATTCAAAATTGTTAGAAAAACGTGTAAAAGAATCAAGTCAGCTGCAGAAAAATGCAAAAACTAAAGTGCAGTATCACTGCAACATTTGTTTTGGTATGATACTTCTTGTTTCAGACCAAATGCTGCCACTTTGCAGTGATCTCTGGTTATAAAATGCACAAGGTTCATTTTTGTCTTAACATGAGATGCAGTCTGAACCTTGTCTTATGTTGATGCAGCCAGAACATGGACCAGCAGTTTTGCAGCTGGTCTGATGCTGCTTCAGTGTTTTTAAGTTTGCACAATCAATCAACAACTCAGTGTGCCAGAATAGCCAGAAATAGGCGACGCATCTCACGTTCAGTCTCTCGGAAAACATCTGAAACAGAGTGGGGGCTACTTGATGATTGTGTGTGAAGGAGGGAGAGGAAGCTGTGTGTTCCTTGTGAAAGAAATAAGTTTCAGGGCTCTCATGCTTGTAGATACTCGGGCTGCACTCGTGCTACTTTGCGAAACTCTTTGGCGTGCGTCCGTGGGCACTGCATCTCACACCAGCTGACTGGAACCATCTGGGCACCTGGTTGACAAAAGAAAATGTGATAAAGATGTGATTAAAAGTCAACAAATGTCATTTAAAGCATAAATACATTTAAAAACTTAAAGAGTTTCAGGAAACTATCACAGACAATGAATGCACACACTACATTATCTTGATATCTAAGGACATATAAAACATGACCATTCTCAGACAAGTCCTGGAGTTATGAACAGCATCTTCTTTCTTAGCGAGTTTCCGTGTGCGTGTTGGATGGTTGTGTTCAGAATTATGACTCAGTCATAATTCCATCCATCCATCCATAATTAATATGAATTTTGATGCAAATCATGACTCACATCTCTGCCCAGGGCTCAAAGCTATTTCACTTTCCATCATGTCTCTCTCGCATTATACAGAAAAGATTCTTGGAACAGCAGACATTACATCAGATATTACTAAACTGGCACTATTATGCATTCTGTAATAATACTACAGTAGGTGCTTGATAAATATACATCACTAGGTAAATGATTTAGTCACATCTGCAGGCAAACAGTGGTAACTCTTTTATCCTAGGTATGTAGACTCTTGTGCCACCATGTGTTCGAACAGTATACTGCTGTTTCAATGTTTGGAAGTTTTGTTTATTTGAACAATAAAATGTACCTGCTTCACTGTGTGCCACCACCACTCCCAACTCGTTCTCTGCCGTCGTCAAGAGGTAGTTAGACTGAACATCACCGAGAGAAATCTGACATCACAGGTCAAGGGTTACCCAAAGATCAACATACAGTATATTCACACTACTCAGACATAGTGTTCTTAAAGGGGAAGCTGTTCCTCTTTTAGTAAATGTCTGAAGTGAACAGGTGCATTTGTCACGCACTGTAAACCTCACACCTCTTCTGAGAATATGAATACACTCCCAGACTGTTACGGTAACAGATAGCACCTGTATCTGCATCACACTGATGCATGGGCTGAATAGTTTTCATAGCTGATAAATAGTTTCTTCACTCTTGAAAAAGGTATTTGTCTTTCACTCCAGGGCGGGTGCAGGATACAACTTTTGCCAGCACAATGTCGCCAGGTCGGAAGCTTTTGTATGTTTCCACCTGAAACAGTAAAGAAAAACGTTTACATTAAGCATGTCGTATTGTTAAACAGTCAGGAGATGCAGAGAAATGGATGATCACCTTGTCTTTCTCTGTTGCGCGCACATCTTCTTTTCTGTGGAGTTAGAGAGAGTGAACTCAATTTGAGCAATGACAGAGAAATACAACCATAAAACACCACTTACTTATAGAGTCTGTTTCGGTTACCTGATAGTTCCTCTGAAACGGTCTTTGAGTGGTGTGGAGCCCACGTAGAGGATGTGAACCTTAGCAAACCTGGGGTTGATGCTAGTCACCTGTCAAAAAACATCAAGACAAACCACCTCTGTGATAAACAGGTCTAAATCTAAACTGTTTAACTTGAAAGAAATCTGATTTATTCATACCTTACAAGTGACTATTGCTCCTACATCTGGCAGTAGCTGTGTTTCTGTTTCTCTCACCACTGAAATCACTGGTAACTAGAAAAGACAGAAGTCACACAAAGCTTGTTCAGATTTTATGATTCATTTTACAAACACACTGAAGACCTGTGGTGCATATTGCATCACATGCACTGACCACGTGTTTTGCTTCAGTTACATTAACAAACATTGCGCAACAGCTTCATTGAGGCACTCCTACATGTTCGATTGCTTCTGCAGCTGTCATCTCCCACCCATACCCCCCCACACCGCTCACCTCCTCTCCCTCATTTTTCCTGAGCACATAACCTGCTAGTGAGGAGTATATGTAGCCGTGGCGCGGATACACTCCTGTGCCAGGAATACAGTCTTCTACGCTGCAGAGTTTGTCACCTGGAGATGAGAAAAGAAGATAAACACGGAGGTAGATACAGAAAATCATGTGGATCATCAATTCTAACATGAGAATAAAATAACACACTGCTGTGAGAAGCAACGTTAAGCTTAGCAGCACAAGAGAAAAGGCACAATTTGTCAAAAAAAGTCACATCCCCAAAGAGTGTCTTTTATCTATGCTAACTAAGTTATACTAAGATAGATGAAGATCAGTGGATTAGCATCTCTGTGAGATAATGTCCAGACCACAGAATCACTGTGAGTCCCTCCACACTTACAGTACAGGTGAGTGTGTAGAAAAACTTACATGGACATTAGGAGTTAAAAAAAGAGTGCCCAAACACATTCCTTTCTGCACTGAGAATATAATTTACACTGAGATAACTAAAAGACCTTATAAAATTGGTCGATGTGAAACATGTTAACATTTCTACTGCCACCCGCAAAATAAAACTGAGGACTGGGTGAGTCGAAACAAGCGAGAGAAGGAATGCTGCTGTGCTGCCTGAGGCGATGGGCACGGCTGCTGATACAACTTACAGCAGAAAGCAAAAGTTACTCACGACTAACAGTCCCTAATAAGTACGGCAATTATCCTCCTACTGGGGCAGAACAGCCCTTCACAGCTACTCCGTCTTACAATCACCAAATACAACCAAACACAAACTTGAAGAAACGTGAACAGTGCTACGAGCCAAAGCTCACCCCACACATGGCAGATTTTACACCCAGTCAGACGGCTGCTGAACTATGTTTTCTTCTAACACAGCGACGTCTAAACAAGCCAACATGAGCAGAAAATAAGAAAACGGTCTAAGTTTTGGTGTAACTACATCCTAAGTACTACTAATTACAAACTTGCTCCACTCACCTGGAACGCACAGCTTCATGGGCGACATGTTTTCGAGAAGAGCAGCTACTCAGCCGATTGGCTGTGACGTAGAATTGGCGTCTATTCTGATTGGCCAGGGACAAGGGAAAAGAAAACGGACGCCTCGGTCCGCCATGTTTATTGAGGCACGCAAGGACATTTGTCATGTGATGCTACCTCATATTAGCATAGCACAAGTAGCATTATATGTCTAATTATTTTTTTATTGCAGACAACAATATTAAAACTTTACTAATACTAATATTTTAGTGAGATATTATTTTAGGTTATTAAAATAATTATTTTTAATGTTATTAAGCTATTTGATATTCTAGATCAGGGGTACCCAACCCTGGTCCTTGAGGGCTATTATCCTGATTGTTTTCCAGCTATCCCTGCCCTATCCTCTACTGATTACCTGGATCAGGTATGTTCAGCCAATCAGAAGCTGTAAATGCAGGGACGGTTGGGAAACAATCAGGATAGTAGCCCCCGAGGACCAGGGTTGGCTACCCATGTTCTAGATCACTCCAAACAGTCATTTTTAAAGAAATATAATTCAAAGCATTTCTGGTATCCCAACCATTTCTGCTCTTATTAGAAGGCTGCTCTTATTTTTTTCTTTTGTGAGTCCATTTGGAAGATTATGTCTCGAAAAATCAACTCAAGATACAAAAGTTCATTAACAGAATGCACAAAAACTAATAGTGTAATGTAACACCCACAGATTTCTGCTTAGACATGTATAATCAGAATTAGAGGTAGAAAGTCACTAACTACATTTATTTAAGATTTCTGCTTTACTTCAATCATTCCATTTTTTGCTACTTCATACTTTTACTTGCCTACTTTTCAGAGTTAAATACTATACGTTTACTCCACTACATTTATGTATTTGATAACTAGTTACTTTTCTGAATGTGATTAATAATACAATATACATTTAATCATCCCTGGTACTACCTAGCAGTATGTAAATACAACTAGAATTATTAGATTAAAAACAAATGATAAATCACAGTGTAAGGTGTTAGAATAACCTTCATTACCACCATGCAGACTTAAAGTGACAAACACATTAATATATCATTATAATCCATCAATGTCACATTCATTGATATGAAATTAGTCATTATACATAAAGAGTACTTTATGAGCTAGTACTTTAAAACTTTTACTCAAGTAACATTTTAAATTCAGAATATGTACAGAGTATTTCCACACCATGGTATTGCTACCTTTACTCAAGTAAATGATCTGAGTACATATCTGATCTGAATCACACATTAGTTTGTAGTTTGATCTCCCCTTACATGTATTTGCTATTATTTTTATGAGGGAGCACCCGGTTAAGTCATGTTCATAACCAAACAGCATAATTCATCATTAATAAGTTGAGGGTTATTCAGGCACCGATCCATGATTTTATCACACAATGACAACATTTATTGTTTTTTTCACAATGCCACAGCAAACAAAAATCAGCAGTGCAGAGCATTTCAACTTGCCCCTTTAACAACCAGTGCTACTTTTTACGTTATACAGTTCCCACTGAGCTTCACCTACACAGATTGTAAATACTTGGGATGAACCTGCAGGGTAAGTCTGTTTGCTCACATTTGCTGGTCCCTAATTAGCATTTTTGGTCAGTGCTTAAACCATTTTACAGCTGATATCGCTTGTCTGTGATCAAATGTATGTTTTGGTATGTCACAAAGTAAAAATAAACCAAACAAACATCAGATTGTACGTTTGTGTGAAAGCTGGGTATTATTTAAATAAAGTGCACATGGTGTGTGTGTGTGTGTGTGTGTGCATGCTCAAGTTTGTAATGACAAACTGTAAATGACCTTGATTTAACTTGATAACTGAACAGCACATGAATGATCTGTACTGCAGCTCCAAGCAGGATAATGAGTCTATTTCTTGGCTTTGCCCTGAGCAGCGACAGCTTCCATGGCCTTCTTGACGGTTTCCTCGTCTCCCAGGAACTGCATGGGTCCTAAAGGCTTCAGGTTCTTGTCCAGCTCATAGACAATTGGAATACCTGTGGGCAGGTTCAGCTCCATGATGGCCTCCTCTGACATACCTGGAAAACAATAAAAGATGTGCAGAGGTTACAGTGCACTGTGTGGATATGCCTTTCATCAATTTGCAGACTGAAGCAGAAAAGCTTTGCTTTAGTGTTGTGACAGCTGCTGTAATGTGGATATGTAGATTTTTGCTCAAAAATACTGTTCACACTTTTTCTTTTGTCTTTTAGCAGACCTTACAGTGTAGACTCTCTAACCCACTGACATTAAATAATTTTACATGAGATTCCTTGACTCAGTGTTCAGTAACATTAAAATGATCAATAAATGCAAACTCAGCAACGCTTCATATGTCTTACCCTCAAGGTGCTTGACGATTCCTCGGAGACTGTTGCCATGGGCAGCAATCAGCACCCTCTTTCCCTCTTTGATTTGTGGGACAATCTCTTCGTTCCAATAAGGCAAAGCCCTGGCAATGGTGTCCTTGAGACTCTCACAGGAGGGAAGCTGGTCCTCCGTAAGGTCAGCATAACGTCGGTCCTAGAACAGAAGACAGACAGAGTTAATGTTGTCACATGACTTCACAGTATTTAAGAAAGAAAGAGACAATGTTCCACTTCCTGAGGTGTCACCTTGCTTATGGTCTGATAGAAGTCATGCCCCTCATCCATGGGTGGGGGAGGAATGTCAAAAGAACGCCTCCAGATCTTGACCTGGGCCTCTCCATGTTTGGCTGCTGTTTCAGCCTTGTTCAGCCCAGTCAGGCCACCGTAGTGGCGTTCATTGAGGCGCCAGCTCCGATGGACGGGCAGCCACATCTGGTCAATGCTGTCCAAAACAAACCACAGGGTGCGGATGGCCCTCTTCAGCACTGAGGTGTAGCAAATATCAAATTCATAGCCAGCATCTGTGGTGGATCAGAGAGAGGATGAGAAGAAGTCGTAAATGTGAATCTTCACTGGAGACAGAGAGGGTTTTACATCTTTTTTGTGTTACATAAGAAACATGTAACAAATATTTATACATTTGATTTTGTTTAATCATTAACACAGCAGGTCAAGGGGAGGTTGTACAAGGAAAAGAAATGAGTAAAACTACAGACAGTTACTATACCTGTGGACTTGAAATAGTGAAATCAATCAAGGCTCGTAGAGGTTAATCTGAAGCTCTACAGCCCAAATAAAATAACGGATAAGATCATCAGGATGTCTGTCAGTAGAGGGCACCACAACTTGTGCTATTAAGCTTATTTCAAGAATTCACTACACAACATATGTTCACAACATATTTTCCGTCATTTATGCAGAGAAACATTATTATTATCCTCACTGGAAAACCTCAGAGGAAAGGAAAACCTAAAACTATGATGATGATGATGTTGTTTTCACGCCAAGGGCCGCAGGACTGTGTGGACTGATGTGTGACATCATCATGGGCTCAGGGGAAAACATGTCCAGCAAGGACACTGTAATCTGTGCCATACTCACAGATAATCAATTTAGCTTGATCAGACATCAAACAGAAATGCGGGGCAGCCTCAGTTATTTCATTTTAGACTCTAGAATAATAAACACAGCGATTAATCGCTTCTTCCCTTCTCTCTCCTGCTGCTGTCGGCTCGTCTTGTGTCGCAACGGGCCGACTACCTGTTTCTCCATCCGCTCGAGTTGCATAAACAGCGCCTTAATCCAATGACCGAGAGAAAGCCTGATTAGGCCGCATGACATTATCTGGTACCTTTCAGGGCCTGTCCTCCTCTCTTTGCCTCATGCTCCCCGGTCTCACTCAGGTCCGCGTCGAACCAGCCGCAGAACCGGTTCTCCTGGTTCCAGCAGCTCTCTCCATGGCGGATCAGGACCAGCTTGTACGCAGCCATCCTCACACCGATATTCTCTGCGCTATATTTCCGGAAACTTTGGAGAAAGTGACTGTTTGTAAAATGCGGCAACAGCGTCCGCAGATTTGTCCTGACGTCGCTGCAACCACGAAGACGGACACGAAGAAGCAAGGACAGTATGTCTGGTGGTCTACAGGGATGGCGAGTCTGGTACAGTAGAGACTGCTGGTCCGGCTGAACTTGGCAGATATCACGACACAAGTCCGAGCCCTCTTTCTCTCTTCCTGCTGGTTTCCACCAATCACAAAGCGAGCTGCGTGAACCGGAGGAGGAGGGAGGCTGGGGGGGATGCGCACAGCGGCACGTCCACAGCTGTGCATCACATGAAAAAACTAGAACAAATCATTCACACAAAGAAATCATGAATGAATGACATAGTAAGTGCTGAGGACTGTATATATTCAAAT
>JAUBNQ010000001.1:18524480-18540230 GCA_032353495.1 Ctenopoma kingsleyae | reverse complement strand
TTTTTTAAGTTACTCGTTGCAGTTCCGCTTATTCACCACTAGATGTCGGAAACTGTCGGCGGAAGTGAAACCTCACGCTTTGCTTGTAAACAGGCTGCAGTGCTTCACGATTTCCATAGCAGAGACATTTTGTTATCCCTTTGGGGGGTTTTAATCTCGACATTTCTGCAGAGAGTTCATGTCTTTGAATGTATCATGAAGTCGCAGCTGACGGGGGCGAACCCAGGCGGAGCCGAGGCGGAGCTGTCTCTGCAAGAGGAGCTTGTCGCAGCGATACACGGAGCGTTTGAAGTGGCCGTGGAGATCGCAGTTCGAGAGGTGAAAAAGCTGGTTGGTCAGGCAACAGGAGACAACTATGAAGAGATGCGACGGGAGAACGTGTCCCTCAAACAAAGACTGCACAGAGCTGAAGCTATGTTAGACTCTGTGCGCACGGAGGGAAGAGGTGGCAGCTCTCCACCTCCAAAGCAGCTACTCAGTGGCACAAAACCTAAAGATCAACAGCTTCGCCCTAATTCTAATCGAGTCAGCCCCAATGTCAGAGTGGGCAATGTGCACAGCTGCACAGGGGGCAGAGGTGACACCCTTTCTGCGAGTCAAAGCCGTGCACCCCGGCATCCACACTCCCAAGACAAACGCATGAGCAGTGATGAAGAGCAGAGATCAGGCCATGCGACAAAGACACGGTGTGTCAGGGATGCTGCTTCAGAAACACAGAAAGAACGAGATAGTGGTTGTGGTGGGGGTATGTAGCAGTTTGAATTTTCTGTCTGATCACTTTCTTTTTCATACGTTATAGGTCCTTGTAAGGGATGAGGCCCCTGGTTCAAAGGATGCCCAGAAAATGCATTTAATTGCTCAATTTATCATTCACGTATTTTGTAAACATGAATGTAAAATTAGTTACATAGATCTGTGTGTACTGCATACCATAAAAACTAAACAATGGTTATTTTTTTATTAATTTACTCTAAAATACAGTTATATAGTGTAATTTTTGAGATAGCACAGATTCTCATAATCAAAAATGTGATTTATTTTGTGATAAAATTGTTGTATAAAACAATTCAATTTGCAAAGTGCATTATGTTTATGGACACTCACTACTTAATGTTCTTTGTCATTTCACTTCTACTGGTCACTCAGATGACTGTATGAACACTTTAAATATATTCTCTGGTTAAAACATAATATAAGAATAAACTGAACAGCATAAGCAACTTATATCTATTAAATCCTGTTTATTTATTTCCTGAAGTAATTTAAAACGGTTTGGGTTTTTCAGGTTTTTAAACAAAACATTAACAAAAATGTGCTTAAATATCTAATTCCTAAGAAAACACACTTGACAGGGATTGAAACGTGAAATTATTTTTCATATGCTCAGTGTTTGTATTCTGTGATATTTCTATTTACAGAAATCTCTCAAGACATTTCCCACGTTTGTGTCGTGAAGGTTGAAAACATTAACCGGTCATGTCAAGACCCGGCAGCTCAAGACCACCACTCGCCACCACTTCTCGATGTTGTTGAGCCCACATCAGAGCATTTTATAGTAAAGCAGGAGAATCTAGAAGAGGAGAGCTGTTTGGACTCGGTCAAAATGGAGGATTTAAACCTGGAGGGTATGTCTGCAGTCCAGTCCAAAATGTTGGAGCAGTGGAAAACAGAAGAGCTGGATGTTCAGAGGCAAGACCCAAGCACTGAACTGTCCTGCACCAGCCTGGCACAGGGTGAGAAGCAACACAGTGAGAGTTTCAAACAACCACAGCATGTCGCTTTTATGAGGTGGAGTTTATTTCAAAAAGTGAAACACATTTATTAATCACTTCAATTATTTATTAAACTGAAATCTCCTATTCACAGGAGTATTCACACCCTTTGCTGTAGCTCCAGCACAGCAGGTCAAAGACACTGTCTTGTGCATATTAGGGTCCCACAATACATATTGTGTGTCAGGAAAATAAACTAAGATGATGATGATGTTCAAGAGGTCATTGAACTCTTGTAGACCTCCAGAATAACATTTTGTGGTGAGGAACAGCTCAGGACAAGGGTATGAAACCATTACTAAACTTTTAAATGTTTCTGGGAACACTGTGGCCTCAGTCACTTTTAGACTTAAACCCCATAAAATGTCTGCGTAGAGGCCTAAAGATGACACACACATCCCATCCAATGTGATGGGACCTGAGAGGATCTGTCCAGGGATAAACTACCCAAATCTAAGTGTGAAACTTAGAGACTTACCCAAGAAGACTCCAAGCTCTATTGACTGCCAATGTGGCCTCAACTAAGTATAAATTAAGGGCGTCAATATTTTTGTTACGAAGTGATTTCAGTTTTTCATTTTAATGCAAAACATTCTATAAACATGTTTTCACATTGTTGTTGTGTGTTATTGTCTGTAGATTGACAATTTGAAACATTTAAAATTACATGTAAAACTCAGTAATGTGTGGAAAACGTAGAGGGACCTGAATACTTTCTTTAAATTTGGTAAGTTTAACGTCTGGTATTTGTTTTTACAGTTCAACCTCCGAACATGGCTACAGGCAGTCCACCACACACAGCTCTTCCATCCCTCTCCTCTGACCTCCCCGTCTTCCAGCTGGCGGAACCAGCTCCCGTATCTGAAGCCCCTCCACAGGTTTATGGAGTCCATGTTCGGATCAGGCGCACCAACAACCACAACCTCACCACCTACTACACTTGCAAGTCCTGCAGTCAGAGCTTCCCCCTGCCCAGTTTGTTGCGGCGGCACTACAGCCAGTGCCAGCAGAAGCTCCAGCAGCGCTGTCTGCAGACTGTAGCAGGAAGCAAGAGGCCCAGACTGCAGCTTTATCCACCAGGCTGCAGCCCTTTCCGCTGTACCGTGTGCAACCGAGAGTTCAACCGCATGGAGAACCTCAAAACGCACCTTCGCATCCACACAGGAGAGAGACCGTACACCTGCTCCGTGTGCTCCAAGTGTTTCCGTCATTCGGGGGCGTTAACTAGGCACTTCCGTATCCACACTGGAGAGAAGCCTTACATCTGTGAACAGTGTGGAAAGTCATTCAGAAACTGCGGGGGGCTTAAATTCCACGAGCGTTCACACAACAAGCAGCTACAGTAGAGTGAATGTCATTAAATTATCTAAAGTGCAAAAATTACCCCCCGACTAGCACAGGGATGCATTATCAACATTTCAGAGCTAGATCATCCCCATCAATATCACATTTGGTCCACATGTACGGTACAATGGTCTAATCTAAAATCATAGTCAGTGGCCTTTACAGTATTGGAACAACAAAGCAACATATGTGTTTGCTGTACACTGAAGACACATGGGTTTAATATCAGTATAATTATCACATGAAGGTATGACCTCAGACTTCTTCTCGGTGGACGTTGTTAGTGATGTAACTTGCTGTTTTTCTTCACAGCTCTCACAAAGCTTCTGTCATCAGCTGCAGTTGTTTTCCTTACTCAGAGGAAGACTAAACCCAAGAGTAGCCATTTAGAGCTATTGTTTAAACAATCTCACAGGACCTCGGTAAGAAGAAACACCTGTCAGTCATGTTTGCCCATACTTCAGTTCTCTTAAAATTTAGGTGATTTCATACAAAAGATGCTGTGCTTCATGTTGTTTAGTGATTCTAGGTGTAACTAGAATCAAAAGCTGAAATTCTGAATTTCATTCTCTCTTTTTAAACTTAAACCCAAATGCAGTAAATACAAATGAAGTGCCCTTGCTGTTCCAATACTTTGGAGCAGACTGTATATAAATCAACAGGTAATGGGTGAATTATCACATTTTTCTACCAGGTTTTATTTTTGAGATTGCAGGTATTGCTTTAAGATTGCTCGCTTAGGATGCAGCAGCTCTGCATCGGGCCTCAGTCAAACCATAAATTATAGTGTTACTGAAACAAATTTGATTAACTTTGTGTCGGTGTAGGTGTTCTATAAATCAGTGTTGCCTCATACAAAGGAGTAGAAAGGCTTAGAATAGATCCTGGAGCTATGTGATTACTAAGTCAACCATATTGCTACTTACTGTATACAACAGCTCAGCAATACATACTTAAATTAATTGTGTGTGGATGGTTTCAACGTAATTCTAAGTGCCATTTTACTAATGATGAATATTAAAGAAATAACTGGCAGTGAAGTCTAATATTTGATATTTGATTAAATTCGACATGCAAAGTCACAAAATACATTTACTCAAGTGTCTGACATCAGAAGATGCAACCGGATTCAGACCAGCAGAACCCTCTGCACAGTCATAATCCAGCTCAAAGACTAGCGTGAGGAAAAAGTTAAGTCAGTCTTAGTTAAACAGGAGCCCAGTCATGAAGAGTAGTTCCTCAGATTAATGTTATCAGCACTGTTTGTGTTTGTGTTTTTTTCTAATGGGAAACGTGTTTAATTCAAGCCTCTGATTGACCTTTAGATATACTGCAAAGGCTAAATAACTCAAATACAGTTGGACAGTGACAAAACATTGATTTACTACGACACTTGTTTGGCTGTAACCTTTTCCACTCAAACACACAGATGTTTGCAGAAGTGTGTAGTATAAGAAACATCACATGTGCACATTTGCCTAAAGGGTCTGTTGCTGTTGTATGATGTTATAAAAGACGAGATGCTTATGAATTTCCTGCAGGTACCAAATAATTTTTATTAAGTTTCCCAAGAGATTGTAATGACCCATCACACCTTGCCTGTCTGCCAATTCAGTAGTTTATTTGAATGTGTCAATAGGTAAATAGAGGCTGTGTGTGTGTGTGTGTGTGTGTGTGTGCACATACTAGACTGTATATATAATTTTTGGATCACTTTTCATCTCTATTCCCTTCCCATCAGCAGACGCAGAACGCAGCTTTGACTTTCATAGATCTAACTTCCTATTTGACTTGTGGTGCTTAAAAGCTGACAGTCACATCAGCTAGATGCGCTTCTGCATTTGCCTTTACGCACTCAAATGAGGACTCTCATTTCTCACTTGTAAACTGCATATTAAAACTAGACTGTGAGTGACAAAGCCAGCACGAATGAATTACCGCTGTGTGGGAATGTGTGCTTCTCCTTCAATCATAGTGTTGGCCTCCCTGCGACCTGCTGCTTGATCAGGACAGCTGACATGTTTTGTAACTGCTACACAGCTTTCAACAAGGCACTACATTACATGGTTTATCATTAAAGCCCTCATCTGCTCAAAAATATATTTTGTGTCTATTTTTCTATTAAATGTTTACACAATGTGTTTGTGTAGGAGAAAGTTTATTCTCATACACAGGTTTTCTAACAGGTTTTCTGATTTTCTAACGTCACAAATATTTGAAAGCCAGCTGCAGTTTAAAATTGGAGACATGTAGTCAACGTGAAGCAGGTCTAGTGAAACTTTTGAAATGAAATCCATTTCAGGATATTTCAGTAAAACATAAAATGTTATTTTTTTTAAATAAGGTAACCTAATTTAACTTTTTATTTTTTAAAAACACACCAGACATAAATAGTTATTATAACAGAAGCCTTTCTTGTGTCTTTGTTTAGGGCTTATTATAGGATATACATTCGCCTATCCATAGTGATTTCTTTTTCCACATAATCTATATTTACATCTTCCACTTATAGACGAGCTTGCATAATTTGTAGGAAGTTTAAGCCTGTAGATAAACATCTTGTGACTCTCTGATCGATTGTATCGGACGCCACATGCCCCTTTTTTCTGCCATCAATTATTCGGCCTGGATGAAATGAGGAAGCGGATGTGAAGCGGAGCCGGACGGAGCTAACAAAGCTAGCTGCGTTTAGCAGCCGTCCACCAGCAAATAGCTGCTTTTTTAGCTGGTTTTCCCTGCAGACAAGTCGACGCTGCCGTAAACTGATTCGTTTCGACAGGTTAATGGTCACACAGCACGGCAGGCTGCTGACATGTTGACCAGGCCAGCTGAATTTGGAGGCTCTTCCTTCCTCCAGGCTGATGATGTCGGTGGGACTCGCTAGTTCCTCCTGAGCTTGTCGCCGCCGCCGCTGCTTCATAAGTTGTGTGTTTGTGGAGGCTCAGCTCGGTGTAAGTTATCATCGCCAGCTAATATTAGCAGGGCTGCAGTGACCGCAATATGGCTAAGTACAGTGTGCAAGAAGTTAAGTTTCCAGTTTCCATTTATGGAGATGCTTCGCAGTTAATAGTTTAATTAAATGTTGTAAAGGAGAGACCTGTCTAGCTCTGTGTTACGTTCACGTGTGTTTAAAAGTTACGTTATTCAAGTGCTACAAAGCAGCTCTCTTGGAGACTACATGAAGTGTAACGTCACATTTTGATAGTCATATTTCAAAATAAAGTGACTAGTAACCACAAGCCATATCAGTGATGCGTTCAGGGGTACTTGCGTACTTGTTTATTAAAAAAAAACCTTTCAACTGAATTATTTTGAGAGCATTTCACTACAATTTTAATTGTGCCACAACAGACATGTAGACTCTGTGCTCCATGTGATATGACTTGTCTCTGATTATAGAGCATATACTGAAGAGTTGAACAACAAAACTCAGTTATTGCCACCAGGAATTAAAACACTGAGTGGTCTGTGGTATGGATTTTTACTTAAGATGTCAAGTAATCAGTTGTGAAATTGGTTTAAAAGGGCCCAGGGCTGTTTTGGAGGAGGAGCAAGTCAGGAATATTTTTGCTCTTTCACTGTCAATTCAACATTTGAATCCTGCCCTTGTTCTTCTTATCACATCTACAGGAATAATGTCACAGGAGCTCTCACAGGGTGCAGGGGAACGGGGGGAGCTGGTACACACGTTATCTAAAGAGACCCCCGGGTCTCCTGATGCCTCTGAGTTGGGGAGCCCGCGGTGCACACAGACCTTTGACCTCTTCAACATGGTTGTGTCCTATAAGAGAATGGCTTTGTTTCTCAAGCCTGTTACAGATGCAGTGGAGCTGAGCTGCTTCCTCCTAGGGTGTGTATGCACGTTTGTCTGTGTCCTGTTTGAGCGTCATATGATATAAACGCTCTTGGTCTTGGTTAGTAATGGCAGGAAGCTGTATTTTTATAGTAGTATTCTCTGTCATCCCACAGATGGAAGATGCCGCTGTGCTCTCTGCTTGTCTGTATATTCCTTAACATCTTCTTCTGCACTGTTAGTGAAGGTAGGATACAATCAGCCATTAATATTGATCTAGCTTTTGTTTGGTACTTTAAAGACTCTTACATAATTTATGAACTTACGGTTGTGTCTGCCTCTCTTGGGTCAGTGGGTTGGTTTTCATTGGGTGTGGTGGCAGTGTCCGCACCTGCTGCCCTGGGTTACCTGCAGGACAGGTGTCGGGGCAGAGCATCAGAAGCTGAGCTCCAGAGGAGGTGTTTCCATGCTGTGCACCGCAGAGACCTGCAGACCGTGCACCTCACCAAACAGGAGGCCATGCTGGAAGTCAAAGACCTGTAAGAGACACACTGCATAATGACAACAAGTTACTGTTTTCATTATTGATTAGTCTGCTAAATGGCGGAAAATAGTAGAAAATACCAGATGGCAAAGGTGATGTCTTGATGACAGGACACTCTATTAGTTACCCCTGTACAATCTAATGCAGTAGTGGCCTATCCTGGTTTTTGAGAGCCACTGTCTTACTTGTTTTCCAA
This sequence comes from Ctenopoma kingsleyae, assembly GCA_032353495.1. Lineage (NCBI taxonomy): Eukaryota > Metazoa > Chordata > Actinopteri > Anabantiformes > Anabantidae > Ctenopoma > Ctenopoma kingsleyae. The sequence goes on along the minus strand of JAUBNQ010000001.1, from coordinate 18,532,581 downwards.
CAGTCCCTGCTGTACCTACTGCTGAATACCTAGATCAGGTGTGTTCAGTCGAGGAGGACCAGGATTGGCCACCCCTGATTTAATACAATCCAATACAAGAGCTCTGACATGAATTCTATTTTCACAAGATTATAATTTGTCAGTTTATCTTTAAACTGTCAGAAAGGTGATAATTCTACTATATGTTTACTATTGAGGTCGTACTTGTTGGTGGAGTTGTACTGGAGCACATTATATTAAGAGGTGTTTCTAATGTTTTGGTCCCCGCATTTATATAGATAGGGAGGCCAAAACATTAGCTTTAATCAATACAGAAAATAGCTGTGAATTTATTTACTGTCACCTTATCCATTAATTGATCAACTGATAAATATATAATTTCACCTGTAATGTGCTACTGTGAGACTGTGATTGCCAATAAAACGCAATTTTTCTTTCTTTCTGTGCGGCCCGGTACCAGATGACCCACGGAACGGTACCGGTCTATCAGGTTGAGGTCAGGGTTCTGTACAGGCCAGTCAAGTTCCTCCACACCAAACTCGCTCACCCATGTCCTTATGGACCCTGCTTTTCGCACTGAATTCATTGATTTGGAAGGGTGCTCCAATACTTGTGGCAATATAGTGGGTGCAAAGCTTTTAGAAAGAATGTTTTAGACATGTGTTGATTATTTTTGCTTTCTCTCTTCTTGTTTTTCTTCCTTTCTTTTCCCGTGTTGCTATTATGTTTTAGCAATGCAGGACATTACGGGTCATTATGTCTGTCAAATGCAGCAGTCAGAACTGTGTATGATATTAACTCTGTGCTCATGACATGCATGTGTAGTTTGGTGTGCAAACAGAAGATGCAAACTTGTAAGGGGGTCCTTATCATCAAATCATTCCTGTACAGTTCCAATAATGGGAATATAACCCACAGGACAGTATATTTGTTATATATTAGTTTAAAAGCACCTGATTTACAAATTAAGGACACCATTCATTGTTTAATTTAAAAAGTTTAATTGACAGTGTAAATATAAATCAGTCAGCTTTTTTGGAACAGACATACTATTTATGACATATGTACACAGTATTTGTGAATCTTTTAATCTCATTGTGTTTTGTGTTGTTGGTGTTTTCTTCACCAGGTTGAAGTTCCTGGATGACATGCTGTCCTCTGCCTGTCAGTCAGCAGAAACTATTTACAAAGTCCTGTACTGGGATAATCACACCAAGTCATCAAGGTCTGTGTGACACACACACACATGCACTTTGCTCTTTCTCTCGTATTGAGTGCTCATTGTACGTTCTCTAGCCCTTTACTGTGTTGTGGAACATGTTGGGTAACTCCTGTAAAGGGCTTAATTCAATTGTCTTAATTAGCTGACTGATCAATCGACTCACGTGGTTTGAGTTTGACCTTTGTAATATCTCCAACCAGGTTCTATGGGGGGGTGTTGATAGTGGTGTGTCTGTTCTATGTTGCCCCCGTGGGTTGGGTGCTTGCTGGACTCAACAGCACCATCTTCCTGTGGAACAGGGACTTCTGCAGAGGTCAGTTCATATTGTCTGGAATAAGCAAGGGTGACCGCCAACTTTTATATAAGGAGGAAAAGCTGAAGTAAAGTTTGATCGCCCCTGTGGTTTCAGTTTTGTTGGATCTTAGGAAGTTCTTCCACATGGGCCAGATCAAAACCTCAGAGGGGTTGTGTGAAGAACAGGAACAAGGGAACTTCAAGGACCAGACCCCGACACCAACTAGTGTGGAGGTGAGAGGATGGTGGAGAAAAGTGCATGTAGCTTTAAATACTGAAGGACTCGGCACCCACTGAGTCCCATTTTGTCATTTGACTGGAGACATCAGAGTCACAAAGAGTCAATAGAGAACTAAAAACTTAACTGAAAATATTATTATATTCATCTTTGTTCAAGTACTGTAGGATCCTCCTTTCCTTGGCTACTTAAATGAACTACATAATGACTGCTTTTGACATGTTGAAGCTGTAGGATGTATAATTTATAGCTCAGTATTTTTATATTAATGTGTGTTTGTACTGAATGTTCTTGATGACAGGACCTGTCTCCTGGCAGTGTGGAGGAAGCAGAAGAGGCAGAGCCTGATGATGAATTTAAGGATGCCATAGAGGTAAATACTGTTCTAAATGTATTGATCTACATTTCAATTACATATTCTCATGCCAGTTTTTACAACATCTGTAATCGTTTCTGTGTCTTTTCAGTTTATTTGTAAGTTATTTTTCTGTCATAAATAGGTGATGTAAATCTCGAACAGGCAGCTTGTTAGATTTGCATAAAGACTGGAAACAGCTAGTCTGGCTCAAATTAACACATAATATCATGCTGTTTAAAAACACACACTTTGGATTATGTGTGGGACTGTGTCTTGGTGACATTCTTAAACAACATATAACAGGCTAGGTTAGTGTACAGACATGAGAGTTGAGAATGGATCACATCATCTAATCCTCAGCAAAAGAGCAAATATTTCTCAAAAATGTTATCTGGGGATTTGCAGTGATATTTGGTTGAATCACGTGGCTGAACAACAACCTTACATGCTTAGGATGGTTTTGCTGTTACTTCCTGTTTTTTTTTCTGCAGGAAAATTCAGTTTCCCTGCAGGTGAGTGTTGCCTCAGTTTGTGTAGAAGCAGCTAATGCACATAAAATAAACACAGTAGACTTGCTTGACACATGAACAGTGCCCTCATTGTAAGCTTGTGTGAGGTGACCTTGTGGTGTAGTTGTTGCTTTGCTTTATGAAGCACGGTTGTGGGTTGGTTCCTGTGAATACTGAATATCAATGCTCATTTTCATGTGTTGTCCTGCTACCTGATAAGGAAACCTCCTTGGGCTTAGTGGTAAGTGGATTTCCTAGTGCCTTCCACCCATCCAGTTGTGCATTCATGTGTTTGTTCTCTTGGCATGTTTGTGATAGTTTGTGATAGTCATGTGTAGTAGCCTGCATGACTTACATTCTTCATGAGACATAGTACATTTACTTTTCCTTCCCCATAAGTATGACTTGTTGATGTTTTTGTAGTGTTTGTCTGACCGAAAGCATGTTTTGCATCGTGGGATATTTCTTGTTTCATCTGCTTGGACTTGATGTGGTCAGTTTTGATTGCAGATTTTCAACATGGTATCAGGGTTTTGAAACTTCACTGATTTTCAGTGAGTTTCTCCACTGGCAGACTTTACTCTTAGCGTATTTGTTACCGTCCTCTAATTAGTTATTTGGCGTTCAACGCAAAGAAACAGGTTGTTTTGTTCCCTAAATGCCCTGTTTGTTGAGCGTAGATGGATTTCTTTAGCAAGAAAAAATAATTTTCTCCTCTGCTTGGTTATCATACAGTACTCTCTGGTCCTCTGCTGTATTGTAACATGAAGTCATAGTTTTTAATCTTTTAGTGGATGAAGTTGGACTTTTCTCAGGTGTGTGGAAGGTGTGGGGTTCTTATGTTTGGCAGATTGAATACAACTGTATAAGCGTTGATGTGGTTTGCCTATAAATGCATGTATTTCTCACCTGTTTATTTGCCAAACGTCTGTTAGTTTAACTGGCTGAAATTATCGCAGTGAATTTCATCCAGTTTAGCTCTACTGCTGAGATTGGCTCCGTTTCCTATCCAGGTTTTCGTACCCTAAAAGCCCAACTCCAACCACTGTAGTAACTGTCTCCTTTTCTGTCTTTGTTCATCCCACTCTTCCTACTCACTCTCCCTCAGGAGGATGATGACGGACCTCTTACAGCTCCAGAGTATGACACCATCTCTGAAAATGGTCTCTTGAGCCGCAATGAACCAATACGCAGCAAAGTGTCCAAACTGACAGAGAGACTGCGTAAACGTTACCCCACCACCAGCACAGGTCAGTCTGCTCTGACTCATTCACTCTTTTTTTATTATTATACTTCAGAGATGAAAGAAGAGTCTTTCTGTTAGTATTATATCCAATTTTTTTTTTATTTACCTCTTTCTGTTTATGGCTGTTTCTCTTGTCTCCACAGGCAACTGTTCGAGCTGCAACGCCGTCTTCTCAGTGCTGAAGAAAAGGGTAAGAAAACCTGTGACATAATCGTTGATATATTTAGGCATCACATCATCATGTTTTCATTTTGTCTCACTTTTTTGTTGGCTCACTTTCCTTTTTTGATGTCTCTTCCTGTTGCAGAGGAACTGCAGTAACTGTGGCAACAGCTTCTGTTCGCGATGCTGTTCCTTCAAGGTGCTGAGATCTTGTATGGGTGCAACAGGTACGACAAACAACAGTAGAAACTATTGGGCCATTTTATTATTATATTTTTAGACACATCGATAAGCTTTGCATTCTAGTCCCTTCATGGGAGATTGTTCTGCCTGTGTTATTCTTACACTTGCGTTCTCTGATCTTATCCTCTTTTGTTCTCTTGTTTCTTTTTCAGCTCCAGAGGCCCAGAGAGAGACTGTATTTGTTTGTGCTCCCTGTAATTCCTCTCTCATCAAATCACAGTGAGATGGCATGTCGATTTCTTCTCCCAGTGACCACCGGGAGGTCACAGTCACTGTTCACCCTGGGGCTCTTCACCAAGTTAGTGAAATCCTAACACATGCCTTGGTTCTCAAGTTAAGGCAATTGTATCTGTCAAGATACCTTTTGTGTAGAACTTCAAGACCCCTACGTAAAACCAGTTACATCCCTCTTTACCTTCTCGTAATGATTTTGGGACTATTACTGTAATGTGTCGCATATTTTCCGTTTCAGCTCTCAGTGAAGAACTGGGTCTGATGACTTAATAGACTGACTCCAGAGCTAATTAAAGGACCTTGTGTTTTCCCTTTGCTGAGCAGAGGAAAGAACAAAGTGTTCAAGGTGGGGGGCCAGGATTGGGCAGATGGTGCCAGGTGGTATAAATAAGCTTACAGGCTCTCATTGGTCTTGCTTTTAAATGTTTTGCCACAGATTCGATTCCACTTGAATGTCGATGTCTTAAAATGCAGCTCTGTGTAACAGTTTACTGTGACTGTACCGTAACGCTGAGAGGACCTTTCTGTGTGAACAAGACTAAGACTGGGACATCGGGTGGAGGCTGGCACAGTATAAATCTGGCATATTTTTTAGGTTGGTGAGAAATTCAGTGTTCGGTCCCCCATTGTTTTTTGAGTGTATTGAGTTTTAATAGTTGCATCTTCTTTGCAGCATTTCACGTGCTACATGCACATTAGTGAACAGTCCGCACATCTGGAAGTAAACTATAATAACTGTATGTCTTGGGCTGTGGATGAGGACATGTTTGGCAAACTAACTTGCTCTGCTTGTCATTATGAGATTGGTGCTTCAATCTGGTTGACGGTTTTGATGGTTATGTTTTTTTCCCTGTGTGGACAAATCATTGTTTTTTTGGAGCGTAGTGGGACCTGTAGAGATCCCTTCAGCCCAAGTGTTTCCTCTAACTGGATCAGAGTCGACTCAACTGGATTAACGTTGTTTTAAATGGAAAATGTCATCAGTCTCACACTCTTGAAAGCAGGTCTTAAAAGACTGTGGAGGCATTATAACGCAAAAGGTGTATGATCCTGGTGGTAATGTTGTTTTAATCATGATTCAGACACAGATGATTGTAATTATTTGCTTTGCTTTTATTGTAATCGTATATGAACCGTTACTGTAAATTGTTTTACTATATCTAATATATTTAATTTTAAACTCCAGAAAGTGCAAGTTATTATTTAACCTAATGATGAATTCTGTATCTATTGCCCCTTATTTTATGATTGAACTCTTCCATCATCGAAATAAACTCTGTGATGATTTGATTAACGATATAAGTATGTTCTTTTTGAGTCTTCGAGTCTCTTGCTTTTATTACTGCGGATGAAATCTGAAAAATATTAGTGTCTTTTAATCCCATGTGCTATGAACCAGATGTTTGGCACAATGTATGCTAACAAAGAAATGAAATAATTACAATTTATAAGCTAGATAGCTAATTATTAGTATAAGTTTAATACTTTAACACCACTTGAACCTGCAGTTCAAAGTCTTTGAGGTCATTGTTTTGGTTTTTCTGTCCTACCACTTTTTGTCTTTTTCTCTCCAAATTATTTCCAAGCGAAAGAAGCAACAAAGAGATATTTCCTCATGCAGATGAAAACAGGAACAAAAGCAGAGTGAGTTTCTTTTTCCAGGTGACCAGAGAAACAACTTCAAATGAATGCTAATGTTGCTGTTTTAATAGTACAGGCAACTGTCGTGTTTGGTTGGTGGGAAAAAAAACCTAGTTTATCAGTTAAGATTTAGTCTTTCATTTCCTTCCACACAATGAGGCCCTTTTCACAAAAATGTCACAGCAGGAAAACACACAGGGGCACATGTGAAAAGTGAGCACGGTTTAAACTGATAAACTTAATAATATACAGTTTATTAAATAAATTGTTATTAATTCTAAATGTAGAACTTTGTGCATTATGATATAAAATTACAGATTATCAAACTAACATTTGTAACTCTAAATGCTCATAAACAAATAGTGATAAACAGGTGAAGGGATTTACCTGGATGCAACTACTATAAAATGACAAATTTAGTGTATGAATACATGTTAAATAATTATTTATAATGTGATTTATTTATTATTATGATCAGGTCTCCCTGCACTGAAGGTTCTACAATGTTTTATAGTTAATCATAAATCACTTTAGAAACATTAAGCAAAGTATCTCCCACCTTGTTAGTCTGGGAGGGGGTTGACAGGGGTGGTAAATCAGAAGGGTGGCCACACCTCTGGACCCGCCCCTGCATCGCATCAGCCGAAGTGAGACAAAAGATCCGCAGACCGCACTGCCAGCTGCCTGCAAGTTTCTTTTAGTCACGCATTGTCAAATAGACATAACGAGCAGGATTCATCACTTGTGAGCTACATGATAGAGTCAGTCAGTAGATATGGTCAGACCAGCCTGTAGGCCTCCATTTATTTATTCATATTCATATTTATATTCAGTCATTAGGAGTAAGATCTAGTATAGTGGCAGCAGCATCCAAACTCACGTGAGACAATAGAAAAGCTGAATGTGATCTGAACACTGTACTTTGTGTTGGCCCCTCCTCTCCTCTCCTCTCTCTCCTCCCCCCTCCGCCCTCACCCTCCGCTCCTCTATCCCTCCCTGTGTCCCACTAAAGCGATTTCAGCGCAAGCAGGGACTCGTCCCTACGGTCACGGATGGCAACATGGCGACAGAGGTAAGAGTGGCACATTATCTGCACCATCTCTCGCGTTAGATTTCGATGAACAGCCGGAACACTTGAGCGATCGTTTGAGCAGACGAGGCGCGGGTGCAGTGAGCGTGGTCAGTGAGGGTGTCGAGGCTGCGCACGGTCAAACTGTGGCACGCTCATTCAGTTGCGGCTCACTTGAGCCAGGACTGACGACTGTGTCCTACATTATCATACCAGTTTCGTCCGAGGGTTGGTCTTGGTTTTTTTTTTTTTTTTTTTTTTTTTTACTCCCGTAACCGTGTTTTGACATTTCAAAGAGAAAAATAACATTTTGAAAGTGAGCTGCGCTTCACGGAAACAGAAATGGGGCAGAAACAGCGGATCCTCCCCTCGATCGTAAGCTGTTTTGGAGAAAGCAGATCTGTTTTTGTGTGTTGAGACGCCCCGTTAATCCGGTGACAGGCCACTGTGTTTTTATCATACACACACACACACACACACACACACACACACACACACACACACACACACACGCCAACCAGCATTCAGCACCATGGACAGAAACACTCAGCCCTGACCTTCCTCACTGCTTCTCCAGCCTCTGTCGCCTCCATCTGTGCTTTTCTACATGCTAAAAAAAAAAAAAAAAAGCTTATGAACAAGAATAATGTTTACAGAACATACTCCATGACACAGTTAACAGTAACAGCATAACTACTCGATATTAACATAGTGCATGGTCTGTTATCAGTCTGCCTAATATTGTTCCCGCTCATCGATCTGTTGAGAGCTGTAGTGAAATGTTGCCCCATTTCCTGCAAGCAAGACAAGAGGGAAGGAAGGGGGGAGAATCAAAGTGTGTGTGTGTGTGTGTGTGTGTGTGTGTGTGTGTGTGTGTGTGTGTGT
>JAUBNQ010000001.1:18490576-18516218 GCA_032353495.1 Ctenopoma kingsleyae | reverse complement strand
GATAAGGCCTAACTTGTCAAGAAAAGGAGCATGCTAGGGTTTGTTTAAGTGCTAGTAACATACAATATCACGAACACCGTGCTTTTTTTTTTTTTAAGACTCATTTGAAATACTTTTTGAACAAGTGAGTTTTCACAGTTATCACAAGAAAAGGTCATTCAGCTGCCTGAAATTACTTCCTGGTGCATTGAAGACTTAATGCACTATTTACCAGAGTAGGCATTGTTTGTGTTGAGGAAGTAGATCTCCTCTCGTCCATCTCCATCCACGTCGCAGGCAGTAACTCCAATAGCATTTCCTGCTGGGTCCCTCAGTGCGTAGTATGGAGAGTTACTATCATCAACAGCGATGTTTAACAGCCTGTTTTGAGTGTGGTTGTATTTCAGAACAAGGTTGGGTCCATTGTACCTGAGGGAGAACACCACAGAGGTGGTTTGATCACACACTTTCAGCAACAAAGTGTAACGAAGTAACAGCTGCATACTCCCAATCCAGCAGCTCCTCTGTGTTTTTCCACACTCACCCTGCCACCACCACTTCCAAGTCGCCGTCACCATCCACATCTGTTACAGCCATGCCATAGTTGAGCTGTGTTGGATTGTGCAGACTGTCAGGAGGAAGCATTGTCTGTGTTACAACCTGGAGCATGGACTCAGAGCTCTGGCCATAGGACTGATGCCAGAGTCTGACTAGGAGGAGCAGCAGACCTAGACCCCACATGGCAGCAACCTGACGAGATACAGAGCATGGCATTTTAATTCAAGCTGCAACTAATGCAGAAGTCTTTTGTATGAAGCACGACAAAAATAATGTGCAATGAGCAAATTTGTTGTAGTGAAAATGTGTGATCAGACATAGCGTGTTGCACAGCATAATGTATTATGTTATGCATCATCAAGTGATCACCAAAACAAATAAAAATACAAATAAAGATACAGAAAAAGAGGAACTTAAAAAATGAGTGAGCCAAACCCACCAGTGATCTCCATTTTTTTCCTATTATTTAAAGAAAGTCCTAGGAAGAAGCTCACAATTTCCTCAGGGATTAATAAAGTATTTCTGAAGAATGATTCTTGATTTCAAGAAGAATTTCTGGAATTATAACTACAGTATCAGCACACATTAACGCTCTATTAGGACGTTTCTGTATTACTAGCGATCAATTGTTAAATTAATGTTTAATGTTTTTTCTTCGTGAAGACACAATCTAAAGAGATGATGTAGTTTGGATGATGAGATGACAAACATGCACAAAGCCTGGTCCTGGTCTGTCTGGAGCCACACATTGCATTTTTTTTCGAATATCTAATGTCTGATCTAATGTCTTACCTGACTGATTCACTACCAATGAGTAAAGACACTGCTCCTGCAATGTTGCGCTCCCGATATTAGCTATTTAATATAGCAAAGACTGTCAACCTTACACAACTTTTTTTTTTTTTTTTACGAAACAGCTTGTGTAACTTGTAAGGGATTGGCCAATCAGCGAAGGATCTCCTGAATTATCAGGATGTTGACCAATAGCTGTGCACGTTTTTATGAGAGACGCGGATGTTCGCTCTGTTTGTAGGCGCCGTGTTACAAACACAGAACATTTATATGAAATAAATTATATATTTAAGCTACAGTATATTAATAATTTATTCCGATGAAGACATTTTGACCTGTACAGACTATTGATATTCTAGGAATAAACAAGGTCGACATTAAACTTTCGTCTTCGTTCAACTGCAGTGATACAGAAGAACACGACTCCCAGAATGCATTGCGCTGCAATTTGCTGGCGTCAGTAGTGCGACGAAAATCTGTTCTAAACAAACCAAACACGGGTAAGCGGAAACAGCTAAAACTATCCTGCGTATTTCTGTTTCGAATATTGTGAATGAAAAACCGTGAATACACAAAATGTGTGTTAATTTTACATCTGTGTTCTCAATAAACAGTTATTATAACCTTAACGAGAGGAAATTTTGTTAGTTATCAGAAGCTGAATCGGTTAGCTAACTGTAGCTAACGTCTGTAACGTACTGCAGTTAAGTGTGTAAATGGTGTTTGTTCAACTCACTTGAATAAAAGCTAATTATTATTATCATACAAGTAATACCGGACTCGTTTGGAAACCTGTTAAAGCCTAAAAAAAAAGGATGTAATACATAATTTTCAAATTGTACTTTCCACTTCTGTTTCTGTTCCTCTGTGACCTAGATGTTTAACCCATCTAATAATGGAGCCACAGGAAAACTGTACTCTACCCCAACCAACTCCCACACCTTCTTCTCACTCAAAGAGGCCAAGTCAGACTCTGTATGTTCCTAAACAACGACTTCATGGGGCCAAAGACAAAGTTGACGCTCAGGCAGAAGTTAAACCACGACCCAGACCCCGCTACACAGACAAGGCACGAAAGAATGCTAAGAATAAGAAGGACAAGGCTGGAGCAACGGAGAAGACAGCAGCTGTTGAAGGAGGAGATGTAAGAGATGCACAGAACTGTGACAGCAAGCCTGATGTGAAGGAAGAGTGGCTACAAGATGCACAGGTGGTGGTAAATGGGCATCCTGAGTTGACTGATGAGCAAGCAGATATTACCTCAAGGCTGGAAGCCGCATCCCTTCAGGAAGAAAAAGGGGAAGAGGAGAGTTGGGACACTTTGTTTAATGATGATGGAGATTGTCTGGATCCGCATTTGCTTGAAGAGGTGAGTGCTTTGTCTAGATCTGTGTAATGTAAATAAAATCACAATAACCAAGATAACTTCTCGTAATATTCAAAAATGATCAGTTCCCACTTTATGTCTAATCCAAGCTCAGTGACCTTTATTCTATTCCTTCTTGTTATTTCCGTCTTGTCGTGTGTGTCATCATCACTCACATTTGTCACTTCTTCTCCCTCCAGCTGGCTGTTAAGGAAGGTAGAAAAAAGGAGTCAATCCAGGAACCTAGGTTTGATTACTACAACATGGACCCTGATGACGACATCGACCTCAGGGAGGATGAACTGTCTCACATTGTGGAGATCTATGACTTCCCAGCTGAGTTTAAGACAGAGGACCTTCTCAAGTCATTTCAGTGCTACCAGTATGCATAATTTAATATTAAAAATGTACATTATATGTATATGGTTTCTCTATAACAAAAACAGGACTGTGGGATCCCAGGAATAGATAAAACATTTAAGATAATACAGCCATGCTTTTGTGTTCCTTCATATTTTATTTTCAGACAGAGAGGCTTTGACATTAAATGGATTGATCACACTTGTGCCCTGGGCCTCTTCTCAAGTCCCATAGCAGGTTAGTGGAGCTCTGATGATAAATGTCTTACTATAAACCAACCTCTGCAGATATTGTTGTGGCACTTTCTCTGCTACAATGTTGTAAGTAGGGAACTGTTTTAATGAAGATCAGCGTTCACTATCAGTGGCTGAATCTCTGCATACTAACTAACATTTATTTTCAATTTTAAGCTCGTGAAGCTTTAAGATCCAAACATCCACTGATGAAGTTGCGACCACTCTCTAAATCATCCTCCGCTACAAAAGCCAAAGCCCGTAGCTGCTCAGGTACCATCTTTGTCCATCTAGCCACTTTTTTTTGTCAGTTTGTTCATACTGTCTTTTACATCTAAGTGTATCCCTTATTATTTGCTTGTCTTGTCATTCACAGACTACCTCTTGCCTGCCAAAGAGAGACCTCAGACAAGTGCAGCACTGGCTCGCAGGCTTGTGATTGGTGCCCTTGGTGTAAAGAGCAACGTGACAAAGGAGCAGCGTGAAGCAGAGAGGAGGAAACTCCAGGAGGCAAAAGGTACATTATACAAAGAGATATTCAGCTTATGATAATTAGCTTATTCATTGACCTATTCTGTGATTAGTAGTGATTAACTGTGATTGTACATTTGCAGCCAGGTCTGTGCTCTCCATTTGTCTCGACTGAAATGACCATAATGCTGCAGATCTCCACCATGCATCATCTATTTGCTACGGCAAATAACTGGCCTAATATATGTAAATCAGAATGTCACTGGGAAAGAGCTTAGTTTTTCAGTCAGCCTTCTCTAAATAAATAGATAAAAAACCCAGAGTTAAAAACACAGAAAGGCTCTGAAGGTCCTAGTTTTTGAATTACAACTATTCCACCACACGTGGGAGCTGTTTTTATACTTAACAGTAGAAAAGAGAAAGCATAGTTGGAAATTGATGCAAAGAGAAGTTGCCCTCCATCCATTGCTGCACACATCATAACAGGCCTATAATCAGTACAGCAGCCATTTCCCTTCACAGATGGATGGAACATAAGTGTATAGGCACACAAAACCACAAATGGCCGTCCACTGAGCAGCCAGTCAGGAAGTCAGGGACTTCAGTATAGCAAACTTTTAAAAAAGCCTTTTTTGTTCTTAGCATAGACACGTTTGTGCTCTTTATTTAAGATCACGGCACTCACAGAAAAAGCAGTCGTGCATCATGTGCAGAACATTGTGTCCTTGGAAAGAGTGCCACGTATAGTTGCATCCAGAGATTAATTTGCAGCTGGATCTTTAGTCTGCCTCAGCTCTTCACTTCCCTGCATGTGGCAAAGACAGTGGTCTAAATTTAGAGCATCAAATCACCAAAGTGTTGTTTATCTAAGGGTTTTTGCTGATTGATATGTTCAACTGTATGTGTGTGATTTATCTTTCAGAACAAAAGCGCCTGGCAGCCAAACAGAGAGAAGATGCCTGGGAGGGAAAGTGACTGGACAGAAAACAACCCCCCCTTGTATTTTAATTTTTTTTTTAGATTCTTTGAGTCAGTAGAGGCTAAAGACTTCTCTGTTTTCTTCTCGTGCTGTTTTTTTCTCAAATGGCCATTCCTGCTTACCACCACACTTCTCAGAAATGCATCCCCATCAGTTTTTTCTTCCTCCTGCCATAGTTGGTAACCAGCTGCTACTGAACATTTCATCACTCACTGTCTGTTAGCCTGCAGTGTTACATCAGTTGAGGTCATCCCACCACTGTTCCCTCAACTTTATCATCATATTTTGTTTGTGCAGGGACTGGTCTTTCACCTGGACTTACTTTTATGTCTGTAACTTTGTAACCACAGAGTACAGCGAAACGCTGAGTGTGTTAATTTATAAAGGGTAGCTAATTCATTGAAATAATAATGTTTGTATGGGTATAAAGTCACATGCTTGTCTTTAAATTGATATTTTAGTGCTGTAAGGGATGATGTGTAAATGTGAGGGCAGAAAGACTTTTTAGAAGTCCTATTTTATTTAAATTCATTTTATGGTAAGAAAAGCATATCCTATACACGTAGACACTGTCTAGATTAGATTTTGTTTCAGTTGCTGAATTAAAAGTCATTTTCAAAAATGTAACATTGTTTACAGTCAGTTTGATGCTCACTTTTAACAAATTTGGATAGACATTTTTATAAACTTTCCAAGTAGTCCGGTGAATTTTGACTGACATTCAGTGAGAAACCTCCACTCAGCACGTTTATATTGTTGTAATCAAACTAGCTTCTGGTCTTTCTCTTGTTCAGGATCATGATGGTTCTCTCTGCTAAAACAAACACATAGTGGGTACTGTGTGCTCATCTGTATACATTTAGAATTATATCTTGTTGTCCAAACAGGACTGATGGAGTTGATAATAAGGTTGTCATCCATTGTGTCAGACAAATTTATATACACTTTTAGTGGATAAACTGATTTGCTTTACTTTATGGGGATAAAAAAATTGATATTATAAAACAACTGCAGAAATGTTTTCATCCAATATTTACAATGTGTTGTGTGACCCATTCATTCTTCCAGTTTAATTATTAAGAACATTATTATACATTATTAACAGTATTCAAAACTTCATGCTGAAAATTCAGTACTACTGCACAGTCACAGATCCAGGGTCAGTAAACTTAAATGAAACTGTTGAGCAGATACATTTTCATTTGTCATAGCGTAGTGTTTTATTGAAATCGTTTGTTGAATAAAGTACTTTAAGAATTTAGGCACAATTTTCTATTTTCAGCTCCAACTTCATTTGTGGTTTCTACTCCAGTGTTTCACAATCTATTGGTTGAGAAAATCCTGCAGCACTGGGGTTTACCACTTTCTGAAACTGCTTCAGATAAAACAAATGTGGTGGTCAATGTCAATGGGCTGTTTTTCTTTATTCCTAGAAAGATGAGGTTTTCAGTAGACGGAAACAGTGTTATTTAATTTAATTTCTATCCTCACAGTTAAGAGTCAGCTTTCATAATTCACTACCAGCCTCATCTGACACATACTTTCAGGATCAAGAGACGTTTTTGCCAGCTGGAGGCAGATGCATCTTTGGAGCTTCACTGATTTGACCGCAAACCATTCAGCATCTCATTCACCTTCCCAGCCGATAATTAACTCATTCCCCTGGTCCGGAGGAAGAGCTGGAGATTTGTTATTTGTTTCTAACAAACCATGTATCATCTTAAAAATAAGACCTGCTGTTAACTTATGGCCTCATGTTGAAGAAGATGATATGTTGCTTTCAGACAGTGTTCAGTCAGAATAACTGTGTGATATTTAGCTCATCACTAAATGTTTACGTCAGTGCTGTCCAGTGCTGCTGTGAAGATCCCAGACTGTGCAGCAGTTTAGAACAGTGGCTGACACTGAGGAAAAAGTGCCACGTGGCCCATGATGGACTAATTAAAGTGCTGCAGCCTCAGTGCAAGGCACCATTACATATTCACTTTTTTGCATTGGTTTCTTTTCAAATCAGTAGTTCAGCATCAGTGTGACAAATTCAGGTTTGTGTAATTCAAAAACTGTTTCTTTTGACTTCTCTTTCCAGAGATTGTGTATTGTTTTTGTGCAGCAAGTTTAGTGGGTTTGGCATAAGAGGTGATGTTATGTTGTATTTTGCCAAACGTGTACTCAGTAAACACATATGGCAGCATGCATTTTGTGCTTTATATGGACAAGGGGAATCACGTACTAATGGCTTTTGAATTTTTTTGAAAAACTGTTCTTGGTGGAGAAGTGATTAAAATCAATAAGTTTTACATTGTATGTTAGTGTGATTAAATGTAAATCTTTCAGAATGGTGTTAGTTGAATGTTTTATAGACTTTTCAGTCTTATTTTGCCTCTGCTTCATTTTTGAGTGTGTTGCAGAAGCTGTGTCATTGAAAATACAGAAAATAATTGTAAATTTGTCAAATAAACAAATGTTAAAGCAAATTGATTATTTTCTTATTGCATATTGCAAGTCTGAACCTTTCTGGAAATGGGATTTATAGTAATGTGATTTGACTGCCGTGCAATATTTTTATTCATTTGTCCTGTACACATACAATATTGAGGAAAATCAAAAAGTTTTCAGCACATTAACACTAAATATGCTGTGATTTGTTATCATTGACGCTTGTGAGACTATTTGCAGATGTTTTATCTCTGTCTAGTGCTCATGTACTATTGTATTTTGTGATTAATTAACCCTCACAACCACGCTTCTGCAGAACTCAGTGGACCTGTGACGTGACACATTTTCATAGTGAGTCTGCCAGAACAGAAGTGGACCTCCCTGAGCGCTGTTGTTCTACTTATGCAGCCTGTAGCTGCTCTTTACCATCATCGTGTGAGATCTGAGCCTTGCCCATAATCTCATGTTTTACACTGGCTTCATGAGGAGGTGATGTACCACAGAACAGCTTTCTGGGTGCTTCACACACAATCATTAGATTAACTACACAAATACAAACCACTACTGAGCAAGTGGTGGTTCTAAGTGCCAACTCTGCCCTACAATATACAGTATATGTATGCTGTTATGTCACAGAACAAATGTGCATCGTTGAATGAAAAAATAATCTAATGCCCCACCACAATAAAACACTTGGGTGGTGTAGGGTGGTACGATTCCTAGCACCAAACACTCATCACCCTCCTCGCTTCTTAAAATTTCAAAACTTTGCTCCAGATAACACTTTCAGACAGATTGATCACCACTGAGACACCCCAACCAACAGCTGATAACATGAATATGATGTGTTCAGGGACCTGTTTGTCATATTAGGATGGAGTATGATTTTTTTTTAAATTGATAGTTATGGTCATCACCTAATGGAAACAGCAGCACTCAGCCAGTGCTGAGTCACTTACAATTATATTTTTTAAACTTTCTTTGTTTTACTGCATATGTACTTTGTGTCACTCATTTGATTTAAATTTGTCATTTTGCTAGTTTTAAAATTATATTCTACTCATAAAGGGGAAAAAATAAAACCGAAGTAAGGCAGTATTTAAAGTATAGCCTATATAATGTGACACTGGGCAGCTGTGAGAGTTTCAAGTGTTTGTGTGAGGTTGGAAACATCCATAAAACACAGGGTTAGCTTAGGATCCCCAGGAAAAGATGGGAGACCCAGTCACTACTTAAACTTTTGTCTTTTAAGATCTTTTATTCTAAATCTGCAGGGAAGCAGTGGAAATTCTTCTGTAATTGGACTATCAAACTCGTATGAAGCACTGTATAAGCTGCCTGAACCGCTGCTAGTGGGTAATATTTTGTTATCTAACTTATGTACAGTATATAGATAGTTACATAAAGGAATCATTCCCTTTTAGCAAGATGTCAAATTTCCTGAAATGTATTAACCTTTATCTTTGTTCTGTATTAGAAAGCTCTGCACTTAAATAACCATGCCTCAAATAACCATACAGTTTGTCAATCTGACATTTATTCTTTCACTACCATTACCAAGTACTGTTATGAGCTCAATACCGTGGTACAACCAAATCTCATCTGATGTTACCGATGCTAAACAGGTAAAGAACAAACAAGTGAAAATATTGATCATAATAATAAAATTAACAATACAAAACACAGCCACACAGGGACACGTTTCAACTCAAAGTACATTAAAATTCTGCATAAATTAAGAGTCCTAAAGAACATTATTCCAGAGAGGTATTATAAAACTGTACATGACAATACATTTGCAATACATTACAATATTTATTCAAATAAGGAAAATAGCACCATGAAATAAAAATGTCTCATTCCAAACCAAAGAGCACACAGTTGTGTTAGTAAAAACAATATTTTTGTAATGTGGACAGTGAAAGCACAGAAGGCATGTACATAGTTTTGTTTACAGTTGATGATCAACAGCTCAGTGATGAACTGTAAAAGTCAAGACTGTGTTGTTCTCATGTGCCTTCAATGCATTACTTTTAAAACTGTGGTTATGTTTTAATCTAGAATATTACATCTGTTAGAAATTCAAGACAAGTTTTTGTAAAAATGTAAACTGTTCTATGTATTATCTTGGCGACGTGATGCTTGTGGAGGCCCGTTTTGGTCTTTCTAATTTCTCCTTTTGTCTCTTTGACTTTCTAACAGGAACGGTCACTGCTGATGATGATGATCAGTCACAGGATCCTAATTAGTCATTTTAAGTCCAAACCATCTCAGTTTCCCACCCGTCTCCCTCCAACCCTCACCTTTCTATTTACTGGCATGTCATTGTCATTCAATCTCCTTCCCCCCTGCCAAGTTGAGGCATGGTGAGGAGTTGTACAGTTGTTCTGTAATTACATCTGGTGTTCCTTAATTCACAAGAAGTTGTTGGAGATCTGACGTTGGTGGTCAAACAAATCCTCCGCCTCGGCGCTGTATGCATCACCTGATGGAAACAAGCAAAGAACAAACTGGGAAAACAGACTAACAAACACAGGGAAGCACTGAGGTGTTAATAAAACGAGATTAAATAACAATGAGAATTTATGGGCAATTTACCTGCATGGCATCCAAACATGTAAACTCGCGATCCATCGTACTTGCACCGGCAGCGCATCACGTTGTTCTGGAAATCAGACTCAGCCATGTCTAAGGAAGGGTTGACCTCTACCTGTAGAAAAGAGTGTTAACAGATGATACGCTGTTAAAAGTCATACTACACATACCAGCAAGCACTGTGCTGGTCTCTCCATGTCCACAGCATTTCCCTCTTGCAACTGAACCCCTCACACAAGCACTCAGTCCAGCATATCTTACCTATTGTAATAAATAACTATGTTTAAATGTATTTCCCTGTACGTAGATGATGTTTCGTTGTATTTTTCAAAAGTAGAATTGAAATGAACTTGAGATTAAATCCAAAACCACCTTTATTAGAAGTTAACAACTTTACCTACTGAGGAGTTAAAATTCGGTCTTCTTTCAACTTCACGTAAGAAGATTTAATTCATCAGCATATTAACTAGTTACTAAGTTATTTTCAGAGCTTATCTGACATGATACAGATGCTTTGAAATTGGTTATTTGTATTTATCTGTATTATGTTATGTCACAAGACTTAACTACATGTGACAACTAAAGGAATAGTTTGACATTTTAAATCACAGTCTGGATATGTTTTATAATAAATTAAAAAACGTTTTAAAAAAAGTTAAAAATAGTCCTGCCAGCACCTCTAACACTAAGGGAATGAGTGAGAAAGAAACACTTTTCTTTAGACAGTCAGTAAAAACTGGTTTTCCACATGACTTGACTGAGAAGCCACAGGATTATTGTTCTCTTTTCTATATGGCTCATAATGTATAAATTGGGGGTCTAAGTAATGTATGACATCACTTTCCACTGTTATCACCATACAGGGAAAAAAAGGCCTAAGGTTGCAGATGACAGTTTTGGGTTTGGATTTAAGTTGCAGCCTATCATTAGGCTGTAGCCATGGCTGCTTGTCATGGTTTGTTGTTTTCCACCCTGTCTGTCTGCCTGCCATATATAAGAAAAGCACACAAATGAATTTTCCTGACACACACATCAAACAGATAACCTGACCACATATTCAATAAAGCAACCCAGTTTCATTTTGTACAGTATAAATAGTAGAAATTTCGTGGTTCCAATTATATTTACAAAGAAAGATTCTAGATGTAAAAATATTCATGATTATAATTCTTTCTATTACATGTAAAGCCAAATCTGGTGTCGAGAACTTTGTGTAGTTTTAAATACTGCCTGCTGAAGCAGCCAGTGATTTAAGCAAATATTTTATAGCTCTGGTGTAAAACACCATATTGAGCTGGTGGCAGCTGATGCCTTTTTAAAAGCTCTTGTAATAATGCGAAACAAAGGGCCCACAGCCTATTTTACAGGACAATGAAAGGTTGTCACTGTGATGTAAAAGACTGCTGTGAGGTTGTGAAGCTGGCTTTTAAATGACGAAGCAATCAGGAGTCACATTCACCTCAGCAATCAAGCTGAGGTGGACATGACTCATACTTTAAATGTATGGTCCTAAAAATGGCTGCCACCCTGCGTTTCTTGGGAAATACTCAAAGAAACACCCAGCGACATGAAAGACGAGCAGGCATCTGCACCCTCCCTGCGTCTCTCACTTCTTACACAAATTTAAAAGCAGCTCAACTACTGTTGCACCACAGTCATTACCACAAAGTGCTG
Organism: Ctenopoma kingsleyae; assembly: GCA_032353495.1. Lineage (NCBI taxonomy): Eukaryota > Metazoa > Chordata > Actinopteri > Anabantiformes > Anabantidae > Ctenopoma > Ctenopoma kingsleyae. Next base: position 18,504,775 of record JAUBNQ010000001.1, on the reverse strand, counting down.
CTGGGTCACGTTGTCATGACATCGGAGGATCTTTGCTTAATGACATGTATGTGGTATTATCTCTCAAGACGTGGCTTGTCACATGTGTACAGACTGATATAGCACAGTGTTGGACCACTCCCTCACGTAGTTTACATACAGTCCACACATACGCATGCAAGTCAAACTTAAACATTTTGATTACACTCAGAAAATAATTAGAAACTGTAAACATCATCATTTTACTGTTACTAAGCTGTCAGGAAAAAAGGATGTCTAGATGTCTAGAATCAGATGAGACGTGAACAAGCTCAGGTTTCAAAGTTAAAACTCAGTCTGTACAAATGTAAAAGTGCTGATGGAGCTTTTCCTCTGCCAGTAAGGCTGCACTTTCTGAATGGGTGAACTAATAGCAGGCCTACTTTCTATATAAATCCAGACTACTGTACATTCACTTTCCTAAAATATGCACACACCCTCTGTACCTGAGTGGCTGGAAACACAGCCGAGAGCCATTTAGTTCAAATTATAGTCTTTTATCACGGCTTTTATCTTATGTGTGCTTTTAGATGTTGAAACAGCTACCCTGGTGTTTTTTTTCTCTGCTTTTCTGCATGAGCCAAGAGTTTTTGTAAGATCACTGATGTTATTTCACCATGAAGATTGTAGCATGAATTACCTTTTTGTCTGGATTTTTATAGGTATACCAGTTTCAAAGTACACTGTAATAGGGCGACATTTTATATTATGGGATTTTTTGGTAAGAAAATTCTGTAATAACAAACAAACCTGAAAGATGTATTCACCAGGTCGTACGTCTGTGATGTCAACCCACTGGCAGTCAATGTCATGGCGGTAGGTGTCCCAGCAGTTAACTGAGATACCCTGATCACCCATGTTATAGCAGGCATACCTCTTATGGATACCTGCAAGAGCAAAACAGTTGGAAACATATGATGAGAGTTGAAAAGAAAGACGTATAATGCATAAATTTACTTTGTAGACAGTCGCTCGGGATTTAAATTTCTACCAAGAGGCTTAAATTATGATTTAAAAACCACATCTTTTTTTGGGACATTCAATGAATAGAAAGGATCTACAGTAAGCTGTCTGGGCTTTCCAAAGCCAAGATCATTTTAGGCTTGGCCTCTGATCTTACAGCTGACTGAATTGAATGCTCATTATGGGATTTCAGCTTTGCACTTTTATGTATTCGTGATTCTCTTGTTTGTCACGGTTCTGTTCTCATATCCAGACATCCATCAAAAAAACCAGACATTAATTTGTAACCGTCTCACCATCAGGACAGTAGGTGTCCTCCAAGCAAAAGCTGGCTTTGTGACCTTCAGCCACCTTGGTCCCATTGAGGGTCAGAAGATCATAGTGGGTGAACACCTCGATGCTGTGGTAGTGCCTGAGAATGGGGAGAGGATGGGTTGAGTAATGCACAAAGGAACTACTCATTTTGCTGCTGTTTTTCTGGTTCAAATATCAACTACATTGTCCAGTACCCTGATGTTTATTTGAAATATAGCAGGTATAAATCTTGTTATGATGCTGTGAAGGCATCAGACAGAAAAAGAAGCTGGCAGACAGACATCAGTTTGGTGTTGCTCTTTCTATCATTACAGAATCATTTCCAGAGCAGACACTACCAAAACTGAATGTCAAACCATGTATTTGCTGTTTGGATAGGTAGAGACTGGCTTGTGGCTGAGAGAGACACTGAGCTCTGTTTCTTGTTTTTGTGCTCAGGACCACAACGGCTGAAACAAGAAACCAGGCTGTGCCGAGTGCAGTTATGGCTCTGATTGTAACAACTGGGTGACCAATGAGGAGGATGTTTATTGTAAGCTACATTTTAGAGGATAAAAGATTGTGTTTATTGTGTTAAATAACAGACTTTCATAAGTGGTTATTTATAACCCAGATCTTCGCTGTGCTGCACTCAGTGATCCCATTCCAATCACAGAATCTTAAATTCCCATTCATCTTTCGCTTGAGATTTTAATTTTCTGACCTCTCGTAGCAGCTGTGTTTTCTTGTAAAATCTTTCCTTTTCTTGTGCCATCTCATAATGATGCCCATTTGTGTGCCATGTGGGGGTTATGCAGCATTTTTTTCCCAACCAAACCATGCAGCAGCCAAAATCACTGCATAGAAACTCAAAATACTGTTGAAGAGGTAAAATGAGAGGCTTGTTCAAATAGTACATTTCTCTAAGCGACACAGTAGGTTGAGTCAGTATCGTGCATTTCAGGTTCAGGTTATTGATCTTTCCTCTTCTCATCCTCCGTTACCTGTGACACTGGTGCCAAACCCAGCTTTCTCTGGTGGCCCGGGGACGGAAGTCAGCCCGACCCATGTTCATGATGCGAGTGGAGAAACGCAGCAGGCGGCGGTGTCCATAGGGCCAGTTCATCCTGGCAGCAGAGGAGGACAAACAATTCTCCTCATTGGCACAAGTGAGCAGGTGAAGAGGTCTGTCCTCCAGGTAGGCCGTCTCTTGGACAAGTTGAGCATCCACTACAAGGTCGGGAGCAGCTGCAGGGGTTAAGAGTCAGAGTTTACTTTGCAGTCATTTCACAACAAATAAAAACACAGTGGTTTGTTTGCAGGTTTTTGGACTCACTTTCTACACAAGTAACTCCTGCTGCTCTGCCATCTCCTCCTCTTGGACAGTAGACGTGTGTGTTTCTGCGACAGTGCTGGACAGACATCTCAGTACCGACGCAGTGAGTTCCACTCAGCACCACCTCTCCAGCGTCTGAAGAACCAGGCCAGTACCAGGTCTCCTACGCAGAGACGCAGGAATAGAACAAATTCACACACAGACTCATTAGAGCTCATTTGTGTTGTTGCTTCACCACTTATGGCACTTATGGAATCATGAGAAAGGAACGTAAAAATCTTTTATAGCTGATAGCAAATAGCAGTCTCTGCTATAAACAACAAATCCCCATTTTCACAGAAAACATCAGTGCACATTATCACATTTTCCACTTTTTTTCGCCACTTTAAGACTTTCCTGTTAAATGTTCCCAGTGGCCCCCCTCAAATCTCACTCATGCGGCCCTTTCCATGCATTTCTATTTTCAGTTTGTTTGCACTGTGAATTTCTCCCGATCTCTCTTCACCTCACTTTCCCTCTTTTATTTTCAGTGTGCTGGAAGTGGACGTTTGAAAAGCCTGTAATTTCCTCAGCCCTCGGTAATAACACAGCACAGACACACAAACAGTAGGACGGAGGGAGAGAGAGAGGAGGAAATAAGGAGGCACAGAGACAGAATGGGAGAGAATGAAAGGAAAACTTGTGAAAGGAAAACTGGCAAAACAACATCAACATCTTTCATTTTCTTGCTTACTTGATGAGCTCTTGCGGCAAAGCCAAAGCCCAGCTGTCGACAGACCACCGTGGCCTCATTGATGCCCCAGTTCTCACTGCAGACGGAACCCCAGCGCTTCACTCCTCCAACCTCGATTAGCACCTCCACACGGCCCTCTGCTGGCTCTCTGCCTCCTGCCAGACGCACCTGAATGTGGATTGAGAGGGAAACTGTTTTCTTGTGACTACGTAACACCTGTCTGTGGATATGTAGGCACGTTTTCATGTTCATTACTCACCGTAGCCTGCATGCCAGTGTTGGGTACGTTGCAACGGACTGCTACGTCCTGGATGTGTTTGCAGCTGTAAAGCGGCACTGGTCTGTGCTGACACTCTGTAATTGACCTTTCCCTGCCTGTGCACTGGACACTGTTCATGTGTATGGGACCCGTACCTACAACAGAGGGCATGGAGTGACTGTGGATTGATTCACACTAAATGCAAAAAGACACATGCTACACAAAAGTCTCTAAAACCTGGTGGCTCTGCAGCCACAGATGTCCACAATGAGTGATTAAAAACCCAGATGTGATCAAGACCTCTAATGTGGCCCTTTTGAGCTTTTGAGCTTAGCCAGAGAGCTTTCTGCCTAAATGACGGTACACTCTGAGTTCCACACTACACACCAGGATCATGCTTTATAAACTAAAATAGGTACCAAAATGGCAAAATTGAGGAAAAATCTTTGAACACATCTCTATTTGTGTAGGTGTGTGAGGCACAGGCTAGAGACCTATAAAGCCCTATAATTTGGCTTTAAATAGCTAATGATGTCACTAAGTCTAGAGTTCTGTGACTGCGCTACCCACGAGCCTCCACATCACTGCTGCAATGCTCAGGAGGGATGGTTTTGTGTTATATGTTCACACAACTATTGTAAACGGTCCAGACACATTATAGGTCACAATGCTCAATACTGACATTAAACCATGTTCAGACATAGCAGCTCTATTTCACCCAATTTATTAGAGTAATACTCAATTGTTTTCCATGACTTACTTCATTAAGTAAAACAGAGAGAAGGAAATGCAGCCACCATAACAGGACACATGCTATGTAATCATTTGGGCAGGAAGATAATGGGAGGAAATGAACATGATTACAGAGTTACTCCAGAGGTATGGAAAGAAAATAAAGACTATGCAATTTCCCATCACTATGCTTCACTCTATTATTGCATGACAATTTTGTGGCTATATTTTCACACCCACAAAGGCAGTGCCAAAATAATCAGTATTCCTAAATGTCTGATCACGCTCAGTGCTGATTGCCTGACATCCTGGTTTTCAAAGCTGAACTAGCTTTTCACATCCAACAGGCTTATTTTTGACAACAACACACGACGCCATTATTTTGTTTGCTCTTAGCATAGTTTACACTTGTACAGTATAATTGGTCATGGGTAGAGTTCCTCAACAATCAGCTTCAACAATAGAAGTATATGAGGTTGTAAACATTTTCTCTGGGTTTATTTGTTTGCTCAGGTCCACAGTTCTTAGCAGCAGACATTTAGACTGAGAAATGTTTAGTCTAAAGTATCACTGAGCTAAACTGACTATGCTCAGGGTGCAGGGTGAATTCAGAAACTGTTTCAAAGTCTACACCTTTTAACACATTACTGATAATCAGATCAGCACCAGGGGATCTTTATTATATATGATTTTCTGAAATCTGTTTATCTGCTAACTTAACTTAACTAAAAAGAACAAATAAATGTCAAGCTACAGTTATGTTTAAACATGCAAACATCTCTGTAATCATGGCAGGTAAAGCTAAATACCGTATTTGTGACTGTGTTTATGCCTTCTAGCCTACCCTGTCCAAGCTGAGCCTTGGTGAGGGCCTCCTTGGCTGTTCCAAAGCCCAGCTCCCTACAGACCACGCTGGCTGCAGTGATGTCCCACAGGTGGTCACACACTGTGCCCCACTTGCCCTCCCTCAGCACCTCGACACGGCCCTCCCCAAGCCGAGCTCCTGCCTTCAGACGGACAACAGGCTGGAAGGAAAAAGGGAGAATTAAGGTGATAAGAGCAAGTCAGTTGAATTGACTGTGAAATCTTACTTATTATAATTCTGTTTACATCTTAGTATCTAACTGCATTTTAGATGGTCGAATCTGTCTGGCAAACTACTGTAAACTACTTTGAACAGTTCCATGCTAACATTAGCTTTTGCCTTTCTTTCCCATCCCCAGGTTAAGCAAACTGTCTCTTGGTGCTATTTTGCAAACAAACAGTGCATGCAATATATATAATAATATGTATGCTTATTGATTATCTCTTTATACAAAAACAAATAATGATCACCCTGCCATTATTTTATCACTATTTTTTTGACTTTGTCCTCCACACTGACCGGCACGGCGGGTGGTGCAGGTGCTCTGCCATTGCGTGTGAACTGGGATCCGGGGACACAGCGGACCACAGCATGCATGCCGCCCCTGCATGGTACATCACTCCTGGGGAGAAACAACTGGGCCTGACACTGGGACAGAGAGACCTCTGCACCTTGACACTGCACCTTCTCCACCCAGTAGGCCTTTTTAGTGATCTGTGTCCTCAACCTGGGTGGGGGATGAAGTGGAGGAACAACCAGAAATCAGAAAAAGGATGGAGAAACCTGAGTCACGTTTTAACGTATTGCAAAGTTCATATGTTGATTTTACCTGGAGGATGGATCAGCGAGCTTGGAGTCCCACAGTTTCCTGTAAGACAGAGAACATCACATCACATTTACATCCAGTAGACTAAACTAAACTTATACACTCCCACAGTCTGCTCCTCTCCTGCCCAGTCTCCACAATCATCCTTTCTTCTCTTCCTTGACATCCCTACTCTTCCATTCTGTCTATCAAGCCTTGAATAAACACACTGAAAGCTGTAAATAGCAAGGAGGCACAACATGGTGCACAGGGCGTGTGTGTTTTTGAATAAACACAGCCCTTGTGTAAGAGACAGAGAGCAAGAAAAAGACAGAGATTTACAATAACGGATCACATAACTCCTTTTTTCTTTCATTTTCCCCTTTCAAACCACCACCTTCTTGTAATGACTTTTTTTTTAGCTCTTCCATTTATGTTTCAGTGTTTGTCTATATGTCTACAGTGGATGTCTGGTTTTGAGCATCCATGTGAAAAAAAGATGAATAAGGCACTATACGTTGATCCCTGGGAGTCTTTCTGAGGTCTGCCAAATTCAACAGGGTTTTCTAACCTGTGACTAGTTTCATGGTTATTATTTTAAACTCGAGTCAATTTTTAAAGAGAAACTCTGTATACACAAAATGAGCCCCCAATGTGTGGGCACACAGACACACACCATGCTAAAAACCTAAAACAGCAAAGAAAGGGAGAATTCAATAAACCGAATAATTCACAAACCAGTCAGTGACTGGGAAATGTCCTTCTGTGACACACACATGCACGCACATTAGAGCTGACCACTTCCATCAGCCAGTATGACCACAGACAGGTGCAGCTGGACTCAGTGAATGAGCTTGAATTATATATGAGTTATAATACCGAGAATAGACAGGAGGAAAGTTTAGTGCATGGCCAGATTCATAAAATATTTGGTCAACTAAAATGGGAAAGATTTCTTTCCAGGTGAACCCCAATATCATCGGTTATTATCCACAATCCCAACATAAGATGAGAAATGTGTAATTTACAATTCAACAATAGGCCAGAGAACTGCAAACTGTATATATGCAGTTTATTTAACTGTTAAAGTAACTTTCCATTCTCATGTGACTGTTGCATATTGTTATTTTCTCACTTGTTCTGCTGTACAGCAGTAAAAAAAAATAAATTACACAATAAGTCTTTATCTGGTCTGATCTGGTGGCTACATTTGTTTAAAGTCCTCTTCTGCAAAGCATGAAAATCCCTAAAACGAGATAGAAAATGTTTGCTGCTACAGAAACTTTTTGTTTCGTCAGTCTTTTCCTTATGTCAGTGCAGGGTGACAGATCCTATGACTCCTATGGCATTTAATTTCATAATGAAACAGGAACATGTATGCATGAGTTGTACATGTTCAGCTGACTCAGATCTTGGAGTAAGGCTACAGCTGCTCTAGACTAGGCCAGGGTGAGAGTAAGTTTTGAGGTTAGGCTTTAGGGTAAGAGGCTAGGGAATACATTACATTTACATTGATTGATGTCCTCACAACTATAGAAAGACCAATATGCATGTGAGCCTATCTACATGTGTTTACACAGTTTAAAAAGTTTCATAATTGGGTGGTAAATCAAAAAATCTAAATGAGAGGCATAGACTGGAAGGGGGTGTCAGTTCATGCTGTGTAGGAGGGGGGTGGCAGTGCTTTGCATATAATTGCCTGCTCTGTTTGGCAGTGTCTGCTGTGCAGTCGAGCAGTAGCATGTTGGGTCGCACACAGCAGACATGGAAATATGCACGTACATATCAACTTTCCCCCGCCTTGCATCTGTAAAAACAAAACCTCAGCGCTGTTACCCAACGCTATAACTGCCTGCTGAGAAACACTAAGCAAGTGATGTAAGTCTGAAAAGTCTGTGAAATGGGCAACATTTACAAGCATCGCTTAAATTCACATGAACAGGAAAAGCATGTTCTTTTGGTTTTCAGACACTTGTCCTATATTAAGTTGAGAACAATGTGATGGTCTGAATCAGATCAGGTTGAAAAACTCTCTTAGCCCTACAAGACGAGATTTAAATGAAGGAAGGTGGACCACAGCATCAAGTCTCAATGCAACAGGTCATGACCGCAGCACTGCTACTGAACCAGGAGGAAACCTTCTTACTTCTCAGGATCTTCATCTCTGTGCCAGGTTTTTTACTCAGCTCTGACCACACAATACCGTAAGCCACACTGAAGAGAGTAGCTGACTGTCAGGAAAGTAGAGATAACCTGTTATTATACTGCAGAAATGCAAAGCTGCCTGACTGGAACAATCGACTCACTGAAGAGGCAGCAGGTTGCCACACTGACTCCACAACAGCCTCTAGACAGACCCGTCAACCTCCATGGAACAAAAACTCAAAGAGGTCATAATGACATACTTTCCATGAAATGTGGTTTTTAGAATAATTGTCACAAAAGGCATTTAAAAAGCTGTAAACGAGTCGGGGAGAAACAAGGAGCAGGGGGTGAAATTAGACGAACTGAAGAAGTTACTGTCAACCTCAAAGAGAGTGTGGATGTGATGAAACAAGGGAGCTGGAAAATAGCTTTAGCACTTGACTTTTGTAAGCACAGCAATGTGGGGGAGTAGTTAAACATCTGTAAAACGCACTGAGCAAGTTAACAGGCAGTAACAAAGGAAAAAAAACCCCAACCACATGGCCATAGAGGGAAGTGCTGACACAGCAGAGTTTGAGAGAGAATACAAGATTAGAAGATCTCTCAGACCATAATTACAGCTGGTAAAGTGGACACAAACCCCAAAGAAGAGCAGGCATGGACCACTGCCAGCACAGTAGGTAGCATGTGATCTGATGTGACTATTGTGAAAAGTGTCACCGTCATTTGTTTTGTAGCATTTGAAATATGTTCAGACAGGTGCATGGCAGCACATGTTTAGCAGGTATATTTCAATCTGGACCAAAATGTTGCACAAGCTGAGAGGCTGGCATTGCCATCTTTAGAGTCAGGCTGCTTGAAGTGAAGGGCTAAAATATTATTTTTTTTGTTTCTATGTGACTTAGCTCAGTCGCAATTTATCATTTATATTATTTAATTTTGATAATCCACCTCACACTGCTTACTCTTTAAAAAAAAACCTACCTACCCCACTCAGCTGTTTACTGTAGGAGAAAATGGATGCTCCATTCATCTCCCACGTAGCTGTGCAGAGGTTGACAAAAAACAAACAACATTCTCTGGCCTCGTCCAGTCCTTACACAAACTGGTGGTTGGGGGTTTGGCACAGAAATATTGTGTTTCTCCAGTTTTTCAGTTTTGTTTTCTACACTAAGATTAAATTTAGGACGGTACTCTGATGTCTTTGCTCTATCTTTGACTTGAAAGGGTCTGAGGACAAAGTGGGTAAAAGTGAGGTTTAGAATTACACTGCATCTGACCCTCACAGTTCAGAAGAAGCCTTAAGAGATAAGAGACTGTGACAGAGAGAGTTATTAGTTGTGAGGCGATGGCTGCAGCTGGGGAGAAGCAGCTGTGTCCTGCTGTGGAGGAGAGTTAGGATACAGGGGGTAATTACTGGCGACATAGAGCAGGCAGAGGGCAGGCAGCAGTGAGTACCGTCGTCCTGTTGGCCAAGCCATAAAAAGACCTCTGTGGGCAGGCAGACGGACGCACAGACACACAGAGGGTTGTGTTTGCGTGTGAACAAGAGTGTGTGCATGTTTATTTCTGTGTGCACATGAATGTTGTACGTAGTTTATGTGAGGGCTCATAAGCTTCTGTGCGATGAGGGTGGAGCGGGGAATGTATTAGCATGTGTGTGAGACTCCTGGGGTATTCAGGTTTTTATGGAATGTGTTTAAGGTTTGTGTAGGTGCTGCAGTGGGTATTTATGGCTAAAGTTAGACTGTTGAGTTGGATTTGTGGGATAAAATCAACACAACGGTCTGAAATTATTAGTATAATGAATAATGTGTGTTTGAGGAACAATTAAAGAGTTATGGAGTTTCTGTTCACCTGATGAATGAACCATAGTCGTATAGTTCAGTTCTTCAGAAAACAGCTGCATGCTGTATTGAAAATGATACTGAAAGTGGTGAGATATATATAAAACCAAAAGCAGTTGCAGGTATGTGTAAATTCAGGAGTCACCTCTTTGTTTTAGAATGGTGTGTAACCACACTTCGGAGGAGTTTTGCTGAGCTGGGTGCAGTCACTGAATCAAAGCTAGCTGCTGCTGCATAGTCAACAAACTCCTGTCTGCTTTTTAAGTTTTTTATTTCTACATGTGTTGATATGCAAAATATGTGTAGATGTGGAAGATCTGGAGTTGTTTATTGTCATTATAATAATGAGTAATGCAATGCTTGCAATGTTTGCTGCTGAGTAATTACTAAAGTAATGTAACTGATTTTTCAGTGGGTAATGTGTCATTAATGAGAGTTTTCAGGTATATTGCCCAATACAGTTAATTATAGCAGTTTTAAAAACAGTGTGGACAGAAAAAAGCCTGTGCAGATTTTCAGAAACCTCAGCAGGAACCTAAAACAGAGGAAAGGGCAAGGACTTGGATCTATTGTGACAGAATTTCACTGCTTACTTATGAAATAATGCAGTTTAATAGCTGAGATTATATAAACTCTACTATGGATGTATTTTGAGATTTAATTTGATTCCCTCAACAGTGACTGATGAAGTGAATCCTCAGACATTCAGACATGAAACTGCTTTAAAAAGTGCTGCTGCACACAGTTTTCACCCAGAGTTTCTTAATTATATGAGATTAGAAACCATGTAATGGAGGTTTCATGTAAAGATACACACCAAGATGATGATGATGATGATGATAATCTTGTAGTCTGGGTCTAACATGAATAACATACTTTTGAAAGGTCTGTGTTGAGGGCCAATGGGGCAGACAGGCCTGGCAGTCAGCTGGGCTTGGCTAATGCCACAGCAGACATGTCCTGCAATGTGCGTTTGGAGTACTGCAGCAGTTGTGGTTAACCTCTACTACAGGGAGGATAGAACAGCAATGCGGGCATGAGGCTGCCTAATCCCTGAGGGCATATGTAGACCACCACACTTTTCCATCCCTTTTCCATAACCACACACACACACACACAATCTTTTTCTCCCTCTCTCCTCTTCTGTCACTCTGTCACATTAATTCTCACATACTCACCTGTAGGCGTTTTGGTCAAACGCTTCAGCGGCAGGGAATCCTAGCATGCCACAGACAACACGGCTGCTGCGGAGGTCCCACCCCTGGCTACACACATGACGCCACTTCCCAGAATGCTTCACTTCCAGAACTCCCTCTGTCACCAGCCCGCCGCGGTTGCTGGACAGCACAGGCCGCAGACGAGCTTCCTCTAAGTGAACCCTCTCAGATCCCTAATCAAAGGAAACATGCATTTTCTTGACTTTTTTTTTTTAAGAGAGCACTGGTTTATTGTGTTTAAATATTTCTACTGACACAACATAGAAATGGATCTTTATCACATTTAGTCCACTCTTGCGCCACCTCAACCAGTGTGTAATGTGCATTAAAACAGGATTTGAGCAGAAGAAAACATGACTTAATTTTTACTCAAACAACATGTTGTTTAACTAAACACTGCAGACTGCATACAATTGAGAGAATGATAACACGACATGATCATATGCTATGTCTCTAATCATCATTTATCTAATCATCCACATTGTATACTGTAGGCAGCAGGAAGGAAACTAACACAGTGCAGACAGTTTGTTTAATGCATTGGGATTATATGTCATGATGATAACAAAAGGGTAAAGAAAGTGTAAACTCTGCAAGTTGAAAAGAAGAAAGAGCCAAACACAAGTGATAAATGTCTTGCAATTTCCTCTGGTATGAAGTTCTTGCACGTTTGAAGAGTTGGGCCTGGTGGTTAAACTAAACTTCAGACCCTGCTGGTGCACATGAACTTGATCTGGAGAAGTTCTGGTTTTAAGTTTGTCTCTAATTATACATGCCCACTGGCCTGTGGCTCTGTACGGGAGTCTGGATAAAGACTGGGCTGCTTCGTTGGTGTATACTGGAGGTTAAGCATATCTACATATGTGTGTTTTTACCTGTGTGTACAGCACATCATTCTCAAGTCCCGTGTCTGGATAAACTGGGTCTGGTTCGACATGGTTCCCACTAGGCTCGCTCCTCCGCTCAGACAGGAGTTGGGAATGAGGCTGTCTGTATACCTCCCCTTCTGCTTCTTGTCTCACTGCTTGTGGACTGGCCTCCTGTCTCGGCCTGTAGGATGCACCATTTGCCACACGTGAAGGTAGCTGGTGCCCTTGTGGCAAAGCTGGGCTCACATTCTCATTTGCCCTATAACCACCTCGATTCCGTCGCAACAGCTGGATCTCGTGGCCATTTTCATGTGGCGAGATGTTGCGACGGGATGAAGTTGGGTTGCGATTGAGGGCAATCTCATGGCCTCTGACTGGACCTGGAGCTGCAGCTGGAGCTGGAGGGGACACTGACTGTGGCAGTGGTGGTGGGTTTCTCTGTCTTGGTTGGCTTGGCTGCTGCCTGGAAGATGGAGAAACATCTTCCATAGTGGCAGGAGGGAAGCCAGGTCTTCTTTCTGGACTGCAAATTACTCCCAGATCCTCAGCATGGGTGCAGTCATTGACTCCCCAACCATTGGAGACACATTGTGCAATGGAGAATTCTGTGCCCTTGCAGCGCACATTGTCCAACCAAACTGGACCTAACAGCAAGAAAAGGAGTTAAGTTATTGAAGTAAGAGACTAAATAAGCAAGAAAGGTGTCCGATACACTGTCTGACTGACAAACCTTGTCCCTGGCCAAACTTTGCACTGTGTGCCCACGTAAAGCTGCGTTTAAAGCCGAGCTCTCTGCACACCACATTGGCCAGATTAATATCTACGTTGTCATCACACACAGTGCCCCATGCTCCATTGTGGAACACCTCCACACGTCCCTCGTTTGCACCGCGCCGGCCTACGCCTGCGAGACGTACTATCATGTCCTGTGCCGACAGTGGAGGGGGGGTGAGGCAAAGCAGGAGGAGGAGCGTGGACAGGTAGCTGAGGCACAGCATCCTGGAGAGAAAAAACAAAAGCAAAAAGAGGAATAAAGAAAGCAGATGGAAACAACATGACTTCACGTACAGAGAAGTAATACAGTGCAGTAAACAGAGAAGATGCATATAAAGCATGTAAGGTTTAGAAATAAATGTGCACATGTTGCCACAAAAATCCCAAAAATCTCAAACTCACATTCGTTACTCAGACAAAACATATAATTAAACATTTTTTTTCTAACCCTAATGGGACATTCCACAGTAAGATGAAAGATTGATAGATGTTTTTATCTCTTAAGACAATCAGCCACTGAAAGGACAGTCAGATGCCTGAAAAACACTGTGAACACAGAGCGCTCTGTCTGAACAGTCAGCGCAAAGGGAATAATAACTGAAGCTAAAAGTGGCCTCTCCATCCAGCCAGCGGAAACTTTGGCTTCCCACAAACCCGCAAGCTTAGCTGCACATATTTAGCCAACAGACACAAAAGCAAATAAACAGCATCATAAAAATGTTCTCACACATAAATAAAGCAGCAGGTCTGTCTTGGTAAGAGGCAATTTGGTTAATGAACAATAAGTAATTCGTCCTAAAAACCTTTATCTTCAAGTAGAGAGTGAGAAACTGGAGATGGGGAGCAATCAGAGGAAGAAGAGATTTTGATACTTACAGCAAATTAATCCATCTACAGGTTAACGGTCAGTGGAATTCTTTTGTATATGTATAACTTATAAATTTACAAGAACACAATTGTGCAAAAAAAAAAAATGTTGTAGCTCAAATTAATAAGGGCAGAATTAAAATTAGTTAGAGGAGAGATGAGTGTGACTGAGGTCAGGCAGCTGCAGGGATGGAATCTTTGAAATCTTGAACTGAGGAAGAAACAGACTGGAAACAAGTTTTAAAGGTTAGATGAAAGGTAAAGAAAGGAGAATAAAGAGAAGAAATGTTGAAGTTTTCTCACCTATCTCTTGATCTCAGCTTGAGTCACTGGGAGAAGGAAGGGAGAAGGCACTGAGGGAAAAGAAGGCAGTGAGTGAGTCCTGCAGTCTCTCTATTCTCCTCTTTTCCCTCCCTCTTTTTTTGTCTGTCACTCCCTCAGATCTGCTACTTTATCCATCCCTCCCATTTTTTTT
>JAUBNQ010000001.1:18476684-18489119 GCA_032353495.1 Ctenopoma kingsleyae | reverse complement strand
GTATTAGCAGGACTTAACAGTACAAAATGTAATGCACTATACGTGTAATCTGAACAGTGGTATAAGATCAGGTTCCTGTCTCTACCCATTTCCTGACTGCCTTCTGTGTGTGTTTGTTATGTCCTGTGCCGGGCACACGCCCTCGATCATTATGTTGTTAACTAAGATTACAGACCTGAGGGACAGAGGGTCAGAAACAGCAAACATACAACACACAAACATGCTTTCTGCTCACCAGTTTAACACAGATGATGAAGGGGCCTGAGGCGTCTTTATAGTGCAGAACTGGGATTTTTGGCTTAGGTCTTTCCTAGAGGGATACGAACAGAAAGAAGATACACAAACAACAACATATCATTGTTAGTCACAGCTTCATTGAAATTCTCTGGACTAAAGTGGTAGACTGATCATTATTTGAAATCCACATTGGGTGATCTCACCTTGGAGTCCTCATATGTGTAGAAGCCTTTCTGGATTTTATTCTCATCCACATCACAGAAAGCTTTGACCTGAAAAATCAATCAGTAAGACAATGAATGTTTTTATAAACTCATATAGAAGAAAAGGTAAGTGAACTATTTGCAATGACCTGGTTTTCCACATAACTTTGTCATGAAATGTGATCAACAAGTCGCAAATATCAACAAACACAATATTTTTAGGCTGATAAAACAAGAACAATCATCATCTTTTATGTTAAAACACCCATTAAACGTACAAAGTGATGGAGGGGAAAAGTAATAATTGGTTGAACTATTGTTGGTAGTGATAACATCAAGCAAACACTTCCTGTAGCTGTAGATTAGATCTGCACAATGTCCAGGAGGAACTTTGGACTATTTTTCCTCACAGAACTGTTTCAGCTCAGTCATATTCTTAGGATGTGTGGTGTAAATGGCTCTTTTGAGGTCGTTCCACAGCTATTGGGTTGAGGTCTGAACTCCAAAAGGCAGAATTCTGTCTCTGAAGACATCCTGTAGTAGATTTACTTCGATGTTTAAAGTGTGGCGTGTCAGGGCAGTCTTTGGTACACTTCACATGAGCTGAAATGTTTTTTCAGAGGGAATATACAACACTATGTAAGATCAGATCACATTTCATAACCAATTTATGTAGAAAACCAGGAAATTGCAAATAGCTCACTTACTTTTACTTTCCAGTGTACCACAAAGTCTTCCATCAGTTTCACTCCACTGACAAATCCAATATATTTTGGTTAATGTCTCACATCTGGAGGTAACATACTTTCTTCTGATTGGTTGGGCTCAGGCTTCGGTACAGCTTCCGGCCCTGTTTCCCAGCGTTCCATATGGTGAAGCTATCCCACTGGCTGAGGACTTGCTCCTGAAGGAAGTCCACTCGCAGCTTCCAAATAGTTTCCCTGGAAACAGAGAGTGTGAGCAGAGAGGATCAGAAGATGTAGATGCAGACGTATGAAGTCTAAAATGAGAGATGTTGTGAAAACAATGCTTGATTCTGTCTGATAATGAAGAAATATAAATCAGTGTTCTTAAAAGAATACGCCTGGTATATAGAACAACAGAAAACAGTTTAAGACCTTGGAACCACCACATGTTTCCACTGGCTTTGTAATAACTAAACCAAAGCTTAATCATTACAAAAATTACAACTTTGACATTGGCTTTTACCAATGTTTACTTTGACCAATTATACCCACATAGTTTAGGTACACCATTGTCCAATGCAATAAAGAATGACCATAATTTCAGGTGCACTCACCTTCAATTGTACCTCCAAATAATGAGATTTTAAAAATTGGTTTATCTGTTTACAATCTTTCTTATTGTCAGACTGCTTGTGTTTTTTTCCTTGTTTGACTTAGTGCAGTTGCCAAGTTCTCTGAACTCAACAATTACTGACCTCAATGTTAACATAACCGACAGATATGATTGTAACTAACTACAAAAATAAGATCCAAGATTAAATAAATCTGAATTAGCCTTTCACTCTCAGACTGCAATCACTTTTTAAAAATTATATATCTGCAGTACGAGCAGTCATTGCATTGCCACTACACCTCTTCATGTTAGTAGGTTTTAAAATATATTTCTAGTAATAAAAATAATTGGAACTGTAGTTTTATTAGAAGCTATATTTGAAGTGCATAAACATACAGTCAAACATACATTTTTCAGGTAGACAGAAAAACAGTGCCTGTTTTAAATTAGCTTGTTTTCCTGTTGCTTGCACCTTGACCGACATGCACATCTGGCCACAGGACTCTGTCACACACACTTTTTCACTCAAATATATGTCTTCATGCTCTCCTTGTGCTCTTAACCCACTCCTCCTCCCACACACTGATATTAATATACAGACACATTCACAGAAAGTACATCACTCTCATCTCCTGATGTGAGCATCGTACTATGCCTAACAGTGGGCCTCACATGCCAAACAAACCCAAATCCACCACCACAGTGGAGCACGGGTGGTCCGCAGATTGCTTTTCTATATATTCTACAGGCTTTGATTCCAAAATATGGCAGAAATATGTTGTAAACTGTATCTGCATACACATACTGAAGCGCTCAGCCTCCTAATACCCTGCACATTAAAATACATACAAACTTTCACACAGCCTAGTATAGATTCACATACACAACAGGTGAACAAACATATACACACTCGTGCAGGCATACCCACATTTATAAACACAGCTATGTTAAGAAACCTCTCGCCTCAGTTACTATTTGGCACCATCTTAACTTTGTAAAAAGACACTTCTCACCTCACATACAGGGCTTCTATAATTACATCTGTGTGCGTGACAGACAGACAGAAGATGATGGTTTCATTTGACTAGAGAGAGGAAGTAGTAGGCAGTGAATGGGAAGGGGTGACAAGAAGTGGAAAGTAGACAAAGCGCACTTGAAATAGGCTTCCAAAAATAGACTGATGATAGATGAAGACAGAGAGGAGGATGATTGCTGAAGGAGTGCATCAACACACGCAGATATATGAGCAGTGGACAGATGTAGAGGAGGAAGGAAGGAGGAAGGAAAGGAAGTAGGGATAACAGGAAAGATGAGATGACATGGCGCCTGTTTTTGGGGAGTGAAGGCATCTCTTTTGGTGTGGTTTACATTCTGAGGTCCAAACACACACACACACACCTGCAGACATTAGATGACCTTCCTAAAGCACAGGCACCAGCAGGAATGTCATCTTGTTCAGACGCCCACACATTCCCACCCCCACATCCACACACACACACACACACACACACACACACACACATACACACGTCAACACTTCTGTTCACAACAAGATCTCATTCCCTCCAAGCAGCACTGCACATTCCACACAGAGGACAAAACAGGTTGAAATCCCTGATTCATATGCTGGGAAAGTGACTGAAATTCCAAAACCAATTCAGTAAAATTCAAGATAACAAAAACATGCAGCTGCAAGTAAGTGTGTCCGTGTGTATTGGCGTGTGAGAGTATGGGATGGCAGCGGGCAGCTGTGAGTAGGTGGAGGATCAACACTGTAGCCAAGTATATGTGAGTGTGAGTGGAGCTAAGTGGGAAAGGGGGTGAGACTGACTCTGTTACAGAGTGTGTGGTGGCCTTCTCATGGTAACGATAGACCAGCAAACACTGGTCGACCCTAAACAGACCCCCTCCCTGACGAAGACTCTGGTAGAAGAAGAGCAGATCCTCTGGGATGCCCTGAAAAGGAAGACGTATGAGATAAAAGTTATGTTTAATATTTTATGATAGTGGTTTGATCAGTTTAGCTGAACATATAGAATAAATGAAGTAACTGAAGGTTTTAGTGGTCTGATAATTAGACTGAAATATCATTGAGAACAGCAGCTTAACAAAACCAAATCTCTGACTAAACAGCTGGCACTGCATTTTAGGTAAGTTTTGACAAAGTAAAGATGGAATCAGCAGTGTGGAGCCAGATTAACACTTTAAGTGTTCAAAATGAACATGAAAAGATAGCAGGGTTTAAGGGTGAAAAGGGTCATTTGGAGGGGAAAAGTTAGGGGTTGAGAAGCCTTTAGGAATAAATTTGATGTGAACTTTCACCTTGCCTCGCTCATTGAACGGTCCAACCTTCAAGAACCAGTTCCTTGAGCAGAACCATGTTGGCATGACGACTGTGGGGCCATGAGAAGTGTACACCTAAACACAAGAACAGTTCAGACTATTACACAAATCACATTATCCGTATTTTAACCTGTGAACACACTGGTCACTGTAAATGTTGTGTCACTTTAATAGTCTAAACTAATTTGTCTAATAGACCAATGATGAATTTATTATGTAGTTAAAGATGCTACTTATGTCTTGCTCTACTTTAGACAGAGTTTGTTTGTGAATGAGGGAAGAGAGATAATAGATCACATTTGAACAAACACAAAGATGGACAACAAACCAACATACTGTAAACGTATTAGCAAGTTGCTGTTGCTGTTGTTGTTGTTGTCGTCTGTGGAGGCCACAGCAAGGACTAAATGTTAATCGTATTCTGCTCTCACACACTATGAACAGAAAAGTTGCTCTGGGGTTGAATCAACATCTCAGATTCTACAGTAAATAAGAAGTGAGCTAAGGAACAGAAAAATTGCAATACTGATCTAAAATAAGGTTGTAGAAGTGAGAAACAAAGAGAAGCTATTGTACAGCATGTCAAGAACAATAGTTCTGAGTCAAAACTCAGTATTAGATGCTGGGAGTGTAGTATGAGTAGTACTTACGTATATAATTAATTTATATTAAATACAAACTAGTCTGTGTTGGGGAAATGTTACTTACATAGTCATATGTGCAATTTCTCTGCAGTTTATTTCTCAACAGGCTCCGCCACATGCACAGTGTGCAGGAAGCAGCATTTTATTTCCTTTTGACTTTAAAAATAAAGGAACTTCAGGCTGTTCTTACAAAACATAACAAAAAACTCTGACATAACATCCATATCAGCAAAAAACAGACCAAGATTTAGCTTAATGGGTCAGGGAAATTTCCCATTTGGCTTCTAGGAACAAACAGTGAAATGAAGAGGCCTTTTGCTAACTGTCCAATCCTACAATCAAAATAGGTTAGGGTGCAGCCGCAGAAGTGTGTGTTTCCTGAAGTGTGCAGGGGAAGGAAGCACACTTCCATCCTCTCATGCATGATCTCTGACTAATGAGTTTGGTTTGGCCTCTCCTCTCTCTCTTTGACCGCAAACTCTTTAATACATCAGGATTGCATTACGCCCTTTATACTTCTCTTTTTACAGATGCAGCCCCCCAACTCATTCGCTCCACTGCTGCCCACACCTTCTGCACATCCCCATGCCTTCTGTGTGTACTGCATGTACAGAACATTTTCTGCATTTTGACTTTGAGGGTTATTCCAGGTTGTTCTGTTTCTAACAACAAATATTTCATAAGTTCTTCAGATTTTGTGTGTTTAGTGGATGTGTATGTGAAGCAGGATACTACCGCATAACTCAAATGCATCACAGATGAAGACAATTGTAAAAAAAAAAAAAAAAAAAACACAAAAAAACCCCATCTGGATTCAGCAAGGCAAACAGCTGGGCAGAATCTAGTGAGTGTGTGTATGTGTGTGTCCACCTACGTACATCTCCTCCTGCTTCTGTTGTAGTATTGCAACATTTTGCAAATGTAATCTGTGGCCAAAAGCATGAATAAGAGGAATAAGAATGAGTTCTGGGAAACCAGGGGACACAGAGCAAGAGAGTCAGCGTGGATATGAGTAGTCAGTGGGGTAGGGAAGGTTTTGAGAAAACCATATCTAATGCACTACAGATGAACCCATGGGGTCCAGATCTGGATCAAGTTAAACTAGCACCACCCTGAGTAAATCTCTGGTTTAACTCAGTTAGATTCTGTTTCTATAGTCTGAAACTAGACATACAGGCAGATAAAATGTAAAAAGAGAAGGGGTACAAAAAGGAGCAGCTTTTATGCCTGCAGAATCAATGTATGATCTCATTCTCATGCTCCATGAAACTTAATATCATATAAATATCCTGGACTATGTGCAAAAGAGTTATGCAGACTGTGTGTTTGTGTGTGTGTGAGACAGAGAGAGAGAGAAAGGGAAAGAATGAGTCCAGGTTGTCTTGTATCCTTGGTGACAGTGTGTTTTGTTCAGACAGAAACAGCAGACTTCCAGAAAACAGAAATACTGCCAATGGTTTCATTTGTATGTCACTGTTTCTCTTATCATTTAGTGATTAATGTGATTTTTTTTAAAGATGGTGGAAATAGAAGCGTTAGCTGTAAAAGTGCAAAACACACACACACAAATTTTAGTAGGCCTCAGCAAGAGCATTTTTATATTAATAAATATTATAAAATTATACCTAAATTCCATTTCGGTGCTTCAGTGCCACAGTCCTTGCATAGTGCACGTTGGTTCACTGTCACAGCTCACTGTGACATTACACTAGAGTAGTTCTAAGTAACACTTGTGCTTTTTCCAATAAGTCTAAATGACTGTAGTGAAAATGTCTTAATGGCCACAACATTCGGTCAATGTGCCCACCGAGTATTTTCCTTGCTTGTTTTTGAGAGAAAAGTAGGATGAAAGGTGACCCTTGATAACAGCATTTACTTCACTCTGTAGCTCTGTCTGCATCTGTTTTGAGGCATAAATCAATTATGAAATGCAATCTGGTGGCCTTCAATGAAAGAAACACAAGTACAGTGCATAGGCTTGTTCAAGCTTTTATATTTTGGCAATAATCCATCTGTTTAGAATAACTATCTACATCTTTACCTTCAGTGATTTTAATAAGTGGCAACTTTCAGACAGTGATGCAGTAAAATAAGCCCTATAAATCAACCTCACAGTATTTCTCTATCTGCAGAATTAACTTTTCCACTGCCAACACTCTCCATTATCAGCTACCCTCAGCAGACAGCTGGCAGTATGACTGCTTCCTCTGGTGGGACTGTGATGGACAGAGGGGTCAGGAGCGATGCTGCGTCCTCTGTCCAGGACGCTGCCACATTTCCGTGGAAACTATGGATGGCAGGTACATATCCTGCTTCAAAGTGACCTGTTTGCTGCCTGGCACATGACCTCTCAAATATACACAGACAAATACACAGATTAAACACACACTCTGTGCCACATACATACCTGTGTGATAAGCTGATCCTGACTGATTGTGTTGATCCAACGAGTATAACGCTCTGTAGATCCCTCTGGAAGCCTCTGAACTCTACAGCCAATCAGCTATCATGAAAACATGAAATATTTTCCTTTCAGAAACAACTGAATAAAACACAGGCAGCCATTTAAAAACACTGTGCCACAGATATTTTAAAAAAATGTTTTGTTTTTTGTCATTTTTAATAAACTGCACTTCTGTTTTCAAATTCCAATTCTTTAAACAATGTTTGAATAGAGTTGAAATGATTAGTTGATTTATTAGTGATCAACAGAAAGTTAAAAACTAAAATTATTGTCATGCAAAACTGCCCAGATATTCACTTTTCCAATTTTTCACACACACGATTATTTGCTGCTGGTTTTTGTTTTAGTAGTCTGAGTATATTTCATTCATTTTGAGTTATATCATCAGCAGAGATTAGTGAGTCTGTTCCAAAAGCAGCAATGTAAGCCCAACCAATGACACCATCTCGTCGAACCTTATAATAAAGAGTGTGGCATGAGGCAATAATGTGTAGGTCTAAATTGTTTAATAAGTTAATAACTTTTTCCTCCTATCACAGGCATCTGTCCACCACAGGTTATAGAAATAATTCATTGTCGGATCAGTGAATATGGAATCATGGTGCCAGGAAGGACTTAAATTTAATCTGACACGTCGTAAAGAATCTCTTCTTCTGTCAGGGTGAAAAAAGAGCTCTTTCACTTTCCTTTCTCTCCCTCTCTCTCGCTGTCTTTCGCCATTAGGAGTCCTTTGACGTTTGAACCATCAATCGCACATGACACCCTCGAGTAACAAGAAACACCTGTCAGTTACATATTCCAATACTTCAGCTCACAGAATTTGGATCATCTCATGTGAAAGCATGTAATGTTCTACTGTATGTATCTGTGTGTTAATACCATCTAATCAAAGCTGAAATTCTGAACCTTTCATCTCATATTCATATTTTAATCTTAAACCCAAATGTCTTCTATGCCCAAACAAATAAACTGATGTTGCCATTCCAATACTTTTGGAGGGGACTGTACCTGTAGCAGTTTGATATGACAAAAGTCAAAATTTAAGTGTAAGCCCAAAGTTAAATAATATAAATTTTAATCATGTCAGCTGTACCCTTTTTGACAAAATCCAGGCCGAGCAAAAATAAGTTGATGAGAAGTAAAGAAGGGTTTATATAAAGAAGACAGAGGTTAGTCACAAAGAAGAAACAAAACAGAGAATCACTGTTTTTTCCAGAACCATAAAATATTAGAGCAGTAACAGAAAGAGGCAGGTTGTTTGTACAGGGCAGCAAGTCTGCTGTCTCCATGCTGTCTCCCTCACTTCCCTCACACACATGACCCTTGACCTCTGACCTGGCAACCCTCACAAAGCATCAACACCGGATACTCACACTGCTCTGCATGCCAACTGCATGGAAAACATGGACGTTCGCACACATACACACCCACACATACGCATACACACTCACTCACAAAACAACATGAATTTTCTTTTTTTAAGAGAGAATGGAGGAAGAGAAGTGAGTAGAAAACAAGAGAAGGGAGAGAGTGAAGGCAGGATGAAACACAGAGGGAAGGAAGTGAATAAGCAAATACACAGGGGAGAACTTACTGAGTTTAGGTGGAGGAGAGACGCCCCATACTGCAGACGAACTCTTTGGGGCAACATTACGTCATCCTGGAGTACAAAGAATACCAGAGTAAACACATTTAGAATATGTATTTTTCAGTACCATTGTTCTTAAAAGTTTAATTTCACTTATATATCATGCCACCATTAAAAATTGTATTTATAAAAAAATTGTATTTGTAAATATGTATTTTCACCCCTGGAAATGGCTTACAGTGAGGCAGAGCTTTTAAATGGAATAAAGAAAAATGTTGAGTTAAAAGGATTAGAGGAAACGATTACTCCAAGATATGATCACTACTGAGTAATAGAACAAAAATGATGCACAAGAAGAAGTAAAAGTTACTCTTCTTTTCAGTGAACAATCTATTTGTAGAAATACTTTTTTTTTTTTAAATACTTCATGATTCAAGCAGTTTAAAAATAAAACAGGAAATAAATACAGATCAGAAATTCAGATGTTGTGGCAGATGTTACTGTCGTAATTTTGAGAATTCAGACAAGAAACTTCAAAACACTGTGCAGACTGCAGCTCATGTGAACACACATACACATAAAACACACACACACGTCAAACACTGCTCTCAGGTCATTAGTCATGTGTCCTGACAGCGCTGTCAAACACTCAGTGAGATGCAGAGGTCTGTGTGTGAATGTATTATGTACTGTACATGAGATCAAATTAGTTTTGACTCACCACTGTATATGTTATGAAAGACATCTGAACAATAAATAAAACATGTTCTGACATGCGCGGACACACTTACCGCATCCTGAAAGCACAAGTATTTTCCACGACTCTGAGATATTGCCTTATTCTTTGCGTATCCCACTGAAAGATAAAGAGACAGGGTTTGCTTGTTTTTGTGTATATGCCTTTTTTGTGTATATGTAAGTGAGCCTGTGCTCATGTGACAACATAGGGAATAACATCATATCATTTTTAATATCTCAAACTAAAAAAATGAAACAGTGTAAGACATGGCAGTCACATACGACATCTTAGATACATGTTCTGTTTACAATGCAATATCCCCCAAAATGTGATTGATTTTAAAATGTCCATGTCTGGTTTTATTCAAAGTCCAACACATTTCATTATTTTTCTTCACTTACAGTGCACCAATAAAATACAGTAGACTTCTTTCTCCTCAGTGGCTCAGACTCAAGGGAATAAAAAAGCACCCACAATTAAAAAATGTGAGAAGAAAACAAGGTCAAGGATAAACACTTTTATGTATTATAAAATGAACTACGCATACGAAATGTTCTACCATTTCTTTCCCACTATGGGTATGTTTCCCTCACTGTCTGTTCCTGTACATATATATACCGTCAGGAACAGATCAGTTCAGATGCAGCCAGTTTGATACACAAATTAGTTTTACTGGAAGTAAAATAATTACACTAACCTCCTCTTGGTTGAACAGAGTTGTGGCCTGAGATAACTACTGCAATGCCTCTTCTCTCCAGTCTCTCCGTCCAACTCTCCACCACTTCCCTTGAGTCATCCTAAGGGACACAAAAAGAGACTAATACACACAGAACTAAAACTGAGGCCTGATATCCCAAGATATGTGGCATATTATGGAGACATAAAGAACAAATATTCTGTTGAAAATGCACAAACGATTAATTACTTACAGTGCTTGCATCATCAAAGACAGACAGCTCCATAGACCCCGTGAAGTCTTGCTGCAAAATACCCTGCAGACAATCATCCAGCCAACAGGACGCATTGTACACTGGCATGATAATAGACTGAGGATTAAAAAAAACACACAAAGTCACATTACATTCATGTATTTAATGCAGTCAGAGAAAAATAGCTTCCAAGAGACATTCAGGTCTCTGAACAACTATCGAAGGTCATAATCTCTGCTGTATATGTACATGTTAGTGTCAGTCACACACCACATCCACTGCGCCTCTCTCCTCCTCCTCCTCTGCTTCGCTTTGCAGGACGCGGAGCCGCTTCGGTGGATTCACATCAACCTCTGAGTCCCCGTCCTGCTGCTCAGTCAGTCCGCTGCTCATGTCGAAAATGAAAACAGCACTAAACCGACGTCTGAACTCGTTTTAGTTTATTAAATATCCGATTAATGGCTGAATATAATGCAGGTAAACAGGCTACACAATTAGACAGACGGTCGGTGACGAGCAGGGAGCCACGAGGGCTGTACATGAATCAAAGTATCCGTAAACTCTCATTTTAACCACTGTCTATATGAAATGTGTCTACTCCATAAACATGAAATCAGATGAAAAGCGTTCAGTATGTTTTAATGACCGTCATAGTAACAATTTTAGCAAAACACATGGCCACAAGCCTGCAAAGCAGCTAACAGCTCCACAACTTCCGCAAACAATGAGTCTCAGACGCTCATTGGCTCATGCGAAACACGGACAGGCACCGGATTCGCTCCAGTTCGCTGTCAATCATCTGGAACTGTGACATCACTGGTGGCGTTTCAGTCGCTGCTTTCTTCTATGTGGAGGATCTTTTAGGCTTTTGTTGTATTTGTAATGTCTATGTATCTTGTCTGGAATTCCGTAAAGATGTCACTGACTAATTTGGCTAATGATATCCTACTTTTTGTATGTTGGTCAGAATTAATTATGTGTGTGTTTACAGTGTGAGTATTATTATCTACACCTGGATCTTAAGGAGCCTAAACAGGTTTTTAAGG
Organism: Ctenopoma kingsleyae; assembly: GCA_032353495.1. Classification (NCBI taxonomy): domain Eukaryota; kingdom Metazoa; phylum Chordata; class Actinopteri; order Anabantiformes; family Anabantidae; genus Ctenopoma; species Ctenopoma kingsleyae. The sequence goes on along the minus strand of JAUBNQ010000001.1, from coordinate 18,477,627 downwards.
TAGACTGGTGTCTAAGGTGGCCCTATGCACAATGCTTAGTTCAAAACAGTTAAACAGTTCATAAAACACAGTTCATAACTGCTTCCACTACTCGCCTGTTACAGTGCAGCTCTCTGTATCTGTAGTAGTGTTGATTAGGAACCAGATCATTATGTTAATGTTGGCACCTGCAGCATGGAAGGGTTGTGTTTGCAAGGAGACAGAAAAACAGGATGGACTGAAATATTATTTTTGACTGTTTTTTTTTTAATTTTCTAAGGTAATAGGATCATGAGAGAGAGAGAGAAACAGTGTGTGTGTGTATGTGGACTGTAACAGGTAGGTAGCAGGTAACAGATTAATTGTCATTTGTTTTCTACTACTGTACCATCACCAGGTATTCTGTGATTAATTTTCTCATAAAAAGATGTATTTAAAAGAAATAAATGAACCTCACAGCACTTAGCTGAAGCCAAGAGCTTAAGTCATCATCTGAGTCATGCACCAAACAACATCAGTCCTGGATTTCTTGGAGGAAAGATCCAAAGTCTGTTACCCATTGGATCCAGTTCCAGAGTACAAATGGCTCATCAACTTATGTCTGTATGTGTATGTATATATGTATCTTATATATGTCTTCATTTGTTCCTTTTTATTTGTGTTTTAAAACACTTGATGAGCAATAAAAAACTAAACCTGGAGGAATGTTAACTGAATAACTTCTGTGTTACCCACTTTACATCACATTAAATTGCCTCTGTCGTCTGGCTAAAGTCCTGAGATGTACACACACAATTCCCCTTAATCATGGCACCACTTAGACAGGATGTAGTTTGGAAATTGCACTAAATGAATAAACATTGTGTATATGTGTGCGCGCACACAATACACACACACACACACACACACAGTCTTAGTTTCCCCTGCAGACTAATTATTCCCAGATTGCAGCAGTATCCTGATC
>JAUBNQ010000001.1:18401474-18437296 GCA_032353495.1 Ctenopoma kingsleyae | reverse complement strand
TTAAAAGCATCCCGTCCCAGGATGGTATTCCCTGTTTCACTCTTTCCTGATCCAGTCTTCCCCAGCAGGACAATCCTTAGTTCACTGACAACTGGAGCACTGGAGTCTGTGGATAGACAGTAAACAGACAGATCACAGAAGGAGCATAAAAGCTCTGTGAATATGCCAACACAAAAGTAAAGACACTCACCATCATTGAAGCTTAAACCCATGTTCTTGTTCAGAAGATAACCGGAAACAAAGGTCAAAACTGACTTCAAACCACACAGTCTGTCTGTGCTTTTCTTAAGCTTGCAGCTCACTGTGCGTGTGTGCTAGTTGTTACTGCCTCTCTTTTTATCTCTCTCCACTACAGCGATTTCCAAGTAAAGGAAACTCATTCACATAGTGGTTTCCTGAAAAATGAAACTAGGAATTTTGGAAGGATTTGGCATCATAGCTCATTTGCTTTGCATAATTTTTGTACACAGAAACCAGACATTTAGTCAACATAATGAGTTGCCTATCTTTTGTGTTGATGTTTCCCTTTTGTTGATATAATCCAGGTTAATTTTTTACTGACATTACACCATAGCAAATTGCACAACAAAGGCAGCAGCAGTCCTTCTATTTCATGTTGCTCACAGTGAAAATGTATAAACAAGTCTGAGAAAATATGTTATAACAGCTGAGAAAGGTTCCATATACAAGTAAATTAATGAGGCCTAAGGGAAAAAGCTGGACACATAACACTGACAAAGTTTACATGCTAGCAAACGGTGCTCACATATTCAGTGGACATGTAGAAATGTTATCATGTATTTGAAGTTGTGTTTGTGCTCATCTGACGTCTAATGTTCACTCTCCCTCTCTCTGGTTGTTCTTCTCCAACGACAATGAGCACGCCGCTCATTATTTGTGCTTGTGGAAACTTGTGGTGGTCACCATACCACCATCTAGTGGCTATTTAAAGAACAGCTTCTGATTTACCAACTCACACGCTGTAGAGGTGTCCACTCAGTTCTTCTGGCAATTTCCATAGTTTCTCTAATTATGACTCAAAGGCTGTTTTATGTTGTGCTTGCTTGGTCTCTTATGCACCAGGCTTTAGGGAGCTTTCATCTACTCCTCCCTGGCTTCATCCTTTGCCTCAGTCTGGCTACTCCAGCTACAACAAATGACAACATGGTAGTAATGAACAGTGACTGTAACAAAGTGTTCTTGTGCTGTCATTTTTGCATAAGTATCTGTGTGTGTGTGTGTGTCTTTAGTATGGACCATGACACGCAGCTGCCCTCCTACACCTCTGTGTACGAGATCCCGAGAGACAAACTGACCACTTATACCAGAAGAAAGACACCAGCTACTCACACTGCACATCTGTAACACCAAGAAACAAGAGTTATTCACCAGATGACTGTGGACCTGATTGAAAAGTAAGTTTTAAAGACTTTTCCCGGATATATGTAATTGAGTAACTTCCTCAGACCAATATGAGGTTCCAGCTGGAGAAGGTTTTAATGCTCTTATGTCAAATAAGTAGTTAAATTTTAAACTGCACAATTTTATGAAGGGGTAAATTGACTCCTTAATAATTTTAACTGTGATGCAGAATTCGTTCATTCGTACTGGATTAATGTGAGTTTTTTTAAAACATGCTACTGACTGAATATTATGCCATTTTATACCTACAGTACACGTTAAAGAAGAAAGCACACTAAGGAGGAGAGGAGAACGCAGCAGTTCACGATCTTACTGAATGACTGAATGACGTACTGTGGGGAGACTTGACTTTCATGTGCAGTTGTATCTACTCAGCTCTCTGAGATTTGTTTAAGGAACACTATTGTTTCACACTGAGAGTGTTTTAAAGTTATTTCAGAGATCATGGCATCAACAGGGCTTCAGCTGCTGGGTTTGACACTGGCCGTACTGGGCTGGGTGTGTGGGGCGCTGGTGTGCGCCGCTCCTCTGTGGCGTGTGTCCGCCTTTGTAGGTGGAGAGCTGGTCATCGCTCAGGTGGTGTGGGAAGGACTGTGGATGAACTGCTTGTCTCAGACCACAGGTCAAATCCAGTGCAAGACATACGACTCCACCCTGGCACTGCCGAAGTCAGCTCAAGCTGCGCGGGGCCTCACTGTTCTCTCCCTGCTCCTCTGCTTTCTGGCCCTCATACTTGGAGTGACAGGGGCCAAGTGCACTCATTGCATGGGGGACAATAACCAGGCCTCCAAGGGTCGGCTTGCTAGGATAGCTGGGGTGCTCTTCCTTGTAGCTGGCCTGGCCTACTTGATTCCGATCTGTTGGACTGCCTACGCAATCATCAGGGACTTCTATGACCAGAGTGTTGCAGCACCTCTAAAGAGAGAGCTGGGACCCGCGCTGTACCTTGGATGGGGGGCCAGTGTGCTCCTTCTAGTGGGGGGCTCTCTACTGCATGTCGGGTCCTCTCCACCAGGAGGAAGAGTGCTGCCTGTTTTTGGAGGAGCAGCGAAGGAGAAGCCAAATCCAGGGGCAGCAGGGGAGGTGAAGCAACAGGAAAAATCTTTTGTATGAGATAACTGTATAAAACATGTGAAGGACAAACTTTGTTAGACAGGTTTCTGGAAACTGTAAGATTGTTAGAATTCATTCAGCCTTATATTTTATATTAAATAAACATAAAACAGCCTGATATAATAATACATTAGTCTGATTTACTTTTTAAAGTTATAATGTTTTACATTAACTACATAGCAATAGTGTTCTAATTGAATTTACATGATCTAATGGCTTTGCATCAGCGTGGGAGTCAAAATGAATTGTGGGAGGATTTTAGATGTTTACTAATGTGTGTGACTTACATTTGTCAGATTCCACTCTGCCTCTGCTTGTGTGCGTGGGTGGTTTGTGTACAGAAGACCAGTGTACGTCGTACGTTTGCGCATGCTGGTGTTTGCACTGATTATGTGTGGGCAGTCTGAGTCGTGATTGTTTATTTACTTTTTATGCATGTTTTTGAGAATTTTGGCTTTCTGTGTAAATTGCTCTTCATATTTATATTTAATTTTTTTCTTTTTATTTAATTCCTTACTCTTTTTCTGTATTTTTACTTGAGTTTAAACACTCCTGTTGTCTATGTTTTTATTTCTTTTACCTAGCATATGTTGACAAAGAAATTGTAATACTAGACCTGAACAATTACATTTCAATCTTGGAGCTTGTGTTTTCTGGTTGTAAAAGGATAGTTCAATGATGACATTCAGTTTTCAATCAAGTGAAAACACAATCATGTATTGATTGGGGTTATGATAACATAAACTGGGATTGGCTATGCTCAGGGATAAATTAGCTGCATATAGCTGTGTCTATTAAAATAATAATAATGATGTTTCATTTGGCTTTAGCTCCAGAACAGTTAACTTAATGTTATTACACATTATTCAGTAGAGATTAGACTTCTCATCTTTACTTTTTTGTCATTGACTGTCTTTTGATGTATAATCACTTATGGACAATAAATGTACACACATACAATATGTGTTTGCTTCCCCCTGCTTATCTTTTAAACATAAACTAACTAACTAATTATAGTTCAATTTGTTGTTGATGCTCTCATTGGCCCCTTTTTTCTTCATTTCACCGTACAAACAGTCACCTGTGTCTCTATATAGATATGTTATCTGTCCTAAATACATATTTGTTACTGGACATGTCTGTCACTTTGCTCTAATCTTTTTACAAGAGGTTAGATAAATACAGTAGTTGCCACAAAAAGCACATCTGCACTTGGCATGGCTAATTTGGCTTCTGCAAGTTACTTACAAACAACATCTCACATCACGTGTTGGTTACCTTACCTTTGATGCCTGTCAGATTTAACTTTTTTGAGAAATGACAGTTATATATCAATATACATTTTTGAGATATAACATTGATAGGTCACAACCTATCAATAGAGATTTTGAAATCTGTATCCTCATAGTTGAACTTCTACAGTAGCTATAAGAAAGCTATGATACTAAAAGTACTAAACTTACACACTGGTGGACATTTTCCTTCCCGAACTCTGTGCAACCGTCTTCCTTCCTCAGCTTCCACCATTTAATTCTTGCCTCTGCCTTCACTTGCTTCTTTGTTTTTATGTTCAACTTCATCCTACAGACTACCATCCAATGCTGCCTAGCTACATTCTCTCCTGACACCACCTTACAGTCTCCTACCTCTTTCAGGTTGCACCTTCTGCATGAGTTAACCACCGCCATTTCCATCCTTACATCTGTCCTTCTGCATTTCTATCCTCAACACCATACCTACCCAACACCTCCTCGTCACCTCTGTTCCCTTCACCTACATGTCCACTGAAATCTGCTCCTATCACCAGTCTCTCATTCCTAGGAAAACACTCTACCACTTCATCTAACTTACTCCAGAACTCCTCTTTCTCTTCTACCTGACATCCAACCTGTGGGGCATATGCACTGACAACATTCAACATAGCCCCTTCGACTTCCAGCTTTAAACTCATGATCCTGTCTGATACTCTCTTCACCTCCACCACACTAGTCACATACTCTTCCTTCAGGATTACCCCTACTCCATTTCTCTTCCTATCGACACCATGGTAGAACAGCTTGAATCCACCTCCAATGCTCCTGGCCTTGCTTCCCTTCCACCTGGTCTCCTGCACACACAATATCTACCTTTCTTCTCTCCATCATGTCTGCCAGCTCTCTCCCTTTACCAGTCATAGTCCCTATATTAAGAGTCCCCACTCTCACCTCCACACTCCTGCCTTTCCTTCTCTCCTGCTGCTTCCTAATACACCTTCCTCCTCTTCCTCTGTCTTCGGCCAACAGTAGCACAGTTTCCACCAGCACCCTGTTGGCCAACAGTACCTGAGGCGGTTGTTGTTAACCCGGGCCCCGACCAATCCAGTATGGAAGTCACATTTGTTATGATCCGCATACTTGATTTGGCAAAGATTTTATGCCGGATGTCCTTCCTGACACAACCCTCCCCATTAGCACTAAGAGCTATCTGCTCCTTCAGGGCAGCCTTTTGTGAGGCCAGTCCCTGGTTTTGTTCTTTTTCTTGCATTAGGTCTTTTTGAAGCTTCAACTCCAGTTGGCTGGATGCACACTGGCTGCCCTGGCTTGGGCCAAGTCGGGCAGGGTTTTCATTCACCTCCTGTGACTGAAACACACAATTTACACACAAAGATGTTCTGAATATACTCAGAAAAAGACACAAGGTCTTTCACCTAAACATAGAGCAACAATACTGTAATTACACAAATTTGTAAAACTACTGCTATTGCACCATTCACAGAGATGGATAAAGTTCACTTTCAGCAAAAGTATACCAAGTTATTATTAAAACCAGCCTAAGTAATTAATGTACATTTTGCCAACTTGTACCCTGTGGTGATTAGGATTTGAACAGTCAACAAATCAGCTTAACAATGGCCAACCTCATGTTGGTAAAAAGAAAAACAAATACAGATACTGAATGAGTGAGCGAATTAGATACTACACCAAAATACTGTAATGCTGTTTATGTCACTGATGAGATGAAAACAACTGTTACTTAAATATGGTCTAGGTATGAAAAAACTTATCCTCTTCAGGTTTTAGTAACAACTTCACACATGTACACATTAGAAAACAAATTAAAAATACATTTCATAAAATATTACCACTTGCTGTTAATCAATATGGCTGGATTCATAAATTATGAGTTTGACTAATGTTTAAGTATAAATTTTTTGGTAAATGTAGTAATATTTAATGTAGTGTTATGTTTAGGGCTCACAGACCAGTGGCTCTGACCTCACACATCATGCTGTAACATGCCAAAATAATTTCCCTCTGGGATTAACAAAGTATTTTGAATCTTGAAAACATTCTTTAATTGAGGCAATTAAACTCAGCTCACTTTAACAAGTGGGTGTGTCTGTGAGTCATTGAAACAATACATGTAAACACTTGTTACACATTATCTTTATTGAAACTACTTTTGTGGTGGTTTACTTACCGAGCTATCAGGTTACATGAGAATGCAGAGTACCGTGCTCTTAAAGACACAGAGTGAACCTGTCGACTGTACTGCAGCACAAAGGGTGCGTGTCACTTTAAATCCACATGACAGTGTGTAGTGGTGAAAGTGGGGTATGTGAGTTTGTGCTCCCCGGTGTTTTAGTGTTCTCAGGTCTCGCTGTCGACCTTTGGAGCGGGGGCTCTGGAGCGGATAGGCTGCTCAGACGTTCACGGCAGCTATTGGTTGCTTTTTGTCTCTGTCTACGGCTGCTTCCTATTGCGTTGTCCATTGTGGCCCAGACAGTGACAGTGCACACGCACACACACACACACACACACACACACATGCGCCCTCTCTCTCTCGCGCGCGGTGTTTCACGTGCAGACACGCACATCATGCGCCGCTCGTGTTCGTGATGCTGCTGGAAGAAGTCAAAGTCCCTCCGGTCTTTTATCGGAATGTTTGAACATTAACGAAGTTGTCCCGTCTGCTGTAGAAATCAAGTCGCCGCCTCCGCCAGCTGTGACCCCGCAGGCCAGGAAGCAGACAGAGCAGGCTGACGGCGTGTGTCGACGCGGACTCGGAAAGAGGAAGTCACCGCGGTAGCTGCATCGGACGGCGGCAGAGGACGGTGACCATGACCGAGAAACGGATGTCGCGCTGGTACTTCGGAGGGCTGGCGTCCTGCGGAGCCGCCTGCTGCACGCATCCTCTGGATCTCCTCAAGGTGAGGGTCTGAAGAGAAGAGTCGGTGTCCGCTGGTGTTTAACGGTGTGCAGGCCTGAAACAGCGCGCTGCAGCTGTCAACACTGACACATCACTCGACACTATTAATGTTATATGTTTTATACGAGTGTGCGGATTAAAGATTTTATTGTGTTGTTGTAGCTACAGCGACTAAATCACGTGTCCTGTACTATAACTGTAATGTCTGTGAGGATGTGAGTTACGAGGCTGGAAGAATATAGGGCACAGGTTATAGGACACTTGAGCTACTGACATATATATGTGTATGTCTTAAAACTAACGGAAGGTTACTGCTTTTACATTACAGTAATGACTCAGTGTAACCCTCGATATGCATCTAATATTTAACTTAAAATTTACTGGGACACATATAATATAATTGTAAGAAATAACGACTAGAAGCAGGTTATTTTCCATTTGTCAGCAGTTGTACAGAGGAATGGTGTCAGTAAGTCATGTGTGGTATAATTATGTAGGGAAGGCTGGTAATCACCACTTTGCAGAGAAAAATGTCCCCCGGTTAGAGTAGAAATGGCCCTAAACAACTGCAGTTCTTTATTTCTACTCTGACCATCCCATATAAAACATATATTTGAGTGTGATGCTTCAGTCGCCTCAATGTTTGTAAAGTCCATAACTACTGTAGGCTGGTACTAGTAGTAGTAGTTTTCAGTGTGGCTGTATTTCTGTTCTACTTGTAGTCATGAGAACAACTTTATTTTTAGAACTAGCCTGTTGTTGCATATGGCTTTTTCCAGACATCATTTACAAACTATGAAGAACTATGAACATGTGCATACACATCATGTTCCTGTCTGTAAGTTTTGTCTTTAAGTGTGATCCCCAACCCTGCAAAATTTTCATTTAGACCTGGTTTGAACCTGTTGCTGTTAGAAATTAAATACAACTTGCTACAACTAAACATCTGTTAACCTATATTGGTTTACATTTTGCAGAACTAGCACCATCAAAAGTATGCTGAATTAGCAATTAATGGTTTCTCTCTGCAAAGTATCCGTGTATGTACAGACAACTTTCACAAGATGATTTTGATACTGAAGAAAACCTTAAAATGTGATAATTCTCAGGCAAGTGGACTTAAAACGAGTCTCTTTGCTCTTTCATGTCACATCAGAGATAAGATAGTGCAATCATATATCTGTGATCATTTAATTTTATGAGCATTGGCCTGCTCATAACACTTTATCACAGTATCTTAAATTAAATTTTCTATTATGTAGAATGTTTACTTTCTGCTTTAGGAGTATCTGAGGGTGACACATAGCCTTTTTTATTCTTAAAGCAAGGAAATAATCAGAAGTAGTGCTTTTAAGAGAGGATATCTGAGAAGAAATGCAAACAAATGTATAGAAACCTTGTTTGCCCTGTGTTTTTAGTTGTTTGTTGAGTGAGTTAATCTACAGCACAGCTAATTGTGCTGTGTAAACAGTAAAGCTAATGACAGTTTTCACAGCAAACGTGATTTGCATTTCAACTTCACCTGTCGCCGCTCGAGAAGATGAATAAAGACATGAGTGAATCTGATTAATTATCTAATGACAAACTATGAGAGACTGTGAACACACAGTCCTCCTCCAAGCCAAGCTGCTCCTGATAGTGATCAAATCACAGACTCTTCCTCATTCATGAAGTTCTTAAAACATACCCACATGACATGTAGGAAACAGGAGATTGTGTCTGCCACTTGAGAACGAGGCAGATGTTGATTTTGCAGCAGCAGCGTGCACAGCTTAAAGCTTTAATGGCTTCATGATGTTGTATACTTACCACATTCCTGCAAAAGTTAACAGGGTCAGTGAAATGTAACGAGACTAAAGTGCAGTTTGGAGCAGAAAATATGTGAATGTGGTTTTCAACAGAGAAGTAGGGCTTGACCAGACATGCATATCGTGTAGCAAAGACTGCTTTGTCATGTTCATTAATTTCTTCTTTTGTGGTAATCCATCACAACAACATGCAATACAACATAATTTCACTGTCAGAAAGGCTGCTGTAATGTTTTCCTTAACTAAAACAGCAGAGTTGCTACACAGGATTTATCAGACCTCCTCTAAGGAGACTCTTCTCTGCAAACGCTTATTTGTTTACCTGTGTGTAGTATTTCACCACAGCATGTGTACATGAGAACATTTCTGTGCATATGCACAATAGCTTACTGAAGGCTTAATTTTGAGTCGTCACAGGTGACTGAGTACGCTGGAGCCAAATTAATGCTTCATCAGCAATTAAAACAATTAAATCTGTTTTGTGCTAAAATTGTGCAAACTCAATAGAATTTCTGCAAGAAAATTTGTTAAAAAATATGACGTTTAGGCAGTTTCTTAGTTCAGTCTAAGTTAGGTTAGAATTTTTATCATGGAAACATAATTGTCCCTAATATTTTATTATACATATCATGAAAAAGGTCAACTTCATGTAGTCAGCAGTGTTACCCTGGCACTCCAGTAAAATAGTCCTGATTAGTTCTCACATTAAAAAAGTGATAAAAATTTGCCTGTCTAGGATTATCAGATATCTTCAAATATGATAACATTGCTGCACTGTACGTACACAACACAACATATCCTAGTGTATGTTAAAGCCTAATTAGCAAATGTTAGCTTGCTATTACTCTCAGATGGTAAATGTTGCCTGTTGTCTGCTGTATTTTGCCATTGTCATTGTGAGTATGCATACTGATGCCAGCATTTATCTTAAAGTGCCAGCATGTCTGAGCACAGCCTCAACGGGCAGGTAGCAAGGGTGTAGCAAGGTTGTGTGATGACACATCCTGTAAACTGAGATGACATGACACAATATGTTCAAGACAATGTGTTAAAAAATTGAAGTTTAGGCAATTTTCTATGTCAGTTTAAGCACAGGTCTGATAAGGGGGGACAATAAGGGCTACCTAGGTCTAGGCAGCATGTGCAAGTCTGTGTTACCATTAAACAGAAAATGTTTCTCAAAAATGAGGTGGAGAAATTCATTTATTAACTGTCTTGTTCCAAAAGTCAAATGTTAAGCACAATCAACACCGTTGTACCTTAAAAATTTATTCCTGCCTCTATTTGTGCAACCAGTAAATATTTTCTCCAATGATATTGCTGAAATTAGTGTGATGTAGACCAACAAGATCAGTACTGGAGGTAATTTATAGATGCAGTGAAAATAGACAGAATGTTAAGATTATAATGAAGCATTTAGTAATAAGGGCTACTGATGAAACAGAAAAACAAATGTGTTTTGAAGGCCTTCAAAGTCATGTGCTAACCAGAACAGAGAACAAAGGTCAAATTTTAGACCTGCTGACCTCCTCTGACAAGGACAGCACACACACATGCAGGGGTACTGTTAATATACACTTCTGGATGGTATTATGATTTACTGTGTTAAAAATGACTGTTTCATTAAAGTGGGTGGTCAGTTTACTCATAATAGATAATACTACTCACCATGTGTCTGCAAAAGACTTTCAGGTCTGGAAAACATAACCTTGATGGTGTCATCAATAAAGCCTGCTTTACTTTGGAAGATATATAATGAAATATATTTACTGCACTGTGGGAATAGTAGCATCTACGATACAGTTTGACTTATAATGGAGACTTCAGTCAGTCCTCCAACTTCATGGAAGTACCCTACTAAATTGTGTTATGTTGTTTTTAAGATCTGACCTTTAGTCACAGTAGATTTCTGTGTCAGTCCTGGTACAATCTGTTTTTGCAGATTTGTTGTGTCTGTTCTGTCTTATCGTTCTTTGTCATGGCACCTCTGTGCCTAGCATGGTTTCAAAAATGACTTCAGTCTTAACATGTGTCTTTCTTTCCAGGTACACCTGCAGACACAGCAGGAGGTGAAAAAGAGGATGTTGGGGATGGCCATACATGTGGTGAAGCACGATGGGGTGCTGGCTCTTTACAATGGTCTCTCTGCTTCCCTCTGTAGACAGGTATGATGTGCCTCCAGTTCATTGCTCTTTTCATTTTAGTTAATTTTTTGGTTAATAGATACCACATCTTTCTTTGCTCTCTGAAGCAAATCCTTAAGCTAGATCAGAATATGTTCTTTATTTTGTAGTGAAACATACTGAATAAGAAAACACACAACATCATTAAACACATATTAATGATGACTCTCACCTGGATAAAAACACGGTGGAAATAGCCTGTGCGCCAGCGTTAATAAAAGAGCTTTTTAAATACAGGTTTTAAGAAGTGATTTCAAAGTTCGCCGCATTCTTCTAAGCTCTTCTAAAAATAGTGACTTTGCAATGTGGTGTGTTTAGCCATTCTGTCAGTGTTTGTGGAGATTACTAATTATCCATGTCTGTAAACGCTGCAGGGGGTGATTCAAAATGACTGGACTTCTTTCCTGCTGTGGTGTTGTGAAAGGCTCCCCCTAGTGGTTGAAAAATAAATGTTCAAATAATCAGCATCCATCTATCTGTTGAACTTAATTATTTTACTCCTCTCCTCTCCTCTCCTCTCCTCTCCTCTCCTCTCCTCTCCTCTCCTCTCCTCTCCTCTCCTCTCCTCTCCTCTCCTCAGATGTCTTATTCCCTTACCAGATTTGCTATCTATGAGACAGTGAGGGACATGATGGGGAGCAAAAGCCAAGGCCCCATGCCCTTCTACCAGAAGGTCCTGCTGGGAGCCTTTGGAGGTAGGCGCACACAGATAATCTCCCTTTCTTTGTTTGTTTTTCTCCTCTGTTCCTCTCTCTCTCTTTATCTCTCTCACACACACAGACACACAAATGCAGTACCACCCATTCCAGATTTTGTGCAAATAGATTTTGTCTGCCGACAGGTTTCACTGGTGGATTTGTTGGCACACCGGCAGACATGGTGAATGTCAGGTAATATGACAATATTCAGGTGGGAATTAATTATACAGAGTTTCCCTAAACAAACATTTTATTTATTTATTTTATTTTTTTTGGTCTAAAACAGCAAATAGTGGAATCAAAAGAACTGAACTTTTTTTGTTTCTAGGATGCAGAATGACATGAAACTACCACTAGAACAGAGGAGAAAGTGAGTGTTGTATCTTACATAGGTTTTAACGTTCTAAATCTCTTACCGTAATATAGACTTAAATTGTGTTTTTTTTGTTTTCTATTAGCTATAAACATGCCATCGATGGGCTCTACAGAGTCTTAAGAGAAGGTAAGTTCCAATCAATGTAACATTCACTGCGTTTACAAGATAACATTCGTTGGTGCTGGCGACACCTCTGTGTCGCGTCGTGTCCCGTCATGTCGCATCCTGGTAAATGACCCCCCCACCCCTGGAAATGTGCGTACGCATGCAGCAGATGACTAATCTGACTTCTCCTCTACCATTGGCTTATTTTGGAAACATGGCTCACAGATTTTAACTGTGTAGACTTTTTTCGTGTCGGTGAGGTCACTGACAGCTAAGTGAGAGACAGTCACAGCTCCTTTGTACAGCACAAACTGTCTGAATTAAAGAAATATACCATGAAAATTGGCTTATTTAGACGTCTACAGGGAACTTGAAACCTCTTGAAAAAACACTTTACACTGCACTGACACTTTGTCTATGCAACTTGCAGCTAAAACTTTGTTTAATTAAGACTGTGTTTTATTGTATTGTGAAGATGACATTCAAGTAAGCATTTCATTGTGCTCTGTACACTGTACTCTGCACATATGATAATAATAAGCTTGAATCTTGAACTTTGTGTTGGTGTCAGATTCATGTAAAAAGCCCATTAGAAAATTGGTTCCGTGTATACACAGCAGAGTAATCACCGTTCTCTGGGAGAAATCTACCTGGAGAAATTGGGTTTCTCTAATCCCCTACCCTACGTACAGAAACCAGGTTTCCGTTTACATGACCGTTAAGAAACCAGCTTACTTGAGAAAGCCGACTGTAACCTGGTTACATGAGTGCATGTAAACGTGCTGATTATGTCTGATGTTTGGCTTGATCCTGTCCTGCAGAGGGAGTGAGGAAACTGTTCTCAGGAGCCACCATGGCCTCCAGCAGAGGAGCGATGGTCACTGTAGGACAGGCAAGTCATATTACACAGTCTGGTGAAATCTGCAATCAGGATTCTTTGTGGTTCTTTAGGCATCAAAGGTGTAAAACTTGTCACTTGAACAGTAATTCCAAGAGAAAAGAAGTGCAGTGTCTGTGTCTTTATGTATATTACTTAACTACGTGCCTGCGGGTGGTAGTAGTAAAAATTTCACTCCATTTTTCTCTTAAACAGCATCTAATAAATTAAGATATTAAGTTGTTAAAAGGTCAAATTCATAATTCATCTGTCTTATTTAACATGATAATAGATGTAATAGAATGAAATTAAACGTATATTTATCCATGCTGAATCAATTTCCTAGATGAATAGGTTACAAATGGTTCCATTAAAACAATGCATAATGCATTAACCCATAAAAATAGGAATTTATAGCATAAAGCAAGATTAAAAGAGCCAATGCACCACTGTGCCTTTGAAAAAAATTTATTTCTCTGTCCCCTCTTGTTTTTTTCCACCTTTAGTTGGCGTGTTATGACCAGGCCAAACAGCTCGTGTTGGGAACAGGGGTGATGGGAGATAATATACTGACACACTTTCTTTCCAGCTTCATTGCTGTAAGTATCCGGCTGTATGTGTGTGCACTGGAAGCCAGACTGAGTCAGTGTAACGACTGTTTTGTTAACTGATCTCATCTTGTGTAAACTGTTTCTCTGCAGGGAGGCTGTGCGACATTCTTGTGTCAGCCTCTGGATGTACTAAAGACCCGGCTGATGAGCTCAAAGGGAGAGTACACAGTGAGTATATCCCTCTACAAGCAGTCCTCTGATCCTTTCATTTCTTTCTGTTTCTGCATCTTCTCCCTGTCTCAGTGCTCATTTTAACGCAGAATATCTCTCTCTTCAGGGGGTGACACATTGCTTAAGAGAAACTGCAAAGCTGGGTCCTCTGGCATTTTACAAGGTACAACAACGAGATAGATAGATAGATAGATAGATAGATAGATAGATAGATAGATAGATAGATAGATAGATCCTACTGATATTAACTTATATCTGACTCACAGATGCCACAAAAAATTGATTATTCAAATTAATCAATTATTGATTTATTATTATTTTTATTATTATTGTTTGCATTCTTCACAAATTATGACTAAACCAGATTATTTTACTTTGTGGTTCTGGAAGCTGATACACATTAACTGTCACTCAACTATATAGTATGCAGTATTTTATTAACAGTATCATTTTGCATAATCAGTAATTTCAGAATAAAAAAGTTTCATGTTGACAGATGTAATGGGAGAAAACTACTTATAATTTAATGCAAAATTGTGTTGCAGGGTCTCGTTCCTGCAGGGATCCGCCTGATTCCTCACACAGTGCTCACCTTTGTGTTCCTCGAACAACTCAAGAAATACTTTGGCATTCGCATTGTCTCCTGAAACCTCTTCTCACACTAACACTCACACAAACACACACACACACACACACACACACACTGTCATTGTCGATCCCAGCACCACGTCATCACTCAGCACTCTATGATTTACAAGAAAGAAGTGAAGAACGGGAAAGAAAGCATGTACGTGTGTTCCTTCTCCTTTTGCTCTACCTCTCTCACTGCTACACAGTCTTCATTATCAAGAGCTGCGACTGCTGGAATGTATACCTACTGGAAAAACAGATGATTTCCTACACAAATGTGTTGCTAAGGGTAAAGGTGTTATCATAGGGTTGTTAGAACCTGACAGCTTTGTAGAGATTCAAAATTAATTTCAGCAGATTTAATATAGATTTAATATAGTTGTCTATTACCATTTCAGATACAGTACAATTAGTCATGTTATAGAATGAGACACATTCAGATCAAAGTTACGGAGACCACAGCTATTCATCTGCTATGATGATGACATACTAAATCAAATCAAATTTTGTGATTTATGTTTTAATCTCACCTCAAACCCAAACAAGCAGTGGTGGTGGTGCCTTCAGGGCCCACGCCAGTGTAACAGAAATTATAATGTTTGGGGCTTTATTGTTGTCCTGTGAGGCCAGGATAGTATTTATGAATTAATAGATGTAAGAAATGTGTAAACACAGTGTGAACTTGTCATCGGTGCCATTCTTACCAGTCGTTAATATTTCCCAGAAGTCACTGCTACAACATCACTGGGCAAGTTATGTCATTACATAGTAATCATTCCCAATGGTAGTGGCCAAATGTTATGCACTCTGAGTTTTACACTTGATTTCTTTGATTCTTCTAACCTAATTATTATTTTTTAACAGTTTTGGAAATCAGTTTCATTTTACCCGATCCTCGTTGACTTCATTCCACTCCTGTCATAAATTTACACTTAAATCGGTCAGAGGAGAGGACCAAGTTTTGTTTGCAGGGAGTTTGTGGTGAAACTGTGAAGCAGAAAGAGCATATTAATGATGCTTCTTCAGCAGTTTTTTGCTGAAGGCACATTTGGCATTGGCTCTTTTTTCGTTTTCAGTCCTGTTGAAATTGTGAGTAAACACTCAGTCTCTTAAAGCTGATCAAGTCTTTGGAGAGCTGCTGTACAGTACAAGAGTGCATGTAGCATTACCATCTGTGACTTCATGGTTTCATCTGTAGCTAAATGTCAGACTTTATGACTCAGGGTGCTCTTCTGGTTAATAAAGCACTTTATTGATATGCTGACAAACCTGAGTAGAAACACGTGCTATACACTAAAACATGCTGTAAGAGTAAAACGATATGTTTTCAGTGTCTTGAATTTAAAATATTAATGGTTCAATTTGCAGTTATTGACTTATTGTTCAACAATATATTTGACTTGGGTTCGGTGAAATGATGTATCCTCTGTGCTGTGCCTGATCTGTTTACAGAAGCCTTGTCAATACTGCCTTACAGTTTCTGTCCTGCAGGGGGCGGTTTAGTAACATGCGAGGTACTCCTCATAAATGTTGCACCTTCATCCCAGGATACATTTAAAAAGGAGCCACATGCTCAAAGCAACCTGAGACAACGACCCTGTTTGCCTGCATGTTGTTATGTTTAGTATGAGGTATCATACTGTAAATCAGCCATAATAATGTTCAAAACCAACTGTACTGATATGCACAGAAATGAAACTGGAGGGACCCACAGTTCTGTGTTGAGAATTTGTATTTTGTAGGTAATTAACTAATGATTTTGGAATTAAAATACTAATGAAACATCTGTGTCTGTTTTTAATACAGTATATGAAGCACTAAACCTTTATTTTTGTAGTGGAGTCTCGTTGATTGTTGAATCACACCACATTTTTAGAATTATGCTTTTTATCACTTTATAAATCAGCTGGTTTAACACTCTGGGCTATGTTAAATCCATGTTATAAAACAAACAGAGTGATGTTGGTGTTAGCGGTTTCTGTTGCCACAGCCTCAATTTTCAATGACGCCAGCTGTGACTGATTCAGGCTCAACCCTCACACTCAGCCTGCACCATGTGTCGGGACCATTCGTGGTTATTTGGTGATATTCAGCTCTAATGATAAATGGCAGCAACGTGACTCTGTTCCTCTGCCTAGATGAACATACATTAACTGTGTGTCCCTTTATTAATACCATCCATCACATGCAAAGCATTCATGGCTCTGACCATTCATCTGTACATATTACATATGTGTGTGGGAATTTGGGAGCCTTATGCCTCTGCGTGCACAGCGCTCATTTTCTCGTTCTCTTTTCTGCACAGCCATGGTATATGCTCTGTGTACAGTGATTAGAACAATTTGATTGTAGGTGTTCTTTAGCAGGAATCATCACACTATCAGACACAATAATTACCAATCAAAGAGTTGTAGTGTGTCCTGTACTAGTGATGAAACTGAGATTTTTACAAACCATTCCATACAGAACAAATCAGAGATTTCATTAATTTGCCAATTTTTTTAAAGTTCATTTTGCTTATTCTACACAACCAAACCAGACATCGTCCCTGCGTTTTGCAGGACAATGGAAACGTATTCTTCTCAATATCAAATCAAATCATAAAAATTAAAAATCAGGCAGAAGGAAAACTATTTTATAAGGATGGCTGGAAAGAAAGTCTCATTTGTTTCTTCATGTCAGGTTGTCAGGTTGTTTCTATTTGATTTTATTTTCGTGCAACATAATTAAGTTGACTTCATCAGCTGTAGGAAAAATATTTATCTTCATGACTGTTTTAATGTGCATGTTCTTGGCTTTACGTTCAGCACAGAATTGCCATGACATTCAAGTTTTAATTAATCTTTAACCTTTTTCCACCAAAACACAAAGAAAGAAAAGAAGGCGAAAATAATCTTTGCCTTTCATAGCAAATATTTGACCACCAGTGTTATAAACATTATATGAAGGATATTGCCAGTAGAAACAAGTATGTGGTCTTGAATTCATGCCATTGAAGGACCAAGGTAAAAATTAAACAAGTGATTGACCAACGGTTAAGTCAAGTCAATGTTTTGTTCCTAAAATGCATATGCACATTATTATTTATTTTAGGAAATAGAGTGATAACTTCCACTCTGGGAGGTGTTCTGCCTGTCACGAGCACTGGTTACTGTGAAGACTGAGTAGGAATAATGAAGTAATTCGCCACTTCACTGGCCAGTGTGGGATTCAGAAGGCCAGCTGCAGTTCAGTTTAATCTGAGCACGGTCAAAGGATCGCACAAGAGTGTTTGTGGGTTTCAGCTGAGGGTGACAGTGAAACCTTGGTGACAGAGTTAAGGTAGCTAAGGACTAAGCTAACTTTCTGCTTGTTGCTCAGTACATAGTAATGTGTTATTTAAATACATAAAAATTCCCCTCTTTTATTATTTGGACAGGTTAGTACTTAATTTGATTTTAAAACAATAGATCAAATAAGGATGTATAAATGTGTTCGCATATAGTGAGCAGCTTATCATCCATCTCTGCAGCTCCTCTCAGATCTATGAAGTTTTATTTTAGCTCCTTTTAGTGCTTTTATTTTGCAACCTATAACTAACATAGCAATGTTTTCACAAACTGCAACAAGCAGCTGTAGTCTGCAGGTTAACAGAAACCTGCTAGATACAAAACAGCTGACAGACATAATGAATTAATTACTGGAAAACACTGTGAAGCTTTTAGCAGCTAATAAGTCAGATGCTTCCCTCGGGGGTTGGTTGAGACTGAATACGGGATTTAACAGCAACATGACTTGTTACTGCTGACATGAATGTGGTTCGTAAAAAGGCACGTTTGCCTGCAAGTTCATTATATTAACGTAAAGGTCAATTTTACATAGATGTAGTATTCATATATTCAGTATTTTGCTGCTACCAAGAGGCCAAATCTTTTTGCAGAGTTTAAAGTGTAGAAGGTTAAAAGGAATAAGTACGGTGGCCCTGAAGTGCAAACCACACCAACAAATTACTAAACACAACAACAAATTCAGAAACACAAAAACAAAATTGAGAAACACAACAAATTGAGAAGCACAACACGAAAATTGAGAAACACAAAAACAAATTAATTTGTTTTTGTGATTCTCAATTTGTTTTTGTGATTCTTCTTTTGTTTTTGTGAATCTTCTTTTGTTTTTGTGATTCTGAATTTGTTGTTGTGTTTAGTAATTTGTTGGTGTGCTGTGTATAGCACTTAAATTACGATCAATCAGATTTTTTTCTGAGCTATCAGCTAAGACATTGTTGGTGGTGACCTGGTGCTGCTCTCAGTGTGTGTCTCGTTGAAACAGTCACTTAGTGCTAAATTAAAATCCTCTTCGAAGAAATGTGCTGTAATGCAATCTAATGAAGGACTGAACACAGTAACATGACGTCAGCCTGAGGAGCAGGCAGTAACTGACCATATCAGGGAAACTATGTATGCACTAAACTAAAACTGGAACAAATGTCTTTGATGCATCAGTGTGTGAATGTCCACAGAGCACAAACAGAACCATATAAGATCTACACTTACTACTTAATACTACATAAACATTTAGGTCAAGGGTCTAAAAAATATTTTGTTTTGAAACTTGTCAAGAATATGACAATGTGTGGGAACTACAAGAAGAACACATATTTGTGAGCCAATCTCAGTTTAAAACATTTCCATCATTTAGCCAAAATGTTGCTGACAATTGAGTTACGTATATGATTTGCAATGAATATTCTTCTCAGAATAAATTGTAATTAAGTAATGCTCTGATTTTTCATCTAACATTATCATTATGTTTAGATTAGAATTTCTCCATTAATTTAGATGATGACCAAATGTATGTAACTAACAACCCATCCTCAGTGCTGTTTTGTGTTGTGCTAATTACAGCGAGTCTTTACAGCATCTTCTCTTTGCTCTGTATAACGTTTATAGTAGTGACTCACTAATTAAGTAATTAAGTAACTAATTGCTGCTAATCACACTGTTCATTCTGTGATTACTATCTCTACACCAACATCTCCTGTCATTTCAAACCCAGGCCCTGTTTGCCCTGCAGTAACCGTGGTTACCTGCAGCTCATTCCCTCTGATTTGAACCCCCTAGTGTGTGTATACCTGTCTATTGGTCAGGCTCATTTGCCTGATTGTCTATGCAAGTGTGTAATCTCCACAGGGGGCACCAGGGGACATGTGCCCTGTAACGTAGTTAAACACCTACAACATTAGCATCACCTGGTGGTTTTAATGTTTTGGTGAACAGGGCTCAGCATGAGTGCTCTGACCCGTCTGTGCCTTCGCTGCCTCATACACAGCAAGCCATGATATACAAACTGCGTTTTGACATCTGTCATGGTGTCATTGCCAGAATTACACTTTTTTCTCATGCTGATCTTTGTCCACCACAGTATTAATTCCACCAGGTAGTGTTACTGTCACTCACTTTATAACTCATGCAGGTTGTAGGCCGTAGATAAACTATGTAAGGCTTGCAGGATGACTTGTGCCATTCAGATTTGCAAAACACTCAGCTTCAGAAACAAAGATAATGTCTCCATTTCCTGTCATTTCTTAAGTAGGCTGTAAAATTATAATTATATGTGATAAAGCTGAGCTGGTTAAAGAAGGTTTCACTTCTGTCTTTATCGTCTTCTTTCCTTCACCTGCTACCCACCCACATTTAGAGAGTGTCCTCTCTATATAAGATAAAGGGATGAAATACATAAAAAAAAGACACTTATATAAATTTTATATCATTTTTTTCATGTGGCATTTTACATTGATAAGGAATTATGTGAATCAAAGATGTTAATATATGTAAAGGAGGCAAACTAAATAGCTTGGGGGAATGACTGTTGTTTCAGACATATTTACTACAGAAAGAGTGTAGAGTTATTTCTTTTGTTCTCTCTCATACTCCCTCAAACATGACTTCATTTTAACCAAGATTATTGATGCCTCTGCCAACAGCCGTGTTAGACACTAAATTGGGTGTACAACAAGAAGAAAATTCTCTCTCTGACTAACACATTATATTTCTGCTCTGAGGAAAACGAGTGCAGGTGTTAGTCCCTGCTGAGACAGTGCAGTGTACATGTATAGGAGCAGCCAGGCAGGTATAGAGTGTTAGAGTGAATCAGAATGAGTAGTCTCCTGATCTGTGGTGCTAAGATATGTGACATGCTGTTGTGGTTCATGACCCGAAAGATAATCCCTCTTGTGCCTGAACACTGAATGTCACCAAATTGAAATCGACTGTCAATGGCTCAGAGACAAATGGTGTGCTGTAATTACCTGTCTTCTCTTGTGTGACACATTTAACTCAGTGTGTGTTTGTGTATATGGGGGCTGATGGTGAGTAAGCCATGTTGGCAGAAGAAGATGTGTACTGCATGCATGAGTCTGTGTGAGAGGATATTGAGGACTGATATATGAATGCAATTGAACTTAAATTAGGTTTATGTCTTCAGTGCAATTGAAATGATGCATCTTTTAACACGTCCATTGTGAAACTTCCATCAATAATTTTATAATGTTTCTCTTGTTTCCTTTCCCTTCCACAGCATGTCAGGGGAAATGTGGACTTGCAGATTATTGTTACACTTCTCACAGGGCTTCCAACTGATACAGCATACAGAAAAAAGCTATTAAACTATATTTTTAGAAATGATGTGATGAGAACGGGACAATGTGCACCAGCTTTAGAAGAGAAGCAGAAATCATTTGCATATACTCTCATGATAAGTCTCATTCATATCTGTTTTATTTCAGATACAGTTTGTTTACATTTAAGGCAAAGGATGTAATTGGAACTGTATTGAACTCTATGGAAAGAGCCTGTAATAGTAGTTTAAAAACATTTGATTTTGCCTACATATGTATCGGCCACACTTTGTAGCGTGGTTATTTTTTCTTCAAATATCCAGAAAAGAGCGTCACAGTGCAGCTGCTTCTGAGTCCCTTTTCAGTCTCGCTTCTGTGACCTTGTAGCACATAAAAACAGGGCACCAGGCATATGCAGCCACAATCGGTTCTCTACTCCTTTTAATATACAGTCAGGGAAAAGATTATTTGAACCCCTGCTGATTTTGTAAGTTTGGGGTTTCACTTTTGACCAAATAATTAAATCAACAAGTAAACACATGCCTCCTAGAGCCACACTGAGAAAAGATTACTGTAATTCCCAATAATGAACAATTAGATCAAGTGATTATGAGGCCCCAGTTTTCTTAATGTGTTCTAGGAGAATTTTTGTTTCTGTTTCACAGCGATTTTTTTGCTGTATGTTTTTTATTGAGATGAGCTTCTGAATAATGTCTGAGATAAGGTTTCATCTTTAGAAGCATCACTTCGAAGATTGCCATGATTAGAGCAAAGCACAAATTCCTGGCACAACTTCACTTACTGTCAGTGGATGGGGAAAAACAAAGTGAAAAGATTAAGTCTCTAGCAACAAGATTATCTGTCAACTTTATCATTAGAGCTAGACTGTTGTGTTTGGTAGGTACATACAGTAGTAGCAGCATCCTACATCAGTACATCATAATCTTATGCTTAACTATCCATTAATGCACACAAGTATTTCAAACTGGTGCTGTGTTGAAAGTCATGTTACTAGCTCCAACCCAGTAAGATTGCTCTCTTAACTTCTATGGAAAAATGACATGTGTGCTTATTCAGGCAGGAATCCAACATGTTCAGATACCATCAGATTAATAGTAAGGAGTATTGTCTATGCCTGGCAGGGCCTATAGAGGCACAATAAAACTTCTTCAATAAAATCTAAAGAAACCTAAAGACACAATTGGAAAGATGGGCACAAAAAGGTTGTCAAAGGCAATGTTCTTCATTAATGCATAAACCTATATTTGCCAGCTGGTTGTGTTACATAACAATAATAAACCATTCCAGCACACCCGCTAGCAAGATGTGTTCACAAAACCCTTCCTGTGGCATCTTTTCCTCAGACTGTTTCCCTTATGTCTCTCTTCTCCTTCTTATCTCTTTTCTTTGACTTCTCTACCTTTTGAATTGACTTCGCCTGAAGGCCCCAGTATCAGCACAATTGCCACATTTTTATCCACCTTTCTGTAGGAAACCATTAGCACCTTTCAGAAGGGATGGGATGTGCACTACTAAGACGGCATCTGCAATTTTCTCCTTAACAAGGCTCATAACATACATTTAAAAAAAATCTTAGACATAGAATAATGTATTACACAACAACCTTATTTAACCGTGAACGCTAGAAAATCAACAAAATTGATCGATTTATCTTTTTAACAAATTAGTTCTATAGACTATTGCTCATACCTCCTAATGTATTTGTGTGTGCACAGTATATGAGAGAGAGCAATAAAGAGAGTGAGAAAGATCTTCCTGAGTAAATTCATTCTTAGTACATTCAAGAAAATAATCGCAGCTGACTGGTAAAAGTTGGAAAACATTTTTAGATGTTGTTCTTTCAGCTTTCACATCTCTCTCAACTGTGATTTCACAGTTAAAATCACAGTGCATCAGTTGTGCCTGTAGAGAATCAAAGAGAGGTAAATGTTTAATTCTGATAACTTTCAGCATATAGTATGAGATCACATTTCATCTGAGAGTGTGAGTGAGAGTACATCTCCAGGTCCAAACAAAGGTCCAGAGGTAGCTAACAAATTCTTAAAGCTTTTCCAGATTTGCCATCACAAACATGATGCATATTGTTCTGCTATGTGCAATAAGAAAGTTAACCAGTCACAACCTTTCCAGAGTGATGATTATGCTGCAATATAACAATAATTAAATATTTAGATGTAATTTTGACTTAAGACAGACCATCTGTCTGCATTCGTCAGGAAAAATGCGTCTACACCAAGGTCCAACTCTGCAACTTGGGCTCTCGGAAGGTCATAAGGATTTTTTAATTAGTCTCTCTGTCTTCCACTTATTTGGAAGTGAAAACAATGGCTAACACAGCAAAACTGTGGATTATAGTTGTGTTGTAAACATAAGACATTTAGTAAAGCTTTATAAAGACGATAAAAAACACAGATCGAAGCTGATGCCAACATACAGTACAACCACCAACTTCCCCTCCAACACTGTAAAGTCTCTGACTAGTATCATATTATATCAATGATGTTACATTGCTAATTAATGGGCACTGATTCTGAATTAAATCTATTTAGTCAATCATACATCACAGCGTCTTCTTATTAATAGAGAACAGGAATTTTTGTTTAATACTATAAAAATGCAATAACAAAAATAGCATATGGTAAATTGAATATGTAATTTGTTAGCTCATAATGTATGAAAAAAAATAGTCTGTAGTTTTTTCAAAAGTGAAAACTTTTTAAAATTCTGTTTATTATTTTGCCACACAAGGAGCAAGTGAAATTGTAATTTCACTGAATTTTTTCCTTTGTGAATTTACACATTTTATAGCACACTACTATACACACACACACACACACTATAACACTTTTTTTCTGTTGGCTGCACATCCTATGTGATGCAGCCAGAATACAGATGTGAGAGTCATGGGATTGAATTCAGAGAACGGAAAATTAGCAAATCATCATCATCAAAAGCTCAAATCTCAGACATAATCTATGTACAAAATTGTTGCTTCAGTTGTGTATTATACTTAAAGCTGCAGTGTATAACTTTATATATATATGCTCCAAAACTGTAAAGAGGTGCTGTCATTGAATCCTGTGATTTAGATTTACAGTCTTCCAACAATGCAGAGATATTCCCTTGCCCAACCAATCAGAGAAGTGTACTGCTCCAGCATTAGCTGAGATAGCAAACACAGAAAAGAAGCACAAGAAAAGAAAAACTTTTGAAAAAAAGGAACTTCAGTAGAAAAGACAAAGTTTGGTTTACATCAAAAAAATATACTGGTGCCATTTTCAGTAGATGGACAGAGTTGGGAGAGCATCTGAGCATCTCTGGGTTCTTTTTTAGCATTATCTCTGTATGACTGGAAATTTCTGTATCCACAAGAAGATAAAGAATAGAAATGGCTGGGTGGACTGGAGAGGTTTAATTTAAGTCTCGCTACTTTGATTCCCCAAAGTTGCATTGTAAAATTTGATAATTCTGATCCTGCCAGCTTGTACATCAAAGGCTGCTGCTATCCACTGATAACTCTCTTATCGAGCTGATAAAAAATTGATTGTATCTTAAAAGAGAGAAAATGGTTGGTGTTTCTAACCTATCTTGCTCACTAGTACCACAAACATAGTCTCTAAAAGAAGAGTGCCAAACTTTTAATATGTTTCTTTTCATTGATCTGTCTGTTGACAAAAAGGTCAGTTCTTGTTTTGTTTCTCTGTTGTAGTTTCTATGGTTGCCACGGACACAAAAAGAGTCACAGTAACATGGTGAAAAAGTTGAACATCATTAACACTGACAGCAACAGCAAACAGCAGTGCATGTTCATTCTCCTCGCTGCTGCTGCTGACCTTGGGCAGCACTTCTCTTGTAATGAAAACAGTGGTCAATGGTCTCAAACCACCTTTATAACATGGACAGACATCGTAACCTTGGCCAGAGACCCAAGCAGAAGAATGCCAAGAATGTCTAATTTATGTAGTACACTGTCAGCCATTTCAAAAATTTAAATGGACAAGCAATTCACATACCTAAGTACAGCAACATACTTGTTTGACTAAATTTATAAACACAAAAATATCACGTTAGTATAATTTTATGCTGACTGACAACATTCATTTCAACAAATTATTTTTTTAACATTGGCAGTCCTGGACTTCCATACTGAGTAAAACCATTCAACTGAGTAGTTAAGTAACCACTGCAGCTTTAATGTCAACAGGAGCCAGTTGTTGCTTTCCACTCATCAGATCTTCTAGTGTTAACATTGGAGTCACTCACATTGTTATTAGCTTACTTTGCTGGTTATTGTTTTCCTTATTCTGGCTACCTGTTGCAGACAATCCACACCTGCCTGAGACTAACCTTTCACTGCCCCCAGCTCTTCCTTCCACCTCTTCCACTTTTTCACATTCACTGTAGTGTCCTTGCTTATGATATATCAAAAGCTATTCATGCTATATACAAAATAAAAGCACTATTATCAGTTCCTTTATAGTGGCAAGGCTGCCACTGCCTTCTGTGAGTCACAAAGAAAAATGTTCAATGAATGATTCACATTTAGTTAGGATCACCACCCAGGACCGGACCTACGTAAAGCTCACAACACTGACGAACACTCAAACTGGAAGCTGAAAGAAATAATGGAATTTTAAAATAAAGACATGAAGTAGTGCAGAAGTCAACAATTGACTGAAAACTACAACAAAGCTTTCTCCAGTGCTTTCTAAGACACAGCTTTATGCAACAGCTTTCTTAATTAAAGGCATTTTCACAGACCATCAACATCACCTTTACAGAATAAGACAAAAGCCCCACACATTTAGAGCGACCTTGAGGGGTGGCATTGCAGTGTTGTGCATTCCTGTGCCCTGTATTAATGTGCATCTATATGCTTTTCTTCCTGAATCAGTAGGATGGGTGTTTTTGTTTTATTCATTCCTTAATGCGTGTGCAACCAAATACACATTGTGAATGTTTACATTTATAAAGGTTGTTGTCTAAGCTGCTTAACATGTTGTAGATCAGTATATATTTCTATACATCTATACAGAATATACTTTACAGAATTACAATCATCCCTCAGATGACTATATGACTATACTGTATTACCATGTATGCTATGCAAGTAAGGAAAATATGTAAGCAATTTATCTCTCTTATGTGCTATGTTACTGTCAGTGGTTGAATATTCCCACAGGAATAATTAATTATTCATCTTATACTGGGCAGGCGTAACATCAAATATTTATAACTTACACACTCACACATGTGGACAGGGAGGGGGTAGGGCTGCAACACAATACGTTCACCCTTTGGAGTTGAGTTTTGTTTTGAAATTTCATACCGGAAGTCATCGTCTATATTGAGACAGATTTGACAGAAATGAAGCGCTGCAGAGCATCATCAGGAACAGCCCGACTCCCTCACTCCGACGCACTTGACTCCACTCTGCTAGTGGAGCAAGATTTAATTCAGAAAAGTGACTTAGAGACACTCAGAGAGGAACAAAACCAAAAAAAACAAACAAATCTTAGCCCATAACTGGACTTTAACAAATTTGAGAAGTCACAAGTCCGGTCTTTCTTTCTTCCTTTCTTTCTTTTTTCTTCATCAGCGCGGACATCGTAATGCGCCCTGGCTCTGCTGTCTGGACTGTACCTGCGATGATGGGCCGGGCCGGGAGATGAGCAGCGGGAGGCGTGGGGATCCCAGGGGCGCAAGAGGAGGTCTGGACGCATAGGTAAAAAAGTCGCTTTGCTGATGTTGATTTTGTGTCGGTTGGCAGATACAACTTTCTAATGTGGCCGAACTATGCGTAGATGCACTGTACGTCTGCATGTCAGTCATCCAGATCAGCTGGAGTTGTTTGAGGCTCTTGCGGGCAGTTTTCTTCTGGAGAACACTCAGTTTTGTGTTTGAGGACCTGTGGGTTGAGGTTTCCTTCAGTAGCATTAATGATGTATCACCTCACCGCATTTTGTTAATCTGGTCTAGTTTGCGCGCTCATGCGCTTTGCGGTTTATAACTTTTATATTTGAAGTATTGTATGTGTGCGCGCGCGCGTGCATGTCTGCGCCTGTCTCTGTTGATCACTGTAGATGTTGGATGGTCTGGGTGAGCATGTGCCTTTATCATGATAAAACAACTGGAGAACCATGTGAAGTTCACTAGTGACCATGACGATGATCTTGTGTGATGACGTCCATGAATAATAAATATGTAGTTATAGTTTTGCTGTGGATGATATAAGATGATAAGCTTTTTGGATGAATAGAAAGACAAAGGCTCTGACTATGAATCCTTAGATATTGTATTGTGTGTTGCAGCATGTGTGTTGAGTGAGACGCACATGATTGAATGATTGAATCATGAAAGTTTAGAGGCTGATAAATGTCTCTGCCTCTTTGTCCCTGTCTCTCTGTCACTCTCTGTCTCTGGCTGTGTTTCTTTGGCTTTTGTTTTCCTTCAAAACTATGAAGCAAATGCAGACATTAACCTTTTTTTATTGGTTGTGGCTTCAAAAGAATTGGTATGGCACAGGTGAAGTGATATGACGTGTTGCTAAAGGATGGACATAAAGATTACCCTTCTTCGTCCTGTAATGTCTTATGACTGCTGTGTAAAGACACTGTAGTTTTCACATGGTAATCATCTATAATCAGAGGACATTTGGTGGTTATTTTTCTGCTCATGCTTGACATCTCATATAGCCCAATGCAGCTGCAAACAGGGTCTTTGTAATAAGGAGCAAGAGAGCCTCTGCAGTCATCAGCCATCAGTTTACAGTAGCCTATAGTGGCCACATAATTAATATGTGTTATATCTAATTAAGTGACTAAATTCTCTGTTATGACAATAACTTATTGCAATTTCAATAATTATTTTTCTTTGGTCATAGAGATGCAACAATTAGTTTATTCTTGAGCTATTTTCATTATTTAACATTCTTATTATTTTCTTATTCCAGCTCTACCTTGTCCAATGTGCTGATTGAACAACTGACTATTGTTTTTTATAATACATTATAGCAACTATTTTGGTTTTGGACTTTGAGGAATCATATTCTTTATTGGCATTTGATGAATGGAGTGATTTTTTAATAATCAGATTAAGTGATCAGTGATTAAATAGTTACAGCTTTTTCTGATTAGAAAAAAACAACATTTTTAACTGTTTCATATTTGCCCCAAATGGCATTCTGTAATTCCAGGTGCTGCATTTAATGTATGTATATTTTTATTTAGTCACAATTTTTATAATATTTGTGTCCTCATTTAAAGATTTGTCCTCAGAGAAGTTGATATGGACTGTTGTCTGGGGCAATTTGACTGTCTTCTGCTTTAACAGTCGATGTGATCGGCCACTACTGAAACATGTCCTGAGGAAAATATATTTGTTCCATCCATCCTGATTTCCAGGTGCACATGGTTTGCACTTCTACCTTTACTCATAAAAATTGCCCCAAGTTTGTGCTGGTATTTGCTCTTAATTTCTTGAAGATTGAACCCTTTCTCTCCTCTGTGTCCTTTTGTCCCCTCGCATGTTTTCGTTCGCTCTCCAAGAAGTAATATCTTAAGTTGTCTTGCCTGAGGGCTCAGTGGTTCCCCTCAGACATCAGACTATGCTTTTGTTATAGTATGATAGCTATAGATTTGATTTGCTCGGTCAGGAAGGGCCAGTGCACAAACAGGGAACCTTTACAAAGGACAGATATTAATTCACAGACGTTGGTCTCCTAACATGAAGTAAGCTAATGTCTTTTTTCCATTAACTTCTTCCTCTTGACACGATCATTGAAAAGCTTTGAAAAGAGGTTTGACTGCCTCAGCATTTTTCAGTAACTAAACTAAATTTCAAAAATTGACAGAGCAAGTCTCATTCAGAAGCACAGTGGACCTTGTAGCAAGACAACGACCCTAAAGATACAAGTTGTTCTACCAAAGAAGGGTTAAAGCACAAGAAATGTAATGTTTGGAACAGCTGACTCTGATCTGATCTGAGCTGTGGATGAATGTGAAGCAGGCAGTTCATGTAAGGAAACCAACAAACATCCCTGAGTCGAAGCTGTGTGGTGAGAAGGAATGAGCTAAAATCCCCTCAAGCTGATGTGCAGAGCTGCTAAACAGTTAGTGGAAACGTTTAATTTAAGTTATTGCTGGTCACACCACTTACTAAAAGCGCATGTTCACATACTTCTGCCACACACAAATATTTAATATTGGGTAATCTTTCAAATAAATAAATAAACTTTGGTCCCATTTGTTGGGTTCCCTTTATCTAGTGTTAGGACTTGTGTGGAAATCAGATTATGTTTTACATCACATTTAGAAAGAAATAGAGAAAAATCTGAAGGGTTCAGAAACTTTCAATCACTGTATTTATAAGTGTCATCCTTTCTCCTCTCATATTGACTATATGACAGTTTTAAATTAAACTTCAGAAAAAAAAAACACAGGAGGTGGTGACTAGACAGCATTTTGGGATTTGTAATTACCCAGTGTCACATTTGCTCGCTGGAATGACACATCCCAGTATACCTTGACTATTTCTTCTGTCTGCATGACAGGAACAGTGTGTAGGATTCAATGATGTGTGTCAAATCATATAATGCTTGGCAGTGCGACCAGTGTGAGCTGTTTTCTTGGGAAGTGTTGCAAGAAGTAGGGTGAGAGATCTTTAATCGCTGTTTTTTTCAGAAAGATCAGAACCCGAGCAGTACTTACTCACAGTGAAAATACAGGCTATTCTACAAAAGCAGCTCAGAATTAGGCTCAATGAACTTAAACAAGACCAGACTTGGAGGTGCAGCGGTGCTGTGAACTGAATGCTAACATCTAATGTTACTGCCGAAGTTCACTGTCTTAGTTTTGTCTTGTCTTAGACGTCTGTAGAAGCAAGTTCATTTTTTCTTAGCAGCACCAGCATCAAGACTGGTGAGAACAGTAGACTGAGTAAGTTGCTCAGGAAGGTCTGTGGTCTGTTGTCAGACTGCACATGCACAAACTGGAGGCAATAGCAATGAGGAAGATGGTGTACCAGATCAGTGCCATCGTTTACATTTCCTCTCACTCATTCTATGATGAACTTGGACAGATGGGAAGCTCATTCAGCCGCAGATTAATTCTACTACAGTGTGTAGGACAGAACGCTTCAGGCGCTCGTATGTGCGTACTGCCATCAGACGGTATCACAGGAACTGTACCATTCTGATAATTACATGCACAAACATAAATCTCATACACCAAATTCCACAGGGTTTTACACTATAGGAGCAGCACTGTTTCTGAACTAGTACAGTATTTGGAGAAATGCTGCACATTGTAACGTGTACTTCACAACAAAACATGTGCACCGTGTCCCACTTTATGTCATTGTATGTTGCATCATGAAGATAATACTGCTACTCTAATTTTGACAATGTGGTAATGT
Source organism: Ctenopoma kingsleyae (assembly GCA_032353495.1). Lineage (NCBI taxonomy): Eukaryota > Metazoa > Chordata > Actinopteri > Anabantiformes > Anabantidae > Ctenopoma > Ctenopoma kingsleyae. Next base: position 18,407,081 of record JAUBNQ010000001.1, on the reverse strand, counting down.
ATAATTGATGTAATCAACCAGCAGTTTGCCTAAAAAAAACAATCAAGAAAAGATCAAATTGACAGATCTAGATCCAGCTTGGTGTATCCAGTTAAAGGTGCTCTATGGGATTCTTAACCACTGCCAGCACTGTGGAGCAATGTTTTCATAAGTGGGGCCCTCTTATGTTTATATCATGCACAGACATAAGCACAGATCTGGCTCACTTCACATCCTGACATTAGTTTTAAACTATTCCTTTGCTCAGGAGTTGGTGGCAGTAATGTGTCAACAAACATTATGATGTATGTTTTAAAATATATAAAATATAAATTTTTGTCTATGCTTTTAGAGGAGGAAAGTGCACTTAAGGGTACATGAAATGTGTTTTGGTGAGAAACACTGAATGTAAATATAACTTTGTTTACACATAAACTCCACTAGGGAATTTTAACTTTGTTCAGAAGATCTTTTTATACAGAATTTGCTAACATCAGCCGATAACAGGAAGCAAACCTGGAACCAAGCTCAGCACAATTCTGATAAAACATTTCTAATATGTTTGTAGTTAGATTGCTGACCACAAACTGCCAGTTCATCACATAAGCACCATTTACTCTCACTGACAAGGAGAGGACACTTTTATAAAAGTATTGCTGCTAATGTCAGCCAGGAAATAGTTAACAAAAAAATACTGTCAGTGAGCAAGAAATTTGAATTAATAACTTAAATTGCTTCACTCCTGAACACAAGTTATTGTGTTATTTTTCAATCAAGAAATAAATAGTAATACCACTGGAGGCTGGAAGTTGTTTTCTGATGCTTGTTTCGGTTCCTTTGTGCCTGGGTGAACTCCAGTCTCTCCCCAGTCACACAGATCAATGCCAGGAACTGTGTTTGACTGCTGATTTTCATTCAGGTAGTCAGCCATTGCCCTTGTCTATGATGTCCTCATGCATACACACTATAGTTAGTTCAACTTTTAATACCACAATAGTTCATGCAACCGAACTGAACTGAAAATCCTGTATGCATGCATGCTGAGATCTATGAATCAATATTATCTTAGACTGGTTTCTGACACACACACACACACACAAATACTAGGATATGATTGTCCCTGCCTGATTAAAGACAGACATGTTATGTGTTTGTGAAAATCACATTAAATAATCTCCCCAGCTAATGCATCTGCAGGAAATGAACTTTCTGTGGGATCACAGTATGGATAAGGTTAGGCAAACCTCATCTTGCTGTCATATTAGTAAATTAGAAAGCTGAACACTTTCACAGGTCTGTAACAAATTACCCATGGATCACACACATATTTCATACATACACTGACACGTACTAATTTTTGCCATCTGTCTTATTCTGTGACTAGCTGGCATTTCAGCTTCACAGTCTGAAATTCTTATTTTTACTCACCTATATGACATTTTTCAGAATAACACTTAAAAAAACAAATAAAACAGAACAGGGGTGTAGATGATCATGAAATCTCATGGACATGCAAAAGTCATTATTCTTGTTATAGTTTAAAAAATTAATATACTTGATCATGTTATAACAGAAAACCCTGGAGATGTGAGCCAGCGGAAGCCCATATTGCCAGTTGGATCTAAAACTAAACGCAGGAAGCAGAAGCAGGTTTTGAACGGACATCATATGAGAAATTATACTCCAGGAAATGGAGAAGTTACTTACAGCTGCAAAATAAATGAATAAATAAAAACTGTGGATTGTGGCAAGAGAGTTTGAGAAAAATCTTGGCAAATCCTGATAACCGAATTTTAAGGTATGTAAGGCTTAACTTCAGTGGTTCAATTCCAGCTGCCTTTGTCTTCTGAGAGACAAGAGGAGGGAGAAGTAGTGCTTAATTAATCTAATTGCAATCACAGTGATGTCAGCCTAAGTGATAATATCACAAAACCATTAAAAGCCATAATTTAATTAATTTAATACTGTATGTGCATGTGTGAGCATGACAACTTATCCCTGTTTGTGTGCAGTTGGCTCATTTTCATCGTTCATAATAAATTGATGACTAGTCAATGTCTGTTTAGACAGTCGTGCATGTGTCATGTATAGTCACGTGAGTTTCCGGTGTGCAGGGTGCAGACCACGTGGAGATAGATGTCAAAGACCATATATGTAATATGAGCAAACTGACAATGTTTTTTTATGTGACTCGATATTTAGGATTCACCAACACTGAGCAGACTCACGAATAAAAAAAACTTTATTAATCCTAGAGGGAAATTTTCCTCGAACCTCAAAAGGCAGCCTGTAAACTGAACAAAACAAAACACAGATGTCTTTGCTTGAGTCACTCATAAAGACATCACCCACTCCATACAGTTAGCAAAGAGGGAATGATTGCCACTGTGGACCAAAGGTACCAGCTGTTTGTATGTGTGAGTTGATCAGTAATTTGTGTGCAGTAATAAAGAAACAACAGTCACTATGGGTCTTAAAATGGGAAACAAACTGCTGTCTTCAATTTAAATATTGTGTATTTTGTGGTGACGCCTACCCTGACCTCCTCCCTATGCAGACTGTATCTCTTTATATTATGTCAACGCAAAAGTGACAAAATCATTACTCGTTATGACATATATCAGTAATATGGTAGCTGGTAGCTTAATTGTGCACATTCTGAAGTATTATTATGGTCATGAACAATTTAATGGACATGTAATGAGGTGATAACATTTGAAATGGGAGGACTGAGAGTGAAATTGAAAACCATGAATCGATCACCTCATCACATACTGTATGCGTGTCAGCCTTACTCCACTTCTATTTTCTACCCATAGAGGTCTGGAAGTCACGTGACTAGTTCTGTTTAATTACCTTGATTTGTGATTGATCTCTTTCCATTTATTCTGTTTTTATTCCATTTGTCATATTTTTATATTCTCTAGTAAACTACAATCTCAGCCAAGCATGCAAATGATTTTTTAAGATTTTCAAAATCTTTTTCATTCAGGTTATTTAGACGCAAAATGTGGATAAAAATTAGTGGTTGGAAAACACACAGGTGTTCCTGGTCAGATCTAAGTCTCGTATCTCACTCTGTTTACCTACCAGTGGTAATCGATTATTTTTTCACAACCTGTCTGAAAAGGGAGTCAGTTTTATACTCAGTTGTTCTGTTGTATCTTTCTTTCTCCTCATCCCTTCATTATCTCTTCACACTCTACATTAACCTTCTCTGTATCCTCTGCTACATCATGCCCCCCTGCTCTCCCACTCCTTCTGCAGTGCTCACTTTCAAATTACTCCAATCCTAATCTCCCTATATTTTTTCATTGTCTTTCTTGAAGCGTAAAATTAAACCTCTCCCGGCTCTGCCCATCCCACTCAGTGCATTGTGTGTTTGTGTGTATAAAAGTGGGTAACTGGGTGTGATGTGCTCATCCTTTCTCCCAGAGTCCTCAGTTTTCTTTTGACCCAACTAATGTATCACAGTGTGCAGAAAGCATCGTGTATATTTGGACAGATTATTTTTCTCTCTACACTGAAAGGCAAATGATGATGTGTGATGAAAAAAAAAAAAATGCGAGGAAAGTGATAAAACATAAGAAGAGAATGGAAAGAGATGTAAGAGTGAGTGCCAGACAGAAAATAGAATCACTTGAAAGAAAGTTAATTTGAAGTTAAGTCACGTCAAGTTAGAATACAAAATGGGCAACCAGCTGACTACAGATAGAAACTTTGCTTTGCTTTGGTGGAATTTAAGACTTAATGTGATCAGACAAGTCTGAAAGAGCTTTTCCATTTAGAACAATGAAGAGAAGCTAAAACTGATATAAAGTTGTCTAGATGCAGTATTCTGAACCATTTTAGTACTTTTAGTCTTGAAAACAGAAGTTACAATAATCCTGTGTGGATGATACAAATAGATCAAATGTGACAGCAGGTTTCTTGGCTATCAAGCACTCAAGAGTTGATCAATCTGTGTCGAGACAGTAATCATTATTTCAGTTTTATCTGAATTTAGGAGGACATTCTGGCACATTCAGCTTTTCATAGCATAGCAGATCTGCTTTTATAGGCACATATGGCCGCGTGTTACCAGCATAGCAGTGGACAAAAGAAAACAGCAGACGCCCTAGGGTACCCAATCTTTCACAAGAGAAAAAATGACTATACATGAGGCCTTAATAAACGATAAAGCAATTAAATTTTATAAAACCACATTTGTACAGGGCGAAGTGGTGTAGTGGTTAGCACTCTTCCCTCACAGCAAGCAGGACCTGGGTTTGAATCCACAGGTTGGCCTTTCTCTGTGGAGTTTGTATGTTCTCTTGTTACAGGTTCCTGGGTACTCTGGATTCCTCCCACTGTCCAAAGACATGCAGTTAGGGTTCATTTGTGACTCTAAATTGCTCAGATGTGTGAATGTGAGTGTTAATGTTTGTCTGTCTCTATATGTCAGCCCTGTGATAGACTGGTGACCTGTCCAGGGTGTACTCCACCTCTCCCAGAGCTGGGATAGATTTCACCAGTCCTGTGACCCTTAAGACGAAAAATGGTTAGGGTAATGGTTGGATGGACATTTGTATACACAAAGTAAGAAAGGGCCGAATAAGGTGCATCCAAAAAACAATATTTACAAGGACATTATCTAGCTGTCTAACTTGACTTAAATCTTCATTGTCTGATCGTCTGATTGAATGTGATGCAACGTCAGTTGTGAAGTTGTAATGTTTATCAGGTAACTGTGCAGAGAACATCTGAAGATCGATTGACAAATTAGAAAAAACAGCTACAACTAGGTGCTTGCCCTGGATGTGTGAGAGAGAAAAGTAGAGTACTGACAGCTTTTTGCACAGTGGTGGAGAGGGGCATGTAGGTTTTCACTAAGAGCAGTAAATGGAACAAAAACCTGCTGGGGACAAAGTGGAGTGAAGCTGGCACTGAACTTATCCAATACACAAAGGAAATTACACAATATGATCTACTGTGCACAGCCATGAAAATGTCAGTTGAAGTGAGAAAGAAGGTGGAGAAAGGTGAGATTTGTCTGTGCTGACATTTTGACATTGTGTTTGACATTTGCATGAGCCAAAACAGGCAGAATTTGACTTGTCAACACAGATCTGATGTCACAGCTGTTTCTAGACAAAGATGAATCCTAGCTGACAAACTGCCTGTAACACTAAGTACTGCACGTGAATGATGAATTAAGTCCAAATGGGCACATACATATTTTTAATCCCTACCTCTGTCTCTGAGCACACTTTCAGTTCAATTCAGTTTCATTTATATAGTGCCAAATCAAAACAATAGTCATCTCGAGGCACTTTACACTGTAAGGTTTAAAACCTTACAAAATATAAGTAAATACAGAATAATGTGGAAAACCCAACAGTCCCACTTGAGTAAGCACTAGGTGACAGTGGAGAGGAAAAACCCCCTTTAACAGAAGAAACCTCCAGCAGGTGCCCCCTGTGGCTGCCCACTGCTCCCCCCCAAGGGGGGATGGGTCAGAAACCAAATTTCATTGTAACATGTAAATGTAATCAATGACAATAAAGCTGATTATTATTATTATGATGGGGCCTGATCATTAAGTGCTTTGTATGTTAGGAGAAGGATTTTAAACTCTATTCTAGATTT